>CM077502.1:35013407-36213407 GCA_039654745.1 Houttuynia cordata
GTTTTAACTCCCTCTTTAAACACCCACTTCTAACAATCCCCCACATGAATGAGAATTGGCTGGATAACTATGCAAAAAACTATGCAAAAAAACTTGTGAAAGCAAATATTGAGAAGATCATGCATGGGGGAAAGGTAGCTTTCGGCTTTGAACCTTCCCTTGTGAAGACTATCGGGTTTACTGGCTAATCAGTGAACGTGATGTCTTGAACTGTTCAGCCGTTTGTGTAAACCAAGACAATAGAAGTCACACAATCACTTCTCAGACACACTGTGGTTCTCATGACTTTGTTCATTTTGGCCCTGAACAAACCTGGTTTTCATGAGTGCTCTAGAAGATTTAGCCTTAAAATCCTCATAGAAGTGGCCCCTTCACACTCATATAGGTGATTCTCATTAGGAGCATCCTGCAATACCCCACTTGAACTAAGTCAAGCTATGAGAACCATTAAAAGCAAAGCTTATCCTGATTCATTCAGCAGGCATCACTATCTCATCATAGGAATGGGAACGATATTTTATCTCCATAGTGATTCCCCTTGAATCCCCCACAATTCGGTTGTCCCTTTTGAACCTAGATCTTGGGATCTCCAGTCAACTAGGTTGGGTTGCCATTATGGTGATTCTTAATGTATAGGCTTCAAGCCCATTCCCCTCGATGAATTGCTCACTTGTTCTTTGGTCAAACCCTTTATAAGCGGATCCGCAATATTTTCTTTTGACCGAACATACTCAATGGAAATTATTCCACTAGAGAGCAATTGTTTTATGGTATTATGCCTCCGACGTATATGTCGAGACTTACCATTATACAAGTTACTTTGTGCTTTTCCTATAGCAGATTGTCTATCACAATAGATACATATAGGTGGCACAGGTTTCTCCCACATTGGAATATCTTCTAAAAAATGACGAAGCCACTCAGCTTCTTCGCCTGCTTTATCAAGTGCAATGAATTCTGATTCCATTGTGGATCTTGCAATGCACGTTTGTTTAGAAGATTTCCAAGACACTGCTGCACCTCCAATAGTAAAAACATATCCACTTGTGGATTTGGAGTCTCTTGTATCAGATATCCAATTTGCATCACAATACCCCTCTAGTACTGCTGGATACCTTGTATAGTACAGTCCATAGTCCAAGGTATATCTTAGATATCTAAGAACCCTGACTAGAGCCTTCCAGCGATTTTCCCCTGGATTGCTATTATATCTACTCAGTTTACTTACTGAGTATGCAATGTCCGGTCTCGTACAATTCATGAGGAACATGAGACTTCCAATAATTTGAGAATATTAGAGTTGTGATATGCTCTCACCCGTGTTTTTGCTTAAATGCAATGTCACATCCACATGTGTTCTCGCTGGATGATTATCATTCTCATTAAATTTGTCTAGGATTTTTGTAATGTAATGAGATTGAGATAACACATATCCATCAGATGTTCTAGTGATTTTCATCCCTAGTATAACATCTGCAACACCCATATCCTTCATGTCAAACTGTTTGTTTAACATCCTCTTAGTAGCTTTAATGATATTATCATTGCTACCAATAATGAGCATATCATCCACATAGAGGCATACAATAACATAGCCTTCAGGTCTAGCTTTGGCATAAACACATTTATCACATTCATTGATTTTGAATCCATTTGACATCATCATTTTGTCAAATTTTTCATGCCATTGCTTCGGTGCTTGTTTAAGCCCATAGAGAGACTTAACAAGTTTGCACACTTAGTTTTCTTGACCCGGTACAACAAACCCTTCAGGTTGGTCCATATATATTTCCTCATTCAAGTCACCATTCAAGAATGCTGTTTTTACATCCATTTGATGTATTTCAAGATTATACAAAGCAGCCATAGTAATTAACATCCTAATGAAAGTTGTTCTTGTGACTGGTGAGTATGTATCAAAATAATCTTGACCTTCCTTTTGCTTGTATCCTTTGATAACAAGTCTTGCTTTATATTTGTCAATTGATCCATCAACCTTCATCTTCCTCTTGAAGATCCACTTGTATCCGAGAGGTTCACTCCCTGGTGGTAGATCTACCAACTCCCAAGTGTGATTTTGCATAATGGATTCAATTTTACTATTTACAGTATCCTTCTAATATTGTGCTTCAGGAGAAGACATTGCTTCCTTAAAGCTTTGAGGCTCATTTTCTAACAAATAAGTTAGAAAATCTGGACCAAAGGATTTTGATGTTCTAGCATGTTTACTACGTCTAGGTTCATCATTTTCTCCCTCTTGGTCTTCACTATTGTCCGTTGCAACATCCAGAACTTTCTTTTGTGTTTCTCACATGTTCGGAAGTAACTCAGAACTTATTAACATTGCAATCATCATTTATTTTAAAGTTCTATTTTTCCGTTCAGCAACTCCATTTTGCTGTGGTGAATAAGGTGCCGTGGTTTGGTGTATAATACTATGTTGTGAATAGAATTCACCAAAAGGTGATTCGTATTCCCCACCTCTATCACTTCTTAGAACTTTTATTTTCTTGCCAAGTTGATTCTCAACCTCTGTTACATATAATATAAACATGTTTATTGTCTCATCTTTACCTCTCACCAAGTATACATAACAATAAGAACAATCATCCATGAATAGAACATAATATTTCTACCACCCATAATGGGATTAACATGCAATTTAAAACATTGCCACATATTACATGGCAAGCAATGATATTTTGTTTCAATTTCATGAAAAGGCTATATGATGAAGTTAGATTGCATGCATATATCACATTCCATGCATATCAATATCACACCAAGGAACAACTTTAAATATTGCAGGTCATGCTTGACTCGGAGTCGCTTTCGGGGAGATGGGTCGGCCGGACTTGGGTTCCATTCCGGGTGGGCAGCCTTCAAGACCTGCTGATGTGCCGCCCAATTCCTCACCTCTGCCGGCGTCGATGTCTCACTCCAGAACGCCTCAGGCCAGGAGGCCGTCTGCAAGATTGCAATCGACCTCATTGTCCGCCGCAATGACCTCGGCCGTTGGGTTGCGGTCTGATGTAGCGTTTTCCAATTTTCCTTCCCACCGCTAATGCCGGCAGCAGATGACTGTCCATGCCAGTGGAGGAAATTTCCTCTTCGGCCTCGATCTCAACGTGCAGCACTTCTTCGAATTTGTTGGAGTTTCACCGTCATCCCTTCGACACAGAAATTGCTTCCGTCGGTTCCTCGTTGTATTCATCACAAACGCAATAAACATGTTGATGTGTGAAAAACCACAGAAATCACAGTAGCAAAACAAAATATGGAGAAAATACGGAAAACATTCTGTCTTAAGATTGTTATTTAAATTACTTTACTGCTACTGTATTAAGGATGAACTGTGTGTACCTTTTGCAAAGATGATAATAAAGGAGAAGAGTTTATGATCGAATCAAGCGAAACACTTTGTCCTTAAGACAGAATTCGCCCTCCCTACTAGGAGCACTCCAAACAGCACGCGCAGCGAACCACAGTGTGCAATACTTTCACAGAAAGAAGAGAGGAGTGAAGAAGATGAAGCACTAAAAAATCCGTACAGAAAAACCCGTTTTTACGTTGAAAACACATCGTTTCCCATTAAAGCCCGTTGAAACTCTTTCCCGTTAAACGGACGCGTCCGTCCGTTAACGGTCATAATAAAACGGACCAATTTTGGTTGAACCAAAATAAATTAGAAAACCAAACCATTGAATTTGTCCCAAAATAATATTTTCTTGTTGACCTAACCCAACCCGACCCGACCCGACTGGCTGCGCGTGCGAACCGAACCGAGCCGGCCGGACGGACGGCGGCGGCGGCGCGCGCGCGTGTGGGTTAGCCCACCTAGGTGCATGGGTCCAACATCTCTCTCCCCCACAAAAGTGGGGTGGCCCTTGGGCCTATAACTTCTAAGGCCAACTTTGGACCTTATATACCATCCACAACTCCTCTTTGGTGTGGATGTGGGACTATTCATCCTTCACCCAATTCACTCATTCACATTAATTGTAAGTGGGTTTTAATATGGGTTTTTAACTCCCTCTTTAAACACCCACTTCTAACATACCCAAGAAAATTTTGTACTTAATTTTCCTATGTGGCGCAGATGGCGAAGAGTAAACAACAACAGTGAATTGAGACATTGAGACACAAACTAGAAATATCAGGAGTACAGTTGATGATGATCCTCATAGTGAGAATAAGTATATTATTGTGTGTGGTGCCTCTTCCATGAAGATTCCTCGCTGTTAACATGGCAAAAAAAATCAACCAATCAACTTTTTTGTAAATTTGCTTTTCACTAGATGTCCTAATCTCATTCATATTTGTGGATATTGCAGATAAGTTTTTAGGGTCCCTGCATCATCTCAAGGTCTCGGAGTTTAGGGTTTAGGGTCTTCCCCACTTGCTGCGAATGCTTGATTATGCCTCTGCCTCATGAACCACCAGCAACCAGAAGTCCCCCCCCGTCATTTATCTCCTATCTCCAGATAACAAAATACCAAATAAAAAAAATACCACAACTCAATCTCCAATGTTTGCAACTAAAATCCCATTCCAACTACAACCATTGCCGCATTTTATCAATACCAGAGTCCCCACACCACTGAAGAAATTCCAATCCACACGGCCCAAAAGACGATCATTGCACAGCAATTCTCTAGTTTTCATACACTCATTTGAATCAAGAGCAACCAGTTTTACTCTCGTCTACAAATTTCAGAGACAATACCTTTTAGTAGGAACCACAATTCTTGACCATGTTCACGCTGTCCAGGACAACTCAATACCGTTGCATGCAATGCAAAATGGTGAGGTAGACATCAATGGGGACTGATGAACCCAACAAGAAGCAATGTTAGATTCTCTTTATGGGGCACTTGGATAATTGAATTCACTTACAAAATGAAAGAATCCAATCTCAAAAGTGATGGCAGAAATAATCGTACGGAGTCTTTGTTCTTGCATGCACAGAGAGAGAGAGGGAGAAGCCCGAAGGTTTTGTTTATTGGGAAGCGCCAAGAGGTTTTATACAGTTGGAAGTAGCCTCAGAGAGGTTTATGCCAAAAATGGGAGGTCAGTTGGGGGAACCCACCGGGAAGGGAAGGGTTGTCATTATCTGTTTTTTAGTTAAATTCTTTATGAATTAACCCTGTCTTGAACTTTTTTTATTGGCGTTGTTGCTGACTATGGTTTCCAAAGCTCGATTTGTTAGGAAAAGAATTTTTTTATTTATTTATTATATATATTTTCTAACAGTTACATCTTTTTTTCATCAACAGCAACACAACCACCAGATCAAATAACCTTATGTGACACTATTAAAATGGGACAGAGAGTGTAAAATTTTTATCTTAATAAATGGAGAGTAGGCATTATACCACGTTTACTTGGGGTAGGAGTTTGAGATGTTTTAACTTTTTTCATCCCTTGGTAGTAATGTTTCATCTATGCGCTCGCATTTTATGGCTAAAAGCTGATAACAATACTCATAGATGTGGACATACACCGATGTTTTTATTGGACAGTCTAAGTAGGCCTCACATAGTCCACCTCTCACTGTACAACAAACTTTTGGAACTAGTATTAGTGATTCCAAGGATGAAGCAAAACTAAAGAAGAAAATAGGAGAAGATAAAAAACCCTGTAGAAGAGGTAGATGAAGCTTGAGTCATCGAGCTCTCCTTAAGGAACTATTGACCTTTTATTGGATAATGCCAATTTGCTATAGAGTGCACTAGTCAATGCTCTCCTAGGATGAAACAAGCCTTTGGTAGTAAGCTGCTAACAATGGAGAAAACTACCATGGTCACTCTTTGTACCAATGGTGGAAGTTGGCTCACAAAGCAAACACATGCAAAAGCTTAAAGAATAACTTAGAAAGCCTTAAAATATATAAGAAAAGGTTTGAGAGATGTTGCAGCAGATTTGGACATAAAGCCCAATTGATATAGGCCTTATTTCAATCAAGCTAATCATTGTAGGCTCGTTGGATGACCTATAATGCACGGCCAATCAATCATGTCTTTGTGCCAATTGATCGACATGCTTTAGGGAAAACCAAATTAGAAAATGAGATGGGTGATGGCGATCAATCGCCACTTTTGTTTTTATACGATAAAACTCTAGCAATCCCCCACCTTTATCATTAAAAACAAAAATTAATAAAAACAACCAACTTTACATCAATAAAACCTGACTACATGAAGGTATTCTTTATATTGAACCTTTAATTAGTACAAGAATTACAAAGCTAAGCAAAATTTATAGTGTAACTTAAGCTATTGAACCACTTATCTTATACGCTTAGTCGATAATTTCGTACACAAGAATCTATCTTGCTACGATGATAGTGATCATTTCTCACGTGCAGCACTATTTTGGTCATGTGCGATCCCAGTTTCCGAGACTCTTACTTTCCCTTACCTTCCCTTTAGATGCAGCACCACTCCTTTATCCCCATAGGTGAAATTCTCCAATGTCTTGTCACATAGACATCTATTTGAATTTCATTAAGAGTATATAATAGTCATCCTTTACAAATGACTTCTCAATTTTTAGCATTTTCAAATATGGAGCTCTTGTGCTAGTAATTACTACAACTTTAAAAGTGTTTACCCAAGTGTAGGTAGTAGTGAAATAATAAAACTAAGTGAGACCGAGATCGATCAACAAGGAGTGTATATTTAGGAAAAATTAGAAACTACATTAATTACTAGTTGTAAACTAAACAAAAAAATTGGGATTTCTTTTATGATGACCACTAATTTTGTAATAAAAAAAAATAAACAGAGAATATAGTTTTATTTGGACGACAAAAATTAGGAAAGTATGGTTGCCTATTTGAATTTTGATATGAATTGTGTTGTTGTGTTGCATTAGTAAGTAGGTTATCAGAAGACTAGGTTCAATCAGGTTACCCAGGAGCAGAGGCTGGCTTGACGCCAGGGTTTGAGGATACCTGACACTAGGTTGTGGGGCCTAGCATCAGGGTTGATGCGAGACACGTTGTGTGACACGTGTGTGTGGGGTAATTAGTTAGTTATGGTTCGTAGTAATGTAATTAGTTACGGGGTAAAATCAATTGCATCTTTACTAGACGTCACATGCACCTGGACGCTAGGGCAAGTGTGGGTAAGTTCAAATTATGGTTGGTTATTCCTGGTAGTTGGAGAAGATTACAGTAAAAGAGAAGGATTTGAATTACATGCAGTACCTAGGGAAAGTAACTACTAAATCACGAAAGTGTAATTGAATTGGATACTGCCAATTAGGAAATAAAAAAGAATATCTCCATGATATGGACTAGCTGACACGTCTGGCCCATTAGTTGGCACGTCTCCTTGGGAGACGCCCCCCTTCTTTTTAAGGGGGTCTTTCTCTCTTGTTTGGGATTATGTAATAGAAAAGACTTTCTTCTTTCTCCTTCATCTCCTTCTTTCCCTTGATCGAACCTAGGTACCTTTGTATTCCTATCGGGACACAACATTGGTATCAGAGCCAGGTCGATCTACCATCGCACCTCATAGGCAATCGACCACGGGTCCCAGAAATGCAGCCCAAGAAAGAGACGGCGAGTGTGGATGACAGCCCAAAGCCAACGGCCGACCTGACTAATGCTGCGGTGATATCAATGTTCGAAGCAATGACCAACCAGATTCAACAACTCACTCTCGCGGTTGCCCAGCTTCAGGAAGCACCTTCAGCGCCCATATTACCCATTGCCGTCAGCCATGGCAGAGATAGGCGAACCCTCCCAGTCCCTGGGCTCTCACATTTCTGGCGGCCAAGAGTCGTTTGCGACAGTGGTGCACCCTCCTCCTCACGCGGTTCGATTTGGCACCTTCAATCAGACAGGGGAAGGGGCCGACCAGGCTTGAACATGCAAGGCACTCCAGGTGTTTGGTTAAATGCCTCAATAACATCGCATCCCCGACACCTGTTGTAGAAGTTAGAGGACGACTGGGAGGAGTTCCCCAGGCATCGTGGAGGACCCCGGGGTGGGGTCGAGCCATGATTGGCTCGGCTCCGGTTCCCACATTACAATGGCGATGAGGATCTGGTGGAATGGCTCTATAAGGCAGAGAAGTTCTTCGCCTACTAGGGGACACACTCCGAGGCTGGACGACTGCTCATAGCTGCCTTTCACCTAGACGACGATGCTTTGGTATGTTTTTATAGATTTGAGAAGGCAGTTCGCTTTCCGACCTGGACCTCCTTCGCTGACGAACTATGCATCTAGTTTGGTTCTAACGATTTCCAGGATTTTAATTATTCTGAATTTATGAAGATTGCCAACCGTCTCCTAGATTGGCTGATGGCGGCTTTAGTGGGGACCTTCAAGAGAGGGCTCAAACCGGAAATTTCAGAAGAGATGCGCCACTTTCCTTGAACTTCAATGCGGGAAGTAGTACGTCATGGGCGAATTGAAGAAGAAAAACTTGCCCGACAGCAATGTGGAGGCCGAATTGGCCCTGCCCTATGACCTCTAACTAGCCCAGAGCCACCCCCTCTTTCAGCGCTAGGCCTCACCCCCAGCCGAACCAACTCTTCCAGCCCTGCTGGCCCTCCAATCCGTCGCCTTACTCCGGCCCAAATGGATGAGAGGCGCGCTAAAGATTTATGCTTTAAATGCGATGAAAAGTTCGTAGCCGGCCATCGTTGCTCAGTCCGAGGCAGTCTGCTCATCGAGGAGGCCGATGAAGAGGAATTTTCCTTTTCGGGAGAGGCGTCATCCCCTTATGACAGCGTGCAACCAGAAATCTCTGTGCACGCCTCTGCTCGTTGAGGAGGCCGATGAAGAGGAATTTTCCTTTTCGGGGGAGGCGTCATCCCCTTATGACAGCGTGCAACCAGAGATCTTTGTGCACGCCTTCTCGGGAGGCTTCACCCCTCGTATCGTGCGCGTCCAAGGTTACCTCAAGCGCCAACAGGTGACCCTCCTAATCGACAGTGGCTCCACCCACAATTTCATCAATGACAAGGAGGCGCAAAGGTTGGGATGTTATGTGTCAAACTCCAAGCCATTCGATGTCTTGATTGGCGATGGTAAGGACCTTCGGAGCATGGGAATATGTGTGCAGGCTTCCTTATCTATTCAGGGCCATACCTTCACCACTGATTTATTCCTATTACCCACAATGGGGGAGGAAGTGGTGTTAGGAGTTCAGTGGCTACAGGAATTGGGAGACGTCGTATGGAATTTCTGTGACATGACCATGGATTTGAGGTGAGCGGACAGCGGGTGAGCATCCAGGGTTCGCAGCCGGGCTCCTTGCAATCCTCTCAGGCGGTGAGTTCACTCCTTCGATTCGCACCCCAAGGATTTTTCCTCCAACAGGATAGTTTGGCGGAGGACATGCTTACCTTCTTACGAGGACATATTTTCGGAGCCAAAAGAGCTCCCCCCGGCACGACGACATGACCATCAGATTCCGATCATTTCAGGTGCTTCGCCCGCTAATGTCCGCACTTACCGTTATCCCCACATACAGAAGGCTGATATTGAGTGGTTGGTGGCAAACAGACATGTATTATATAACTGAGCACTAGTTCTGTCTCTTCTCCAGTATTACTTGTTTGGAAGAAGGATGGGACTTGGCGCTTTTGTGTGGACTACTTAATGCCATCACTGTGAAGGATAAGTATCCTATTCTGGTGATTGAGGAGTTACTTGATGAGTTGGCAGGAGCTATCGTCTTCAGCAAACTTGACCTTTGTTCGGGTTATCACCAAATCTGGATGCAGCCCACTGAAATTCATAAGACTGCCTTTCGCACTCATGATGGTCACTTCGAGTTCTTGGTCATGCCGTTTGGGCTGACTAATGCACATGCCACCTTCGAGAGCCTCATGAATGATCTGTTTCGCCCGTTCCTCCACAAATTCGTCTTGGTCTTCTTTGATGACAATCTGATCTACAGCACTTCCTGGGTAGAACATTTGGAGCATCTCAGGTCCATCTTTTCTATTTTGCGAGCAAATTTATTATTCCTTAAGCGCTCGAAGTGCTCATTTGGCAGTGAACATGTAGAGCACCTGGTCCATATTATATCTCGGGAGGGGGTTGCTACTGACCTTTCGAAGGTGACTGCTATGCTGTCATGGCCGACCCTTATTTGTGTACGGGCCCTCCGCGGATTTTTTGGCCTCACATGGTATTATTGGCACTTCATTAACCAGTATGGTTCGTATTCCAGTCCACTCACGACACTTCTTAAAAATGGACCTTTACATGGACAGATGCGGCCCAAGAAGTATTTGAGCTGTTGAAGCGGGCCAAGACTACTACGCTAGTGTTGGTTCTCCCAGATTTTGGTCTTCCCTTTGTTGTCAAGATGGATGAGTCAGATGCCGGTCTTTGGGCCATTCCACTTCAGAAGGAACGACCTATTGCATTCTTCAGCAAGACACTTTGTGGACGCTTATTGACTTTGTCTGCCTATGAAAAGGAGATGCTAGTTATCGTGCATGCAATCACTAAATGGCGCCCTTACTTGCTCGGCCACTGTTTCAGTTGTGAATCATAAGGGATTCGAACAACTGCTTCAAATACAGTATCCGGGAGTACCGCTTGTGGAACCTCAATATCTACTGGTTTATTGGCTAAATGGCAATTGGCACATACAATACGCCCAGTTGCTTCTCGTGGATTTTCATAACCCTGCTGCGCAAAAATAGGATATGCATTTGAAATGGATGTCCGAGTTATTATATATATCATGATCAATACGGAAATAGATCGAGTTATCGATTCCTTTACCCAAGAAAACGTATTTCTATTTTGCATGGTCCAATCATTGATCCCGAAAATTTCTACAATAAATTTGGTAGGTAGCTAGCCTAGTTCCCTATCCACGATTCTGCCATTGTACTGGAATAATTGCGCTAGAATATAGAGGGAATCAAATTCCCTGCACGGGTAGAAGTAGCTTCCTCATCCGCCCAGACCATAAGCCATTAATATATTTTCTGGAGCAACGAGTTTCCACTCCGTCTCAGCAGAGGTGGGTTAGCAAACTCTTGGGATATGATTATGAGGTGGTGTACAAAAAGGGGACGAAAAATATTGTGGTAGATGCTCTCTCTCGTCGGCCTGAGGAAGGCTCTTGCTTAGCACTCTCCTACCCTATTGCCCGTTTATTCCAGATCTGCGGCACACTTATTTGGAGGATACATCCACTTGTACGTTGGTTGCTCGTCTGCATGAGGATCCCATGGTCGCACCCCTCTTTGTGTGGCAAGATGAACTCCTCTTCTGGAAAGGGCAACTATGGGTGCCGGATACCTCTGATCTCCGACGACGCATTCTGTCTCACTTCCACGATACACTCTTTGCTAGTCATGAGGGTTCATTCAGGACATACAAGCGGATTAGTCAAAGTTTTTCATGGCAAGGACTGAGGCAAGCCGTCCAGGATTATGTCGCTGCTTTTGAGGTCTGTTAGCGTGCAAAGGCTGCAACCACTTCACCTGCAAGGTTACTTAAGCCCCTTCCTATTCCCGATAAGGTTTGGGAAGATGTATCTATGGATTTTGTGGAGGCCTTGCCGGTGATAGAGGGCAAATCAGTGATATTAGTGGCGGTGGATCATCCGTCCAAGTATGCCCATTTCTGTGCTTTGAGTTACCCCTTCACCGCCAAGGCAATAGGCGAGCTTTATGTTAGGGAGGTAGCCAAGTTACATGGTATGCCTCGCACCATTCTCTGACAAGGATCAAGTCTTTCTATCTCAGTTCTGGTGCAAGTTCTTAGCACTCAAGGGCACTGAGCTTCATATGTGCACAGCATACCACCCACAATCCGACGATCAAACCGAGGTGGTTAACCATTGCTTGGAACATTACTTGCGCTGCTTTGTAGGGGATCAGCCCCATCGGTGGCTTTAGCCTCTTCCTTGGGTAGAATGGTCGTATAACACGGCCTATCATACTCGCGCTAGATTCATTCTTTTTGAGGTGGTACATGGCTGCCCTCCTCCTACCGTGTTATCATATGTGTCTCACCGCTCTTCAGTAGCTAAAGTGGACTATATGTTACAGACCTGGGATGAGGTTCTCAGGCAGCTCAAACTCAACCTGGCCTCTGTGCAAAACCGCATGAAACAAGTGTACGACAAAAAGTATTCTGATCGGGTGGGTGATCTTGTTTATGTTTCGGTGATTCCTCAGTTGTCAAACCACTTTGTTTTGGGCAAAACAGACTAAGTTGGCTCCCTGCTATCACGGTCCATATGATGTTGTCGACCGTGTTGGGTCAGTGGCTTATCGCTTGGCTTTGCCCTCAGATTCATTGGTGCACACTGTCTTCCATGTATCTCATCTTTGTCGCTTCATTGGGGATCTGAACCTGGTTTCTAACACTGCACCTCTGCCGCTGATGGACCCATCGGAGTTTGAGGAGCTCACACCGGTGTCTGTGGTTGATAAGCGACGGGTACGTCGCTCTGGTCATATTGCTACGGAGATCTACGTGGCTTGGCAAGGTCAGTCTCTCGAGGATGCTACCTGGATGTTGGAGGATGAGTTTATGGAGCGCTTCCCTACTTGGCCGTCTTGAGGACAAGGCGAAAGCGGAGCGTGGTGGAGTGTCGTGTACGTCAGCACAACTCGGGAGCGGGATTAATTTTAGGACTACTTTACTTTTGATTGGGGACTATTCCTGCTCCGGTGACCTACACTAAAATGGGTGTAATTAATTATAGAAAAATTAGAAAAATATTCCATTTATTGGGTTAGAAACTAGACTCATAGGCGTAATCACAGTAAAACTTTCAAAGATTAATTCGAATTGTGCTAGCTGTGGGAACTATTGAAATTCAACTAACATGTAAAAATAGTACACTGTAATTAGACTAAAAGTCACTAATACTTAACCAATGCAAGATATTACATTATAAGATAAGTGTATGATGAGTCTTATATATATTATAAGATTTACCAGTAAAGATTACATTAGAATTGATTAACTTATAAGAATTATCATCATGGGATAATCAACCGTGTTTCAATATTCAAATGAGACTTTTGTACTCATCTTGTGGTGTTAATTTGATTCGAGCTTCCAATTGGAATCCGATTCCTCAATTCTTATTATTCCAAATTTTGATCTTTGGGGTCTAGACAAGTGTCTTTTGAACACGGTTCGGTCTTGTGATGTTCTTATCTAGAGCTATGCATGTGTAACACATTTGATGTTGAATATCCTAGTTTGTACTCCTTTTATAAGTCAGTTATCAGAAAAGATGTAATTCCATAGTGTGTTATACCTCTGTCATGAGAAGTACTGCTCATCTATTGATTGTTTCTCAAAAGAGCCTTGCTAGGATCTCTCCGAGGTGGACTCATAGTCTCTGATATTTTTGGAACCTAGCTAGTTCCCGTCCAAAGAGAGGCATATACGTACGTTTTAGGCTGTTGAAATATTACAGAAGGTCTAGCAGTCTCCGCCCATTGTGTCCGTAAACACTGATGGGGTCAGTATCCTAAACGCATGGCCGGGTTCCAAAAGAAAACCTCTAGGGTAATCTGGCAAGTGACCACTTGAAGTGGTGACGTCTCAGAGCAAACATTGTATCTCCGTACACTTTTGATGTTTGGAGTCTTGCTGAATGATAATCTCTCCATAAACTTTTGATGTTTTGGAGTCCTGGTGATCGATGATATTTTCCTGGTAATGGAATTCTTTATATTCAGTTCAAATATTTCTGATTATCTAGTTGCTATCTTTTAAATTCTATTCCTTGTCGTATATTATCTTTTCTATTCTTATGTGGATTTTTGCATCCTACTATGTATTTTTTTGAAATACTCATGCATCTTGTGATACAGATGTGGATAAGGACTAGACCTGGAAAATGTGCAGATTAAAGGAAAGCTTGGAGATGGAAATTGAAGAGACAATTATTATCTTTTAATTTAATTGACAGTTGTAGTATTAATGGCGTGTGTACCAAAAACTTTTAATGATTTTTATTGTTGGATATTTTTAGAATTATGGATTTCTATTTCATGTTATTAATGATGTTTATTCTCAAGACTGAACGGTGTTAATTCTACGTTCTTTTGAGATGGTATAATTGAATGTGAGATCGAGTTTTCGGTCACATCCCGAGGTTTCTGGCTTTAAGCAAACTCATAAAAAGGGATGTCTTCCGCACTCTGACGAAGCCAAGAATTTTGGGGCGTGACATCTTTAGAGAATAATTTCCTAAGAAATTAACGCCACTAGAGAAAAAATTTTTAAGAGAACACAACTAAAGAGACTAAACTAAGGCAATGAATCTATATTAAATCCACATGCATCTCACTCTTAATCCAAATTCATACCTAATATCTCGGCATGAAAGTTGATTGTCTAAGCATTACACATATCTAATAATCACGCGCAATCAACTATCAATAGTTTAAATAATAAATCAAAGGCTTAATTCACATCTAATGATAATCTAATCAATCGTTGTGCATGACACAATAATTAAAAGAAAACTTATAAGGTAGAATTTAAAAGAGATCAATTATTAAATAGCAATCAAAACATAAATATTTAGGAGTTAAATACATGTTTCATCAATACTTCATCAAACCCTAGTCTAGAGAGGACAAGAGAAAATTAGAAAATAAAATAGTGTCCCTTCTCTTCTCCACAATCAGATGTCATGCTGCCCGGTTATCTAAAAATTGCATTCTCTACCTTGTCCAGTCCTTACTCTTAAAAAAATGGATTATGGTTTTTTATTATTTCAATGGTTTGGTTAAAGAGGATATCAAGTTTGGGCAAAAACTGACTTCAGAAAGGACTCAAAATGGGCTAAAAATAGGCAATCTCGTATAGCCAGATCGCTCACCGTCTGACAATTCCTGATCGTTTGTGCCATTCATGCGTCTGGGTAGTTAATATGCTTCATGATATCTCTTTATTTCATAAACAATGTCTTAGATACATATATTTAGACTTGCCGCCAATCTCTTTTTGGGTTGTTACCACAATGAATTGAAATAATGTTGAATTGGAGCATAATTCACATTTCAGAATTTTACTAGTTGTACAAAGAACAGCAAAACTAATGTGAATATTTACCCCCACTATTAATGTATGATCTCTTCTATGTTCAACATACATATGATTGATTGAGTATGACCCTCACTATGTTTAACATACATAAGTATTACCCCCACTATGCATGAAGAAAAAAACTATATGTTCAACATAGCTTATGTTAAAATGATAAAGATCAAATTATTCTCATAATGAACATCATTTCATGCTAATTAATTATAATCCACAAGTCATTATAGCATATCAACAATATGTCATGAAAATAGTTATACTATATCACCAAATAGAAAGCATAAAATTGAATGACTCAATCAAAATTTTGAACCCCCTTTGACTAAGAAAATCATTGCTAACAAAGTCTTTTAATAACTTTATTCATGTTGCACCTAAGAGAAACAAAGTGTTCATCGATATATAAATGTACAACAACTTATCATTCTCTATACTTGTGCAATTATATTATTGTGTATAATCATAATTCTCCTTTTGCTTCATCAAAATAAAAAATATAGGCAATTGCTCTCTTATCTCATGACATATTAATAAGAACTTTTTAATTGGTTATTTCTAACCAACCACTGGTCCTAGCATAGCCGGTCTCATATATCACATTGTTAGCTCACAAATTGAAATAAAATTTCTTCATTTTGTCTTTTGTAGGACTATAGAGACTCAAGTTCTTATAAATACAAAGGACTTCTTCTTGTCCATTCAGATCAAAATTTAGACTGTTCCTCCTATGAAAAGTAGCTAAGAAATTAATAGCAGCTAAGAAATTATACAAAATAATATACCTTAATAACAAGATTTATATATTCTACAAATAAATCATATCACAATTTACATCAAATAATGGTCAAAACTCTAATTTTTGTCCACAAATAAATCATGTTTGATTCACTATATCATGAGTCTTAGCAAAGCAAAATGATTTAATCACATATTAAATCATACATGAACCAGATCATCAATCACACATAGGATTAAAAACTAATGATTAAGAATCTCTATTATATAAACATCAAATAAATCTTTTATCATAGATCTATCCGATCATTCTAACCATGATAGCAAATAGTGTATTTTCATCTAATTATTTACCAACTATATAGATAAAAACAAGATTAGATGGTAACCTTCTTTAAGAAAAAAATGAACTCAAGCAAATAAGATCCAACCAAAACCAATCAACCAATTTGTAGACTATCAATTGGCCATGATCCAATAATCTCCTTCATCGGACGGCGGTGGAGTGGCTAGTGAAAACTTCATCTTGTGCAGTTTGTGGTGATCCCATGGAAATTCTAGAGGTGTCCTTGTAAATAGCTTTTTAAAATTGTTGGAACTAATCTTAGTGATTCCAAGGATGAAGCAAAACCAAAGAAGAAAATCAGAGAAGATGAAGTTGAAAAGCCTTGTAGAAGATGTAGATGAAGCTTGAGTCGTCGAGCTCTCCTTAAAAAGTATTGGCTAATGCCAATTTGCTATAGAATTCACTAGTTAATGCTCTCCCATGATGAAACAAACGTTTGTTAGTAAGCTCCTAGCAAATGGAGGAAACTATCTTGATCACTCTTTGTAGCAATGGTGAAAGTTGGCTCACAAAGCAAATACATGCAAAAACTCAAGAATAGCTTAGAAAACCTCAAAATATAAGAAGAGGTTTGAGAGATGTTGGAGCAGACCTGAACCTAAAGCCTAATTGATATAGGCTTTATTTCAGTCAAACTAGTCGTTGCAAGCCCGTTGGAGGGCCTATAACACACGGCCTATCGATCGCACCTCTATGCCGATCAATCGGCATGCTCTCGGGAAAAACCAAATTATAAAATGAGTCGGGCGATCGATCGCTCCTCAGGGTGGAAATTGATCACCACATTTGTTTTTATACGATAAAACTCCAACACAAACACCCACCACGTCACTAGTGTATGTGTTCACAAGTGTAGCATTATCATTTTACTTATGTCAATTTATCACCTAGACATTGCTTGGTCACATTTGAATTGCCTCTAGTTTGGCAGATAGAGGGAGAACCATGTTTTCATAGAGACCGTGCTTTTCAATAAATGCTAAAACTACATATGAAGTGAATGAGAATGAAATACATCATTGGCTACTACCAACAAACTGATCAGTATAAGATCCATTAATTTAAAGTACATGGATTCAAGGGCCAGATGACCTAAAATTTTCCTATTTTCTAATGCAAAACCATGAGAGTGCTCAGAGTCATCAAAGTCCTCAGAGTGCTCTTCATCAAGCTTTTCACCATCACCAACCGCCAAGAAATACACCCATCAAAGTCTACATGTGCAACCTGGCTCAACATGTCTAGTTGAAATGATAAGGCGAGGAGTCTCTTGTTGCTTTCATTTCTTATGTGGCCAACGGACAACTTGGCTTGCAACCTGTCACATGTGTTTATTCTTTATTTATGTCTAAAGTCATTGGACAATGTACTCAGTATTCACAACACTTGATCAACATAACGGACGTACATGGATAATGAAGTCCATAGATTCAACCGCTTTTTTTATATTGATTAACCAAAATTCTAATGTAATCGCCCTTTAAACAACAAAAGCAACGTGTCTGTAGCATCATAATGAATCTATTACTTCTATATTGATGTACTTGTAGATTCCTTCTGTTTCCAAATTTAGTGAATACAAAATACAACCCTATGTTACATTATTTTGCACATCATGTAAAATAATCAAGTTATCTAATAGCTCGAGCTTGTAGGAAAAGATTATTTTATTATTTTATCTCAACTCAACACTCTCCTGCACTTGCAAGCATCTATTAAAGTTTACTACGTGGACATAATAAAAGGAGAGGAGGAGGATAAGCCATTGGGACCTTGAGAACAACATAATTGAAACATAAATGGGAGGAAACTACTCCCCGTGGAATTCAAAACCAAGACCGGGCTCTCATACTATATCAGGTAACCAAGTTTTCCTCATAATATTTAATTGACCTTAGGATAAAAAAAAGAAGCATCTATTAAAGTTTACTACGTGGACATAATAAAAGGAGAGGAGGAGGATAAGCCATTGGGACCTTGAGAACAACATAATTGAAACATAAATGGGAGGAAACTACTCCCAGTGGAATTCAAAACCAAGACCGGGCTCTCATACTATATCAGGTAACCAAGTTTTCCTCATAATATTTAATTGACCTTAGGATAAAAAAAAGATCACGCAGACTTTATTTAGCTCTCTCATATGTCACATGCCAAGACACAACTTTATGTCAAACTCTTCTAAAATTGCATACCGATTAACAATGATGGAAAAATTACATTTTTGTCTAACAAAGTACAAGTTTCTCCACTTCAATCCTCAGGACTAAAATGGTTAAACTTTAGCATTTTGAAGGATCCCCCATGTTCAATGACCAAAGTGGCCATAACATCCCCTTTCCTGCCAGGTAAGAGATGACAGACCAATTGGGGCAATCAATGCGTGCAAAACCCTAGATTGCCTCAATAGCCTTCTTCCCCATTCCCCCTTCTTCCCCAACTCACCTCTTCAATCTTTGTTGCCATTGTCATGAGCTTGAATGCCTTCATCCTTTTTGCCATTGCCCATGTACCTCAAACACGAGCTTAAAGACCTTCATCCGACCTTAAAACCAGTGCAACGAGCCCATATCTCAGCTTAAGAGCCCCAATCTCGCCTTGCTCATCGGATATGAGATGGCAGACGCAATGTCAATGGTGGTAGGCACCTCTAGCTATAACATTCTAGGCATGCAGAGAGAAGACGAAGGTGGTGGACATACCAGTGCAAACCATATAGTGGAGGCAGATGAAGCTAGTAAACATACTGGCGCAACTCATCTAGCAGAAAAATTGAAAGTAGGAGAGCTACTGTCTTAACTATTTTTCTTCTCATTTAATCTATCTGGTCATTGCTTGAATGTCTAAGTAGCGATGATAGGTCAAGTAGCATAAGTTATGAAATGTAAAATAGGTTGTGTTAATATATAGATATGTTGTGATGATGAAGTTATGATTTATAAAATAGGTTGTGGTCATGTATAGATAGGTTGTGATGAATTGTAAAATAGATAGGTCATGTATTATCGCTTGTTATATTTTGTTTTAGACATGTTGCGGTGGCACGTAGCTTCATTTGTGATGTCTATTAGCTTTAGTTGCTATGAAACTTGTGATGCATTGTGTGAAGCGTACTAGGATTATCGATATATACATAAATACACACAGTTATATGCTTCTAATTCCTAATTTGTTAGTGCTGTTTCATAATAATTAAGAATAATTATGAGTTTTTGGATTTAGTTCAATAATTAGGACTTTACTTTATTTAATAAAAAATTGTGCGTCTAAGTTAAGTCTAATTGTTTGTGTATGTTCAAAAGAGTTCAAGTTGAAAATCTGAACCGTTGATGTTCACTTAAGAGAAAACGGGCACGGAATTAAAGTACGGGCGTTCAGATTTGATCCAGCGGATGAGATTGCTACAACAGGTTTTAACCAATCAAAAGAAAAAAAATTGAAAGAAAGAGG
This sequence comes from Houttuynia cordata, assembly GCA_039654745.1. Taxonomy (NCBI): domain Eukaryota; kingdom Viridiplantae; phylum Streptophyta; class Magnoliopsida; order Piperales; family Saururaceae; genus Houttuynia; species Houttuynia cordata. The sequence goes on from CM077502.1 coordinate 35,033,003, forward strand.
TTCGGTTCGGTCGAAGAAAAGAAAAAAAAAAGAATCGACCCGAGCCAAAGCTTGGGCCTTTCAGACTGTCACGCCCCGAAATTTTAAGCCTCGATGGAGTGCGGAAGTCGATCTTAAAGCGAGAAATTCTTGAAGCCGAATTTCAGGAACGCAACTGAATACCCATTTACCAGTCAACCACAACATCTCAAAAGGATGTGTAATTGAAACCACTCAGCCATATGAATCAACATCATTAAACCATATGAAATAAAAATTCTTAATCTCAAATTATCCCAAAATAAAAGTCATTAAAATCTCTTCACAAAATCACTAAAACTTCTTGCACACATGCCATTAATGTTACAGCTATTTATTTCAAAAGCAACCTAAACTTCATAACTTTCTGACTGCAATCCTTGAGCTTTTCCTTCTGCTGCAACGTTCTCCAAATCTAATCTTTATCCAAGCCTGCATCACAGGATGCATGAGTATTCCGAAGAAATACCCAGTAGGATGCAAAACTCACACAAACACAAAAGATATAATATATAACAATGCATAAGATTTCAACAACAACTCACAAATCAGCAATATCGATATCTAATATAAGGAATTGCATCACTAGAAATCATCATCAGTCACTAAGACTCCAAAATAGCTAGAATGTATGGAGAGAATATAATTAATCAATCATCCAAACATTGAGAGTGCATAAGAAAAACATCATTCACAGAGACTTCAACTATCACGAGAGTATGGAGGTACAACTCTCACTCTCATATATCACCACTTCTATGTGGTTTCTTGCCAGACTATCCTAGAGGTTTTCTCCTTGGAACCCTCTGTCATGTCTAGAATACTGGCTCTATCAATACTTATGGAATACCTATCTTTGGGCGGGAACCTAATAAGGGTCCAAAGATATACTCTCTTAACACAGGGACCTTTGAGTCTTATTAACTCTCATCCTGGCATGGTCTCTTAACTTAGGGGCTTTTGAGTATTATTAACTCTCTCCTTAGCTGAATTTCTTAACTTAGGGGCTTTTAAGTATTATTAACTCTCACCCTAGCTGAGTCTCCCTTAACGCAGGGGTTGTTGAGTATCATTAACTCTCACCCTGGCTGAGTTTCCCTTAACACAGGGGCTATTGAGTATCATTAGCTCTCACCCTGGCTGAGTTTCTGTTAATCTAAGTGCTTTTGAGTATTCTACAACTCTCAACCAGACAGAGTCTCTCCTAATCCAAGTGCTTTTGAGTATTCTATAACTCTCAACTGAACGGAGTCTATTATGGCTTTTACCAGCATACTACGAATGTCTTCACTCAGGTACTATTGAGACTACCTATTTCTCATCCTGGAAAACTAATTTACCTCTCTTGGGCAAAATCTCATAAGGTTCTTATAACGAATCTCTGATGTAACTATTTACTCGAAGGAAAGGTATCCTCTATGAAGAACATATTCATTCTGATAACTAGCTCACGAAAGAAGTACAACAAAGATTTCGATACTCTTTCAAAAGTCTGACTCACTAAAGGAGTACCAATGAGATTACTTAATCTCTATCGTCACACAACTAACCATAGAAGTATCAAAATAAAGTATCAACAACAGAAGTGTCACACATTGCTTTAACATAGGTGGAACTATTCCAATACTCAACTCGGTCATAGAAACATTGATCCAAACTTCAAGGTTTAAGACTTTAGTCAAAGGGGGGATGATAGTTTGGCTTCCAATTGAAAACGCAGTCTAGTCAAATCAACCCTGAAACACATAGGACTTACTAAACACCAAACTACCCACCATTAGCCCATGATATTAAAGTATTATACTTAGTCCATTCTGTTGTAATTCTTTCTGGAAGATCTTTCATAACGCATATTACTTTCATTGTATACTTACTCTAGCATAGAGTAATGTTTTGCTAAAGTTTCTCCAACTTTTACCCTAATTACAGTATTCTATTTTTACATATCAGTTGACTACCGGCTCTTCCCAGCGGCAGCACAGATTGAATTGCTCTATGAAATTTTTACTGTATATACTACTTTGAGTCTAGTTTCTAACCAACATCATATTTTTCTAAGTTTATTTGAATTAGTTATGAATTATTTACTATAGGCTGTCATCACAGAAACAGTTCTAGCCAAGATTAAGACTCTTCATTAAACTCAATTATCTCACTTAATAACACATTATAGGTGATAATATATTATTAACAGACAACCATACTCCCCTCCTAGATCAATTACAGACCCTAGGATTGTCTAGAATTACCAAAGTACACCATTTTATCATGTTACATATCATATATCAATTGACCCCTACATCTTCACATATAAGAGCATGATCATAATCAACTCATGAATAGAAATATCACACATATTCATTCCCAAACAAAGGTCACATATTTGACATTAGAACTTAAATAATAAACATTCATATGATTGAAATAAATCACAAAGAATAGTGGTAAAATCATCCTACTCTTAGTTTCACAAAAGTATCGCCCTTTACGCGTCGTTTGCCTTCTTCGCTTCGTAGCGATGCCTCCGCTCCAGGCTTTGGATGAAGACTCACACCAAGAAGAGGCTTGAGAGAAAGGTGAATGATGTAGACATGGCGTCTACAATGGAGAAGAACAAAGAGAAATAGAAAAGCTAAGCTAGAGCAAATAAAACTAATCTGTATTTGTCATCCGATAATCCCGTTTTGGCCACAGGCCTTACATATATAAAGAGTAAAATAGCCTAATCCTAATAGAAGTAGCAAATCCTAACTAGAAAATCATATTAAAGATAGAATCCTATTCCAAATAAAAGTAACAAAGGCTAATTGAGTTCATAACATTCCACCATGCTCCGCATCGCCTTGTCCTCAAGGCGACCAACCAGGATACTGTTCAAAAAAATCATCCTCACGCATCCAAGCAGTATCTTTAGGAGAACGGTGTAACCACGCAACGAGAACCTCAGTAATAACACACCCACGATAGCATGAGGCACTGGTCGAGGCTCATCGAGCGGCAATGATGGCGGTATAGGCTGTGGAAGAGCACAAGGATCACTCATAAACTTCCTGAGCCGAGAAACATGAAACACAGGATGAACCTGAGCCTCCGGAGGTAATTGTAAGTGATATGCTACTGGGCCAATACGCTCAAGAATAGGATATGGGCCATGGAAGCGATGACAAAGCTTCTCATTGCTTGGCTTATGTACCAAAGTCTGCAGATAAGGCTGGTGGCGAAGATAGACAAGATTGCCAACCTCAAACTCACGATCAACATGGCGCTTATCATAAGCTTGGCGCATGCGGTTCTGTGAGGCTACCAAGTTAAGGCGAAGCTGGCGCAACACCTCATCTCGAGTCTGAAGTGTAGTGTCTACCTCAGCGATAGAAGAGCAAAGACGCACATAGTGAAGCACTGTAGGTGGTGGTCGATCATAAACAATTTAGAAGGGTGTATAACCCGCTGATGTATGGAAAGCGGTGTTATAAGACCACTCAGCCCAAGAAAGAAAAAATAACCAAATGCGGGGCCTATCTCCGGCGAAACACCGTAAATACTGCTCAAGGCAACAGTTAACCACCTTAGTTTGTCCATCCGTTTGAGGGTGATAAGAAGAACTCATCCGAAATGTAGTGCCCTGCAAACCGAAGTACTCATGCCAAAAGGAAGAGATAAACACCCTGTCATGATCACAAACAATAGACTTGGGCATCCCATAGAGACGAGCTATATCACGGACAAAAAGTTTAGCAACACTCTTCGCCGTATAGCTGGGCCCCATGCCCACGTGGGTTGAGGTCATTTAATATGGTATTGGAAATCGGTCACGTTAGACGAGCTCATGTTGTAAATGTGGAGGTCCCCGATAACAGATTGGACCCGGGGTTTGATATTAAGAGGCGACATTAGTGAAGTTGATCAATGGGGTATTTGTCTGATGAATAGAACACGCTTCCTGATTTACCCAATGCATATGATGGGTGAGCCTTATATGCACCCAAGGAGATTGGCGGCGGGATATAGTGGTCTAAGAGATCAATTTCTTTGCCCCTTCTAGTCGGGTCCTATTGGATACCCGTCATTATAAAAGAAAAAATATTAAGGAAGCCCACTTCGAATATGTAATAAAGATTTGTTTTGTACAAAAGAAGTATAAAAAAATTATAGCCTAAATGGTTAAGGCGTAGGGTGTGGTGCTTTGTGTTTGGGTTCGAATCACACCAATGGCAAAAATGTTTTTGCCACTCGAGCTCGAGTCGAGCTCGAGCCCGAATTCTAAACATCGAGTTGAGCTGAGCCAAAACTCGACTCGACTCGACTCGTGAGCAGCAGTCTCTTGCATTTGTCTATTGTGAGATGACCTCTGTTGTGCTACGTGACAAAATTCTCGTAAGGGTTCGGTTGAACCATTAATTTTCTCTCATCCTCAAAAAGTTATTGGGTGAGGATAGCGCAACCCAGTGGGACTTGCGGATCGACGGGCGAGTGCACGCATGAGTGGGCACCCCACTGGTCCCATGTCTGTGGGACCAAAAACAAAAATTACAAGGATTCCCGCGCCGCCCAAAGATGCTGTCGCCCCAACCACCACCGCCGTCCTCCTTTCCTCCCCTTCGCTCCTTCTCTCCCGCTTTTCCACTCTCTTCATCTCCCATGTGATCATGTCTTCCCTAGGCATGTGTGTGCCGGTGGGGAAAGATGGCGGCAGAAACCCGGATAGATAAGCAGCGTAGCTCGAAGGAGGAGCCGACACCGTCTGACGATGGAAGGACAGCAGGAGCGCCTCTAGGCGACGATCGTGAAGATCGTTCTCCTGATCGCGATGATGGTTCTCCTGATCGCGACGACGGTTGGACTCCGCAATCTCGGCAATCACCGTCTTCAAATCGGTAAGTTCTCGCTCCAATTTTGCCTCCAATTGTGTAGTTCGGGGAGTCGCATGGGAGAGAGTAGTAATGGGGACGTCGTGAAAGTCCGAGGCCGTAGTCGTCACGGACGAGGGTCCGGAGGACATCGGCGGTGGGTCGGGACTCTTCCGATGGTCGCCTGTCATGGCGACAGTAAGGGTGGGTGGGTGGGAACCAGGGTCGAAATGGCTCTGATCCAATGATGTAAACACGGCGTCTACAGCGGAGAAGAACGAGACTAAACTAGAACAAAAGAAATAAGCATAAACTAATCTGTGATTCTCATTGATAATCCCGTTTTTGGCCATAGGCCTTACATATATAAAGAGTAAAAATAGCCTAATCCTAATAGAAGTAGTAAATCCTAACTCGGAAATCATATTAAAGAAGGAATCTTAGTCCGAATAGAAGTAAGAGGTTGTAATTGAGTCCATAACAATTTAAGAGGTGCAAAGCATCTTCACCCTTATTCATTGTTATTAAGGACCCAAACAAAGGCTAAACCTCATTAGTGGGATCCCTCCAAGGAAAAAGTCTAAATAAAATTGTATTCTTTCTAGAAAAAATAAAATATTTTATTTAAAAGATTAAAGCCCTAAGGCCCATTGGCCCGACCCTAGCCCGCTTAATTTTAGGATTGGGCTTGATTTTTGGAAGCTAGTTTAGTGCGAGGGTCGGGCTAGGGCTGAGCGTTTTGGTAATAGGGTCGGGTTAGGGCCCACCTTTGGCCTGCAAGAACCTGACCCGTTGACAGCCCTAATCAAATATACGCAACAACACAGCCATACATAACATAAACATGTATCACAACAAATATCTCAACCTATACATAATCAAAGGTACACAATTACATCACAACATACGTAAACACGACCTAGAATAATCATCCGAATATGACATCAGAATATTCTTCTCAACCTATACATACAGATTCACAACTTGAACTATAAGAAATAATCACACAAATGCACCTACATCACAACTACAATATAAGTAAACACAATTTATAATGGTGAAAATAAATCATTACAACATAGAGACTAAGCTTCACAACATTAAATAGTGATTATATAGATCAATAATAAACAACCATCACAACATAGAGAGTAACTTACAATCCAATGGGGGTCAAAAATATGAATAGCGGAATTTCTATCTCCATTCAAATCCTTCATTGCCAAGTCAGACACATCATTGCGCATTAATGTCATAATGCATCCACATAATAATTGTCAACCCACCCAAGGGTCTCACTTCCATCTTTAGGGTCCCATCCCAGGAACCCAGACCACCTAAGGATTTAAAGATGGAAGACCTTCACTTGAATCCTACAAGCAAGGACAACGTTAATAGTGTTGCATATGCCTCCTCCATTTGGAGGTGGGATTATCCAAACATGGTAAACCATTGGTTCTTCCTCCTTGGCGAGTGGGAAGTCCTCATACCCACCCCCCTCCCGATAGTTTTTTCTGATAGCATTGGGGACATAGTAGGGTGATCTACAATGTGCTCCTGGAGCGACACTCTTCGCATAATCATGAATTAAGGGGAAGGAAACCATTGATTTCTCTTGTTTCTTGTCCACTTCCACATGTACTAACAAGGTATCATGCGACATATTAATAAAAAATAGTGAATCACAACAACAATTATTTAACCAAACACAACATATCTATAATTCATCACAACAAGTAGTAGAAGAATAAACTTACCTTAAGGTCGAGAACTAGAATAAACTTGGGGAGAGCAAGTGTCGAATCATATGCAATTGAGATGACTAAGGGTTGCTTCGCAAGTGAACTTCTTGGTTCTCCTCCTTCAACATCAGTAGAATTAAGGGAGATGACTGAGAGTTCCCTTGCTCGGAGGGACTTGTGACTCTTCCCACTATTGAGCAAGGAGGTCATCCAATGTGTGACAATGGGTCAGTGAGATTAGGTGCAATAATGTTGGGCCTATTGGTCGAAGTAGCATTAGGTGAGGAGGCACAGTCTTCCTCATCATCATCATCCTCAAAGAGAAGCTTTCGTGGTTTGAACGGTGATGTCTTTTTAGCATGTGTTTTGAACCTCTTGGAAGCAGGGACCACAGGGGACTCTAGGACCTCAACAAGGCTCCTTGCAAGGGGGAGTTTGCCTCTTGTGGGCTCGGCTGCAACTTCATGTGCCTCTTCTCCTGCCGCGGCTGCCACTTCATGTGCCTCTTCTTGTTGGTCTTTTCCTTCAGGCACTTGTAGTTGTGCCTCTTCAGTCAGGCCCTTTTTCTCTAGCCCTACATCATCCACAACTTTCTTTAACTTTCTTATCTCCACCTCCATTACAAGGCAACTGTGATTTTCCGACATAATCTCCCTCTCTAATTTGTTCTTTATGACATTGACATCTTTGAGCAAACCCTTGTTCACTTCATACATTTGCATATGTGTCACTATTAAGTTATTCACTAGCTTTGACAAAATTTCTAAAGTGGTTGTCCTGTTCTCCAGTAGCCTGCAAACTTCTACAATCAAGACAACACAACATAGATCACAACAATGATCAAATATTAGACACAACTATACTACAAACTCATATAAAATATTCACAACCATACCACAACCATATCAGTGTATGCACATATTGGACACAACCACTATCACAACCTAGAGAGATATCATCACAACTCAATATAACATATATCATAACCTACAAGTATATTATCACAACTCAATATCCTCATTTGTATATAATCCATCACAACCATATCAGTTTATTCACATATTGCACACAACCATTATCACAACCTAGAGAGATATCATCACAACTCAATATGAGAGATATCACAACCTACAAATATATGATCACAACTTAATATCTGATATCTACCCGAACAGATCGATATAATGTCACAACTACAAACTAACTCTATCACAACTACACATACATCAAACACAACCTAAGTATAAAAAAGCGCAATGGTTCACTATCAAGTACCTTCGACATAAGCATCACTAGCTTGCTCATTTGTGGCTTCTCATCTGCGTTTGTTGCTAGGCCATTGGATGTCTTCAGATTCAACATCTGAGGCACTATAGGGCCGCTTATTTGGAGCTTTAACTCCTACATGGCTCCTAAGAGCCTCCTCCAGTGGTGCCTCCCTTGCCCTTTTCCCTTACTCTTTTTTCTTTGTTGCCTCTTGTATGGTAAATGATCGACCTTCTTACATCCTTCCTCAACGTCGCCTGCCGCATCCTGCCCCATGATAAGGAAGTTTGATGCTTGTTCATCCTCAGTAAAGACAAGCTTTGCAACTAGACCCTGTGTATCCAAGGCCATAACAGCATCGTACTTATACGGGGCAACATTAACACTCCACTTTTTCAACCTAGATGATTGGTCCTCCTCCTTATCCGACCGGATCAACCACCCAATTTCTGTGAACTTGGCTTCTGCCAATTCAAAGAACCAAACATGTACATGACAAACACTGAAGTTAGTTGTAATATCAAACATTGAAGTCAATTATAAAAGCAATTGCTAGCTGATCATTTAAAATTAAACTCTTGCAAGTGCACAAGGCAATTGTACTACAGTGAGTATTAGGGTTATCAAACCTCAGGGATGGATGAATAATCTTACCAAATTCAAGTAAAAGAAAGTTATAATTTTTAATTTAATCTAATAAAGTAGTAAACTTTAACTAATTAAACGAATATTGAGAAGTGCCAAGGCTTTGAATCCACCACACAATAAACCAGCTTATCGTCTCTCTCTCTCTTTTGAATAAATTCCTAATTGGCTAGCATATTCCTCTCGGACATATACTTATCAATTCAAAATATCGTGCTCTCCTCTCGGACGTAACACATAAATCAATTAAAACATGGAACTATGATTTATCTCTCTCGAGCATAAATCAATGAAACCTTATTAATATATAACACCTCAGTTTACTTACGTTCCTCTCGGGCATGCAAGTATTCATCAGATTGAAATTTAACAAGAATCAATTTCGCCTCTCTCGAGCACAAAGAATAACTCTCAAATAAATTAACAATGATTTTATAATAAGATCCATACACCAATTAAGGTAAAAGTTAAGATGAAAGAAAGAAAATGATACAACGAATTTACTCGGGTTTCATCTACGCCTTGGATGCGAAGTTAGCCGGCCATCAGACGAGGAGAACGCTGTTGATTTGTCGGAGTCATCTGGCACTATTCACCAAAAACACTGCTCAAAATCACTGTAGTAGCACTGTAGCAAAAGCAATGTTCACAACTGTAGCAAATCACTGTTCATCGATTACTGTTCATCATCCCCTCCAATCAGCCTGGTACTGTAGCACTTCGAATCTCAGTCCAAAACCAGTCGGCTTTTCTTCCTAAAATCTTCCCTTCGGCCTTCTTCCTTCCTCTTCTCTCCTTCCGGCCGTAACCCCGCCGGAATCCGGCCAATACAGCACCGCAAAGGCTCTGGTATTCTCCTCTATTTTTCTGGCCGGGAGTTGTCTCTTCAAAGCTCCTGTTTTTCTCCTCTTTCAAGCTCTCCTCCGTTCTGTTCTTATAGCGATTCCAACCCTGAGTCCCACAGTCAATTCCTATTCCATATTGAAGTTTAATCCTATTCCGAATCCAGCACTTTCCAAATCCGGCATGACTGTTTTTGGTTTCCTTCCCGATCGAGCACGGCTCTCGTCGTGGGCTCGTCGACCTCTCCGCTGCCATCTACTGTCCACCGCCCATCATGAGCCTCGCTGTCATGCTTCCGCCGTCGCCCGACAGAGCTTAGCCCAGCTCAGCTCCGCCCTAGTTCCTTTGCCGACGGCTGTTCGTACAGAGCACCGAGCTCTGTTATGGAAGGCCCGATGGTTCAAGTTGGCTTTAGTTTTTTTTTCTTTTTCTTGAATCGAACCGAACCAGAACGGAACCAGTTCAGTTCTATTCTTTTTTTCTTTATTTAGGTAAAAACCCGTTGTATCGATCTCATCCATCCAATCTTATCTTGATGGTTCTTCTCTTTAATCATGTCTCTTTTGCGTGCTATATTTCCAATGATCATAACTTTTTGCTCATAACTCCGAATTGTGAACAGTCCATGGCATTGGAAAGCTGACTCCTTGTACTTTAACATGAAGCTTGAATCAGTCTAATCAGAGATACACATCCGAAGTAATAAATATTCAATCATTGGAGTCACTTTTTACCATATCTAAAACTTACGCTTATTCTCCTACAAAAACCAAAAACGACATTAAAGTAGTACTAATTCTAATCAAACACTAACATAAACATAAGTTTATAAGATAATAAAATACAAATTTCATGTATAGATCACTAGTGTACATCACAACCACAATATAAGTAAATATAACTTATAATGGTGAACATAAACATGCATCATAACAAATATTTTAACCTATAGATAAAGAGTCACAACCTCAACTGTAAGAAATAATCACAGGGACATAACTATATCACAACATACGTAAAGACAACCTAGAATGATCATCATAATATGGTATAACAACATTCCTCTCAACCTATACATATATATTTACAACTTGAACTGTAAGAAATAATTACACATACGTAACTACATCACAACCACAATATAAGTAAACACAACTTATAATGGTCAACATAAGACATAATATACAACGTACCTGTAAGATAGCTCCACAACCAAACAAGTTGTAGCAGTCTTTCCTCTCTTCTCTGTCCTCATAGGCGTTACTAACATCATTTCAAAGTACAGAGTAGACATCCCTAGCCCAGGGATATGCATCAAATGTAGCAAGGTTGGACTCATCCATCATTACAAAAAACTTGTTGTCTACCACATCCCCTGGCCTGGGCAGGAGGAATACAACAATGCATTATAGCAATGTCAACCTTGCTCTACCATGTGCCTTTAGCTACTTGTTCTCAAACTTCTCTTTTATCATCTTTGCAATAATTCTACTTACTCTGGCACCAGGGAACATCCTCTCTTGGAAGTTGGCGCCGTTAGTGCGTTGCGACAACTTCCTTGCAACTACAAATCCGTTATGTAGTGGCAGCTATAGTATCATACTCACGTCTATGGGCTTTTAGAGTTGCTGACCGCTTACTAATTGTGAAAGTCAATCCACTTTCCCTAATGGCCAACATATGGCAAATTAGTTGATGTCAAACCATTGTGTTTGGCATATGGAAGAAGACTTTGAAACAAATCTTCATTACCTGCTCATGCACCTGTCCCTTCAAATCTGAAATGAGGTTAAGCACCTTAGAAATTGAGCATCTGCACTCAACTCTGCCAATATGCAAAATATAATACAATATTAAGCACACATAAAACATAACCAAACACAGTTAAGGAATAAAGACAACTTCATCGCAAACATAATACAACTACACTACATTCTCTACACAACCACCATCTAACCGATGCATCCAAACCCTATAAAAGAACTATCACAACATTATCAAATCCATCAAAGCTCATGACCAACACCCACAACCCTCAACTTTACCCATACTACACTTTTCCATCACAATCATAAATGCATTCATCAAAAGCAGTTGAACATGCAGACACATCGCAATCTATCACAACCTATTAAACATCATAAAATAAGCATATGCAACCTAACACAAACATTACTCTTGTCCACTACAACCTTATGAAAGAACCACCACAACGTCACCAAATCCACTAGAGCTCATGACCAACCCCCTACCCTCATTTTTGCCTATCACAAGTTCTACACAACTATTATATGTTTCCATCCCAACCATAAACGCATTCATCAAAAGCATTTAAATATAAAGACAAGTCGTAAGGTATCACAACCTATTAAATATCATGAAATAAACACATGCAACCTAACACAACTATTAATCTTGTCCGTCACAACCCATTAAGCAACAGTATCCAATACATGAAACAATCGCCATGCACAAGCCAAGAGCAAGAAAAAAACTTATGCATTCAAGCAATCATGGAAGGCCGTATCTTTTATTTCAAAAAAATGAGGTTGGACTTACTTCTTCCTTATGGGCGGAAGAGGCAGAGGCATCTATCATGTTTGTCTGGTGCCGCGAGCGGGGAGAGGGACATAGTGAGGGGATATAGTCGCCGCTAGGGGAGACCACGAAGGGAGACTGCCGCTGAAGGGGAGATTGCCGCCACGAGTGGGGAAGGGTTGCATTGTGAGAGAGGGGCGCCTCCATGACTGAGGGAGGGTCGCCACCAAGAGACAGGATCGCTGCCGTGAGGAGGCGGTCTAGGGTTGCAAGATGGTTGGGATGCGAAATAGAGAACGCTAGGGTTGGGATGGAAAAACATGTGGTTGTAGAGTTTAAATACTGGATAAAAATCTATTTTTGAAATGACGTGGAGAAACACGTGAAACGACATTAATAACGCTATTTGGTGGGTAATTACATTGTTCCACGCGTGAAAAGAAATCTCATCATTTTTAAAAAAAAATGAGCATGTGAGACCGCATGCAAGACTAAATTGGATAACAGATTTCATGTCCTTTGTACCAAAGTGGATAATATATTTCCAACTTTGTAGTATTTTGATTAAAATTTACTTAGTTAGACAAAAATGTAAACCAAAAAAGAAACTCATGCGAACGGAGGTATCATAAATTAAAACCATTCTCGTTACAGTGAAGTCATGCCGAAATGATTATTGCAAAGTTGAGGAAAATTTCTCTTCTTTGTATTGTAAAAAATCACAAAAATATAATGAGAACCATCGGAAAACCATCAGAGGAATTTAAGCACAGGTTGAACTTTTGTCTAATCTGTTGAGTATTCAGGGAAGTTTAAACTCCAAAAACTCATGCAGCTCATGTTGATGATATCCATTTCCCTCTTTCATGTAGCTTGTTCCTTTGAATAGTACATCAAACCATGCCTACGCTTCATCCTCCTTTTCTACGAGAATTCTCTTGCAAGCCTCATAGCACATGAAGGAGATGCCAGCAGCAGGGACCAACTTCATGCAGCTTGGTCCCAGCCCTCTATACAGCCCCTGGATACCTTCTTGCTCAACTATACTGATGAGTGCATGAAGCATATTCTTATAAACCTGCCTGCCACTGACGGCCCCAACTTGCATGTGTTTGCGGGCTACTTCAAGTGGGAAGGTGGCACTGCTAGCAAAAGCACCAGCAGCTGAACCAATAAGAAGGGTTGCAATGTTATCGATCTCTTCCTTCTTGAAAATCTTCCTGTAACCCTTTCGCAGGGTGTCATAAGCATAGTAGTTAGTGGCAGCATACGGGACCACTCCGATCAGGCTTGGGGTGAGACCACGGTAGAGCTCCGCAGGGCCTTCCTCTTTCAAGATTTTCAAGAAGGCATGTAGAAAATTGTCGTAGACGCCTCTCTGTATTGTCAAGATAAAGCTGTCAGTACACCCAGCAATATAATAATATCTCGATAGTTGAAACGTTATCAGATAAAAACAGCTATCAAACAGCCAGAGAAGCAAAGCTCTAAAACTAGCTTAGTAGGTATCCATAAAGATCAGAAGAGGGCATATATTATCTCTAATAAATTATATGGCCCACTGAGTCAACACACTCATCCACCTAGCCCAACGAATTTCAGCAACTTAAAAAGTACCAGCTGAAATATGGCCAGATGGTTGGGAACGACAGATCAGTATATGTCTGTCTCAATAGCTATAATTCAATCAGGTTAAGACACCTTAGGTTGGTTTCCGTTCTTTCTGTAACAGTAGCAGTTTTCTAGTTTTACTAAAAATTTACCTGTATAGTTAGCCGAGTTTTGATTAACTCGAGAGGATAAGTCAGCAAAGTAGAACTAACTCCTGCACAGGCACCTGCTACAAGCGACGCAGGGACAGGAAGCTTCGGTGCCTCACCAAATTTGGGTGTCAGCTGATTCCTGACTGTATCATATGCAAATAACTGCCAAAAAGCACAAGATTTAGAAAACTACAGAGAGTCAAGTTGAATCCAGCCCAATGCAATGACAAAATACTAATCTACACCAATTCAATTTCATATGAAAAAACTTGCGAATGCAATGCAAAAACAAGAAGTCATAGAAGTAAATCAACCACGAAACTTTCTATGAGAAGAATTAGCTCCTAGTCGATGGTATAGTGTGACTTGTAAGACTCAGTTTCAGTTATCTTAGTTTAGAATTTACTTGAAGGGCAGAATTACAGGTTCCTTTCTTTCCCATTTCAATAAACTCTCTTCATGGCGATAAGACATTAATTGGATAGAGTACCTGTTTATAAATTAGAAGGAAGTGCAGATCTTGATAATTCAATGTTTGTCAGTTCCTAAAAAAAAATAAGTGAAATGAACCTTAAACACATCAACCCACTTTGTCATTTTGCCTAACAATTCATAGGATTACAACTCCCATGAAACATGGAAAAAGTAATTTGCCTCACCCAAAAACAAATGCCCAGAATATGGCATTCAATGTAATATGTTTTCTTTTGTGTGTGTGTGTGGATGGGTGAGAGAGAGAGAGAAATCGGCCTATTTAAATGTATGTTTTCACGGAGAAGTTCAAAAAAATTGAAAGGTCAGCAGCCAATCGTAGGTTCTGTTCAAATCCATGGGAGTCGGAAGTGGTTAATTCCTCCATTGAAGATAATATATACTCCCTCCGACAGGGATTATTATCACCAAAAGGATTTTCAAAATGAACTTCTGAATATACACTTTAAGTTTATATTGAAAATCCTTATGGTGATAATAATTCCGGACAGAAGGAGCATTGTAATTTATGAAGAAATAATGATATTTTTGGGTTAAATGCAGCAAAAAAAAACTAAAGTAGTTTTCTTTCATATATATATATGAAATATTTGGCAATGGATGCAAGTATATATTTAGCCATGAAGAGATAATCTAGTTTTATAATTCTTAATGATGGTAACCAGACAAGAAGCACTAATTACAACAGTTCTAACAGATGTTATTCTGAACTTTGAAAAAAGTATAAACAAACACCATAACCAAAATGTACATGATTTTGAATGTAGCAATCAAAGTATAACAGTTATTTAGAGGAAAGATGAGTTATACTCCGTTCCGAATTGCTTCCGAATTACTGTGTATATTTAAGGAAATTGCAGTTTTTAATGGACCATCAGGCCGACAAGCAAATCACGTGACCACCACCCTCTTCCCCTTCTCCCATCCCAGACACTCCACTATCAGCTCACCCCCACCCCCCCCCCCCCCCCCCCCCCACTCTCTCAATGGCTTCCTCCTGAACCCCAAATACCTCCAGAATTCCACCCAAAGTTCGGATCTTTTCAATCCCAATACCCATTTTTTGGTGGTTTGGTTGAAATGGGATCGGCCTCCATTGTGGACGCCATGAGCGAAGGGTTCCTCTTCGCCATCCTCGACTTCCTGGAGGAGAATCCCATAGACAAGTCCTTCTCCTTCGCCTACAAGTCCTTCCACGCCACCAAGTCTCGCCACCGCAAGACCTGCCCAGACCTCCTCCCCTCCCTCCTCACCCGCTGCTACCCTCGACTTCTCCCTCTCCCTCCGCGTCTCCGGCAAGGTCCTCGTCTCCATCTCCTGCCTCTGCTCTGCCACCCTCCTCTCCGCCAACCTCTCCCGTGCTCCAAGTTCTTCTCGCATGTCGGGTTGTCCAGCCTGGCGACGAATTGTGGGATGCTGGTGGAATTGGACCTTTCCAATGGCATTGAGCTGACGGACTGCGCCGCTGCCATCTCGCTGGTGCGGAACTTGGAGGTTGTGGCTGGCAAGGTGTAAGCTGATTACGGCTTTGGGGATTGGGAGTGTGGCTGTGGGGTGCCAGAAATTGAGGCTGATTAGCTTGAAATGGTTGGCTGGAGGAGATATGGCGTGATGGAGAAGAAGAGTGGAAGGGGAGAAGAAAAGAGGAGGGATCACGTGAGTAGGTCAAATGTACACAGTAGTTTGGAATAAAGATAATTTCAAATGTACACAGTATTTCGGAATGCAGGGAGTAAAAACAAACCCATCACATTAAAAAACAAAACCAAACATGTATAGGATTATCAATGACATAGTGCTAACATGTTTCTTAAGATGCTTAGAGCGTATGTGAGAAGAACCTTCCACGATATGGAACATGGAGTATGAGAGAAAAATTAGCCAACAAACGTCTTGATTATATCAGAAGTGATCTATCTACCTATCTAGGAATAAATTTCTTGAACACCGTCAAGGTAACCAACACTATAAACAAACTTATGAACATAGGGGGGGAAGGAGATCCTGTTAAAAAATTAAATAAATGAGTTAGCTAATTGCACAAGCAGATTTCCTATTATGAAATATACAGATATAAGACTGAACGATTCTATAATTCTATATTATATCAAGGCCAGTACCAAATAGATGTAAGTTTTTTCAAGCAGCCACCCAAGACCATTTACACAGAAAGGTCTACCAGCATAAATTCATTTCCACCCTAATGAGCAGAGACAGATCCACAAATCCCACTCTCGGGGGGGAGGTGCATATAGAGTGAGGGCCATGTTCTACAGAAGAAAGCTATTGTGTGGTGGGGGGGCACGCAATTTCCCTATATATGCAGAACTGCCATAACATTCTGTGCATAGAACTTCAGAAAGATATCATCTAATGACGAGCAATAATCATGCAAACAGTCGAAGCCAATGTCACAACATCAAAACTGTTCGTATAAGTTCTCTGATGATGATGATAACAAAGATGGAGTGATTCCAGCATACTATAAGCAGACAATGCAACAAGAAGTAAGAACTTCCACATACATATAAAAGACAGGTTCTTCTACACACACAAACAAACATTCACATTCATATAAAAGACAGGTTCTTCAGAACACCACAAACAACAATAAAGAATGAATGCAGTACAATTTTACAGTCACAATCTCAACCTAGAAAAACAGAACGCAACCACTCCAAATCACTTAACCAATTGTTCCTTCGTTAGTTGGAACAAAATCAAACCTCAAATCGTAACCATCCAATCAAATAGTTAAAAATTTAAGCTCAGAAACAAATCCTTCCGTACACAACAAACTTGGAAAATTGAAATTTTAGCAGTAACAAGCATACACTACTGAAGCATTATAAGACCAGAAAGACGCTTAACAAAACAATTACTCACCTCCACAGCCTTACTGGGAGCAACACGAACGACATTCACAAAATTTCCCCGAAACAGACCCGTCCAACCCTCCGTAAGCATAATATCCTGGAACACCTCCATCGTGGAGTGTCCGCAGCTCCCACCATCAAGTGCGTCCGTATCGTCTCCAACGGTGCCACCGCCGTCCGCGATACCGCCCCCGCAATAGCCCCACTGAACAGCCTCCTCAAACACTGATTCTTTATCTTAATTCTCAACCTCAACCCACTCCTCCCACCACTCTTCTCCTTCTTCTTCCCCCTCTCCTCCTCCCCCTCCTCCACCGCCTCCGGCCCAATCCCAACAATCCTCGCGCCAATCTCTGGAGAAGAAACATACTTTACCCACAACTCCGAGCCAGGAACCTTCTCTCCGCTATCCCTCGAACTTCCGGAACTCGTCGAAATCCCACCAAAGCCCACGCCCATCTGCCCGACGCACGCAAACAGCCCGCCCGGCGGCGAGAAGGAGTCGGTCCATTGGAAGCCCAACTCCGGAGAGGAGAAGAATCCGGCGTTCTTGTCTTCGATGGCCTGGAATCTCCTCCTACCCATAGCTCCGCCGCGAATAGATAAATATACAAGAAAGCTGGCACTTTTGGTAGCGTTTCAAAGCGCCAGGCGCATGTCCGGATCGAAAGATCGAGTTTTGAGAAGATGGGCAGGAGCAAGATACGATTTTGGGAGATGGGTAGCTGAGAAGTTGAGATTTTTGGGAGATGGCGGAAGAATCCAAGAGGTTTTTGGAGGAGGACGAGCGCCCCTCGCTGAAGCTGAGGGAGGAGGAGACACCCGAATCTGCCCACTTCGGCCCGGCTCCCTCGTGCTCCACTTAGGTGCAACAAGGTTATGTATAGAAATGTGGACATATGGCGATAATACCCTTGTTATACTGGTATGTTTAGGGAAGGTGGTGGACTGAAAGGTAGTTCAGTCTATTTGGGGAAGAATGGTGTACCATGTTTTTTTTTGGGTGGACAGAATGTTGTATCTTGTGGATTTGTTAGATGAAAGCGTATTTGAAGACTTACGTAGAGAATATGTGATGTTTTATTTCTGACACATTGAGGCATATGTTCTTGAAAATGATTTTTATTTGGGGATCAGGTAGGTGTGAGATATATATTTAGGAATTAAGTAGCTACCCAACTGATAAATTTGTGCTTTATGATATTTTATACGGAGTATTAATATAATAGAGTCAGTTTTATGATAATGTAAAATCAAATTTTATTTGTTTTTGTATTCTCTACCTTATTGCTATGATTTACACTATCACAGTCTCCCATGATTTTTCGATGCAACAATGTTCTTATAGATGATTTTAGACATTTGTGTTAGGTGATCATAGTAGTCGTTGTGGCAAAGGCGCCTGCCCATCTGCTTGTCAAGCTGACAAGTAGAGGACAGGGGATTAGCTAAGTAGAGGTTCAGGGGATTGGGACTTGCAGGTGTGCGTGTTGTGTACGTCATCAACATGGCAGCGCATATTTATTAGGATATCTGATTGATAAGTATATTGATAAGTATCATATTGTAATCAGGCCCATTTAGGCTAATTGTTAGGTAATAAGTTAATAGAGAATAATCAAGAGCCAATTAGTGGCCCATCAGATTGGACAGATGGCGCACCCCCCTAGGGAGATGCGCCATCCTCTCCCTTATAAGGAGGTCGCCCTCCTCATTTGATGCTACGCAATATTGAATTCCAAATTCCCTCTCAATTTTCCTTCTTCCTTTTTTATTTCGCTGGTCCCAGTCCTTGTGATCCTGTCGGATCACAATATTGGTATCAGAGCATTCGATTCCTGGTACTCATGCCTCTTCGCAAGCAACCAACCATGGCTCTCGAGGTTCCACCTGAGCCAGAGGTCGCCAGGGAGATCTCCAGCCCAAAGGTCGATGGTGATGCTACTCAGACGGCCATGCTGTCTCTCCTGACCTCGATCAATGAGCAGCTTAAGGAGATGAGGCTAGAGCGAGCTCCTCAACAGCCCCTCCAATTCGCAATTCTGACCACGCCGCCACCCTCACGAGAGGTGGGAGGCCCCAGATGTTGGGGGGTTCGTTGTTTGGCCAGACCACAGGTCAATCCCTTTCCCACGGAATGCAACTGGGATCCATTAACTTTGGCGCTGAAGGTGGCCACCATGGCCAAGAGATGCGAGACACACAAGGTGTTCGAGGAAATGCCACAATGAACACACACCCACATCACTTATGGGACGAGATGGAGGATGTCTGGGACGAGCCCCAGGGATCACACGGAGGACAAAGGGGCAGCGCTGAGCCCAGACTGGCTCATCTACAATTTCCTCGGTACAATGGAGAAGAAGACCCCGTCGAATGGTTATATAAGGCGGACAAGTTTTTTGCGTACCAAGGCACCTACTCTGATGCTGAGCGCCTGAGGGTGGCCGCCTTCCACCTAGACAGCGATGCCTCCATTTGGTTCCAGGCTTACGAAAAGGAGACCCGTTTTCCTACTCGGGTGTCCTTCTCCGATGAATTGTGCATTCAGTTCGGCTCAAACGAGTTTCAGGACTTCAATGAGATGTTGTCCACTCTGAAGCAAACAACTACGGTGAGAGCTTATTACTCTGATTTCATGAAGATTGCTAATAGATTGCCCGACTGGCTGGTGGCTGCATTAGTCCGCACATTCAAGCGTGGGTTAAAGTCGGAGATAGCCGATGAGATGCGTCACTTCCCGTGCCATACTATGCGCGATGTGGTGCGTCATGCCAGGATTGAGGAAGAAAAACTGGCCCGACAGAGACGAGGGGGTCGTGGGGTAATGATGCCACAACCGTACAGCAGCCCCACCCCTACAGCGCCTACTGCACCTGGCTCTGGTGCTAGTCATCCCAATCTGTCTGGGTCGACCTCTACTCCTATCCGTTGCCTGACCCTAGCCCAGGTGGCAGAGCGGAGGGCCAAAGGACTCTGCTTCAACTGTGATGAAAAGTTTGTCCAAGGCCATCGCTGCGCGGTTCGGGGTAGCTTACTCATCGAGGAGGTTCAGGACGAGGAACCTTTTCCAGTTGAGGAGTTCACACATGTCTACGATCAGGTTCAGCCAAAGGTTACAACTATGTTATCCTGGCCGACACCCCAATGTGTCAAGGTACTGCGAGGCTTCTTGGGGTTGACAGGCTATTATCGCTGTTTCATTAGTCACTACGGTACTATCACAGGACCACTCACAGCTTTATTAAAAAAGGGTGCCTTTGACTGGACCAATGAGGCACAGCTGGCCTTCGACAGACTGAAACAGGCCATGGCCAAAGCGCCTGTCTTGGGGCTACCCGACTTCAGCCTTCCGTTTGTTGTGGAGACAGACGCTTCAGATACAGGTCTAGGGGTCGTCCTCTTGCAGAAGAAGCGTCTGATTGCCTTTCTGAGCAAGTCCTTGTCGGGCCGTACCCTCTCCTTATCAGCCTATGAATGAGAGATGTTTGCCATCATCCATGCGGTGACCAAGTGGCACCCGTACCTTTTGGGCTACCGGTTCATTATCCGGACCGATCACCAACCGCTGAAGTACTTCTTGGAGCAACGGGTATCTACTCCGGCCCAACAACGGTGGGTCAGCAAGCTGTATGGCTATGATTATGAGATTACTTATAAGAAAGGCGCTGAGAACACCGTCGTGGATGCCCTGTCTCGTCGGCCCATGGAGGGATCATGTATGGTTTTATCCGAGCCCAATTGCCCCTTTCTTCCGGATCTCCGTCGATCATACTTAGAGGACCCGTCAACCAAAGAGTTGGTCCATCACATCCAGGTTGAGCCCGCATCTGAGCCTCTTTATGTCTGGCAGGATGACCTATTGTTTTGGAAGGATTGCTTATGGATGCCTAATTATGCTGATCTGCGTCGCCGCATCCTTTCTCATTTCCATGATGATCATTTAAATATAAAACCCTTGCAAGTGCACAAGGCAATTGTACTACGGTGAGTATTAAAGGGTTGTCCAACCTCAGGGATGGATTAATATTTTACCAAATTCAAGAAAAAATAGCAGTGTTGATTCTAGACTAAGAAAGTAATGAACTTTATCTAAGTGAGAATTAATCAATATGGAGAAGACCAAGGCTTCGAATCCACCACAATAAAACAGTGTATCGCTTCTCTCTCTCTTTTGAATAAAGATTTCCAATTGGCTAGCATATTCCTCTCGGACATACACTTGTCAACTCAAAATATAGTGCTCTCCTCTCGGATGTAACACATAAAATAATTAAAATATGGAATTGTGATTTATCTCTCTCGAGTATAAACCAATGAAATTTTATTAATATATAACACCTCAATCTACTCATGTTCCTCTCAGATACGCAAGTATTTTTCGGATTGAAACTCATAAGAATTCACTCGTCTCTTGAGTACAAAGAACAAACCTTTAATGAATTAACAATGATTATATAATAAAATCCATACACCAACTAGAGTAAAAACATAATACGAGAGAAAAGAAACTACACAACCAGATTATTGGGCTTCATCTACGCTTGGAAAAGTGTTTAGCCTCGCATCGGAAGAGAAATCACCTTCATGTTCTTCATCTTCTTCTCTCCTTTGCTCTAGCCTCCAATTTAGCTCTAGATTCTCCAAGGGTTCCTCCAAGATAGCCCAAAACATTCTTCCATAAGGCCTATTTATAAGTTTGAAGAGAAACCACGAAGTCCCCTTCCAAATCCGAGTCGAAATAGGTCTTATTTCGATTTTTTGCACACAGCGATCGATCGCTCCGTATTGCCGATCGTTCGCCTACTGATCGATCGCAATTCGTTCATTATTTTCCTCCGATCGATCGCTTTGGCGATCGAATCCGTATAATATCGATCGATCGTAGTTACTGTCTTGCACAGATCAAAAATTCTAGTAGATACAATCAATCATTTTTAGGTCCAATCGATCGTTTTCTTCAATATATTGCTTTAGCGGCTAAGGCGATCGATCGCATTGATAGCAGATCGATCGTAGTTACTATTTATAAAATTCAAATGGGTATAACTTTCTGCCCCGAACTCCGAATTGCGCATAGTTGGTGGCGTTGGAAAGCTGACTTCTTGAACTTTAACATGAAGCTTGAATCAGTCAATCCGATATTTATCCACGAAGATATGATGATTTAACCATTCGAGTTACTTTTCACCTCATTTCTGTGTATTACTCTTATTTCCTACAAAAACCAAAAACTATATTAAAGTAGTAGTTATTCTAATCAAACACTAGAATAATCATAAGTTTAGGAGATAATAAAATACGTATTTCATGTATAGATCACACCCCCAAACCTACATTTTGCTAGTCCCTAGCAAAACAAAACAAAATAAATCAAACAAACAGTGAAGGAAACTAATGCATAAAAGTAAACACCACTTTCGTAGGGAACACGATTACATTAAGCATATGCAACAAGCTGTTAAACCTCTAGGTGTCCCTAGTAGGACGAGTGTTGTCTCGTGAGGGTTTGCAGCCATGCTACCCACAAACATGTATTTATGAAACTAATTAACCTAAGTGCAAAAATAAAGCAAAAATTAAAACATTGCAAAACACACAACCTATTATCCCGACAAATGCAAACTACAATGCTTAAAAGAATTAACCACACGTACTTGGTTCATAATCAATAGGAATATAGAAGCCCTCAAGTAAGTGGTTTTATTCCACACTTTCATCTTGGAAATTTCTGCTCAATATGATATATCATGATAACATAAATAGTAAAAGTGTAGAACATTATAGCAATACATTCTAAATTTTTATTTTACACAGATCCAGTGTTACCCATTAACCAAAGAACATTAAAATCTTCATAGACATCGTAATCTTTAGGTTCATGATAGCACAAATCTGCGCGCCTCCTTCGGGTCCAACATTCTAGATTTGAGAGAATAATACACCATAGACTTTTTTTTTCTTTTTTTTTTCCCACTAGGACTGTGTAAGGCCTGACTTCAAGATGCTTAGGTTGAGCAATGACTCAGGCCAATGACTCCTGACCAATTTGGCTTAGGGCATTAGGTTTTAAGAGACCGCTTCGGGCCCGAGCATCAGCCTAAGTTAATCCTATAAAGTCAAGCAGCTCCTTTCTTTCATTTTGTTTTCATTTTTTCACATTTTCATTTTCAGCATATATATTTTCCAGCACATCTTTATTTTGTCCAGGCTATATTATACTCTCAACCTATTTCCGGTTCCAATCCCTTGCCATAGCCAAGTAAATTGTCTATCATGATCTTTTAAGCTCAACAGATAACTACACATCATCCAATAACTCTGACTAAAGACATCCCACTGTAAATTAGCATTCAACAAATCTCTAAATGGTATTACTGTATGTAACTAGTGTGTGAGTGAGTTTTTTTAGTTCAAGCACTTGTTCCAAGAGGAGTGTAACAAAAAGATATGCTCAGTTAAGTGTGTCTATCCTCCAATATACTTACTCACACTTCCAATGTAAATTAATCTCCTAAGAATTGTAACATGCATTATTACGGGATAAACTATCAAAACCGAAGAAAAAGTACTAACAAACAACCTAAAAACAAATCAATTTTTTTTTCTTTTCTGATTTTTTATTTTTATGAAAGTAATATTCCCTCCCCCAAACCTATTATGAACATTGTCCTCAATGTGAATAAAATATATCATGACAATGAGCATATAACAAAGAAAGTTAGATAAAGGAGAGAATACATCTGAATACATGGGTTGCCTCCCACCAAGCGCTAAGTTTAACGTCTTCAGCCAGACGAAACTCCATTAGTCCAACTTATCCAGGGTCTTTCAATCCAACATTCAGTCCCTCTGTGGTCCTACTGCGCACATTAAAGTTAATGAAAGAAGTAGCAAGTGGATCAGTAGGACAAAACCATGGGGGTGCACCATCCACCAGAGAATTAATCATATGAACTGCATAATAATCATCTGGCGGTGGATGTTGTTTTTGGGCATTAAAAACATTCAGTTTGACATTTAAATTTCTAAAAGATAATTTCAGCATCCCATCCCAACAGTTTATAATAGCATTGGACGTTGCCAAGAATGGGCGTCCCAAAATCACAGGAATCTGACTACCAATGTTCGGTACAGGTTGTGTATCTAAGACAATGAAGTCTACAAGGAAGAAAAATTTATCAACCTGTACCAAAACATCTTCAATAACACCACGTGGAACTTTAATGGATCGGTCTGCAAGTTGTAGTGTTATGGTAGTTGGTTTTAACTCTCCCAACCCAAGTTGCTCATACACAGAGTAAGGCAATAAATTTACACTCGCCCCCAAATCTAATAATGCCTCTTCAATAGTTTGGTTCCCTATCACACATGAAATTGTTGGACATCCTGGGTCCTTATACTTCGTTAATAGGGAACTCACCTACTTAGTAAGGAAAACCTTTTTAGTCACATTAGATTTAGCTTTTCGCTTTTGGGTACAAGATTTTTCAGGAATTTGGCATAGGCAGGAACTTGTTTAATGGCATCTAATAATGGGAGATTGACCTTAACTTGTATAAACACCTCGAACATCTCCTCCGTCTTTTGATGAGATTTACTAAACGGGGAGGGTTTGTCTAGGCATTATGGGAATGGTACCCTGGGAATATAAGATCTCTCTTTCTGGGCCTTAGGTTGGTCATCCAGCTGGGTTTTAGAACTAACAGGTATAGCTTTGATGGAATTGGGTTCTTTTTCTTCGTCATGGGAAGGTGTCTCACTCGAAGGGCTAACAAATGGATCCCGAACCCTGTTGTCAATTATTTTACCGCTCCTCAAGGTAGTTATGGCTTGCACTTGTTCAGGAGGGTAATGGGAGGCCTCAGCAACAAACTGGCCTCTAGGGTTTTGTTGGGGTTGGCTCGGCAAGGTTCCTGCTTCTCTACGGTTCATAGATTGGGCCAGCTGTCCTAATTGGGTCTCTATCTTGGCAATAGATTGTGTATGAGAATGGACCAGCTGGGCCTGGGTTCTTAGCTCTGCTCTTATCTCCTTCTGTTCAATTTTAATCTCGGTTAAATGTGAGAGGAGCATTTGGCTCATCTGGTCTTCTAATGAAGGTCGCCTATTGGATTGGCCAAAGGGAGCTGGAGTGGGTTGGTAGGGATGGGTTTGGCTTTAGAATTCTGCTCTTGGGGCTGAATTGAAAGCTGGCCCCTGGTTAGGTTGTTTCCAGGCGAAATTTGGATGATTTCGCCACCCCGGGTTGTAGGTATTTGAATAGGGGTTATTGGCTCTAGGGTATCCCTGTGCAAAGTTGGCATGCTCTTGTACAAGATCTGGATATTGGAAGGCAGAGGAGCAGTCAACTATGGTGTACATAGTGCTGGCACAGATGGCACAGACATCTTGAGAGGTTGGGGTATATGGTAGAGTCTGAGAGAAAAACCTGTCAAACCTCTCTGTAAGGGATGCCACTTGGTGTTCTAGGTTCGTGGTAGCTTTAACATCGTACATGCCTCCCCTTGGGGCATTCCTACCAGGCATATGGCCTTCATATCTATAGAGGGTGGCACTGTGTAAAGAGTTTTCGCTCAGGTCCCCTACTAGATACCAGGCATCATCCAGGGTCTTTTTCATGAATGTGCCTCCACAGGAGGTATTTATTATGGTCTTGTGCTAATCGCACACACCCTCATGAAATCTTTGCACTAATTGCCACTTGGGCACATCATGATGGGGACAGGACCAGAGTAGGGCTTTCATCCTCTCCCAGCTTTCATCAAATTGTTCATTAGGTAACTAGGTAAAGGTGATGATTTTATGGCGGATCTTATTGGTCCACCCCACAGGAAAGTATTTCTTGAGAAATTCAGCCTGAAGTTCCTCCCAAGTGGAAATAGAGTTATGCTCAAGGGAGTATAGTCATTCCTTGGCCCTGTCTTTTAAGGTGAAGGGGAACAACCTAAGGCGCACCTGGTCATCAGACAGTGTAAGTTTAAAGGTTGTGTTAACTTCTAAGAAATTTTGGAGATGCCTATAGGGGTTCTCATTTAGTTGGCCATGGTAAGTGGGCAGTATCTGGATGATGTTGGGCTTAATTTCAAAATTAGCCACGGTTGCAGGAAGTAGGATACAGGAGGGGGAGGTGTAGGCAGTAGGACAGTAGTAGTCTTGCAGGGTATGGGCATGGGGCATTAGTGGATTCTGGTTTAGGCCATTCCCACCCTCAAGGTTCATGTTGTCCGCCATTGGATAAATTTCAGGGATTGGTTTGCTAGGAGTTCTACAGATTCTATATAGGCGCTCAGGATCAGGATCAAAGGCAAGGTCCAGGTTCAGGGAGCGACGACCATGTATGCACAATAAAAATCAAACAAAAACCTATAACAGTCCTAATAACGACAACTAGCAAGCATCAGCCCTAGATAGCGACAACTAGCAATCCTGATAGCGACAACTAGCAATCCTAATAGCAACAAAGAAAATAGAAAACACCAAGCACCCAATTTATTCTAAAAGAAAGTTAAGAGAGTGCAAACAGTGGGAAGGGATGGCCCTTCCAATGATGACGAGAATCAGCATCCTCTCTTAATCCTGCAAAAGGAGAAGAAGACAATTAAGCTACTGAAAGGAAATCTAAATTAAACTAAACTACTCTAAAACTAACTATGCTAAGAATTCAGTAAACTATTGTGCCATCCCCAACAACGGCACAAAAAACTTGATCGTTTAAATATAAAACCCTTGCAAGTGCACAAGGCAATTGTACTCCGACGAGTATTAAAGGGTTATCGAACCTCAGGGACGGATTAATATTTTACCAAATTCAAGAAAAAATAGCAGTGTTGATTCTAGACTAAGAAAGCAACTTTAACTAAGTGAGAATTAATCAATATGGAGAAGACTAAGGCTTAGAATCCACCAAAATAAACCAGTGTATCGCTTCTCTCTCTCTTTTGAATAAAGATCTCCAATTGGCTAACATATTCCTCTCGGACATACACTTGTCAACTCAAAATATAGTGCTCTCCTCTCGGATGTAACACATAAAATAATTAAAATATGGAATTGTGATCTATCTCTCTCGATCATAAACCAATGAAATTTTATTGATATATAACACCTCAATCTACTCACGTTCCTCTCAGATACGCAAATATTCTTCGGATTGAAACTCACAAGGATTCACTCTTGTCTCTCGAGTACAAAGAACAAACCTTAAATGAATTAACAATGATTACACAATAAAATCCATACACCAACTAGAGTAAAAACATAATATGAGAGAAAAGAAACTACACAACCAGATTATTGGGCTTCATCTACGCTTGGAAAAGTGTTTAGCCTCGCATTGGAAGAGAAATCACCTTCATGTTCTTCTTCTTCTTCTCTCATTTGCTCTAGCCTCCAATTTAGCTCTAGATTCTCCAAGGGTTCCTCCAAGATAGCCCGAAACGTTCTCCCATAAGGCCTATTTATAAGTTTGAACAGAAACCACGAAGTCTCCTTCCAAATCTGAGTCGAAATAGGTCTTATTACGGTTTTCCACACACAGCGATCAATCGCTCCGTATTGCCGATCGTTCGCCTACCGATTAATCGCAATTCGTTCGTTATTTTTCTCCGATCGATCGCTTTGGCGATCGATGCCATATAATACCGATCGATCGTAGTTACTGTCTTGCGCAGATCAAAAATTTCAGTAGATACGATCGATCATTTTTAGGTCCGATCGATCGTTTCCTTCAATACACTATTTTTGTGGTTGAGGCGAGCGATCGCATTGATAGCCGATCGATCGTAGTTACTATTCATAAACTTCAAATGGGTATAACTTTCTGTCCCGAACTCCAAATTGCGCATAATTGGTGGCGTTGGAAAGCTGACTTCTTGAAATTTAACGTGAAGCTTGAATCAGTCAACTTATGTATACGAAGTTATGATAACTTAACCATTCTAGTTACTTTTCACCTTATTTCTGTGTATTACTCTTATTTCCTACAAAAACCAACAACTATATTAAGTAGTAGTTATTCTAATCAAACACTAGCATAATCATAAGTTTAGGAGATAATAAAATGCATATTTCATGTATAGATTGCATGACACTCCACTTGCAGGTCATGAAGGATAGTTCCGTACTTACAAGCGGGTGAGCCAGAGTTTCTTGTGGCAGGGTCTCCGACGTGTAGTGCAGAATTACGTCTCAGCTTGTAATACTTGTCAGTGGGCCAAATCGATGACCACATCCCCTGCTGGCCTTCTTCAACCCTTACCCATTCCGGCTAACATTTGAGAGGATGTCTCGATGGATTTCGTTGAATCCTTACCTATAGTCCGAGGGAAGTCCGTCATATTGGTGGTCGTCGATCGATTATCTAAATATGCTAATTTCTGTGCACTAAGCCACCCTTTTACGGCTCGAACGGTTGCTAAAGTGTATGTGCGGGAGATTGCTAAGCTACATGGGATGCCGAAGACGATTGTTTCGGATTGGGACTGCATCTTCCTTTCCAACTTTTGGCGTGAATTCTTCGCAATCCAAGGTACGGCATTACACATGAGCACAACCTATCACCCACAGACAGACGGCCAGACGGAGGTTGTTATGCGTTTAATTTAATATTTAATTTTATTTATGTAGGCGTAAGAGTTTCAAATGCAGATCGTCAAGAGTGGATGCGCGCCAAACCGTTTCTATGCTGAGATCGAAGATCCAATGGATGGAGTCAATACGATGGGTATTAAAGAAGAAAAGGAAAAAAAAAAGAAAATGAACTTGAACCGACCGGTTCAGTTCCGGTTCGGTTCAGAAAAGAAAAAAAAGAAGAAGAAAAGACAGCCCGAGCTGAAGCTCGGGCGTCTATTGCAGAAACAGGGCGCTCGAGCTCTGCTCGAGCGCTGGCAAAGAACTCGACGGCGGTCTGGGCTGGATGTCGGTGATGGGTCACGGCGATGAGGCATGAAATGACGGCAAAAGACTCAGGGACAGCAAGGCAGAAACAGAAGTGCCGATTTTGGACTGTGGATCGTGCTAGACCGGAACGACGGAAGAGGCATTCTCGAATTAGAAACTTGATTTTTGATTCGATTTGGATGCAGGGAAAGGGGCATGTTCGATTGGGATTTTGCTGGGTAATTGGAGGAGTAAGAGGATTTTGAACTACTATAAAAGCAGTAGTCGATGGAGGAGAAAGGGGGAAGAAGAGATTTTAGAGCGAGAAAAAAACCAGAGCTTTACACAGAGATTTTCCGGCGTGATTTGGCTGGATTCCGATGGCAACAAGGCTAGGAGTTAGCCGGAAGGGAAAGGGAGGAAGAAAGCTCGGATCTTTTGGACCGATTTGGAGGATTTTTCACTCTGCTACAGTATCGTTCTAAATGCTACAGTAACCGCGGCTACACGGGAGAGACGATGAATAGTGATTTGCTCTCGTGAACAGTGTTTCTGCTACAGTGCTTTCGATGAACAATATTTTCGATAAATCTGACAAATCAGGCTTCTTCTTTCTCTTATTCCATGTCTAGCTAAACTCTTTATCAAGGCTAGATGAAGCCCTAGATTTGTATTTCCTACTCTTAGTTGTTTAATTTAATGAAAGTTGATAATGATTCTTCATGCGTAATGTGATTTTATTGTTATTCCTCTTAAGTGCTTTGATCGAGACTTAATGAATGATTAATGGAATTTGATTTTGATATATCCTGTGTCTAGAAAATAACAGGATTATGATTGATTCTATGCCCAGCCAAGGATAGAGTTAATTATATTAATTTATAGTGGATGAACTTTTCGTGTCTAGATAAGAACATATAGTTTATTCATTGGTAATTTGTGTTCCCGGCCAAGAACATAAATTACTGTATCATATCAATTTGTGGAAATAATAAGTGAGAGTAGTAATTGCATGTTTAGTGGTAGATTTGACGCTTTGATATTCCCATTCATCTGATTTCTTATTAAAATTTCCTTCTCTAGTTAATTAAAATCATAAAAATTCAATCTTTCATTAGAATTAGATTAATCTTCTAAGTCCTTTGGGTTCGACCTCGTTTTCACTAGACTATACTGAGTCTCGTGCGATTGCGAGTAAAGAGTTAAAAATTCAATCAATCATTCTGCTATTGCTGAGGTGGACTACATGCTTCAGACTCGCAATGAGGTGCTTTGGCAACTGAAACTCAACTTACCGTCGGCTCAAAACTGTATGAAGCATGTCTACGATCACAAACACATTGATCGTGTCTTTCAAGTCGAAGAGTGGGTTTATGTGTCGGCTCTGCCCTTGCGCCAAACTTCCTTAGTGCCTACTGTGCACCCCAAACTGGCCCACTGTTATTATGGACCCTATGAGATTGTTGAGCGTGTTGGCCCAGTGGCTTATCGTCTGGCGTTACCGCCTGGTTCATTTGTGCATCCAGTGTTTCACGTCTCAGGCCTACGCCAATTTGTGGGTGACTCCTCTGTCGTGGCTAACATTGCATGACCACCACTCATTATGCCTGCATCTTCTGAGGAGCTTGAGCCTGCTTCTCTTATTGATAGATGACGCGTCTGTCGTTCGGGTCGGATTGTAACTGAGGTGCTAGTAGCTTGGCGGTCAGCCATTGGAAGATGCCACATGGTTAATAGAGGATGACTTCTTGACTTGGTTTCCATCCTAGACGTCTTGAGGACAAGGCGGTAGCGGAGCGTGGTAGAATATTGTGTACGTCATCACAACATTACGTCAGCAGTATGACAGTGCATATTTATTAAGATATCTGATTGATAAGTATATTGATAAGTATCATATTGTAATCATGCCCGCTTATGTTAGGTAACGGGCTGATAGAGAATAATCAGGAGCCAATTAGTGGCCCATCAGATTGGATAGATGGCACACCCCCTAGGGAGACGTGCCATCCTCTCCCTTATAAGGAGGTTGCCCTCCTCATTTGATGCTATGCAATATTGAATTCCAAATTCCCTCTCAATTTTCCTTCTTCCTTTTTCATTTCGTTGGTCCCAGTCCTTGTGTGCGCCTTTGCCTTGGCATGGAATGTGTTTCCTCCTGGATCTAGATTCAGTTCATGGATGCTGACTGAGAGAAAATATACTCACTCCTGTCACTTTTAATGGATACAATTTATTTTAATATAAACTTTCTTTTTAAAATAAATTGTATCTATTAAAAGTGACCAAAGGGAGTAATTACGCCCCGCCCCCAAGACAATCATCCCAACATGTTTTAGGTGGGTCCCACACCTAATGACCAATGAATCCTGTGACCTATGGGTCCTACTTGTAAAACATGTTAAGCCGCATGTTCAAGCAATCGAAACTCTGGCAATTGGCCCTCCCAATCTGAGTTTGTTTAGGGTTTATAAGAAAAAAGGTCATCCTCCTTGTGTGTGTTCTGGACAGGGGGAGTAAATATTTTTTAGCGCCTATCCTCGTGTGTCATTCTGAGCACTCCTACAACGATGAGAACCCACTCCTATGATGAGGAAGACGGCATTGCCTTAAAAATTTCCTTAGAAGCTTAGCAACATAATTTAAAAGAACTTGAAGAACAAGTGGAAATACTGTGTATATGAGTCCCACATACATAGGCCCAGTCTCATGCGTATCGGCGTGAGCCTGGGCACTGCAGGCCAGATTCCCATCCCGTGACATTTCAATATAGGGGCACCCTTTGTGCTCTCAGATCTTGATCTGATGGCTAAGATTGCCTCGACTCACGCAGCAGCACTTGAACACTGGCTTATATAAACTTTTTCCATACTATATTATACGGACAGTGATAGCCCTACATCAGATTTCCTACACATTTCCATGCACAGCTGATGTGTATGGCAATAAGTGGGTGTGATGTACAAATATCATTTTCCACATTATACCATTGGGTGTTTAATGCAATGCCTCAAACTGCTAGCTAAAATTCTAAGATGAGCAGTTTTTTACCTGGATTTGACATTTTTTTTATATATGAGTTTATTTCATAGTGACTTGATAAAGAAAACTCCTTCCGTCTCAATTCACTATTGAGACAAGGTTTTTCAAATTTATTTTGAAATTACTTATGCTATTTCAAGGGTTATCAAACTTTATGATGGAAGGGAGAGAGGATTATTAAAAAAATAGTGCTTGAATAGTTGTGCTTCTTTTCTTTCTATTATTGTGTGGGGACTATGTAATTTAGCTCTTGAAGTTCTTGTATTTATTGTAATGATAAAAAAAATTATGTTGTAAATAACTCTGGAGGGAGGGAAGTATAAGATTGCCCTCTACTCCCTCTGTCCATTTAGTAGCGACCGAATTTTAAAATTGGTTAAATTTATTGACATGTGGGGCCCACACATCGACAACCAACAAGACAACTCCGCATCCTCACCTTACCAAGTCAAAACCCTTTAATCCTGACTCGTTTTTTGGAACTATAAAATCTAAGATGCATACTCTATTATTTGGACGGAGGGAATATTTGATTGGTCGTAATATAGATAGATCATCACAAGGTTATATTATAGTCATCCACCTATCTTGCATTCGGTGTAAACCACGGCTAATGTTTGTCTTGGCTTCTTCCATACCAATTAAATAATAAATCAGGTTATTTTATTGTTCCTACTCCAATATACTCCTCCTGTAATAGCTGCCACTTTGTTAGGATGTTGCAGGTATTTAAGGACGGAGAGATTATATACGACCTAATAAATAAAACTTCCTTTCCTCACTTACCTGTACCCTGTGCACCTTAATCTCATGATTCACGTCATGAGAATGCTACATCAAATTTTGATATATAGGAAAAACATTTAATTTATATCCGTCCATATTTAGAATATGAAATAAAATCTTTAGAAATAACAAATTTATTTTAAAACATTTGTAGACCCCTTTCAAATCATCTACTCAAGTGAAGAAGCATAAGCTAACATTGGCAACAAATTTAACATTTTTTTTGGTAGCAAACTGACCTTTGAAGATTCCAATACAACTTCAACACAGATGCAATCATATATATATGAGATGAGTTTCCATGAGATCGTTCTCATATAAGGAGCATGAGGCCAATCTTTATTGCCGTTAGATTCCGATCGGAGGGTGGATATCAAATCAGTGGGTAGGTGAGTGTGTCACATCAAAGAGTGGGCGAGATCATTATGGATATTTGTAGCCGTCAGATCAAGATCCAACGGCTACGATTCAAAGTGGCCTCATATAAGCAATATGAGAGCGATCTCATTTAAACTTTTCCCTATATATATATATATACCATGGTCCTAGACCATCATTGCCTAATGTTCAATGCAACTGTAGTGAGAACTAATGCACGTAATGCAATAATTTCAACTTTTAGGCATTCCATAAGAAAATTAGCCTTTTGAATAATGCAATAATTTTTTTAGATAATCCATTAACCTATTTAGTTATGTGAACACAGTCATGAGGTGAAACACATCAGATGAAATGCCATGAAGGCGCGGGGCTCGCATGCGCATATGGGGGTCACTCATATTTCACAAATTATAAAGATGTATACAAGTAGCTAACCTGTGTCTCAATACATATGGATTTGTTTTCCGATTTCATACAAGACATCATAGCCTAAACTCATTTTCTATAAGATTGCACAATTAATCTGGCATGCTTTCTTCGAAGATTTTGCTAAATAATACTCCCTAGTAGTTGTAAAAGATTGTCTGACTTAATACATGGAGTTCATTGCTAACTAGGCTGGACCAGTACAAATCTTAATTTACTTGGCTTTTCTTTTTCTATGGAAAACCAAAACCAAATTACTTTTGTGGGCCTCAGGCCTGTGATCCACATAATAGTGACTTCTTCAACAGACATTGGAAATTTAGAACCACACAAAACAGATAAAGAAAATACTTTGCTTGGTGGCCCAACATAATTTGCCTTTGGATAATTCAACTTGCCTAAAGCTAAAACATTCCAAAACAGGGCTGATATGGTGAAGAAATTTCCAAGAATTTTGCATAGAAGGTCAAGGTTTTGAATTTCAGAGATGTAATGGTTAAAAATTAGGGGCCTCACTATGTGGGCCTAGTGGTGGGCTCGAGTTATTTTATTGGCGACCATGGGAGAAGACATGGGCCTAATTTCATCAGCTAGTAGCCTTTTGAGTATTATCCTATTGCATTTAATTTTGGACAAAATGAAAGTACAAATATATAATACTTCAAATAACTATCGGCAGCTCAAACACAAGCGGCGGGGATAGCTCAGTTGGGAGAGCGTCAGACTGAAGATCTGAAGGTCGCGTGTTCGATCCACGCTCACCGCATTTTTACTGACTTTTGTCTTTTTTCAAGGCTGCAATTGCAAGCATTATATACATTCTTACCGTTTTTCATTCTCTCCCTCTCTCTTCATACAATACATTTTTCCTTCTCGAAACTATGACAACAATCTAATTTAGAAAATTAAGATAGATGACAAGACCTCAGAATTTCTTCTCTTATGTGCCCAAGTTCCCTCTCCCTCCCCCTACTATTTTCTTGTGTGCGTATTATCTAAAATCCTATACTTAGCCACGTTTTTTGAATGATAACACCAGAGTAGTCTTCAAATTTCAATGGTACTACTTGAACACGTTCTTCACATGAAAGAACAATGATTCTGCAATTGTCAAGACGTTACTGTAATACAAAGGTAGCAAAAGCGTTTTTCTGCACAAAAAATTTGACTGCTTTAATGGTGCGATTTTTCACTTTTTTGTGAGTGGAACAGTGGTGCGGTTATAACTTTTCCTTGTTTCTTACCAAGTAGGGTGGCAAGTGATAAACACCTAATTTATGCACATTGTATACCTTAATTTATTAATTTTTTAGCCCTAATTATGAGTTATTTAAGTTAGTTAGTAATTATTTAGGTTAAGTAAAGAATTAGGAATTTACATGGTTAATTGTGCTTAATTGAGTAATTAAGATGAATTTAATTTATTAAATAATAATATTTTAATGTGTACATAAATTGAATCTAATTGTTTTTATAAAAATTTGAAGAGCTCGAGTTGCGGATCGTGGAATTATTGCACGCCAATTGGATTTATATGTAAAAAAATCAAGTTGTAAAATATCAATTAAGATGCATTTTATTTATTGAATAGTAACATTTTAATGTGTACCTAAATTGAATCTAATTATTTTTATGAAAATTTGAAGAGCTCGAGTTGCGGATCGTGGAATTATTTCACGCCAATTGGATTTATACGTAAAAAGATCAAGTTGTAAAATATCTGACGGTTAGAAGGCCAATGACAGGTTTTAAAAGCTTCAAAATTCATTAAAGCGTTTGAAAATAGAGCAGTAAAGTGAAAAAAAAATTGTGATCGAAACAGAGGCATGCTAGGCTAGAAGGATAAGTCCGAATTGGATTTGAATTGGGAAAATTTGATTTGGACGCGATTTGGATTGGTCTTGAATCGAAACAAAGTTTTGCTCGATTGGGAAGGTCAAGAATTTGGATAAATTCGAACCTGAAAAGAGTTGATTTCAGAAAAGACTCTTTAAATTGGGATACTCTTGAGTTGCTGGAAGAAATGGAGGAGAAAGGAACCATATTTAGGTTGGCTGATTTTTGCTCCAGTAAAAAAATCAGGCGACGAAGACGATGAAGAGTGATCAAGTGTTTTTGAATAGTACGATGAACAATACTTGCTACAGTAATTTTGTAAATAGTGATTTGCTGCATTGTTTCTACTTCAATACCGCCGATAAGTTTTTTTCGAATCTATTTTTTTACCTTATGATCATGAATAACTAATTTCTTTTTTAGGCTAGGGCTATGATTATGTTTTAATGAAGCATGTGATAAACTCCTAAACATAAGTTTAATTTTAATTGATTGACATTCTATTAAACTTTGTGAATTTTTCTTTTATTGAATGTGTCATGCACATTGGATGTTTAGAATTATCCTATGATATGAATCATAACTTATGTTAAATTGATAAAGTGTTGATATTTGATCAGACGTGATCTCTGGATACGTATAACCCTTAGTGAGGACCTAGTGCTGTTATCAATTAATTTTGCATAAGTATTGTTTAAAAGCGATATTACTTGTGGATTTATTACTGATTATATACTTTAGTTTATTTATCTAATAAACGTCCAAACACATTACCAAAAAACAAACTATTTTATTCCCTTATTTTTTTTTACCAATTTACCATTGTGAAATCAAATTTCATACTTAATTTATAATTAGTTATTTAAAATTCTAATTTTTCCAAACACGCTCCTTGTGGTTCGACAATTGGACTCAGCAAGTTAATTTTATTACTTCGCTACTTGCACTTACGTAAACAATATTAAAGTTGTAGCGGTCAAATTATAAGAAGACAGAAACATGGATTCTATCCTATTACATCCATAACATATCTATTAACAAAGTAGTTTCTTGGATTATTACGTAGAAAGTAGTCTCTTTGCATTATGCTAGTTTTGTCGGAACAATTTTTTTATACTTAAATTGAACTTCCATTTAGTATACTCCGGTCACATCAGAGAGCTAGTGCCATCCATAGTTCTCACGGTCTTTAATCAAGCTTAATTGGACTCCCAGGTACATACATAAAATAAGATAGCACAACAAATAAGAGCAAGACAAGACTCTGAAAGAAGAAATAAATATAATGGCCTGTTATGCACAAGAACATCCACTCTACGTCGGTCTCATTAATTGACGTTCATAAATACTGGACAAACCTTCCTGGTTATTGTTTGTAGCTGTCCTTTGTCATGTTGTTTCTCATCAAGATTACCTTTTGAGGGCCATGGCCATAGTTTCAGATCCAGATAGCTTACATTACACTAATAAGACAAGGATTATGTTATAAGGCATAGTTTTTTATATCAGATTGAAACGTTAGTTCGTCATAAGTTTCCACTGGTTGGTTCAGATGCCCTTGGGAAGACCCTATATGCGCCAATGGGATTTGATCCGGGCACCTCACCCACAACCGAGAACCACCAACCCACCAAAGGTTGGATCAGCATTACTTTAAAGTTCTGCTCCCTCCGATCACTTTAAATAAAACAGTTTTTTACAAATACACTAAAAAATCAGTTCATTTGAAAAAAAACTGTATTTATAAAAATGACCGGAGGGAGTAATTTTTAAGAAAAAGGCTCAGCGGAAACATGAATTTTCTCAAGTTTACATTTCAAAAGTTGACACCAAGAGGATAGTTCTTCTGCTAGTAATCAAAACAGCTTTTTCAGATAAAAAGCCACCATGTTACATCCTCATGAAAAAACTGTTTCACTGTAGAAATTTACTATACATTGAGATAAATAACTACTTTCAAGATGATTGTATGCCAATGTAAACAATTGAACTACTAAACTGACAAAAAGCACTCGCAAATTATTGCAGAGATCGAATACAATCACTGGACAAAATTTTAGCTTCTCTCAAGAAAACTGCAGCCGCTCTGAGGCATTGACATCGAGTCTCAGTTTCTGAGACCCCTCAAAAAAGGGATGCTGCTGGACTCCTTCCAAATATAGTGGAGTCTGTATCTCAATTAGACGAGAAACCTGCTTGCAAAACAGTTCATCGTTAAAGCTAAACATGACTAACTTACATACTACTCTTTTTCTATTGAGATACGCATGAGAAAATCTGCAAAGATACATACTGCTCGGCGGAAGGCAAACATCTCCTCTTGACCAGATAAAAGCGAAACAATGCCTGCAGGCGCTGAACCAGAGCCGGTGCTTCCTGCAGCTAAGACATCTCTCCGAAGCTTTCCATCTTCAGCCTCTGTTTCAAATTGGAAACTGCAAGGTCCAGAATGAAGACAATGAAACTAGATCTAACATTCTTGACTAATAATTTTTCTTCTCACCTATCAAGGGCATTTACCGTCTGAGCAGTAACAAGCTAAGCTGAGACTTTGAACAATGCAATAAGGTAATTTACCTTTCAAGATCAAACAATGTCCCTTCCTCTGTTCCTTGAAATAGATCATCGATAGAAGTGGCTGCAGTACAGAAGAGGCAGCAGTGATGATTGTATAGCTCATCGATAAGAGTAATGAACCTCCTTGCCTGCATTGGTACATCAAGTTCCATAAATGATAGCACTCTTATATCTCACTAACGAATGCGTCATGCAGTGAGCGTATTTTAGAAACAAACCCACAAAAGTTTTCACATTTAGAGATACTAAAAGGTTAAAATGCGTAATTATGATGTATTGTTTAATAATCACTGTATATGACTCTTCAAATTATATAAAGGAGGGAAAGAGGAGAACCAACAACAGGAGACTGAATGAAAAAACTTATACCTTGCCACCCAAAACTTATCAGAAAACATTAACCAGGTTTATAAATTTCGCATCATGTCACTGCCAAAAAACTCAAAATCTTTCGGTATCCTTTTTGCTTTCTTTTCTATTTTATTTTCACAGAATATTTTACAAATTACAACCAAATGCAGTTAATCTACCTTCTACCATCGACCACAGCTGCTCATCTATCAGTTCCACATTTAGACAGACAAAAGCATAACCTATATTTTTATCAAGAAAAGTTTTGGACCACGTGGCAAGAAGGAAGAATCACTATCATATCTGAATTCGAGAGAATCTACATTGCACAAGCCGGATGAACCAGTTTCTTTCATATCATAACAAAGTTTAATAGATCCCCACATGTCAGATCAATTTAGCAAGCCATGGCGGATACTTGCAAGATCTTAAAAAAACTGACTTCACAAAAAGAACGATAACCACAACAAGAATTCGTTGTTAACAGTCACCTTTTTGCAATACTTAGCTTCCATAATTTTACTTTGTTGAATTATATCATAGATATTATCATTTTTTCATATAATAAATAAATCTGACAGAGAGGATATTTGCATTTGAATATATCATCCTTTTTGGTATACTAAATCAATTTAATACAAATAGGTACAGCAGGCCCACTATATAGACAGGTCACTCAGCAGTTTATATATATCATAGATAATTTGAAGTCCACAATTAAAAGATGAAGCTGTTAATATAGCATAATATAGAAAGACGATGTCCTATTCTAGAATGGAAAACTAGGATAGCCAGATAATAGCAAATCCGTAGGAAAGGTCAGCTAATCATTCAGTGTACAATTAGTATCAACATTTTGCCAGCAGTAATTCCTTAAGCCAGATAAAAAAACTCAAGGTCACTCTGAGTGAACTCAGCAACCTACTCAGAAACTCATATATACCTTTATCCAGATTAGCTGTCAGAATTAGAAAGAGCATCCTACTGCCAGAAATAAGATTTTACAAACATGTCAAATTTGAATACCTTATCACGAATGCGCATGCTCATCACAGGTATGTCTGATATAAAAACTGTGTGATAATTATTGGCTATTGCAATATAATCTGCCGCACCTACCTAAAAGAGTAGACAACAAGAAATCAGAACAGGATCTATCCAGGTTAGCAACAAAATAGAAGTAAAGATACAGTCTCCTGGGTCAAGATTATATTATCATCCTGAATTAGAACTCCAACACTATATGATATCCGATGCAACAAAATAGTTTGCCGTGCAAAAGCGGCAGCCAACTATGAAGATATTTTTTTAACATTTGCAATCCAAGTCTGCTTAATTTTGTTCTAGATGTAAGATACAGCCAAATATACCCATTATGGATCCATCAGAGAAGTACAACATGGAAAACTTGCAAATCACAAGGAATTATCCTGATGTACAGATAATTATTATCTCCCTCCTATCAGCTATCCAGGTGAAATTTTGGCACTCGATGAAGATACAGAATACATGTGAGATACATGGTGATGTTATGTTGGTGCATTTCTCGTCTATCTACAAAGGAATAACAAGATGAAGATTTAACACCATCATCATATGTCTTTCCAATTATAGTTGCAGGAGAAAAATCAAAATGTCACCTTCCAGGATGAACCTGTCATCAATTTTTATTACTTTTCCTAATACACAAATGCATGTTGATTTTTTCTACTTCTCATGTTTGCTGGAAAAGGGTAGATATATTACCGGTCGGCCACAGAGATAATCAAATGGGAATCGTGCCACGCCATTACAGCTCTCTGGTACCTCCAGCTTTCTAATTGGAGTAGAATGTGAGCAACATTAAATATATGCATACACGCATACATATTGTCTTAGAGTAAAGACACACCTTCCAAACATTACGGAAACGGTTTCAGATATAATCCTCCCTCCCCACTGGGAGGTGATTTTGAGCCACATTATTTCATATTCAGCTAGAGCAGATTGATCCAAAGGCCAAAAGAAATGAACCTGCAGAACAAAACAGATAGTGAAGATGCAGTACTTTCTTCACATTATTCTATTAAAAAAACTGGGGATTTAAGGCTCACTGGTAATTTACGTTTAGTAGTCCCTCATCTTCACTTCTTTTTGCTCTAAGCCGACGGTAATCGATCTCACTTCCTATCAGAACATTTTGACAATGCTCACTCAGCTTAGCAACAAAGTTTTGGAAGATATCACGCTGCATACCATCCTACAATTTGCAATGAAGAAATAATTAAGGATAGCTGTTGGCTCATGTATACTCACAGTGAAAGTAAATGTTTTTCTTTTTTGAAATGGTAACCAGGGAGAAACGGTGGGAAGCCTCCATAAATTAGAAACTCCACATATCCCACCATGCAATGCATAAGTCGTGTTGTAACCACAAGCCTAAAGCCCGAAAGAGTGCATGTTACCATCATAATGCCATTTGTGAGTGCATATTTGACGCGTTTGTATGCATGCAGTGACAGAGGAGGAATCTCAAAAGATATTAACAAAGTCTCTCAAATTTACACATATTTTATTACAAAATCTATGACTTATTCTTCAACACAAGGCTTCACTTACTTTTATGAAGAATCAGGGAAAAACACAATCTACTTCGTATCACCGTAACAACTATGCAACATAAGCTACCTGGTTTAATTCGTCAGGAGCCCTATTAC
This sequence comes from Houttuynia cordata, assembly GCA_039654745.1. NCBI lineage: Eukaryota > Viridiplantae > Streptophyta > Magnoliopsida > Piperales > Saururaceae > Houttuynia > Houttuynia cordata. Next base: position 35,074,008 of record CM077502.1, read on the forward strand.
TGGTAGCAATGAGAACAGTGCCAGTGCTGAGTAGTCTGCTTATAATCCCAGATAAGGCAACAATAGCAAATACATCAACTGTCTGTAGTAGAAAATAAGGAACTTTTGTTATTTCGCAATAAATATAGCACATTTCAATGAAGCCACTACATTTCAAAATTCAGAATTTGGAATAAATAAGGCCACAGAAAAAATATCACCCCAAGCGATAAATAAAATTTCGAGCTCAATTATGATTGTTTTACAAAAGAATGGAGTAATTATTCAAAAATAAAAACCTTAATCTAGCTAAGCAATGTGTGACTCGTGTCTTAATTTTTGAAGGCTATCACAGCATTTGACAACAACTAAATGCACAAAAGAAAAATCATAATACATATAGAGTGATTCCTCTTTACCTGTATCTCGTCAAAGCACAGAATACTAGCACCACGCTCCCCAGCTTCCCTATCAATAAGAAATTTATCTGCCACAGCAGGAAGAATATGCTTCATGTGCACTTCTTGCTTATAATTTTCTTCTTCAGCTAACCATTCTTTCACTTTTTTATCAAATGGAAGCTTGTCTATCCATGTTGAGATAATCGAATGTAGATGTTTTCCCTCTACTTTATTTTTCCATTCTCTATGCATGCGATCATTTATTTCGAGCATCGCCTATACATGCAAATTATAGTAAGTGGAAAACTGGAACCAGATATTTAAAATAAAACTAGCTGCCATCATGTTACAATTTTTTACTTCACAAGACAAACAAACAAGTTGAGTCAATTAAACAAGTTTTCTAGCCAGAATTAAATGTAAAAATTGAAGATTTATTGATTCCATAAAAAATGGATTTCAGAGAATACTAAGCCAAATAAATAGGCATTGTTTCTAGGACCATAATTTAATTCATAAGTGAGACAAATCGCATGCAAATAAAAATAATCAGGTTAGTTATCAATTTTTATGCCCCAGTAAGAAAATTCCAGTTAAAACAATTCTTTACTTGGCATAAGAAGATCAAGCCCCCTACTTGATGGTACCATACCTCCCTATCGCAATCTTACTTCCATCAATGGCTTTTTTCATGTGCTTTGCACTTGATACATAAAGTGTGAATATAATGTTTGCAACGGCTATCATTAAGCGCAATTCCTTCTGTGTTTCTCAGCTGAACAACTTCACAAGACACATCTCACTATCAATCACTTCAAGCCTACGCAGGATACAGTTTCTTACTAAAATCTAGTTCATATGAATGTATGGAATACAATGTACTATTGCACATTTAGATAATATGAGAATTTTGACAGTCATTAACATGAAAACATTTGATGTTTGAAGGTATAATGACAAATGTGGGAGAATTCAAACAGAAAGACAGCTAGCTTGTGCACACCTCGTGGAAATGAAATCGTCGCCGATGTTTTACAAGACCTTCAGTGGCACCATAAAACATGTCCATAAGCATAGTTTTTCCTGTTTAAAACGAGAGGTAAATGAGCTCACTTCTCCTGTATAATAAAAGATTTCATGAATGACTTCAACCAAGTATATGTTATCTAATTTTTCATAATATACCACTGCCAACATTCCCATATAGATATAGCCCTCTTGGAGCTGGAGGAGCAACTGGTCGTGTTCCAGTTACTGAATCAAGTTTCTTCTCTCGATTAAGGTAAGATACCATTTTCCCCACACCTGGTTCAATGACTAGATTCTTTTTCCTAAATCAATACGACACAACATTAGTAGGGCATTGGAAAACCAAGTGTGCAGAAGAAAATGATAACAGCAAACTTGAAAAAAAATTTAAGAGTCCTTAACTTGCTTTTAAGATAGACAGCGATTAGATCATATCTGAAATCCATTTCAACCCAGGTGAGCATGCAAACTATTTAACCGATTTAGACACTTGACCATAAATGCATGCTCAAGAACTTTGACTCATTTTTTGCAACTAAGGCAGAAATGACACTTATCAAACTATATTTTTTCACTAACGGCTAACCAGTTGAGAGGAATGTAGACCCAAATGGTTCCGTCATCAGTGAGAAGATATAAAACCCTCACCCAGCAATCCAATTTCTGACAAATCCAAATCTAGGCTTCTTCAATTCTGTTTCACCACCTTTCTGCTTAGTCTCTGCCTCATTCATTAAAAGTCTGCGACGTTCAGCCTCTCTCCTCTTTTCCCATTCAGCTAAGTCTTGCTGCAATAAAAATTTTGTATCCAATGAGCAAGCAGTATAACACATTACTACATTTGCAAATTGTAGAATGACTGAACATTTGAAATTAAGCAAGGCTCTATAGCAATGGCAGGAATGAGAACCATACAAAACCAGAAAGCGAGTTTTCAATACGTACATGGTATTTTTGCATTTCCATATCGTATTGCTGTAACCTGCTCAGAAGATCTTCCAATTCAGATGCCACCTTCTCCTGGTATGCATCATGCCGGAGATGCCCTCGCTCCACCAGGCTCTTATACTGAGCAAGTGGTCCTGATGAAAGTAGATAAATCTACATCACAACAACCGTGACAACACCTAAATCACCCAAATTCAAAACCAGTCCAACAAATTTGAGCCAAAATTTTGAATCGGTAAAACTCAGGACCTTCCCAATCAAAATTCTCAGATTCATTTCTTGCTAAAAGAAACAGAAAAGAGATACAAATACCGAACACCAGATAAGAAGCCAACTTCGCCAAATTCACATTTCACAAAATCACAAAACCACCACCCCAGTCCCACCCTCCCTCCAATATTCCAAAAACTCTCGCTAATCCTAGAACGAAGAAGTTGCATTTCACAGAATAAGAAGCTCGAAATTATTGACACAAGAAGAACAAGACTAGTGCAAGAGTACAACCACGCAATAAGGGACGAAAAGGAGACCTGGACGGCGAGGATCAGGGGCGGCATCGCAGCAGAACCGAGATCCGAAATCGCTGACGACCGGCGATCGGATGACGAAGGGGCGAGAACGAGCGAAGCAGGGTTGGGGAAGAGAAAAGAGCAGTCTTCTCAACATATTTCGAGATCTGGCGCCAAACCAAACACTGCAAATGCAAAAGGACAAGAGCATGAGAACTAAAGAATGCGTAAAAGTTCCAAATGTTCGGAGGGAACGACGACGTGTGACTGCAACAGCCGCAGGTGTGAGAGCAGTTAGTTAGGTTGCAGAATGACAAATACTGTCAGAAACCTTTTACTCCCCTCCGGTCACTCGAAACAGTTTTTTTTTTCATTTCACATTAACTAAATTTTTAGTGTGCTTAAAAAAACTGTATCAGTGAGATCGGAGCATTAAGGAAATGTAGTTAATAAACTTGCTAAGACATAGTTAGTCTTTGCTAGCATTAAGCTTGAACCTGGGTCATCTATTTGTGTTTTCTTAGAGTATTCTGCTACTTCTAAAGAGTAGGTGTTTAGATATCAAAACATGTGACATCCTAAAGTTTTGACTATATTAGAGTATAAATATAATTAAATATGTCGAGCGCTTTCGGACACGACTTGATAAACCGTACCATCGTCATTTACACGATCATCATAAGACATATTGATATGAATTTTAATTTATTTACTCGTAACCGTATAAATCTCATCTAGAATAGTGGCTACGAAGTCAATCACAATAGTACTTGAAATTTTAATTCAACGTAATTCTAAGATTATGCTTAACTAATTCTAACAAAAAAATTAGATTTTAATTAATTAAAGTAATAAAATTCCAACGAAGAAATCTAATCTACAAAGGCACTAAGGCTTTTGAATCCACTCTAACTAAATTAATTCACCCTCTGTTGAGGTTCATACAATTTTCATTGATAAATTATGTGTGTTCTTCTTAGACACTTTCATAATTAAGAGAAATTGTGCAACCCTCTCGGACATTGCAACTAAGACAGTTAATACCAATTCAATAAATCTATCTTTTTCGAGCAAAGATCTATGTAAAAATTAAATTTTTATTCAATAAAATACTTTAGAATATACTAAAATCTCTCGAACATTAACAATCCCTCAGTTTAACTTTACTATAAATCCACTATATTCTCCCTTGAGCAAATAAAATAGAACATAGTAAAATTTCCATTAAGCATATGAAATAAAGATACATCAAATAAAATTGAGAGTAAAATAATAGAGATGAATCAAATTAGTCAGAGCTTCATCTTAGCCTTAGTGTATAAAATTTAGTTAGACATAGATAAAGGAGAAAAAAAAACTTTGTTTTGATGGATTCATGGGCATGTGGAATTGAAACGCAGAATCCAAACAACCTCTCTTGAGGCGTCTCTATCCCGATCATCCTCTTAGATCAAATCGCCAAAATCCCAGCCGTTGAACCCTTCTCCTTCTCTATCTTCTTCACGAGCAGCTCTCTATTCTCTCTTTTTAATTTTTTATTGATCAGAACATCCGACTCTCCACTCGTTTTGTTTTATAGTCTCTGTTAGAATCTAACGAGCCAAATCCAAGCCTATCCCGTCTCTAAAAATCTAGATTTGAGTTTAGACAAATCCATATCTTCTCGAGCACGCCTCTGTTGGGTCAACTTGTTCTTCTTTCAATAGCTTTCCACTTCAAGGGCGCCTCTGTTCCTTCCAATTCAAGCACGATGCCCATCAGCTTCCTAATTGGGCACGAATCCTTCCAATTCCTACTTTTAAACCGAGCTTCCACTTTTAGTCCAGGTTCGAGCGAATCCAAATCCGAGTGCCCCACCTGAACTCGCCTTTGATTATGCTATTTTGAAATGTCAACCTTAGTTGTCCGCTGTGTGCCGTTGTTGCTACTCCCGAACCGTTCTTCTGTTCTTCCCGAGTGGCTAAGCGCTCTTTTTTTTGTTTGGTAAAACCCATTGTAACTCTCTTAAGCGTCTTCTCTTTAGTAACAATCAACGGCTACGATTATTCATGCACTTGATCTTCTGCTTTAATGTATTTTGGAGCTTTTAAAACACGCTACAGCCTCCGTAACTATCAGATCTTCTATATATTGATCTCTTCGCATAAAAACCCATTTGATGCGCAGTAACTTCATGATCTGCACCACGAACTCATGAAAACTATATAACAAAATTAAATTCAAATTAGACGTGTAATAAAATATAAATCTATTAAATCTAATTAATGCATCTAAATTATTCAATTAAGCATATTTATCAAATAATTGATTTACACTCCTAATTATTCAATTAACACTAAATATCCCTAATTATTTCTATTTAGCAAAAATTAACACTAGCAAACTAAGTGAAAGAGGTATAAAAATGCAAATATTTCCTATAACCAAAATGCAATTTTTTAAACTGAAATTGACACTAGCAAATTGAAATTGACACTAGCAAACTGAAGTTGATATACAAAGTCTTGCAACCATACTAGAGGAGACAACTAGCTCACAAAAATAGCTTCAATAGCAGCTTCCAACAACAATGCTCTATACTCGTAATGAAAACCCCTTGAGAGAGAGATGAGAGAATTTTGACCCAAAGAAATAGCTGAAGGGCTTTTTAAGACATTTTATAAGAAGTATTTTATTATCTTATGTCATACCTTCAATTACATAATTGGATACATTTAGTTAGGGTTTGATACAATAGGCTAAGTTTCAATGAATCCAAACCGCAATTGTTTTACTCGTTTAATTACTGTAGATTACTCTATTGTTCCTACCATCAATTATAAACACTTAGGCCGATACTAATGAGAGTATACCATATTAATTGTATTACTTGTATTGGTAGTTCACATATTTACAAGAGAGACACGAAAAATGATTTTTTTATGATGGACAGTGTTTTGTTCAAAACAGAATAGATGAGTTTACAGGACTCCCAAGGTCAGTTCAAGTAGAATATGGACTATAAATTTTAAAAGGAGATATTCATATGTGTCTAGAATCCAGCAAAGAAAACAACATATTTTTATGACATTTGTAGAATTAATTATGACCATTTTAGTATAGATCGTTGGCACATAAATAGTTCTAGCCAAGAACTGTAATTTAGTATGAGATCAATTAATTAATCTAATCCAAGTCATTACAACACCTAATTAATAATTTCTACTTAGGACTAAGTGTGTTACATCAGTGACTCCCAGAAGAATCAAGTGGCGAATTGTGACTTCACAAGGACACACCTCGTACCTCGTCAGTGACTGTAGCTACTTCTGTTAAAGCGTGATGTATTTTTAATGAATTAGATACATAAGTAGTTCTCTTAAGTTCATACGTAATACCTCTTTTTATATTGTCTGGAGTTAATTATGACAAACAGAATCAATTCTGGTCGACTGACACAATTTTAATCCAACTATAATGGGACAACAATGACATGCATTAGAAGGGAATAATAGCAAGAGGAGACAACACAAACTCATGGGTCTCATCTTCCATTACAAGTATAAACAACGGAATTCCATTATCAATTGTCAACGAATCAATTGAACTAAATTATATAGAACATGATTTTGATAATTAAGGATCATAAACATGGGTATAGATTATCAATAATCAGCACAAGAATATCATCATTTGATATCCAATTCAAGAAGAAACTAGGCATCAAAGAATTGAAAAACCTAGAAGAGGCTATGTAAAAAAAATTAACATAACACCACATTAATTCACTCAACAAAATTAAAAGAGTTTCATTTTGAATTTACTTGCCTAATTTAGGTTGTCCACTTGAATTTTTTTTGTACAAATTTCTTAGGTTGTCACAAAACACACACAAAAATTTTGTACTAATTTAGGTTGTTCAATTTTATGAAAATGAATGTCCATTTGCTTCATTATAGTCTGGATCTTCTTCTAGTCTAGCATGTGGTGTTTGTTTACCAGATCCTTCTCTATCTCTTTCTCCTATTGAGTTACTAAAATTGTTGGCACTCCATCTGTTGGTTTGACAAATTCATCATCATCTTCTTCGGTTTTAGCTCCTCCTCTGTCTGAGGTATTACCTCAATCTCTTTCTTCTATTGAGACAACCACCTCACCTCTACTTCAATTCATCCTATGATTACTAGAAGTAAGAGTGGTATTTTCAAATCTTGACATCCACTTTCTCTGCATATTTCTATTGAGTCTTCTTCTTCACCACAAACTGAACCATTATCTTTTTCTGCGGCCTCTAACTACACTGAGTGGGCCAGATGTTGCTGTGCAATCAGAAATTTTAGCCATTCACCAACAAAAAACCTGGACTCTAGTTCCTGCACCTTTTGATCGTATGATTATTGGTTGTCATTAGATATATATAAAATTAGAAAGGCATGTAGATGGTTTTATTGCTCGTTATGAAGCCAGGTTAATGGCTAAGGGATATCACCAACAAGAGGGACTAAATTATCATGAAACATTTAGTCCTGTGGTGAAACCTGCCATTATTCAGATTGTTTTAAGTCTAGCTTTGTCTCAATAATGGGAGATCAAACAGTTGTATGTTTCAAATGCTTTTCTACATAGGTTTATTCAAGAAGAAATTTATATGCTTCAACCACAAGGTTTTGAAGATTCTAAATTCCCATAGCATGTGTGCAAATTGCAAAAGGCCTTATATGGATTAAAATAGGCTCCAAGAGCCTAGTATGAGCGTTTGTCATCTTATGTTTTAGCTCAGGGTTTTCAAGTCTGTTTTGAAGATACTTCCCTGTTTATTCTATAAGTTGGTACAAGAATTACTATAATGTTGGTCTATGTGAATGACATTTTAGTGATAGACTGTGATCCAACTTGGGTTAAACAACTTATTTTTTATCTTGGCACTGAGTTTCCAATTAAAGAGCTCGGCAAAGTTCATCATTTTCTTGGGTTACAGGTTCAGGAAACTGCTAGTGGTTTTTTTATTTCTCAAACACAAATTGCTAAAGATCTGCTTGCTCGTGCTTCTATGGTTGGTTGCAAAGTTGCACCTACTCCTTGTCATTCAAAACAAAAAATATCTAAATTTGATAGTGATCTACTTTTTTATCCTACTATATATCGGAGTTTAGTTGGAGGACAACACTATTTGACAAATACCATGAATGATATTACTTTTGTAGTAAATCCTATTTGTCAGTTTACGCAACGGCCATCCAATGCTCATATGTCAGCAGCTAAAAGAATTCTTCGTCATGTGAGTAGTACTGTCTCATGGAATTCTTATTCATCCAATCACACTTAGTGCTTATAGTGATGCTGATTGGGCTGACAATATATCTGATAGGCGCTCTGTTACTGGATACTATGTTTTCATGGGTACAAATCCTATAATTTAGAAATCTAATAAACAAGAAATTGTGGCCAGGTCGTCGACTGAAGCTGAGTATAGAGCTTTAGCTTCTATTGCTCCTGAATTGGCATGGGTCCAAATGATCTATCGTGGCCCAAATGATAATATGTCTGCTATTGTTTTATCATCAAATCCTATGTTTCACACGCAAACTAAGCACATTGAAGTGGATCATCATTATAATAGGGAAAGGGTTCTTGCCGGAGCTGTTCATGTTCAATATATTTCATTTGCAAGATAAGTTGCTGATATTTTCACAAAGTCATAGACTACTCGTCAATTTGAAATTCTAAAGACACTCTCATGGTTCAGCCCTACCATGAGATTGAAGGGGGATATTAAGGAAATGCAGTTAATGAAGTGACATACTTAGTCTTTGCTAGCATTAGTTTATCTAGTGCTGAGCTGGAGGTAGTTGTAATTGTTTTTCCATTCGTACTGTATTAACTGTCTTGTAAGTGCCTATCTGAATGCACTCTGTTTTGGTTTGATGAAAAAATTGCTTTAGCCTTTCAATACGGAGGGAGCACTTTTTTGCACGTGGTAGAACGTTCACATACAAACAAACACTACTAATTTCAATTGTCATTAAGCTCTCTTAATGATGCTATCTCTAGCAGCTATTTCCAACCTTTTTGTGCAAACTTTTCTATTAATTCCACTTGACACTGCTTAGTACATAGAAACTCACTCAAATCAGTGTAAAAGTTAAGTGTGCCATGAAAACAGGGGTGGAGCTACTCTAGAGGCATCGAGAGATGTTATTTGCCTTAAGGAGCACTTTCCTAAGGGAAGCATTTTTAGTGGTCTCCATGATATCTGCCCGGATTTCCGCCATCCAATGGGAGCCGTTGATCATCAGGATTGGCGGCACACCGAAATCTACTGTGCACTCCGGCAAAAAGTGCTTTGTGCTAGAACGCACAGTTGACCCGTATGTGCTGTCAATTCTGATGATCAACGGAGGGTAGGCCGGCTGATAGTATTGAGGTAGACACACACTTTTTAGGAAGGAATTTATTAGATGAATGATGTGTTTCTTTGACGGGGAGTATTGTATTGTAAGAAACGGAAGCTAGTCAGGGCATAATTGCAAAACACTACCTACTTTTACAACATCAATGGCTTCTTCCCAGCATTCCATCCACAGCTATGCCTTGCTCAAATATATATTCTTCTTCCTCGACATAGCAAAAAAGAACCAACAAAAATACAACTTTGATTCAATTAACAGGAGGAACCCTTTAATTTATGAAGCTCATTAAAAAGACATTTCCGATCAATTGGCTTGCATGAAGAGATTCATGATTCAATGGAATGCAAACAAGCCTCTCATCCTGGCTGGCCAACTCCAACATAGATGTATTCATAGCAACCAAGAGAAAAGGCGGTCGTCAGCTTCCACAGGGACCAGTCACACTTGCAAGATGCTGAGAGGTGAAATTAAAACGGCCCCTCATGATCTGCGTTCTCAAATTTTTTGCTTGTTTAAGCCTTTGTGAATTCCACATATTTCCATACCTTGTTGCCTTGCCTCATTAGAACAAATCCATCCAATTCAAAGCATACCTAAGGGGGGAAAGTATATATTGGCACACAACAAGGTACCGAAATTATTAAGAGAGAAAACTCAATAATACATAACCAAGGATAAGGAACATGCACCATACCTCATCATATCATGGAAATCCAATGCAGATGGCACATCAATCAAGACAGACACCAATCAATTTCAGAATCACGGGTCAATTGCACGAAAGCGACGATCAATGTCCAGCATTTTCTCAAGTTCTCCAGCTTTTCTTAAGATATACACCTGCACCTAGGACGCAGCTGTATCTGTAGATAGTTGTTATATTTGCTAACAGGGCAAAGTCTTCCAATATACTATTCTCATATGAATCAATTTGCAGGAAAAGATTTTGTTCAAAGCATATTAGGAAACATATGATTGAGTATAGTATTTAATGCTTCTTTAGTACTGGTCCACATGATGGAGTTTCCTGTACCACTATTTGTAGTTTAAATAAGAATCTGAGCATGCGATTTAGCAGTGCATAAATCTTATGCATGTGGTGAAAATGTTATTGCCCACAGAATCCTGACATTAAAATTTCTCTAATTTAGGGTAGTATGAGCAATTCCTGTACACTTTCCAACACCAAAGGGCATTTGCACCCATACACCAGATCAAGTTACCAACTAACTCTCTTTTGCTATTCATTTTCCAAGCTAAGTTCTAGCACATTAGTATACTGCATTCTCTAACTAGGACCACTCCTTACCAACCACAAGAATCTGACTCATTTGACTCCTGTTCCACATGAAGATCTCTATATTCCTAATAAAGCAATCAAATTTGCAACAATCAAGACAAATTCGATATTTGAAAGGTTTGTAACACAAGCAATTACTCATCATTATCTTGATATGAGAGCAAGATCGTTCATCTACTTGTCATATTCTTCCTAGTTATGAGAAATCTATTACATGTTTTACTATGAAACCTGAATCCAATTTCATGTTATATACACTAATTTCTTTCAGAAAGTATTCTTGAGAAGGGTGGACATATTATATATTTCTTTCTGTTATATATTTGAACTCTTCACGTGAACTCTCATTGATAAAAGAATATTGCAGACTAAGTAAACTGAAATTGAATCCCAATAAATGTGTCAGTTTTAGTATGCTTAACTACCTTGTTTTCCTTTCTATAGTTTTCCAGACCAGTGAAGTATACCTAATTTCTTAAAGACTCCAAGGCATAGCATTCTTAAAGATTACTTAAACAAAAGGCTAATTCCGCCTGAAAGATTGTGTTAGCCATACAATTAAAAAAAACGCATTATAAATTCTTAATGATAATATATAGGGCATTCATTTATTGGACTAAAAAGTAAAAGGAAAATAAAAGAAAGAACATACAGGCATAGAGAAGATGCTGGCTGCATAAAGAAAAAAGGTGGCTGGAAAACAAAACAGCTATGTGGGTGATAGAAAGTTTCCACTCTTGTTGATAGTGTAAAGATGAATCCAGAAGATGATGCTATTCAGGAACCAAAAGGTTGCATAGGCCTCCCAGGAAGAGGTGGAGATAAAATGAGGGGCAAACCATTCTTTTTTAAAATTGTAAGAGAAGAATAAAGTCAACCTCCATAAACAATATCCAGAACCAGAGATATCTCTGTTTCTTCCTCCAATATTTTCATCTCTAAATATAAACTTTCCACCACTCTACAAATTTCATCTGATCTTGTATGGCTCCTATCATCTGAAGAAACCATACGTCATCATGCATCCATCAACATCAACAACGTCCACCCAACTAAATCCTACCTCTTTCTTGACCCCCTTTTCTCTCATCCCTTTCCTAAGCTTTGCCACCTTCTCCCAGTTCCCACTTTCTGCATAGATGTTAGACATCAAGACATATGCACCTCATTCCATGGGCTCCATCTCTACTAAAATATCACTGACTCTCTTTCCCAGCTCCACATTCCCATGAACTCTACAGGCCCCTAACAAACTCTGCAACATTGATAGTCTAGGCTCACCTGGAATCTGTCTCAAAAACTCCTCTGCCTCATCCAGCCGACCAGCTAGTCCTAACATATCAACCATGCACGCATAATGCTCCCCAGATGGATTTATTCCATAATCTCTCACCATGGATTAAAAGACTTGACGTCTTCTGTCAATTGCTCCTTTCCTCCCGCATGCCGTCAGTACAGTTAGAAAGGTGATTGAGTCAGTTATAATACCAGCCCCCTCTATCCGACTAAACAACTCCATGACTTTCTCAAAATTACCATGACTTGAATGTGCTGATATGATTGCCGTCCAACCCACTTGAGCCCTCTGACGGGCTTCATCAAACACCAACTGGGATTCTTCGATGCTTCCTCGTTTTGAATACATATTAATGAGGGGCGCGCTTGAGACAATAGGATCTATGACTAGGCCAACCTTAAGTATACGGCAATACACTGTTGAACATACTTCAGAGAGACTGCTTCTGCAGAGGCAATGACATTCAGCACACTTCCAAAAGTAAACTCATTGGGGTAGGATTTAAGTAACATAATAGAGAACGCCTCAAGAGCTTCTTGAAATAGGTCGTTCTGGGGCATACCCAGATATAAGAGCATTCCACGAAACAACTTCCCTGTAATTTAGTCCATCAAAAACTTTATTCGAATCTTCCATCGATTTGAATCTGGTGTACATGGTAATGAGACAATTAGCGACATTGATTTCACTTGAGATTCCAATATCATTTGACCAGCTTGTAATGACTGCTCTGTGGAAAAGGAATGAATTAATCCAACAGAAGTTACTTCATTTGGACATACTTGATCCTTCAACATCCTTCTGAAGAGGAGCAAGGCATTTGATTCTGACATACTAATCATAGTTGTCCATGAGATGACATTGCGCTCGACCATGCTTTCAAAAATCCTTTCTGCATCACTGACGAGTTCACATTTTGAATACATTGACATCAGAATGTATGTGTCACATGCCCAGTTTTTACCACTAATCCATGTACCTGCCTCCCAACCTCTAAGCTGCTTTTATGACCACAAGCGCAGATGACACTCACCAATGACACATGGTCCAATCGTATTCCTTCTTTCACCATCTTAACAAAGATATCAATAGCCTCCAGTCCATAACTTTCCTCTTGGCTATATCCCGAAAGCATTGCATTCCACGAGATCAAATCCCTCCTCCACATTTCACTAAAGACCCTTTCAGCATGACAAATCTGCGTGCACCTAGAATATTTCGATATAAGCGAGTTCCCAACATAAGTTTCATGCTCAAATCCAGTCATCATTACAAAAGAATGCAACTTCAGCCCGAAAGGGAGCTCCTCAAAGTTCGAACAGAAAGACAATGCAGTAGTAAACGTCACTCCATCAAACCTGACCCCCGTAAGGTGCATTCTCGCTGTGAACTTCAGCGCATCACCCCGTTGATCAAAACCAGATAAAATTGTGTTCCAAGAAACTATATCCGGACAAGGAATAGCTTCAAACACCAAAAATGCTTCCCCAAATAGCCCAGCCTGGCAGTATGCTTTCATGAGTGAATTTGAGATAACAAGGAAAGCAGCAAGACCTGACGCGACCGCCAGGCCATGAACTTGAGTACCAAAATTGGCATCCTCGCCGAAGCATTTGAGAGCAACGGCGATAGTGCATCGCTTCGCCTCGCCCCGTGAGCCCGTCGCTTCGCCTCGCCGTGAGCCCGTCGCCGTCGCCTCGCCATCGCCCCGTGAGCCCGTCGCCTCGCCTCGCCGTGAGCCCGTCGCCGTCGCCTCGCCGTGAGCCCGGAGCCCATCGAACCCGTCGCCCCGGAGCCCGTCGCCGTCGCCCGTCGAGCCCCGTCGCCGTCGCCCGTTGAGCCCCGCCGCCTGTCGCCTCGCCGTCGCCAGTACCCAGAGGCCAGAGTCCAGAAGCTTCTGGCCTCTGGTAAAACACCCGAGCCGAAAAGCTCGGGTTTTTTTTTTTTTATTGGGTCAAGTCACCCGTTGTATCAACTTCATCCGCCAGATCTAATCTGAACGATTCTTCATTTAAAATAAAAACCCATAGTCTTATCGGATGTAAATCAGCGACTTAAATCTATTTGGCGCGTAATCTCAATATTTTAAATAAATTAGGCTCTTTAAAACCTGTCTGCGTATTCAAATGAGTTATTAGATTTCCCCTTGTGTATTTTTTGTATATTTTTTATTATTATATTATGTTGTAAGTAAGGGTGCTCACGAGCCGAGTCAGCTCGCGATTTTCAATACCAGATTAAATGACATCAGCCCACGTGGGTTTGGGACCTACCAAATTAGCCCAGTTATTTAATCTGATATTGAAAATTGGTCACGTTAGACAAGTTCATGTTGTAAATGCAGAGTTCCCTGGGAACTGGATTGACTCGGGGTTTGATATTATGAGGCAACATTAGTGAAGTTAATCAACGGGGTATTTGTGTGATGACTGATGAATAGGACATGTTTCCTTTGAGCGGAGGTTACCTAATTGCTGGGCCCCATGCCCACGTGGGTTAAGGTCATTTAATATGGTATTGGAAATCAGTCACGTTAGATGAGCTCATGTTGTAAATGTGGAGGTCCCCGATAACTGATTTGACCCGGGGTTTGATATTAAAAGGCGACATTAGTGAAGTTGATCAATGAGGTGTTTGTGTGATGAATAGAACACGCTTCCTGATTTACTCGATGCGTATGATGGGTGAGCCTTATATGCACCCAAGGGGATTGGCGGTGGGATATAGTACTCTAAGAGATCAATTTCTTTGCCCCTTCTAGTCGGGTCTTATTGGATACCCGTCGTTATAAAAGAAAAAATATCAAGGAAGCCCACTTCGAATATGTAATAAAGATTTGTTTTGTACATAGAAAGTATAAAAAAAGTGTAGCCCAACTAGTAAAGGCGCATGTGTGATGGTGCTTTGGCTTTGGGTTCGAGTCACACCAAAGGCAAAAATCTTATTTTTGCCATTCGAGCTCCTGCTCGCTCGAGCTCGAGCTCGAGCTTAAGTTCTGGCTCGAGCTCCGGCTCGCGAGCTTGAGCCGAGCCCGAGCTCGAGCTGTCAAACTCGAGAACGAGCTCGAGTCGAGCCCAAGATTTGGCAGCTCGACTCGAGCCGAGTCGAGTTCGAGCCCGAAATTTAAATATCGAGCTCGAGTCGAGCTGAGCCAAAACTCGACTCGACTCGGCTCGTGAGCAGCCCTAGCGAAGGGGAGGAAAGGAGGATGGGCGGTGGTTGTTGGGGCGACAGCTTCTTTGGGCGGCGCGGGAATCCTTGTAGTTTTTGTTTTTGGTCCCACAGACATGGGACCAGTGGGGGGCCCACTCATGCGTGCACTCGCCCGTCGATCCGCAAGTCCCACTGGGTTGCGTTGTGCGCACCCAATAACCTTTTGGGGATGAGAGAAAATTAATGGTTCAACCGAACCATTACGAGAATTTTGTCACGTAGCACAAGTAATCGCTAGGATCCATGGTGTGCACTAGTTTGATGATAGACTCCTATACTGTGGGAGGATATTCTTCGTAGGATTGAATTCATTTTCTCCATCCTAAAAGATTTTCATTTTCTCCATTCCCCAAGAGTGAGGGTTGTAAAATACTTGGACGATATACTTGAATGATAAAATAATAAATTGGTCCAAAGCCATTAAAAGTGTTCTCAAAATAAATTAAAAATTTAATATCAAAACTATGAGCTTTTTCTTGCTAATATACTCTATCCAGCTATCTTTTATGCAATGCGTGAGTATTCCTAGAAATACCCAATAGAATGAAAAATTGCGATGAAATATAACAAGATAATCAATGATAGTGCAAACAACGGAAGAGGTAAAAGTTATAACATGAGCTGAAATATATTACAATCAATTAAAAGAAATAATTCAATACGAACGTCAGGAACTGCTAACATCCAGACATAATGATCAGACTCCATAAACAATGATAATACTAGGAGTGAATGAATTTCTGCTTTCAGATCAGTGAGACTGTCAATCGGACAACATGCCACTATGGGTTCTGTTGTAGAACCCTGCCATGAGTCTAGGACATGGGTATCATCGGTGTTCATAGACCTAATGATCGGAGACTGTATAGGCCTTCTATGATTGATTGTTTAAATATAAACTCTTGCAAGTGCACAAGGCAATTGTATTACGGTGAGTATAGAAATGGTTGTCGAACCTCAGGGACGGTTAAATATTTTACCAAATTCAAGAGAAAAGTTGCAGTTTTTAGTTACTCTAAGGAAAACAGTGAACTTTAACTAAACTAAGCTGAGATTAATCAATGGAGAGAATTATCAAGGCAATGAATCCACCACTAGACATGCAGTTACTACGCTTGATCATTATTACACATAGATTGACATTATATGGTAATTCGTATTCTTGGTCGGACACACGAATCACTAATGAATTCACTAACGTTCTTTGTCGGACACAAAAGTTCATCCACTATTGTGTAATTAATCTTATCCTTGGTCGGGCATAGAATCAATCACAAACCTGTTTTTGGTTAGATACAGGGATTAAAAAGATCTAATTTCATTCATATCTATCAAGTCTATGGTCAAGCACTCAAAAGAAACTCATGAAATAGCATTAAGTATGAATCATAATCAACTTTATTAAATTAAACTATCAAGAGTAGCAATACACATATTTAGGGCTTCATCTAGCCTTGATAAGGAATTTAGTTACACATAGAGAAAAAGAAAAGAAAAGCTTGTTTTGGTAGATCTATTGGCATAAATTCTTCTTTTTTTTGGCCTCCACAAGACTCATTCTCTTGCTCCTCTCTAGCTTACAAAATAGGTTCTCTAATGCCCAATACGTTCTCCCTTAACGCTTATTTATATGTTTGAAGAGAAATCCCGAAGTCCCCTTCCAAGTCCGAGTCGAAATAAGCTTGATTTATGTTTTTCCGCATAAACCGATCGATCGCTCCGTATAGCCGATCGATCGCTTTCCCATCGATCATTGTTTTCACAAATTCCTGCGTTGTCACACCGATCATCCGTTTTATCTTGTCAGTTGATCGATTATTTTCATTTCTGATCGATTGTGTTTACTGTATTGCGCAGAACCAAAAAGTCCAGTAGATACGATCAATCGTTTCCTTCGATAGTACTATTTTTTGGCTCTGGCGATCGGTCGTGTATAACATGCCGATCAATCGTAAGTACTGTTCATAATTTTCAACTGGTTATAACTTTTTGCTCCGAACTCCGAATTGTACGCGGTCTATGGCGTTGGAAAGCTGACTTCTTGAACTTTTACGTGAATTGAATCACTCCCATCAAAGATATGCACACGAAGTTATGAAGATTTAACCATTGAAGTCACTTTTCACCTCATTTCTGTATCTTACTCTTGTTTCCTACAAAAATTACAAACTATATTAAAGTAACGCTAATTCTAATCAAACACTAACATAAATATAGGCTTACGAGATAATAAAATGCATATTTCATATGTAGATCAATGATGTCTAACAATCTAATAGCAAGCGTGGTGCCACCAAAGGGCAGGGGCCAGGCGGGTACCAAATATAACTATAGAGACCACACGGGTCAATGTTTCGATTATGGCTTATTGAGCATATGATCATTTCAATATTAAACCCTTGCAAGTGAACCACATGGACGAAAGATTATTTTACCAAATTCAGGAGCAAAAGTTATTGTTTTAATTAAATCTACGGAAAAATAATTAATTCTAGTTACTTAAAATTAGTTCTACTACAATGGAGAAAATTAAACTAATTTTATCATCTCTCTTTCTCTCTCTCATAAAATTCATAGTTGGTGCAATTACCGTATTCCTCTCGAACATACGCTAATTAGCATATTCCTCTCGGATATATGCTATCAATTCAAGCGATCATGCGTACTCCTCTCGGATGTAGCACTTAAAACAATTAAAGCAATGAAATTGTGACACTATCTCTCTTAAGCATAGAATCAATGAAACTTTATTCATAAATAACATATTAGTCTGTATTACTGCATACATTCCTCTCGGACACGCAAGCATTCCTCAAATTAAAATTCATAAAATTCACTCTAGCCTCTTTTTAGCACATAAAACAAATCTTAATGAACTAACATTAATAATAGAATAAAGGTTCATAGATCAACTAAATAAGATAAAAGAAAAAGAAAGATAAAATCAATCTAATCAGGCTTCATCTACGCCTTGGATAGGAATTTAGCCGGGCATCGGACAAGGAATACTATTCATCTTCTTTGTTGAGCCGCACGACAATACTGTTCATCATTCCCAAATCAGTTCAAAAATCTACTCCAATCTGCCCCATTCTCTCCTCTTTTATAGTCCTCACCACCGTCCTTCATAACCCACATCCAGTAAGACTCCTAATTTAGGACACTTCCCATCCAAATCCACATACAAGTCAATCTCTTCCACACCGATTCTGTATCCAATTTCGACCAAATCTATCAAAATATAAACTTAGCAAAGATTCCTTACCAGGCACGCCTCTACTTCCCGAATTGAGCATTTCAAATCTTTCGGTCGCAAGCTTCCTCTCTGAGCACAGCTTTGTCTCTCCAAACCGAACAAGCCACCATCGTCCTTCCTCGATTGGGTTCTCCTTCCAGTTGCCATCAACCTCTCCACCAGCAGCATCGCCGAGCCTCGCCGTCGCCGTCAAACTCGAACAGAGCTTCGCCACCGATCGCTCCACAGGCACTCCACCGGTACTCGAGCATAACACCCGAGCTTTGGCTCAGGTTTCTTGATTTTATTTTATTTTTTTCTTTTCTTCGACCGAACCAGACCCGAACCAAGCCAATTCAATTTAATTTGGGTAAAACTGGTCTCAATGAATATAACCGTTGGATCTCATCTAAGTGGCTCTCAACTTAAGTCAGTGACCGTCTTCTTCTTGATGCGAATTAGTGGCTTAGATCTTCTCTGCATGCGTTTCAACATTTTAAACAAATTAGGCTCTTTAAAACCTGTCAACACTTCTTCATCCATTGGATGATCGATGCCTTGATCTCGTTGCATAAAAATCCAATTGAAGCGCAATGAATCCATAATCTACAACTCGAGCTCTTATGAACCTACACAAACAATCAAACTAAAATTAGACGCACAATTTATTATTAAATAAAGTAAAGTCCTAATTATTGAACTAACTTCAAACACTCGTAATTATTCCTAATTATCATGAAATAGCACTAACAAATTAGGCATTAGAGGCATATAAAAAGTGTGTATTTATGCATATACCAGCATACTATGATTTCCAACATGAATGTTGTGCCAATCTTGTAGAATTTCATATGAGCAAATAATTATGCAAGAACAAAGATGTGCCAATCCCTGTAGAATATGAGATAAGCATATATTGATGCAAAGAACAGAGATGTTGTGCCAATCCTTGTGGAATCTCAAATAAGTATATATTGATGTAAAGAATAGAGATGTTGTGTCAATTCCTGTGGAAACAAACTTTTCTAATTCTAACCGATTCTACTACAGATTGAACTACCAGAAGAAACCCAAGCAAACAATGAAGCATTACATGTATTTGAATTAAGTAAGAACCCCAGAGAAAGACTCAAAGTAATGCTGCTCATCAAGGTTTCAAAGTGTTGCAGGACTTGATTTTCAGATTGGGTAATCAATATATAAACCTAAAAGACAGAAAGGTCAAAGAGACAAAGGGTTACTAGACCTAATGACTAGGTCATGACTTGAAGACTCATAACTAGAATAGTTTAATATGTAATAAGGTCTCTTAGGTCAGTTGTATATACTTATGATATTAACCTAGAGTTTACACAAGATCGATTAGGCCTTTGGAAAGAAAACCGACAGCAATTGTAGGGTTTTCATACTATAAAAATGTATTATAAGGCATATGTAATTAATCGAAGATACATCAGCATGGTCGGATTATCACATTAGCATGGTCGGTCTATTGAATTGGGTGGTCAATCAAAGTATATGGCTGGTTAGTGAATAATACTACTAATTGATTAAGTTCGGTCAAAACCCTCGATGATCTACAAAGTTGTAACTCTTATAGATGAAGTTTTTCCATATTACCTGGTCAATGAGATTAGATTGCCATATTACCTCATTTTTTTGGGTTCATGCCACATAACCTGGTTTTGGTACCCGATCTTCCCATTTTGTCCTCATGAACCCTAACCCTAAACTAAACATTTTCCATATTACCTGGTTTCAAGCTTTACACTTCAAAGAATCATATCTCTATTTCTAATCTGTTCTCGACTATTTTTTTTGTTCTTCTTTATTTTTAGTGATATTTTTTTTATCATGATGATATCCTAATGATATTAAGATAATATCTAAAAAACTATAACAAAATCCACGATAAATAGCATGTGGTGTCCCAACATAGTTAGGCTGTCATAATGACAAGAGAGAAGAGGAAAAATAAAGAAGAACACAAAAAGAATTGGTGAAAACGGATAACAAATAAGATAGATATGAATCGTTGAAGTATGTCCCATAAAAATTGCTATCGTATAATCGATTATACGATAGCACTGCTATCGTGTACACTGTTATCGTAAGTGCAAATAGTGTATTTGCATACACGATTGTATTACACACTTCAGCGAATTATATCTCCTTCATTTCTGATCTATATTTTCCCATTTTTTTGTTCTTCCTTATTTTTAATTTTTTTTTCTTATCATGATGATATCATAAGGATCTTGAGATAATATCCAAAAAAATATAGTAAAATCCATAATTAATAGCATGTGGTATATCAACATCTTTATGATATCGTTATTTTAAGAAAGAGCACCAAAAATAAGGAAGAACGATAGGTCGATTACGCGATAGCCAACTCTATCTTGTATTCGATTACACGATAGCTACACAATAGGGGTGCCTATTGTGTAATCGAACTCATGATAGGGGCGACTATTGTGTATTCGATTACACGATAGGGGTGGCTATCGTGTAATCGATTACACGATAGTACTGCCTCGAAGACACGATAGAGGTGGCTAGTACTCAAGGAGAGTCGTCAAATTCCCTCTCAATCTTTTCAATGAGTAGAACCGCAACTATTATAGGCCAAAATACCATAGTTATGGCCATCTAGTCAAACATTGGTTGTTCTATCTATGATGCCAATTGAGCCGCGTACATCATTTCGTAGATTCCACAGTTTGCGAAATTATGTTGGAGGGGTGCATCCCTGATCTGGGACAACTTCATTTTGAAATGGTTTTCGAGCAAATGATTTAAGAACTCCACTACAATTGGAGCAACCTCTTTGTGGTGTGAGTACAACGCTGGGTTCCCTGCTAAAGGATTGTAGAATCGCCAACGTTGCATGAGGAATTGTAGAATCATAAGTTGAAATGTTTGGAAGTATGAATTGGGAAGAAAGCATACGTCATGTGTTTTGCGACTCCCTTAAGCAAGTTCTCTACCAACTTACGTGCCAGCTTTGTATTATCCCCAGCGGGAATAATACAAAATAGTATAATTTGTGATGGTTAGTCTATTGCATTTATTAAAGCACCAGTGTAAAAATAAGTGACTATAACAAACTTACGTATTCAATATATTTTGAATGATGATGCTTCCAAAAAATAGTATGGATACACTGTTATGTTATTAGCATGCCTCTCCTTTAGAAATCTGAAGAACTCATCAATCACCTGCATGTATTTGAACACAATAAGGGCTTAGTGTAGATATCGTGGAAACGCGCAGACGATATTACAAATAGTCGTGTATTCGAATAGGGGGCTCCTTAGAGAGTCGTGTCTTTGGATACTATACAACTATCGAAAAGGACAATGATATATGCTTACATTAGAGTTTATTTTGGCCGTTTGCAGCAGACTCAAGTAGTCCGTATCAGTGAGGATATAAAGTGGATACTTTTGCCTTGGGTGCCTCATCAAGTTCATAATTATTTTTTGATCCTTTTCTTCTAAAACAAATATTTGGAAGTAGACCTTAGTTCCCAAATAGTCATTGGGAAGGTCTTGAAGAGGACATTCTTGATGTGTATCAGTGTCCACTATTTCCACCGCCTTTCCCCTATCCTTTATCTTCTCCCTTTAGTTTCAAATAAGATAGCACTTCTGCTATAATGTCAGTAGGTTGTTCATACTCAAGTTTAGTTTCTTCAGAGTCCATCTTCTTCTCTTCTCCTCTGACTTTGTTCCTTATAATATAACCCATGCTGGCAAGCACTACCTAGTCGGTCACAAATAATGGACAATCACGCTCCGTTTGATCCTTCTTGGGTGATATGCCCTCCCCCTTATGATACATATCCTCCTCCTTAAAAGACTTCTCCTCCGCCAGCTCAACTGCAGGAGGTGTCTTTCTAACCGTGCTTGCCTTCTTTACTAAATATTTCCTTTTTCCTTTAGGCACATGAGGACCTTCTGGGAAGATAGATCTGTGGGCCGGTTGATCTTCAACTTCCTTACGTAACTGCCAGAGAAATTTTTCTACGTTCTTTGCTTGACCTCGAGTCAACTTCCTCCTTGAAACACGATAAAGGCAAAATAAAAATGGGCTTATTAAAATAGAGCTGTTATCGTGTAATCGAGCACACGATAGCATCGCTATCGTGTAATTGAGCAAATGATATCACCGCTATCGCGTAATCGTCTATTGTGTAATCGAGCACACGATAGGACAGCTATCGTGTATTATAGCACATGATACCAATCAAAATTACCTTATTTATTTTACTTGTGTGCCGGAACCTTGCACCGATAAGAAAGAGGTGGAGATAGAGTTGGTTGTTGCTTTGGTGCCATCTCCGTTGGAGGCCTCTCTGCCTCCTTCTTCGGGGGTGACTTCTCCATGTGTGACGCTTCTGCCTGCTTGTCTGTTGGAGGCCTCTCTACCTCCTCCCAGGGTGACTTCTTTGTGGAGGGCACTTATGCCTGCTTGTCTGGGGGGCTTCTTTGCCCTCTTCTCACCTTGTTATGTAGATCTCCGCCTTCGGCTGACACTCAAAGGCTTTTGAGCCTTCGGTGCATATTCACTTAAAACATCTATTTTGTCTACACCCAACTTATCCACTAGCAACCTTACTATGCTAGAAGGCTCCTTCATTCTCTAAAGAACCTCAATTACAGGTCCTACGCTCAACCCTTGTCTGTCCATCATATCGAATACAAAGTACACAATACAACTTGAAAATTTAACGCTTACATTTCTGTAGGTACCACATATACACAATAAATTTGAACACAAGTCACTATATGTTACTTGTATTACTGACTGTCATTAGATTTCATTTACATGAAGAATGGAGGTGGATGTGGCAATCCAGAACGATGTTTCCTTGAAGTCAGATTTGCTTCATTTGTGGCTGATCGCTTTCTTCCTTACTTTGCCTGTTTCTCAAGTGGAGGGTTTTTGAAATTGTTTCGGTTGTGCCCAAGATGGTGACAACTACCATATCTCCTTGGTTTCTTAGGGGGTTCCGGCTATGACTCAATTCTGTTCACCCTTCGCCTACCTTTCTGCTTCTCCAGAATTGGTGGTTCGTATCTTGGCAGAACCCCATAATCTAACCATTGATGCCTATCTAACATTGGTAGAATTGAATCTTTATAGGTTCTATAGTAAGTCTTTCGTAGTACTACTTTGCACAATATGGCATTGGTCTAAACTCATGTGATCAATTGACGCTAAAACATGTTTACAAGGAAGTCCCATGCTCTGAAATTCTCCATATGTGCATGTCTTCTTCAGAACGTGGTCCTACCAAAATACATGTCCAGTAAACATTATGTGTAGTTGTGAGCATTCATGCATGACCCAAAACTAGTCGTATTTCATTTACATGATATTTAAGTAATGATGACATTGAGTGTACTGCATGGTGGAGAGAATTCACTTGAAATTTGTTCAATGATATGACATTCATTCGAACTGTATCACTCTAATCCCTCCCATCGTTTATGTATTTATGCCTATATTTGGTTAAGAGAGTTGGTAGTTGTTGGCCTTCGTATCTATGTCTCTCAAAGTGAGTTGTAGTGGTAGCATGCGTTTGGTCGATCAATCTAGTGATCGGACAATTCCGAGCTTTCAAGGACATACTGTTGGCACTCTCCAATCTACTTGATGTGAGAGTACATATCTTATACCAAAGAATTCAATATTAGCCCAGTTTCTATAGTTGATGTTATTAATACATTTGAATGCCTCCTTATTGTGTTGCTTAATTTGTTCTATGACCTCATCAAATTCTGATATTCTAAATTTTTGAGCGGCTCGGAATAAGAGGTTTTTCAAGTATCTAGCTTTCTATATCTCAAGGATGTTTTGTGCTATATGACGGAGGCAAAACCCATGATGAGCCTCCAAAAAGACATTGGGGAACTACTTTGAGAAGTCCCTTTTGTCTGTCAGAAATAATTGTCTAGTCTTGAGGGCGGCTCCATGAAAAGAAAAGTACGAATTAACTGTAGGAACCATATCTTGAAAGTAACATAGGATAAGAACTGGGTGAGAAAAACACGACTGTAGTTATCGTAATAAGTGTTCGGAATAACAAAACTAAAGTTGATTGTACTTTAACTTACCAAGTGTTTCTTATCTCTGCCTTAACAACAGTATACGCAACGCACACTATTTATTGATTACTATCAATGGTTGTAGCAAGCAATAGACATTTGGGATACTTTCCTTTTAAGAAAGTTCCATCTACAGTTAAGGAAGGCCTAAGTGAACTTCTGAAAGCTCTTGCAACGGGGTCAAACATCCAAAACACACATTTGAAATCGTATCCTCGTAACTCTAGTTCAAGTATATCACAAGACCTTTCCATAACCACATAGGTTCCTGGATTAGACCTTTCTAATTCCTTGCCGTATGCGCACAAAATGCGATATGAATTGTTTGGGTTTCTCAATGTACCTTATGATATTTTCTGGTGTGATGGTATTTGACTCCTTATGTACCATTTCCTTGTAATCTAGAGGTGTGAAGCTAATGGATGATCTTTCATTCCCAACTTTATGTCACATATATGTTCAACCTCCCTCCTTTTCATGCTAATAGAGCCTAATTTGTTTGATGCATGAATATACCACTTGCACACTTTCTCCTTGCACTTTGCAGCAATTGTATCCTGGTTCTCATCAACCACAGTATAAGTGAACCTCCTCTTTATTGCCAAATCAACAATAGTTCTCTTGAAATATTTGATGCTTTCGAACCGAGCCCCTAACACAAAAAGAGCCTCGTAGTCGGTTGCTTGCAAAGTCCCGCTCAACATCACTTCCTCCTCGTACGTCTCTACATCTGCATCCAAACGATACTCAATGCCCCAATCCCAACCAATCATTTGAAATTTCTTCAATCTTAGACATATCAATTTTAGGTCGTCCCCTGTCCAGTACAGGGGATTGTGTGTGTAAAGGTAACAACCACTCATCCCCTGACCATGGAATTGTCAATATCAATAAATTATTCCTCTCCGTCAACACCTACCTTTGAAAATTGCTCATCATTTTTATATTTTTCATTCTCTTCATTTACTATTTTTTCTTCTTCTCTGTGTACTGTATTACTTCCAACCTCCGGGATAGTGAATGTCCTCTTATTTTCATTACTTTTATCCAAACTGCAAGATAAGAAGAAGGTATATCAATATGAGTCGTGTAGAGAAATATATGAAATGAGAGAATATGTAAGAATATTGTGTAATCACTTACACGACATGCTACAACTGTAATTGCATTGGCATCATGTAATCGAATACACAATAGCAAAGGCTATCTTGTAATCGAGTATATGATATGAGGGGTTATTGTGCAATTGAATACACAATAGCAAAGGCTATCATCTAATCAAATACACGATAGCAAAGGTTATCGTATAATCAAATACACGATAGCAAGAAAATCATGTATTCGATTCAGGCAAAGGCAATCATGTAATGGAATACACGATAGGAAGGCTATCGTATATGCCTTGCTATCGTCTCACATATGATAAATTGTGTTCTTACCTTGCTATTCCAGAGACAAGCTTCGGCTGTTTCCTTCCTTCACATCCTTATGATTGAATGTCATCATCTATCAAGTGAACAGATTGATCTGATGGGGATATCATCTCATTATTTACGCTGGAAGTCCTCTCCACATACAACTCCAACAATGATCTCCTTTCAGTCTTCTGAATGTTGAAGACACATTTCAGATCTTCATCATCCCCCAGGACGTATAATATGCATGGAGATACTTATGGAACTAGATATTTGGGGGATAGGTTGCCCATTCTAGACTTGAATCCTAGTCTTTCTTGAACTTGAATCAACAAATCTCCGAACTTCACCCGTCGGTCAATGTTCATTAGCTTCACTTTCCCACCTACGTACTCATTACCACCTCCAAATACTCCATCGTAATGTAGATAAACAACAAATTCTTCCATTGTAGCAATGGGCAGGGAGACAGATGTGTTTAGGGTTGCAACTAAGGGTGGGAGATGAATGTCTACAAGGGAGGGCTTGAATTGGATGTTGACAGAATACAAGCTAGGAAAAATCAGATAATATGGCAATCCGAGCTCATTGGCCAGGTAATATGAAAAAACCTCCTTATAGATTTTCAAAGACTTCAATGATTCTATACATCTAGATCCGGACAACAAGGTTGTACATATATATAGATGGCATCAGCAAGGAAAAACATACAAATCTAGGTTCTTATTATAATACAATAAATGCAATGGAAATACAAATGAGGTAAGTGATTGCAATCGATTACTACAATTTTAGCACGATAATAATAATATATATATGTATATATATAATTGAAGCAAACTTTTAAGAGCATAAGCATGAATATGAATCAATTCATCATCAGTAGGAACCAAGTTAGATTTGACTTCAAACATGGAATATCTAGGCACTGCAGAAACATAGGACCATAGAAGGAATTGCATAAAAACATCCTACCTCAATCGTTCGTCGAAATCTTCTCACTTTGAGTTCACTCTAACTGTCCCACGCTCCTCCTCTATTGCTCCTTGGGGTCGACCAGCAGGGAGAAAGATGGGAGAGAAAAGAGAGAAAAGAGAAGAGAAGGGTAGAGAGAGAAAGAAAGAGACAAGAGATCGGGAGAGAGAAGGAAAGAGAGGGACGGCCAAACAAAATAGACAAGAGCAGGACCGGCCAACTTCTTTTAGAGGAGCGCCCTAAAAGAGTCCTCCTCCTGGTAGAGGTATGGTTGTCATTATCTATTCATGTCAATCATCAACCTAAATTAGGTCTATCTGATAGCAAACATCTTCTCCTGCGTCAAATCTCTGGCGCCTATTAGGAAATCCAGCTCGAGGGGCTTCTTAATTACCGTCCATCTAACTCCTCCTCTATTCCTACTCCAACTTGAAGTATATCTTGTGGAAGATTGACTCAATCCAAAACACTACCACATTATCTCCAACGCCAGGACTCAGCCGACCATATGCCTAGTTCTAACGGAATCTTGTTCTAGATTAGCCCATCGTGCTAACCTTCACAATCCTACTCCAAGTGGGAATATGCAATTTCTATCGAATCCCGTATTTATCTTCCCACCTCTAACATTAGAGTGAAAAAGTGAGAAGGTTAGAGTGAACTCAAAGTTTCCTAGAGTCCTAGTCAATTAGGGTTTCTAGAAAGAAAAAAAGGCATAAAAATTGGGGGTCACACTTTTCGAGTCAAAACTTTATGTAGACCCTGCAAATTAGTCGGGTTTTAGGATGGGGTGGCTTTCATGATTGACTCCATTGTCAAATCACTCCCCTCAAACTCCAAAATTCATCGAACTTCTTAGTATGACTCCCTCTTCTATCAACATTCATTTCCAAATTTGTACAATCTATATATACAACAATATTCAACTATAGTTTCATCTTTTCTAAGTTGATCATTTAGGTAGGCATAGTATTTTTACTTGGTGAAAGATAATGTAACATGTCACAACCCATGTTTTTATAATTCAAATATCGAGCGATAAATCATGAAGTTGTGCGCAATTTTAAAATAAAAATCTTTCGAAATGACACATGGACTGCAACTCGTAGTTTTACCATGAAACACATATTTGAAAATAATATTCGATTATCATATTATTAAAAAATATTTATCCCAAGGCTCACCATCTCTTATAATTATGAATTAAATGACACCAAACAATAAACACATTGAACTACACTATTCAAGCAGTACTCTGTTTGTAGGAGTAATGCTCTTCTGACGTGAAAAAAATATATGCCACCAAGCTACTTCATCATTGCAAAATAGTTAATTGGTGGGGCCCAAAAAAGTAGGCCCTACTGATCAACAATTTTGATTGATGAAGTAGCTTCTCACATATTTTTTTAATGTAAAAAAATATTTTTCCCATTTAGGCTTCCAATGCTCCCTTGCAACTACTTACCCTGCATCATCGAGGATGCATGGCTATAAAATACTCAGCAGGTCTAAGTCTATAAATACAATAAAATCCAATACTGCAAATGTTTTAAAAACAATTTAGCAAATAGATAGAACATCTTATGTCTATTCACAATTTGCAATACATAACAACATACCAGCACCCAGGGACTTCAATCTCCATGTCCCAACATAACTCTCCTTGTGCTATTTCATAGGGAATGGAGTTATTCATGTGCTATGTGAGAGCACTTCATCTGTTCACAATAAGAATACAAGCAACCTCTTACGACCTTTACATATCACAACCTCCTTGT
Source organism: Houttuynia cordata (assembly GCA_039654745.1). NCBI lineage: Eukaryota > Viridiplantae > Streptophyta > Magnoliopsida > Piperales > Saururaceae > Houttuynia > Houttuynia cordata. The sequence goes on from CM077502.1 coordinate 35,102,592, forward strand.
AGGATTATTGTGGAAACCACTTATTATGTTATCTTCTTGCAGGGTATTCTGAGCCTCGTTAGGCTTATAACCCTTCATCCACCAGTGGGACCCTTATTCAGCTTTAAGGGCCACTAGCTCATTCATACACACAACATACAAATCATTGTCAATATAAACCACATTTAAATGATATCTATACAAACCAATATCCCTAATGCACATAAGGCATTTGGAACCCATACTCATTACCATCATACCTCTCTACCACTTGTGGTTCTAAGAGCTTATATGCCTCATTCCCCACCTATTAATTGCTATCCACTATCAACAATTGTTAATTACAAGCATCAGCTAGCTCATTTACAACATTACTAACCCTCCAAGACAAATAGAGAGTCTTGGATCCAATCTACTAATACCATTACCTTATGAATCCTTTATTAGACTCCATAACTCTTTATATCAATAGGTTATCTATTTGATGTTTGTAAGAGCTATATGCCCTAATCATTCTATCAGATTCCTCCAATTATGTGTACATTGGTACACATCTTATTGTAAGATCTGAATCTCATGGATGTACTTGCTACTGTCGACAGAGCCGCGGTTAGCCGAATGCTACCTGATAGACAATGTCGGTTAACAAGTGGCCGAAACTGCCTCCACCGTAACATTCTATCAGTTACCTCTTGGATTACCGATGAATACACTGTCAGCTACCCCATTGGCTAGCCGTCGATCTCATCGACAATGTTATTTTTTAATATTCAAATACTCGTATCTTTCTCTCCCGAACTCCGATTGAGTCAATCTTGGATGTGTTACAAAGCTAGTGACAAGAATTATCCAACTATATTCAATTGGAATATAGTTTACCAAATTTTACCCTAAGTGAGGCCCACATAGCCTTTATGTTTCTCCTAGGCTTAGCTTACACTTTTTCATCCACCGCTTGCATTTTTACCCTTGAACACTCATCCTTGAGTATTATAATATTTTCAACCACTTTCTCAATTATTCTAAATTTGGTAAATACTTGGGCTATTACATAACATATCCACAGTTTTTGACATTTTCATAGAATGCATTTTATTGTTTTCTATTGCAACTATAATTTCTTTTACATAATATGAGTCCTTTTAGAACTAGGTGGATTTTTTAGCATGATCGTGAAATTTAAATGGACACATATAGCCGAAGCTGAACTTACATTATCATAATTCTTTTTCGTTTTTAATACAACACAAAGCCCCACGGTCACTAACAACCGACAAAGCGAACAACATGAGGGAGGGCACGACCAGAAAGGTCATCACAAACTGACATAATAGTGAGAAAATATTATGATCTTAGAAAAAGATCAGGTTCCTGCTCTCTATGACTAAATATACCTTACTTTACCATGTTCCTAGCAAGACTTGGATCATCAATGATGATAGATCGTATATTCTTTCTCTTTGTAGAAGGCTCAGAGGGCAGAAAGCTACAAATACGACATATCAAACTGAAACGTCGACAATAACTTATAAGCAGGAGGAATCCCCAACCAAAGCGACCAAACATTAGGGCTAGTATCTTTACCATTGTTCACACACAAACAACCCAAAGTGCGACAAGCCTAACTTCAATATGGGACTTCATCCGCAGATAGGGAGAGGTTCATCCACCACGCAATTGGGTGATTGGCAAAAGACCATCCCTTAGAATTGCGTGCAAACCTAGCCAAAGCATGCATGAACCGTTACCATCTCCGCAGACAGGCTTGGATGAACCCCCGAAGATCGCGTAAGGTATGGTGCATATGGACTATGGACATTGTGTAGTGGGAATGGACCTGAATAAAGGTTCTCAAGTATCAAAATTTGTTATAAAAAAGAAAAAAAAAAAACCATCGCCTATCCACCCAATAGTGTGGCAGTTTGAAATTTAGAGGCCCTAGGTTCGATTCGGGCCTGTAGCACTTTAGGCAGAAGGAGGGTTGGCATTTGTGGGGTGGGGTGTTCAGCATGTATCAACAAACAAAGATTATGATAATTTGCACTAAGAAACAAATATGGCACAAGTGCAATATATTTTGTCATTTACGAACTAAGACTCACTAATCGGCCGTTTGGGGCGTGATAAAAAGCAAAACAACCACAGTAGATGTTTCACTCTCACTATTCATTTCCTATTTTTTTCACTGTCAGCTGAAACACCTCAGGGCGTGTTTCAGACATCTACAGTGAAAAATACGAAAATAAATAATAAAAGTGGATTTTTTCACTGTAGATGTTTTGGATTAATCACGAATCAAATGGCCCTTAAGTGCCATCACCAGCGTCGTTGATGTAAAAGTTCCTTTGTATTTGTGTTACACTGCCATGCAATCTCTTTCTCTCTCCCCCCTCTGACGGCCGCCCGCAACGGGTGGGGCCTACAAGTCTTATTGGTTATGGTCTGTGGGCCTTACCATTTAATATGTGAACCCTACCACTAAAGCCTGGACAGGCGGGCTACTGGTGTATAGCATAACTCTTTTTTGACGACTGCCCGAGGCAGTGAACCCACAGTAAAGTTCTAAGATATATCTCCCTACTTAGTGCTGTGTCGAGATTAGAACCCAAGAGTACTTCTCTACCAAATGGTAGACTGAAGACCATCACGCCAACATGGCGCTTGGGAGGTAAGCCATGCAATCTCTTCCTGAAGGAACAAGTTTTGTTTGCAATTTGCATACGTAACTGAGGGGCTATTTGGGGCGTGATTAAAAGCTGTTTTGCTATACTGTAACATTCATGTTTTTTCAGTATCCAGCTGAAACACCTCAGGTCGTATTTCGTGTTGGATATAGAAAAAACATGAATATTACAGTGGACGTCCAAATTCCACTCTGAATATTTACTTATAATCACGTCCCAAACAGCCCTGAATATGGTGAGGAGTAAATGAAGCAGGAGCAATCTCCAAATTTTTTATAACAAAAAAAAATCTCCACAATTGCACGGCCCAAAGTCATAATTAGTGCACTTTCTCCGGCACTCATGATCATGATCAGGCATCTTGATCACCAGCAACTCAGATATTCCTGAAATGACTACATTATCCTACGCGCTTTATGCCCTGAGGTACTTTCTAATCCATCGTGGATGTCAATTTCCGCCGACTAATTGTATAGATGATGGCTTTGCATTACTGAAACAAAAGTTAGCACAAGTGAATGATTTATGCTCAAAGTAGTTAAACAATAGAAAACGTCTAACCTGACCGGCGCATCGTAGCCAAAACCCCATGACCATAGTACATAAACCAATAACATAGTACACAGAGATGCCTTTTACTACTATAACATCTATGGCTAAAGTAGTACGTAGACATCTTTATGTATCTGTAAGACTGTAACAACACTCCATGTGGTCACGGGGGTTCGTCATTGTGACTGGTTCTTGTTAACAATACCCCATGGGCAAAACCATTCCACTAAGAAAGCCTATCCAATGAAGCTTATGGCTCACTTTTGAAGATCACGTCCTCGTTGCTGAATTGGCACTTAAAGAAGTGTAGAGCACACACTCTACGTAGTGGCCGGCCACCAACCAGGTTGAGATTGCCTCAACAGATTCCTTGTCCGGCTCTCAAGAGATTTTTTGCCTTACAGGAAATAGCCAAAGAGGCCATGCTTTTGCCTTACCTATGTTCAGCGCCAGACAGATAACAAAGGAACAGGCGAAAGTAAAGCAAATAAAAAACATCACATCACATTCATAGAATGAATGGTAGATATTTATCAATTGAAGCCAAACAATGGGAAAATGGACAACTGATAAATCAGAAGGATGCGCCGTCCAAAGCTTAATGATTTTGGTCTCTTTACAAAGATAAGGTATGATTGATACGTGGAAGATGACAGCATTGACAGATGCCACATAGTATTATCCTACAATAGAATTTTTAGAATTTTCACCAACAGTGTGCAAAAAGTAATATCCCCATTCTTTCCCAAAAAGCAAAATTGGAACCAAGAAACATCAGAAAATAAATAACCCGCCCCTTTTTAGTAGTCTCATTTAAGGAGTTACCTTTTTCTTACTCCCTCTGTCCATATAATAGAATCCCCATTTCATCTTTTAGAGATCCAAAAATAAGGAGTTGTTTGGATGGTGAAAGAACAATGAATGTGAAAGAAAAATTCAGGTGAAAAAATTCATTAGCATTTATGATGAATGTAAAATACATTTGGATAGTGAAATTTTTTACATGAATATAATTCGCAGTGGGTTTGGATAGTGAATGTGATATAGTAGAGGGGATTTTTAGGACGTGATCACCCCTCACTTAAGCTCCTTCCCCTCAAAACCATGTACCTTCTTCTCTTGGTCATTACAACAAACAAAATATCCCCCGCGTCGAACTCCGTGTACTCCAGCAACATGTACCCGAATATCCCATGCCGACCCGTTGGACGTTGAGTCCACATGGTGCCTTAGAGGAGAAGAAAAAAGGAGAGAGCGCGTGGTGCCGGTAGAAGCAAAATTGAAGTGCTCGAGCTGGATCCAGTCTGCCTAGAGGAGAAGAAAAAGGGATCAAAGCTGAAAGATGGTAGAAATGTATTTTTCACAGATGAATTCATTTATGACGGTGTCAGGCCATACACTTTCATATTAGGGCTTTCACAAGCTATTTTGGGGTGAATTTGCTATTTTAGATAAATTTCTAATTTATCACAAATTCACTAAACAAATCTATTTTAGATCAAAGAGGTATGAATTGACACTGAATTGAACATTATTTCACTGTCTAAACAACCCTTAAGTGGCCAGGTTTGTCCTATTTCATTACGTTACCCTTTTTCTCAAACCATGCCACTTAAAATTCACGGTCGGGACTTGAATGTAATATGGTTAAAAAATAAGGGTAAAATGGGAAGGTGGGTGCAGATTGTGCTGACATGGTCAGATCCCCCCTGCCGAGGCCAATAATTTCACCTACAATTCAAATGGGCAATTTTAGGTGGACAGAAGGAGTAGTATTTAGTACTCAAGTATGAGAAATACTCGATTGAGGAAAAAGGTTAATTAGTTGACTTCCTTGAAATTTCATTTTTTTCCAAAAGCGTTTATTAGTATGGGACATATGGATTATACAATTATTAGGATAGAGAGAAAAATATAAAAATTTTATATAAGATTAACTAAAGCAAATATATAACCAGGCGAAGGTTCAAAAGAGTAATACAACCAAATGTTACAAAAAGAAGCTAAATAGTGTTGAAAGAACAAATAGTAATTTACTTTTCTATGTTTTTATCTTTCTAATTTTCTTGTTTACCTTTTTAGAGGGGGTAGTTATCTAGCGGTGTTTGCCCTTGGTTTGAGAAGGGTTGTTCTTGTATTGTTTTTATTCTTGTACGCTACCCATACGTGGGCTTTGTATGTATATAATATATATATATATATATATATATTAAAAAAATTAAACTTCCTATCCTACCCTCCCCCTTCCTCTGGCTCCTTCCCCCTCCCCCCTGGCTCGACGGCGGGCCCCGCCACCCGGGCGATCCCCTGCCGCCCCGGTGACCCCCTCCCTTTCCTTTGGCTCGTCGGGGCACCCCGCCACCTGTTGAGTACGTCAGCACAACAACAGGGCAGACCTAAATTAGGCTAGAGTGGTTATTTTTATTATTAGGATTAATTTCTCTTTTCGAATAAATCAATGATTTGTAATCAGGCCTATTTGGAAAGTGAATAGTGTAACGGGCTGTATTGGCACAAATCGTGGCCCATCAGTGGGTCACTAGCTGGCGCGCCTCCCTAGAGAAATGCACCCCTCTATTGTTATAAGGAGGTCTTTCCTCTCCTTTAGATGTTATGCAATTGAAAGCTATTCATTTTCTTCTTCTTGTTCTCTCTTTTCTTCTCTTCCGTCAAGCCGATACCTTGTGATCCTGCCGGGTCACAACATTAGTATCAGAGCCGTCATGACCTGCATCGGAGATGCTGCCTCGCAGACAACCAGCCATGGTCGTTGAGGCACAACTAGAACCGAAGGCAGCAAAGGAGGATACCAGCCCAAAGGCCACGAATGAGCTATCCAATGCAGAGATACGATATATGTTTGCCGACGTCCATAAGCAGCATCAACAAATCCACCTGGAGCAGGCCTAGACTCCGCCGAGATGGCGGCCATCCTGACCATGCCACCACCACACTCAGCGAAGTGGGGAGGGCCGTCCCAACCCCTGGGTTCACAGGTGTATGGCGGCCCAGCACCGTGGGCACCAACAGCGAACTCTCACCATTATGGAGTTCGATTTGGTTCCTTCAATCAGACCGCGGAAGGGGGCCATCCAGGCTATGATGCACGAGGTATGCCAGGTGTTCGGCCAAATGCCTCAATGGCAATGCACTCACGAAACATGCTGCACGAGTTTGAGGACGACTGGGAGGAGTACCAGGGGCCTCGCGAAGGTCCTCGAGGTGGGATTGAGCCCTGATTGGCTCATCTGCAATTCCCACGATACAACGGCGATGAGGACCCAGTGGAATGGCTCTATAAGGTGGAGAAGTTCTTCGCCTATCAGGGGACGCACTCCGAGGCGAAGCGTCTATGTGTGGCGGCTTTCAATCTTGATGGTGACTCCTCCGTCTGGTTCCAGAGTTTTGAGAAAGAGGTCTGTTTCCCAACCTGGGCTTCTTTCGCTGACGAGTTATGTCACGCCCCGAAATCCCATACCTCGATCGGAGTGCGGAAGCCAATCAATGATATACATTTGGAGGTAGAGAATCTCGGGCGCGAGACCGAACAGTCGATTTCACCACCAATTACGATCATCTCAAAAGGATGTGTAATCGGTCATGCCCATAATCAGTGCAATACAAATACAAACATTAATGAATACTATGGAATGGAAATTTACTTAATAATACTGATAATAATCCATTTAAGAAAGTCAAATCAAATAAACCTATAAATCTATGGCACACAATTGCCATTAAATGTCATAAGCATCAAATAAGCAAAGCAAATAATATAAACTCTAAGTCTTCACGGCTCCTGCGACCGCTTCACTACTGCAACTTCTTGATCTCAAATTCCATTTGCGCCTGCATCAGAGGATGCATGAGTATTTCATAGAAACACTCAGTAGGATGTAAAAACCCACTGAATTAGGACAAAAGTATGAATAGGATAAGAATAACAAAGGTTTATGAAGATGCCGCAACATCTGGACTAAACCCAGGATTTATACACCTGAAAGGTTAGTCGATAATAATTCCAACCCGCAAGTAGGGAAAACAACAATAAGGCTCCTACTACACATATGAGTAAGGAGGGAATGATAATCATACTAAAAAGCTCCAGACATTAAAAGTGAAAGGAGTACAATTTCTGCTCGCTGAACCGATCACCCGCAAGTGACTATACCAGAACCACCCTAGGGGTCCTCTTTTTGGAACCCTGCCATGCGTCTAGGATGCTGGCCCCACCAGTGCTTACGGACACGATGGGCGGAGACTGAAGACCTTCCGTAATGTCAACAATCTAACGTACGTATGTTGCCTCTTTTTGGGCAGTATGGAACCGCAGTACCACAAATATTAGTGACCCCGCAAGATCAAGCAATGGCATAATGTGAGCATACTATGAATCCACTTCCGGAGAGAGTCCCGCAAGACCTCTAGTGGAGGAATCAATCAAATAATCATGATGAATAATAATTCAAAGAAATAGAGGCCGCAACCACATAAGGTATCAATCACCGGAATAGACTCACATACAGAGTATAAGTGGGAATGTCACACAAAGAGAATAACACAATCCATACATACGTTCATGCTCAGCCCTAGATGGAAATTCATATAGGTCTTATTGAAATATATAAATCAGAGACAGGGTATTAATGAGTCCTAGATGATTTGGATTCCAAATGGAACCTCAAACCGACACAAACCCTTTATCTTCAAATACACGATTACGGTTTTCTTAACATAGGTATTACCCATCTATCATATTAACCATAACCCAACCTTACTGTGATAATCATAAGGATATAGTCTAGTATTAGTTACTAGCACGTCATACCATCTTCACATCTTATTAAATGGTTTTACTTAAGTACTTAGTATTTTCACTTAGATTCTGCTCACTGTCTTATGCACAACAGTCCCCTTCCGGCGGCTCCCATATACTGTACAGTTAAGGTTATCTTCTGAAATTTTTACTGAGAATACCCTTGTGGGTCTAGTTTCTAACCCCACCGGTTTTATATTTTTCTGATATCATATGAATTAGTTATGAATTATTTACTGTCGACTGTCCGTGCAGAAACAGTTCTGGCCGAAAGTGAAACACATGATTAAACTTTAATATTCTTATTCCGAACCACTTATAGATGATAATTTACTCATGATAGATGATTGTACTCCCCTCCTAGATTAATTACAGATCCTGGAATTAACTAGAATTACCAAAAGATTCCCTTTTTATCATGTTTCTCCCCATATAACACAATCTTAGACCAAATATCTTTCAATTAAGTCGATTTAAGCAAAACGATCATTAAAGCATAAGACTCAATCATTAGACATCATAATCAAAGCAATATCAGAACTTTTATCTTCTGTAAAATTAATTTTGATCTGATTTACCATCTAGACATGAAGCATGAAGGCATATATGCATGTATCGCAATACACATGGAAAACAAGACATAAATCATTAATCCCGCAAGATTCAAAGCAATACTCCAAGGAAATCAGTAAGAACACTCATCATATAATGTGAGAAAAGAATAAGAAGAGAGGGAAAAACCATCCTACTCTTTATCACCAAAAGACGTCGCCTTTCTACGCGATGTTCGTCTCCTCCGCTTCCTTCAAAGCTTCCCGATCCAAGCTCTTGAGCAATTCCCACTAGAAGAGGTCTTCTAAGAGAGGGATGAACGTGGGAAGGAGAGGGGAAAGCCTCTGGACGTTCTAGGGTTTAGTTTTCAAAAGCACAAGCCTAGACTCTATGGGTTTATATAGAGTTTTTAGAAGATCTTTGCCCAATCAATTCTACCATATCTTGGGCACTTTCCACCAATGGGAGAGTCCCTAAATCACCCTAGGAACGTGCAATACAAGTTTAGTTAGGATATGACATCTTTCCCAATCAAATCCGCCTCAAAATTAGGTTAGAATTCGCCAAACCGCAACTGGCGATCGATCGTGCAATACGGCGATCGATCGTCCTGCGCTGTTTACAAACTGCACGATGGCGCCGATCGTAGCCGATCGATCGTGTTCCATAAGCCGATCGATCGTTTTCAGCGCAATCGATCGTGTTTATTCAATTTCCCATATCTTTTTAATCCGAACTCTAAATCACACAAAATTGGTGTCGTTGGAAAGCTCTTCTCACCAGCTTTAATTTAAACAAAGCACCACACGGTCAAATCAATCATTAAGAGGGTCAAATTTCAGTTTTAAGATACTTACTAATTTTTCGGATGTTACAAGTTATGCATTCAGTTCGGCCCAAATGAATTCCAAGATTTCAATGAGATGTTATCAACCTTGCGCCAGACCACCACAGTGCGTGCATATTATTCTGAGTTCATGAAGATTGCGAATCGTCTTCCCAACTGGCCGATGGCGCCTTAGTTGGCACCTTAGGGGGCTCAAGCCCGAGATCTCAGACGAAATGCGTCATTTTCCCTGCAATTCAATGAGGGAGGTCATGTGTCATGCACGAATTGAGGAGGAGAAGTTGGTGAGACAACGTCAGGGAAGTCGATTGGGATCTTCACTGCGGCCTCCCATCTGCTTAGCGAGGGCCCCTATGCCAGCGCCAGGCCTCAATTCCAGCCGACCTAATGCCTCCGGCCTTGCTGGCCAACCAGTCCGTCGTCTGAGACTGGCTCAGATGGATGAGCGACGTGCTAAAGGCGTGTGTTTCAAGTGCGACAAGAAGTTTACACTCGGTCATCGTTGTTCAATCCGTGGTAGCTTACTCGTCGAGGAGGCCGAGGACGAGGAGTTACCCCAGGCAGAAGAGGCGCCCACCCTGTATGACCACGTGCAGCCTAAAATCTCGGTGCATGCCTTCTCTGGCACATTCACCCCACGGACCATGCGTGTCCAAGGGCACCTCAAATGACAACAGGTGGCCATCCTCATTGATAGTGGATCCACCCACAATTTTATTAATGATAAGGTGGCGCAACGGTTGGGATGTTACATGTCAAATTCCACGCCGTTCAATGCCCTAATTGGGGATGGTAAGCATCTTTGGAGTGTGGGTATGTGCGCCCAAGCTTCACTGACTATATAGGGCCATACATTCACCACGGACCTATTTCTGTTACCCACAGAAGGGCCGGACGTGGTGTTGGGGGTCCAGTGGCTTCAGAAGTTGGGCGATGTGGTATGGAACTTTCGGGAAATGTTTATGGATTTCGAGGTGCATGGGCAGCGGGTAAGCATTCACGGGTTGCAGCCCGGATCCTTGCAAGCTGCACAGGCGGTTGGTTCTTTTTTCCAGTTTGCACCTCAAGGTTTAATCCTTCAACAGCGGGCTATGGTGGATGTGGAATAGGCTGAATTGCCGGATGACATGCGTCTTCTCTTGGCTGAGCACGAGGACATCTTTTAGGAACCAACAAGGCTTCCACTGGCGAGGCGACATGATCATCAGATTCTGATCTTCCCAGGTGCCTCGCCTGCGAACGTCCGTCCTTATCACTACCCACATGTACTGAAGGCTGAGATCGAACAACTGGTGGGGGACATGCTACAAATAGGTCTCATTCAACTAAGCAATAGTTCTTTTTCTTTTCCTGTATTATTAGCGTGGATTATCGCTCATTGAACGCCATCACGGTTAAGGATAAATATCCCATTCCGGTGACTAAGGAACTACTCGATGAATTGGTCGGAGCTACTATTTTCAGCAAGCTCAACTTGTGTTCGGGGTATCACCAAATCCAGATGCAGCCCACGGATGTCCATAAGACAGCGTTCCGCACACATGACGGCCACTTTGAGTTTCTCATCATGCCATTAGGTCTTACTAATGCTCCATCCCATTCCAGAGCCTTATGAACGATTTATTATGACCGTTCCTTGGACAATTCGTCCTAGTCTTCTTTGACGATATATTAATCTACAGCACTTCTTGGGAGGCACATTTGGCATATCTCAGGTCCGTCTTCTCTGTCTTACGAACACATTCATTATTTCTGCTGCGTTCGAATTGTTCTTTTGGCAGTACACAGGTGGAGTATCTGGTTCACATTATTTCTCGCGATGGGGTGGCCACTTATCCACCAAAAGTGTCGACCATGCAGTCCTAGCCGACCCCGACATGTGTCAAAGCTCTTCACGGATTTTTGGGTCTTACAGGATATTACCGACACTTCATCAACCAGTACGGATTGATTGCTGGTCCACTCATGGCCCTGCTTAAAAAAGAGTGTTCACATGGTTTGAACGGTTGAAACAGGCCATGGCCATGGTTCCCGTCCTGGTTTTGCCTGATTTTACCCTTCCATTTGTTGTCAAAACGGACACTTCGGATACCAATCTTGGGGCTGTTCTATTGCAGAAAGAATAGCCAATTGCGTTTTTCAATAAGTCCCTCTCCGGACGCTCCATGGCCTTATCTACTTATGAGAAGGAAATGCTCACCATCGTGCATGCAGTGACTAAGTGGCAGCCGTATCTGTTAATCCATCGTTTCCTAATCCGCACAGACCACCAGCTTCTGAAGTACTTTTTGGAGCAGTGTGTGTCTACCCCGTCTCAGCAGCGATGGGTCAGCAAGCTCTTGGGCTATGATTACAAAGTCGTCTACAAGAAGGGCTCGGAGATCACCTTGGCGAATGCCCTTTTGTGCAGGTCCACAGAGGAGACATGCATGGTGTTGTCTGTGCCTAACTGTCCATTCCTTCTGGATCTGCGATGCACCTATTTGGAGGACCCTTATACAAGGGAATTGGTTGTGCTCCTTCAGGGGGACCCATCGGCTAAATAGTCTTTTGTATGGCACGACGATCTTCTATTCTGGAAAGGGCGGTTATGGGTGCCCAACACTTCCGACTTGCGTCGCCGTATCTTATCTCACTTCCATGATACCCTGGATACCCTATTTGCTGGTCACGAAGGTTCATTCCGGACATATAAATGGGTGAGTCAGAGTTTTTTATGGCAGGGACTTGGGAGGGATGTTCAGGATTATGTTGCGGCATGTCACACCGGTTAGAGGGCAAAATCGGTGACCACTTCCCCCGCAGGTCTCGTTCAACCTCTTCCCATTCCTGACAAAATTTGGGAAGACATATCTAATGGATTTCATGGAGGCAGTGCCCGTGGTCCAAGGTAAATTGGTTATTTTAGTAGTGGTGGACCGCTTGTCTAAGTATGCCCATTTTTGTGCCTTAAGTCACCCTTCTACCGGTCGGACCATCGCTGAGTTATATGTAAAGGATGTCGCCAAGCTCCGTGGCATGCCACGTACTATTGTGTCCGACTGGGATCGCGTTTTCCTCTCTCAGTTTTGGCGAGAGTTCTTTGCTCTGCAAGGTACGGAGCTTCATACGAGTACTGCGTATCACCCACAGTCAGATGGTCACACAGATGTGGTTAATCGGTGTTTGGAGCAGTATTTACGCTGTTTTGTCGGGGCTCAGCCTAACCAATGGCTTCAGCTTCTACAATGGGCAGAGTTGTAAGGACTCTCACCTTTGAACCGGTTTATTTTAATTTTAATTATCGGTTATCTTGTTGTTTAAGGGTTTTACGATTTAACTCAGTTGTTTTTGAAAAATAAATGAGTTTATAAAGGTTTTAAGCAAAATCAACTTCACAAACATGGGTTTTAAGTGATTTTGGATCAAACCTGCATTTTTGGGATTTTTCTAATTTTTCACCAATTTTCAAAAAAATTAGGGTTTGACGGGACCCCTGCGGACCCTGCTGTCTAAAATTAGGTTTTTTGTGACCAAAATGCCCCATACATTAAAGAAAGTCATTATTAAAATTTTCAGAATTTTTGGACTTAATTTCGGATTAAATAGCCAAATTTTTCAATTTTAGCCAAAAACCCTATTTCTACCCCACATTTTACTTTAGGTTACCCCCAACTTTTTCCATAAAAGGAAAGTGTTGTGCCCTTTCCTAATTTGGGAATAGGCTTGGCTGGGAGATTAGGAGCTTCTTTCCCCATTGCTTGAAAATGAAAAGATTAAAAGTATTTAGCCTAATCCTTGTTTATTTTCTTTAAAGTTTTCTTAATCATTCCTTAATCTTGATTTCTTCATTGTTTCAATCCATTTTGAAAACATAAAAATCACTATTTTATATCTCTTCTCCAAGCCTAATCTTCAAAATCTTGTTTTTATGCTTCCAAAGCCCTAGATCTAAGGTTTTCTTTTAGTATTCAAAGCTAAATCGAGATTAGTAGTGTATTAAGTTAAAAATCATCTTTTTGGAAGGTGTTGGAGGTGATTGAAGGTTCATTCTAATCAAGTCAAGGTAATGAGTTCTTCAATCTCAGCTTTGGGCAGTGAATGGTTTGTTTTAATAGTTTTTACTTGAATGGGTGTTCTTATTTAGGGCTCTAATGGTGGATTTAATAAATGCTAATTTTTTGCTATGATTTCTTGGGGTTTCATCTTAGAATGATATGTGGATATGTTCTGGAATATTTGATGGGTTTTTTTAATATTTGAGGCATGTATTAAGCTTTCAAGATGTGTTAATGGAGTCTTGGTTTTTTTGAAAATTTGAAAATAAAAGAGATGACCCGCGATCAATCATTTTCTCGGTTTGTCTTTATAGCATGATTTTCAAATGGTCATAACGTTTTACTCCGAACTCCGAATTGTGCGTGGTCTGTGGCGTTGGAAAGCTGACTTCTTGACTTTAAGATGAACTTTGAATCAATCCAATCAGATATAAATGAGAGAAGTTATGAAGATTCAAACATTAGAGTCACTTTTTACCTCATTTCTACATCTTACTCTTGTTTTCCTACAAAAACCAAAAACTACATTAAAGTACCACTAATTCTAATCAAACACCAACCTAAACATAGGTTAGAGGGCTTATAAAATGCATAATTCATGTGTAGGTCATATGGCTTATGAGTAATTGAGTTGATTCATGCTATGGTTTATTGTATGGTAAAATAGCATGCTTGTAGTAGTAAGCTTTCAATTCTACATGGATGGATTTAAGCTTGATGATAGAAATTGCTTTGATGTCGGTTTGGAATCGTTATTTTTGGAAGGTATTTAAGCATGCAAATATTGCTGAGTATACACACACATGAGAATCTATTATGAGATTTTAGTTGATTATGCTTTGTTGATGATGCATGAGGGGATAGATTGGGAGCACGTTCCATGTGTTGGAACCCACGTAGGATTGCTCACGGATGTATCATGATAGCATGCATCATGTATCGGACTTCATGGATGAAGTTTTATCGTTGTTTAAATAGAATTGATCGATTGTATGCAATGTGTGAGATTGTGTGCCGGATTAATCGATCAATGGATTAATCGAAACTTGGTTGGTCCGAAAGGACATGTTTTCGATTTCGTTCCCTCCTGGAACAAGTTCACTCCCCGGGTTGAGTTTGATTGAGATATATGGGGGGCGAGGGATGAACTCACCTTGCATAGATTTGAGATGTCAAAAACCGTACACTGAGCACCCGGGTGGTAGGCTCTTGTGCACCAGCTACTACGTGTTCTAGCTTCTCTGTGAAGAGATTCGGGCTCTCCCCCACCGTAGGAGACTACCAAGGGCGAACACACCTGCTCTAGTTTCTCTATGTGAGATTCGGGCATCCTTGGCTAAGATTGTCCAGGGCGAGCAGCTTGTTGGGACTGACAACCCCCTTTGTTCCTGTGTAGGAACCGGACCATGATCCGCATTCGTGGCCTTGATTGTGTCCTGCCTTCATGGCAATATTGTGTTACTTCTTGATGGAGGTATTCATCATTGTGATGATATATTCTTATTGCGATGTTATGCATGATTGTACCATGTGTTGGTTACTTTGGACATGCAGGGTAAATTTATGATATATAAATGCATGATTGTACCATGTGTTGATTACTTTAGACATGCAGGGTGAATTTATGAGATATAAATGTCTGAACAAGATGGAAGCATGAGAATGAGATATCTTTATGTAGGATTATGTGTTATGAATGCATGATATGGGAGTATGTGAATGAGATATGGTTATGCAGGTTTATGTGTTATACATGCATGACTAGTTAACGGGATAATCATGTCGATTATAGATCTACAGCTATGTTATAATGCCGTAGGATTTCTTATTATTGCCGATTGTAGTTAAAACCATTACTGAGTTTTATACTCACCCCTCTTTCGTTGTTTTATTTTGGGGTTGCGTGGTGCGACACGCAGATGAACAGGATCCTCTATTTGAGGAGCGATTGTAGAGAGAGCGGGATTAGGCGTGGATGCCTTGGACTTAGTTTAGTTTATCTCTTTTGAGTTGTTATGTTATTGTATGATGAGACTTGTGACCAATACTTGTGGACTCTTTGTTTCGAGCCCGGTTTGATGGCTCATGTTTGTAGTTGTGGGTTTAATGACTTGTCGAATTATTTTGAGTTAAACTCTACCTTTATTCCTCTTATTTACTCTTGCTCAAAATTATTTGCGTAACTCTATTAGTGAGACTGCCATATGAGGGGCATGTCTTCTGCTATATCTCCTTAACGTCGCCCCCATGTGTCGGTTCGACTCTTGGACTGGATTTGGTTAGGATCGGGCGGGGCCCGGGCGTGACAGGAGTGGTCGTATAACACAACTTATAATCACACACTAGCCGGTTTCACTCCATTCGAGGTCGTCTATGGCCGTCCCCCTCCTTCTGTGCTCTCTTATGTGCCTCATCTTTCCTCTATTGCGGAAGTTGACTACATGCTCTAGACTCGGGATGAGGTTCTTCGGCAGCTTAAGGCTAACCTGGTTGTGGCACAGAACCGTATGAAGCAGGTTTATGATAAGAAGCACACTGTGCGGGAGTTCCAGGTAGGGAATTTGGTGTATGTGTCTATCATGCCTCAACGTCAGACCACTTTATTTCGGACGATCTATATTAAACTTGCAGCCCGATATCATGGTCCTTATGTTATTGTGGAATGCGTGGGCTAGGTGGCTTATCGACTTGCCTTACAGCCTGGGTTTGGTGCATCCTGTGTTTCATGTCTCATATCTGCGTCGATTCATGGGGAATCCGACTTTGATTATGGATAGTGCACCTCCCCCACTCATGGGGCCTGCGGAACCAAAGGCACCTACCCTTGCGTCTCTTATTGAGAAACGACGTGTGCGTCACTCTAGCCGAATTGTTGCAAAGGTGCTTGTGGCTTGGCAGGGTAAACCTTTGGAAGATGCTAAGTGGATGTTGGAAGATGAATTCTTGGCGCACTTTCCTTCTTGGTCGCCTTGAAGACAAGGCGAAAGCAGAGTGTGGTGGAGTGTTGTGTACGTCAGCACAACAACAGGGCGACCTAAATTAGGCAAGAGTGGTTATTTTTATTATTAGGATTAGTTTCTCTTTTCGAATAAATCAATGATTTGTAATCAGGCCTGTTTGGAAAATGAATAGTGTAACGGGCTGTAATGGCACAAATCGTGGCCCATCAGCGGGTCACTAGCTGGCGCACCTCCCTAGAGAGCTGCGCCCCTCTATTGATATAAGGAGGTCTTCCCCCTCCTTTAGATGTTATGCAATTGAAAGTTATTCCTTTTCTTCTTCCCGTTCTCTGTTTTCTTCTCTTCCGTCGAGCAGATACCTTGTGATCCCCTCGACCTCCCTCCCTCCCCCCCCCCCCCGGCTCGAATGGGGTGCTTCTATCGAGCCAGAGAGGAGAGGGAGAGGGGTCGCCGGGGTGCCCTATCGAGCCAAAGGGGGGGAGAGGGAGGGGGATCAGGGGGGGAGGAAAGGGGGTTGCCATGGCAGTGGAACGCCTCGTCAAGCCAGAGGGAGGGGGGTCGGGGGGAGAGGAAAGGGGGTCGCCGAGGAGGCGGAGCACCCCATCGAGCCAAAGGGGGTCACCGGGGCGCTCCGTTGAGCCAGAGGAGAGGGAGGGGGTCACCAGGGAGTCGCTGAGGTGGCGGGGCGCCCCGTCGAGCCAGAGGAAGGGGGAGGGTAGGATAGGAAGTTTAACTTTTAAAAAAAAAACCAAAATGGGCAGCTCATTGTAGGTAAGATAGTCCATCAATGGACAAACAGTTAGGTGCTCATTACGCTCACCAAAATGGGCAGCTCATTGTACAATTTCTCTATATGTATATATATATATATATATATATATATATATATATATATATATATATTGGATTATTAAATTTTTTTATTAGAACAGCCCAAAAGAGACCGACGAAAAAAGGTTGGCCTAAACAAAACATCAGCCGAACACGAGAGAAAAAAAATAACCTCCAAAAATGAAAACAACTAGAAACTAACAAATAAACTCCTTCACGAAGTGGAACACATGACACAGATGAATCTTATAATTGTGTTTAAGAAGTTTTCCTTTGACATCATCTTTCTTGGAGTAGTCCACCCATGAGCACTTATGCTTCGATTTTGTAACGATGTCCTCATATTATACTTCTTCGTGTTTAGAGAAGAAGAATAATCAAATGGATCTACTCCTCCCAAATCATCATGACTAATAAAATGTTTGTTTTGCAGGGCACCAAAACTCAGACTGAGATGCACTACTAAATTTCATTAGTGAAAATCATTACACTGCTGCGACCCCATACATGCTCAAATTTGTTTTGTTCACATTAATTTTCCAGAGCTTGGTTAGTCGATTCAACCCACACGGCCCAGAGAGAGATTATATTTTTGGTTTTATGAAAGCTTCCTTGATATAATTTGTATAAAAAATAAAGATATACTTGACATATTGGTGGCAACTTATGCTAGAAAACAAAAGGTCGCAACCCCACTTCAAAGAACAGAAGGGATGAAATAATTTTTAGGATCAGCTTTTTTGCCCGATTTGCTAGTGCCATGATAGGAAAAGAATGGCAAGTCAACCTGAAAAGCTTTCCCATGCTGATCCCTATAGTCCCCTGCTAAGATTTGCATGTCCATATATTTTTTTCTCTTTTGGATAGATTTTTCATGACTGTTACATGTTGCCACATCTTCGTAGGGAAAATAAATCATTGCTAATGCTGAACAGTTTTTGTTTTAAGGTATAAGTCTGTGCGTCATGGAAGATAGACATAAAATTAGAGGCATTTGGTAAGGCATGGATCAAAGCCACTGCAGTGGTAGAACCAAGTGCATTTTGTTGGGCTAGCTGTAAGGGACTCAATCTTTGTAAGGCATGGATCAAGCCACTGCAGTGGTAGGACCAAGTCCATTTTGCTGGCCTAGCTGTAAGGGACTTGGTCTTTAGGGTTTCTGTGGAGCACTATCGTGTGTTTGTACATTATTTTTCTGTTGTCCTCTATAATGTTGAAAGGTGTAAGTGATCATCATTTCCATGCCGTTGTTGCTACCTTGATTGCCGGCGTTGCATGTGGCATGGCATATGCATTTTCCTTGTAAAGTTAATTTGAAAATCTAGCATGAAATGGTTTGAAAAACTCAGACTTACTTGACTAGATTTGGAGTCTTAATCAGTTAGAGAAGACTTTCAAGTACTGGGGAACAATATTTTTCGTTAACAGTACTTTTAATCAGTTAATCCTTTTTTGGATAATTGAATAATAGTATTAAATTATCCGATTAATGAGTTAATCCTATGAACAACACTTTTTCCATTTAAATTATTGTAGTAACTTTTTATCCATTTAAAGTATGAGAAGAAGAATTCATTTCGTCCCCTTTCGACTGAGAAAAAAGAAAGATACATAAGATAGACTTGAAAGCTTAACTAGATTCTCCTCATACGCTACATCTTGCCAGCATCGACCAAACTGATGCTTGTGACCACTGGCAACAAATAGAGAAGCTATCTTTAAAGGAAAATGATAATGCTACACCGAATCTGTACATCAAACTCATTCACTTGTGTTTGCTTTTTTTTTTCGGATGTTCATGCACCTGTGTTTTCGTTGGATCATGAACTTGGGCCTCACATGTGTATGGGATTGGTATAGAAATTTGATCTACAATAATAAGCTTTTATTATAACGTATAAAAGGGGGAGAGAGAGAGAGAGAGAGAGAGCACCTATCTCACGTCGCCGTAATATAGGCCCCAATTTTCTATTTTCACAAATTGGGTTCAATTTGCCTTCTTAAATCTTAACTTCCATTTGAGTCCAGGCGCTCAATAGCTTCAGGCTGTCAATTGTTGACATCCAGAAATGTGTTATCACGAGATGCAAGTAATGGACGTCGAAGGACATGGTGGAGCACTCGGAATCAAGTACAACTCAAATTCATTGTTAATTTTAAGTAATTTTACATGTTTGTGTATTCACTTTTAGAGATTGATTGAAACTTGTGGAGAAGAAAGATTAAGTTTTGAATTTACTCCAGTTAGAATCCAGGAAGGAGGAGGGTGGAGGCAGAGGAGAAGGACGAGGGGGAGGCCATGGAAGAAGAGTTGGTGTCAGCGGCGGTGGAGGTAGCGGCGAAAGCATGGAGGGCTGGGAGGTGGAAGTGAAGGATAATGGTTAAGTTGTTGATGGAAGTAAGTAGAAGTGGGAAAGGGTATTTAAGTATTATTGTGCTACGTGTAAAGGTTCACAAGTGCGGAGGGCCATTTCTAGAATTAGATGCAAGTTAGGAACATTTCTAACATGCCATAGTCTAGGGTTTGGGAATCCCTCACTACGCAAAAACTGTTCTCATTAGAGTCGGTAAGAATGGACGCCAATTAAGTTGATCACAAGAGGGAGGACTGGATAGCTAGTTCCCTTATCGAAAGGCAAAATACAAGGGCTAGTATATTTTGCCCAAACATGCAACAGGAGAAACAGAAGGTGTGTCATGAGCAGTGCATGTTCAAAGATTCTACTTTTAAATGCCTCCCTCCCTCAATAATTCCTTACCTTTTTCTTATCTCCAATTTCCTTTAATATAGCCAAAGTTGACATCTTAAAAATTCAGGATGAATATTGTGTTGGGTAATTGATAATTTGATTAACCAAAGAATGAGCTACAAAAATTGGCCATTACAAAGAAACGCAACAAAGGAGCCAAAGAGAGAACAAAGAAACATACGCTCTTACATACTAGCTAGATGCACCCCTACTTGACCTTTCTATTAATAGAACATTTCTGTTAAGCAATTTTGTTATTATAAGAAGAACACCCCTAATTGACCTGATGTGGCATTAATGATTGAGGATACTAGATGTGGAATCAATACAGCCATCCAAAATACCCTAGAACCTTCCAAACTTTTATCTGAGAGTCCTAATCCCCTACCTTTATGACTGTTGGGCTGTGGTTTCATTCACATGGGTAGTGGTGGGTACTATGTCTTGAGAAGGACCCTTGAGGCCTGGCCTATATAAGCAAGGCCAACTTGGTTCATCTAATACACTGAAGTCACACCAGTGTATAAGAAAGTGTGTTTCTGGCTTTCTTCCTCTCCAAAAGCTTTTGAAGGCTCTTTTAAAATGGTCAGGATCCTATGTTGTGCTCAATGTCCACCTTTTTCTTATAGATCTATATTCTGCACGGTTCAGTGGAAGAAAAAGTACTCCTAGCTCCGGTCACTTTTAATAGGGCAGTGATAACCTACAGCAGATTCCTACACATTTCCATACACATCAGCTGTGTATGAAAAATGTGTAAGAATTTGCTGTACAAATATCATTTCCCCTTTTAATAGATGCAGTTTTTACCAAATAGTACACTAAAAATTTAGTTCATTTGAAAAAAACCGCATCGATTAAAAGTGAGAGGGGGAGCATTATCTTTTGTTCATAAGGACTTTCTTCTCTTACACAAATGGTTTTTGCTGCAGGAAAACGGGAAAATGAATTGGACTGGTGATGCAGTCACTTACAAAGGCTTTCCTGCTGATCGATCTAAAACAGGAGGATGGGTCTCTGCAGCTCTAATCTTAGGTTCTTTTTATATTTTACTCATCTAGTATCTTCCTTGGAATACTTTTACATCCAAAGGACGTGAATGCCTTGGAATATTTATTTCCGATAATAAAGGCTGTTCACCGTAGCTTTGTTCATGTTCGGAAATTAACGAGTCTTAAATCCTTCTTCTCAACCATGAAACCTTTTATATTTTACAATGAAGTCATGCTAACCCTGTGGTAGTTCTTTGGCTGAAGCCGCTTGAATGTAGATAATTCATGCAGATGGAAAGTTAGTGAGGTATGGGGAGTGATAACCCTACAGCAGATTTCACATCAGTTCATTCACTCATTTCCATAATGTGTAGGAATCTGCTGTACAAATATCATTTTCCGTGAGGTATTGAGTGAATTCTTATGACATGGAGGCATTTGAGAAGTTTAAGTATAATATTTTTTTCAAAGTGGCACAAGATTCTTTTAGTGTATATATAAAAGAAATAAGAAGTTAAAAAAAATATTTTTTTTCCTAGAAAAGATTCTGTCAGTCAGTTTCTTGGGTCAAAGGAAAAGGAATGATGGCAAGCTACCAGGACTAAACTCCGAATGACCAGAAAATGTTAAGTCCCAATGGGGTGGGACCCTACCCAAGTGCTGTTTACTTTGGGAAACGATATTTGTACAGCAGATTCCATACATTTTCCATACACATCAGCCGTGTATGGAAATATGTAGGAATCTAATGTAGGGTTATCACTGCCCATTTCCTTTTCATATGTGCCAACACAAAAAAGAAGACGAGCTTTCCCAGATGGAATATTTCATATGTGTAGGACACCTTTTTTTTTAACCTGATCATGACTATGGAATGTCATATCGGATATCGGTAAAATATCAGTCGGCCAAAGAGACGAAATATCGGAAATATTGTGTAAAAAAATATCATTTGTTGAAAACTAGCTTTTATCATATATTTTCACAATCTAACTTCTAAAATGAGTTATACTAATTTAGACAAAGCATAGATTTCAAAATATGCAAACAGGAAAGTTTTTTTTCCAAAAAAGAAAATTTGAAAATAATTTTTTTTAAATATTTTTTTAAAAAAAATACCGATATATCGGTCGGCGGTATATCGTCAATATTTGAAAAAAAATGTGAAAATCGATATTAGATGGTATCGGTGTATCAGGTGGGGCTCGATACCGATATATCGGCGAGCCGGCATTCCATGATCCTGATTACCACATGGGCTTTGTTTGAAGAGAAAATCATATGTTATTCCTTCTTGTTTTGGCAACATACATCTTTTTGGTTAATTATTACTAAGCAGTAACTACTACAAAGAAATAATTGTAAATAATACTGGTCGCAACGTTTGTAGGAATTGAGATATGTGAGAGGCTTGCAACTATGGGCATAGCAGTGAACCTAGTGACATACTTGGTTGGGACCATGCATCTCCCAAGTGCAACTTCTGCGAACATTGTGACTGACTTCATGGGCACATCTTTCCTCTTGTGCTTGCTTGGTGGCTTCCTTGCTGACTCTTTCCTTGGCCGGTACCGGACGATTGTCATCTTTGCGGTCGTCCAGGCACTGGTAAGTTAGCAGGAGAAGAAATTATTGTCTTACGTATCACCAATATTATTTTCAATTCACTTTGTTCAAGTTATCTGAATTCATGCACATCGGCCATCTCAAGTGTTCTTGGTCATCAATCAGGACAGTGGCCTATCTTCAAGCATGATCTTAAGATCTTAATCTTACTCTTAAAGGAATTTATGAGCATTACGATAATCTAAATTACTCTTATGTGTTAAAAAGTATTTTTTGCAGTTTTGACACTAAATAAATTTGTTTTACTTCATTAACTGTATATTTTAACTAAAAAAATCCCTCCATTCAGAATTTTTATTTTTTGGATAATTTCCATCCAGAATTATTTTTGACATAAGGTTTTTCCAAAAGAATTAATTTTAGTTCATCTTGAAAAACCTCATGTTAATAATAATTCCAGGGGGGGGTAATAACTTTCCATCTAATATAATTTAATTTTGAGATACAATTCTACTTCAGCTCTGAATTATCATCTCCACTCAGATAATTTTCGATCTAATTTCAAAAATTAATAATTATTTTAATCTTTAGCTTCACTTGTTCTATTGTCTTTTAATTTAAAGTCATCAATTCAGTTCTTCAAGTGAAATAATTTGACATAAGACATCTTTAATTGATGTTATTGGCCATGACCAGGGCACCGCACTGTTAGCAATATCGACCATAATTCCACGGCTGCATCCGCCAGCTTGCAACACCACTCCTGCTCACAAATGCAAGCAAGCAAGCGGATCACAAATGGGATTTCTATACCTGGCTCTATACCTAATTGCACTGGGCACTGGGGGCCTGAAATCAAGTGTTTCAGGCTTTGGGACAGACCAATTCGACGAAAGAGATGACAAGGAGAGGACCCAGATGGCCTATTTCTTCAACAGGTTCTTCTTTTTCATCAGCACAGGCACTCTTCTAGCTGTTACAGTGCTTGTTTACATACAGGATGATGTGGGCAGAAGCTGGGCTTATGGAATATGTTCCATCTCCATGCTCCTGGCCATCTTGATCTTTCTGTCCGGGAGTAGATGGTACAGGTACAAAAAGAGCTCAGGAAGCCCAATTATTCATGTATTCCAAGTTATAGCGGCAGCTATAAAAAAGAGGAAGCTCCAACTTCCTTCAAGTGCCAATTTCTTGTATGAAGATAGAACTAATCCCTCAAGAATCCAGCATACAGATCAATTTCAGTGAGTTAAATAATTATTATTTAAAAACTTGTTGAGTGCTAATTAATTATTTGTTACTGGTACTTGATCAACATCTTTTGCTTCAGCTTCTTAGACAAGGCTGCGATTATTACTGATGAAGAAGTTCATTCCGAGAGTGCATCGAACCCGAATCCTTGGAGATTGTCGTCGATAACTCGAGTAGAGGAAGTAAAGATGGTGATCCGGCTTCTCCCAATCTGGGCTACCACAATTATGTTCTGGACCACATATGCACAAATGATCACCTTTTCAGTGGAGCAGGCAACTACAATGAGAAGAACAGTTGGGGGCTTCCAAATTCCTGCAGGATCACTAACAGTCTTCTTTGTAGGGGCCATTTTGATCACTTTGGCTGCCTATGATCGCCTCGTCATGCCTTTGTGGAGGGAATGGAAAGGCAAAGAAGGTACTAATTACATTAAAAAAAACAAATTAAAAAAATTAAAGAAACAAAATTTAAAAAAAAATTATGAGCACAAATACAAAGATTCCTATATGTGCCCAGCATGGCCCAGGTGCATTTGGGCTGCAGGATTACGATCGTACCACCTCTTAGGCAGGCTGGTTTATTATCACCCACCCGATCCCTCGTATACATGGACACCATTATATTAAAATCCAATTCTTCACATCAGCTAGGCGCATAATATTTACAAAAAAAATACTCCCTCCGATCACTTTTAATAGATACAAACTTTTTCAAATGAACTAAATTTTTAGTTCAATTGAAAAATATTGTATCTATTAAAAGTGACGGGAGGGAGTACTAAGAAAATCAGATGGTATCAATGGGAAAGGAACTCACCTAGCCTGACCAGCACCGGACCAAATATAGTACATAGAAAGGGATATCTATCTATGTGCTATTTTTAGTACACGGATTCTAACGCTATGTATCACCCTATGTACTGTGGTCACGGGGTCATGGTGCCAGGCCCATTATGAATACAATTTTTCCTTGACAAAAATCACATCCAAATTATCACTAGTGATCATAAACTGCATGAATTTTTTCCATTTTTTTGCTTCTTATATGACTAAAAAGACATCATTTTGATCTTCCTAGCATGTGAGATAACCCTTGTACTTCGACGTACATGTACAGGATTCACCAACCTTCAGAGAATGGCCATAGGACTTTTCCTATCTGTGCTAGGGATGGCAGCTGCTGCAGTTGTGGAAGTAAAGAGGCTCTCAGTAGCAAAAAGCTTTGGCACCAACATTCCTTCCACTCTTCCCATCAGCGTCTTCATGTTGATCCCACAGTTCTTCCTCATCGGCGCAGGCGAAGCCTTCATATACACCGGCCAGCTTGACTTCTTCATAACACAGTCTCCCAAAAGCATGAAGACCATGAGCACTGGCCTCTTCCTTACAACTCTATCACTTGGCTTCTTCGTCAGCAGCTTCTTGGTCTCTGTGGTGAAGAGTGTGACTGGGACAAAGGGTGGCAAACAGTGGCTGGCCAATGACATCAACCATGGAAGGCTGGACTGCTTCTATGGACTTCTCGCAGGATTGAGCTTCATCAATATGTGCTTCTTCCTTCTCTGCGCTGCCTGGTACAAGCCACAAAAGCCAAAGAATGCTATGGAGTTGGAGGACCCTAAGATGTATGCTTCAGAAGAAGTATATGACATTTAGATGCATGAAAGCTGGTGCTTCTTTTTCTTCTTCCTTTTTGTTTATTTTTCTTCATCTTTTTCTTGGACTTGTATACTAAAAGTGGTGATTTTGAGTCATTTAGTTAAAGGGGTCTTTTCTGTCTCAAAGTTTTAGTTTATGTTTATTTATTATTAATGAGATGCGTCCTATTTAGTTCTTTTTTTTTGCACACTTTCACAACTGATGGTTCTACATTGATGCCTAGTCTAGAATGTGGTGCTCCTTAAACTTTTTTCCGTTTTTTTGTAGGCCAATGAGAATTTTTGGAAGGGCTAAATAATTTGATAAAGTTGTGTTAAAATAATTTAAATATGATGGAAATTAAGTGATGGAGATGATGATGCGTGATTTTCACAGCAGGTGATGGTGGTAGGGTCAATATAACTTTTCAATATTTTTTTAAAATTATTCTACAATCCCCACCTTTTTAGGATGTGGCAAGGTTTTCAGGACGGAGGGAATAGGTGATAGGGTTATGTGCACTTTTTGTTGGGTTTTTTTTCCGTGGTTGTTGGACTTCCCTCTCATGTGGAGAGGCCCACTAATTGACCTATATTGGGGTCAAGTGTAATTTAATAAAACAATGATGAGATTCTTTTAAAAGTTTTTTTAAAAGTGGATTTTCTTGAGAAAGAGAAGTAAATAAAATAACTGAAAAAATGCTACAACTTTGAAGGAGCTTTGGAATTTATAAAATGAGGATCTTTTGGAGGAAGAATGAGAATGAAATGAATAATTTCTCAAGTGCAAGACATTTCTCTTATGATAGAGAAGACAAATCATTTATGATTTGTGATAATTATTTTTATCCATATTCTTTGTGTATTCCACTTAAATATAAAATTTATCCATATCTTATAAGAGGGTATTCACCCTTGAATGTTGTTTTAATCTCTACTGAATAGAGTGTATTAAAAGTTAAAAGTTGTGAATGTGGTCTTTCTCTGTGGCAAAAACAAGCCATGGAGAAAGACTATCTCTAAGAGGCAATAGAATGAACCCACTGCCTTTCGAGGAATCTCAGTGGTGAAGCTGGCTGTCATCAAGTCTATGATTACCCACTAAAGGGTATAGATTCAAGTCCATGACGATGAAAAATATGTTTCAACCGTGCGATCTAGTTCGGGCAGTTGGAGGGTATTTATCAGCAATTTTTACAAGTACTTGACTTCTGAGGTCTGAGTCATGTGTACTCATAAAGTAGATTGTGTGGTGACTCTGGAATCATGTATCATATGTATGCTGCACTTTTTATTCCCCTTCGTACTGAACTGTCACTTTTTCACAAAGAAATGTCTTCATCAGTGTGGATTGGAATCATGAATTTCGGATTTGATCTGTTCGCCAATCAGGATTTGATTCCGACTTTGTATGAAGAACGGTGGACCTACTATTCCTTCTGGAACAAAATGAATAGTGATTGGCCATGGAGATAGAAATTGACTAGCTGCTGCGACGATGATCACATGTTTCTCCTGAATTCATACTAAGCAGGATGCCCTTATACAAGCTTGTGTGAATACGTATTGATAAGTGATGCTCTTAACTTCTGCCCTTTTCTTTTCTTCTACTTGTCTGGCATGATATGAAGCCAAATATCAAACGGAGACAGTATGCATACTTGTGTTAGAAGCTGAGACATTCTTGAGGAAATGAGGCCCTAATAAACGTCCGAACACAAACAAAAAACAAACGTCTGAATATACTCACGCTAGAACATGATAGCTAGCTGCAAACTTAGTTCAAAATTTGGAATCACAGTGTAAAAAGAATGTGCATGTTACAATTAAAATTCGAACTTCTTTTTATTTCTTTTTTTCCTATCCTTTTCTGTAGGGATGTTTTTTTATATTTTGATAGATCAAAGATTACCTTCCCCATAAATCCAGCCTCCCCCAAGGTGCCACAGTTCGAGACTTGAACCTAGAACATTTCCCTTCACAGAGAAAGGCCCATTCAGCACGCCACTCAATCAAACAAATAAACAAAACGAAATTCTTAATTACAACAGGATGGGTGTATTACTCACAGAAAGCAATACTCCATTCATCTGTACCTGTCCTCATTAGAAAACCAAAATGAAGTTCATTTTGGTTTGTTAATGAGGACAGGTAATTTTAGAGGGAGGGAGTAATAAAACCAGTGTGATATATAGCAGATTTTGGTTGGAGAGAGGAAAAGTGGGGTATGTGAGACCTTCTTTCCATGCCCAATTAAAACCTGCTGTCATATTGGTGGGTTTATTGGACATGTATTAGCTTCCTATTGTTACACAGTACCTTTTGTTTTCTCTTCCCACCCCATTACTAAACACACCCTTTAAGATAGTAGTAAAACTTTCATCCCCACCCTCCACCCTCTAAAAGACACGGGTTTTTCTTTCCTACCCCCTTCCTCAAACATCACTTCTTCCTCCTCCATCATTCCACAACCTCGTTGACACTGTCTCCTCCACTGCCTATTCTCCCACCGTGAAGCCTAAGGATACTACGGTTTTCTAAATATAGTGGCTTAGGGAATTATTTTCCATATCTGGGAGGTTTTACATGTTTTCAAACTTAAAGACGCGGTTATTCACTCATGCAAATTTCTGGAGGGCTTATGGACTAATTAGGATTTAGTCTTTTAATCTTTCTTATTTCCATTTTCTAGCCTTGTAAGGCTGTTTAGTTTTTGTTTTTTTTTCCTGATTCTTCTTAGATCAGGAGTTTTTTTTGCTTGTATATTCCAATCTTTTTTAACCTTGTTGCTTGGAATAAATTTATTAATTATTATACAAAAAAAAAAAGATAGTATGGTTTTCTTATACAAATAAACACGTCAATAAACAGATGTCAGTGTCACCCTTGTTCAAATATCGGGGCCCATATGCTCAGGACCCATATGGGCATGTGCATTGCTAGGCCCCATACCTGCAGTTAGTGTAAGCAGCATTACTCTCTTGAGATTTAGGTCGGGTAATGATATTACTTCTCCACTTCTCTACTTTTTTTATTACTCTGCTATGCTTATGTGGCACTAAACCACTTAGTGGACCTATGTGGTGAGGTGTGGGTTCAAGGGTTGACGTGCCAATCAACTTGTGCCAATACGAAGGAGTAAGAAAATAGAGTAGAAAAAAGGAGTAGTATTATCATTACCCATTTAAGTTGGCCATGTCATTTAAGTTGTGTTCTAGGTTTACTTTAGTATGGATAATGGTAATGATATTTATTACTCCATTTATCTACTCCATTTTCTTACTCCACTTATGTGGCACCAGACCACACCATGGACCCATCTGTGTGAGGAGTGGGTTAATGGGCTGGCGTGCTAATCAGCTTTGGAAGCATAGTGACAAATTCGGGATTCGACATTAATTGGCAAGTGGTCATTTCGTTTGGTTTGGGAAAATTTAGAGAGCATTCGAGAAAATTCAGCACTGCAAAGTTCAGAACTAATATTAAGAGGAACATTTGTTATTGTTCTTTGATACTTACATTCATGTGGCACTTAGGTGGATAAACTAGGTGAGCGCATTTTATTGCTCTTTGGTACATTTGTTAATTGCTCATAAAGCAAAAAGATTCATTTGTTGTTTGGATGAAGAAGTTAAGAATTCAGCCAAAATGCATTCATTAAAAGGGGGTTTAGATAGAGAAATTGAAAATTCACTTAAAGGAGTATCATCCAACTTTTACTAAATTCATTTGAATCTACCTCAAAATTCTGAATTAGATCCGGAGAACTTTCACCAAAGTCACCACCTTCATAGTCACACTCGTGGTAGATTCATGTGGAGTGGTCACATCAAATTCAGGAGGTAAATTTAATTCTCCCCTTCATCACTATCCAAACAACCCCTTAGTCTAAGCAACAAAATTTTACTGGGTCAGCTAATTAATAAAACACTAGACCCCACTCAAAATTTACATTAGCTAGTCCGGGCTTGATTGAGAATTAGGCCCATGTCAAAACTGCCCATTGTCTTTTCCCAGGCCCATGTCTAACATGAGATGGCAAACAAACTGTGAACTGCCAACTATAAAAATGCACTTACCCAGTGTGGGACCAATGGTTGAACGAATTGTCAAAAATTAGTACTAAGGGCCCGTTTGTTTACTCTTATTCAGATCTGAGCTGAATAAGTAGCTGAAAAGCCCAACATTTTTGGGCTTTTTAGCAATTTGTTTGAGTGTTGAATTCTATCCTGAATTCAGCCCATTTATACAAAAAGGCTTAAAAATTCATATGAGTTTTCTCATCTGAATTTTTTAAAAACTTCTGAAAACCAGGCCCAAATCCTGACCCCTACTTCCTCCTCCTCCTCCCCACTCCCCTTTCCTTCATCTTCATCCCTCTTCTGCTCTTCCCGTCTTCTGTCGGCCTGCTGCTGCTTGGTGACCAAGGAGGAGGCTTTCCGTCTTCCAATCTCAAACACGTTTTACAAGAAATCGAGTAGCTTCACTCCATTAAGCTTCTCGACGACGGCGGTGGCGAGGAGGAGCTTTCCCAGGGACGGGCAGCCTGGCTGCTGATCTAACCCCAAAATAGGTTGACAAATTGTAATATATACTCGGTAAGTCCAAGGTCGAACCACAGGGAATGATGTAGGATTATTCTACTCCAAACTAATTTAAATACTACTTAGCTTAGCAAATTAAAATTCTTATCTGAAAATTTTGTAGAGAAATTGTAATTTAACTAATTACTAAAATGATGATTAAAAATGTAATTAAAACTAATTAAAGATAGGAAAGATAATCGATGAGAGATATCAAAGCTTCAAGGATCAATTATTTAATCAATCTTCTACGTCTATTTAATTACGCAATTAGATTCAAATAATGATTTGACCTAATCGGAAGATATTTCATTCACGTTCATCATATCCATTAACATAAAAATATCGATTGAAAGTTTATCATTAACAAGCATAGTCTACTAATCACAGGGAATTATAAGCATTCGCCGTACCTTACGTTAACGACAAATCAAATAATTGTATAGATTATGACTTTATCAAAACATCGCATTCAATCAAATAAGCATTAAACACTTCTTTATAGACGTAAAACTACTAATCAAATGATATCACCTTTAGCTTTGACAAAAGATTTAGCTATTCATATTAATGAGAAAAATCAGATTTAGAATTGAAAGAAATTGCATAAAAGAAAAACACAGTTGCAGGAATACTGTAGCAGCACTATTCACAGTTTACTATTCATCGTCTTCTCCACATTGGCAGTACTGTAGCAGTTCGAAATCACTGTAGCAGATGCAAAAATCCTATTTTTTCCTTCTCCCTATCTCTCTCCCTTCGATTTCTCTTCCTCCTCTTCTTCGATTCCGGCCAAGAACACGACGAAATCACGACCCAAAACCGCCAAAACAAACCTCTGTTTTTCCGAAACAGAGCACCAGAACCGTCAGCTTTTTCGCCCCAAAAATCCCCCTTTTTCTTCTTCGATTCCTCCTCTATTTATAGACTTCGAGATAGAGAGTCCATTTCGCGTCAATTGCTCCGTTGGATAAACTCAAATCAGCCTGTTACAGAAAAATCCCGATGGATCATGACTCTGTTTCAAACAAATCCCAAATCAGCACGACACACTGTTTTCCTTTTTTTCTGTTTCATTTTCTTTTCCGGTCAGCCTGCCGCCCGTTCCGCCTTCAAGTCGAGCTCCGCCGTCCAATGGCTGCCATCAAGCTCAGGTCAATTCCGCTGCCGTCTCGCCGCCGTCATCTCCACTTCTCTGTTCTGCTCCGCCGCTTAGCTCAGGCCGCCATCTCGATCGCCTCCAGCTCCGCCGTCTAGCTCTGCCCATCGCCGGCATCATGTCCTGCATCGCCGTCGTCGAGAGCCTCAGCTTGCCGTCTCCCCCTGCCGGCACTGGCCCATTTGTCATACCGGCGCTCGAGCAGATCGAGCGCCCTGTTTTCTCATCCAGAACGAAGACACCCGACTCCGGTTCGGGTGTCTCGTTTTCTATTTTTTTTTATTTCTTTATTTCGACCCAAACCGGACCGGTAATCCTTTTCCTTTTTTTTCTTTCTTTAATAAAACCCGCCGAAACGATCTCAACCGCCAAATCGAATCTGCACGTCCGTACTTTAAATTTCACGCCCGTCTTCTTTTAAGTAGCTTATCAATAGTTCAGATCTTCAATACGCGCGATATTAGCTCATGGGTCACTTTGGCATTTCAAAATACGTCTAATGCGCTCATCTGCTACTGATCTGCAATTCGTATTTTAAACCTACAATAACAAAACCAAACTAAAATTAGACGCGTGATAAAAATATGATTCATTAAATTCTTTAATGCATCTAAAATAGTTAATTAGAGTAATTTAATTAATAATCCCCTAATTACTACCCTAATCACAAATAACCCATTTTATTCATGTTTTATCACAAAAACTACACTAGCATATAGGTAAATAAGGCATATAAATATGTATATTTTATGCTTATCAAATACCCCCAAACCTATATTTTGCTAGTCCCCGAGCAAAATAAACAAAACAAAATCACACAAAACAAACTAAAGTAAATTAAACTAGGAAAATAAATACCACTTTCGTAGGGAACACGATTGCATTGAGCATATGCAACAAGCCGTTAAACCTCTAGGTGTCCCTAGTAGGACGAGTTTTGTCTCGTGAGGGTTTACAGCCATGTTACCCACAAACATGTACTTATGAAATTAACCTTATTAATCTAAGTGTAAAAGTAAAATAAACACTTCAAAACAAACAATCCTATTATCCCTTCAAATGCAAACCACAATGTTTAAGAAAATCAACCACATGTACTTGCATTTATAATCAACTGGAATATAGATGCCCTCAAGTAAGTGGTTTTATTCTACACCATCTTGGAAATTTCTGCTCAATATAATATGAAATGATAATATAATAGTAAAAGTGTAGAACATTGTAGCAATACACCCTAAATTTCTGTTTTACACATATCCAGTGTTACCCATTAACCAAAGAACATCAGAATTAACATAGTCATCGTAATCTTTAGGTTCATGATAGCACAAATCTGCGCGCCTCCTTCGGGTCCAACATTCTAGATTTGAGAGGATAATACACCATAGACTTTTTTTTTCTTTTTTTTTTCTATTTCATTTTCAGCAGGACTGTGTAAGGCCTAACTTCAAGATGCTTAGGTTTAACAATGACTCAGGCCAATGACTCCCAGCACAGTTGGCTTAGGGCATTAGGTTTTAAGATACCGCTTCGGGCCCAAGCATCAGCCTAAGTTAATCCTATAAAGTCAAGCAGCCCCTTTCTTTTTGTTTTGTTTTCATTTTTTTTTCATCATCATTTTTTTTCTTTTCATCAACATTCATATTTTCCAGCAATCTTATCATGTCCAGGTTGTATTATACTCTCAACCTATTTCCGGTTCCAAGCCCTTGCCATAGCCAAGTAAATGGTCTATCATGATCTTTTAAGCTCAACAATAACCACATAGCATCCAATGACTATGAGTAAAGACATCCCACTGAAGATTAGTATTCAACAAATCTCTAGAGGGTATTACTTTATGTACTAGTGTGTGTGAGTGAGTTTTATTAGCTCAAGCACATGATCCAAGAGGACTGTAACAGAAAGATATGCTCAGTTAAGTATTTCTATCCTTCAGTATACTTACTCACACTTCCAATGTAAATTAATCTCTTAAAAATTGGAATATATATCAAGAAGGGATAAACTATCAAAACCTATAAAAAAAACTAACAAGCAACCTAAAACTAATCAAATTTTTATTTATTTTTCTTTATTTATTTTTTTTTATTTTTTTTTTAAAATAAACAAAGTTATTCCTATATACCCCCAAACCTAAACTAAACATTGTCCTCAATGTTAAGAATGAAATGAAGGATAAAATAAATAAATAAATAAAATCAAGGATAGATGTTACCTGGAGAACTGCAAATTGCTAAAAGCCCATGCGAGTGAAAAAAACATCAACAAAGAAGAAGATGAGAGCACTCACAATATCCAACTAGAAAACATCATCTAACTAATAAGTATCCTAAAAACAAATTAAAAGGCTGGGTTGCCTCCCAGGAGCGCTAAGTTTTACGTCTTCAGCCAGACGTAATCCTATTTTTTTTAAAATTATCCAGGATCTTTTAACCCAACATTCATTCCACCTGTAGTCCTACTCTGCACATTACGATTAATTAAAGCAACCGCAAGTGGATCATTATGACAGATAAATGGGAATGCATCCTCCACTAAAGATTCAATCATGTCAGCTGCAAAAAATTTATCTGACTCTGGGGGTTGTTTGCAAACATGAAATATATTCAATTCCAAAGTCATATTGCCAAATGAAAGTTTCATCATACCATTTCGACAATTAATCAAAGCATTTGAAGTAGCAAGAAATGGACGACCTAATATGATAGGAATATTTGCACTCGCATTTATAACAGGATGTGTGTCCAAAACAATAAAATCAACAGGAAAATAAAATTTGTCTACTTGAACAAGCACATCTTCCACCACTCCCCTTGGGATTTTAACAGAACGATCAGCAAGTTGGAGAGTAATGGTGGTGGGTTTAAGTTCCCCAAGACCTAGCTGAGTGTACACTGAATAAGGCAAAAGATTAACACTAGCCCCAAGATCAAGCAAGGCTTGGTCTACCCTAAAGTTTCCGATCACACATAAAATAGTTGGACATCCGGGATCCTTATATTTGGGTGGGCTTTTGTGTTGAATTATAGAACTTACCTGTTCAGTTAAAAATATTTTTTTCTGCACATTCAACTTACGCTTAATAGTACACAAATCTTTCAAGAACTTAGCATAAGAAGGTACCTGTTTGATTGCATCTAACAATGGAATGTTTATTTTCACCTGCTTAAAAAGTTCAAAAATTTCAGCATTTTGGTTCAACTTTTGAGGTGGTTTCAACCTCTGTGGAAAAGGAGCTCGAATAGGACATCTCACATCTTCACTTGACCCAGACTTATCAATTTCCTCATTATCATGTTTTGATTCATCATTCTCAGAAGATTTTTCGGCCTTAAGTGGAATTGTTTTGTCAATTTCTTTTCCACTACGAAGAGTGGTAATAGACTTAGCATGTTCCAATTGTGAATCAGAAGGTTTTGTGTCCATCATGTGAACTTGCCCCTGTGGGTTGGGTTGGGATTGAGCAGGAAACCTACCTTTCTCTTGAATAGCAAGAGAAGATGTCAATTTAGTGAGAGAGCTCTTTATATCATTAATGGCTTGTGAGGTTTGTTGATTAATAGTAGCTTGCCCTTGCATGAAAGTTTGTAGTGTCTCCTCAAGTGTCTTCCTGTGAGGTGGAACATATGGAGGATAATTGGAAGATGCCTGAGGAGGTGGTGTTTGTGCAGCACTATCATTCCTCCAACTAAAGTTGGGGTGATTCCTCCATCCTGGATTGTATGTGTCTCCGTAAGGAGATTGCCTTTTGAAAGGGGTCATGGAATTTGCTTGGTCATGCAACACCTCCTTGAAAGCAGGAATGGTAGGGCACTCATTAGTAGGGTGTCCCATGACATCACAAATTCCACAGACCTCTTCTGTAGCAACAGACTTAACAACATTAACTTTCCCTAATTCCATGGCCTCCACCTTCCTAGCCAAAGAGGCTAGCCTCGCACTCAAATTATCCTCCTCCCGAAGATGATGCAGACCCCCACTAGTAGTTGAAGACTTCGGCTTAGAAACATCAGAGGGATCAGTGGGATCCCAAGAATCTGAGTCTTCAGCTATTTGATCTAGAAAATCAAGGGCTTCATTAGGGTCTTTATCAAGGAATTCCCCATTACACATTGTTTGCACAAATTGTTTCATTGAGGGCGTCATCCCATCATAGAAGAAACTGATGGTGCGCCACTTCTCATATCCATGATGTGGACAAGATTTAACAAATCTTTATAACGCTCCCAACATTGATAAAATGATTCATTTTGTTTTTGGGCAAAATTTGTTATTTGCCTTTTCAGAGCATTTGTCCTATGAACTGGAAAAAACTTTTTAAGGAATTCAGTTTGTAGTTCTTTCCAAGTTCCTACAGATCTAGGCTTAAGGGAATTTAGCCAAGTCTTGGCTTTGTCCTTCAAAGAGAAAGGAAACAATTTTAGCCTGATAATGTCTTCACTACAAGCTTGCTCAAAAGTTGCACATACTTCCTCAAATTCCTTTAAATGCAAATAAGGATTTTCAGAATCTAGACCATGGAATTTGGGAAGCAAGTTTATCATTCCAGACTTAAAAGTAAATTGATGTGCTTGTAGAGGCAATATAATACATGAAGGTGTGCTAGTGCGTGCAGGTTGCAGATAATCACGCAAGGGCCGCATTGGTGCATCATGTTCTCTCTCATTTTCATTAAGATCATGGTTACTACCCTGATCAGCCATTTGATTAGGTGTGTGTGATGGAACAGAAAATTCAAATGAAGGATTCTCAATCAAAATAGAAGAATTACTTCTAACCAATCGCCCACTGGTATCTCTATTCCACAAGTGCATGCACAAGAAATAGAAATTTCAAAGAGAGATGGAACGAGTTTACCAAATTTAATGAAAAATCCAATGAAAAGCTTTTTCTTCCAGATAGCCTCAGAATACTCCAAATGTCCTACAAAATAAGCAAGCTAAATTAAAATAAGAATAATTAAAATTGACTAAACTATGCTAGAAAGAAAGAAACTAATTGGAAGATTAATCCTAAACTTCACTCCCCGGCAACGGCGCCAAAATTTGATCTAACCCCAAAATAGGTTGACAAATTGTAATATATACTCGGTAAGTCCAAGGTCGAACCACAGGGAATAATGTAGGATTATTCTACTCCAAACTAATTTAAATACTACTTAGCTTAGCAAATTAAAATTCTTATCTGAAAATTTTGTAGAGAAATTGTAATTTAACTAATTACTAAAATGATGATTAAAAATGTAATTAAAACTAATTAAAGATAGGAAAGATAATCGATGAGAGATATCAAAG
Source organism: Houttuynia cordata (assembly GCA_039654745.1). Classification (NCBI taxonomy): domain Eukaryota; kingdom Viridiplantae; phylum Streptophyta; class Magnoliopsida; order Piperales; family Saururaceae; genus Houttuynia; species Houttuynia cordata. The sequence continues at coordinate 35,139,087 of CM077502.1, forward strand.
CTTCAAGGATCAATTATTTAATCAATATTCTACGTCTATTTAATTACGCAATTAGATTCAAATAATGATTTGACCTAATCGGAAGATATTTCATTCACGTTCATCATATCCATGAACATAAAAATATCGATTGAAAGTTTATCATTAACAAGCATAGTCTACTAATGACAGGGAATTATAAGCATTCGCCGTACCTTACGTTAACGACAAATCAAATAATTGTATAGATTATGACTTTATCAAAACATCGCATTCAATCAAATAAGCATTAAACACTTCTTTATAGACGTAAAACTACTAATCAAATGATATCACCTTTAGCTTTGACAAAAGATTTAGCTATTCATATTAATGAGAAAAATCAGATTTAGAATTGAAAGAAATTGCATAAAAGAAAAACACAGTTGCAGGAATACTGTAGCAGCACTATTCACGGTTTACTATTCATCGTCTTCTCCACATTGGCAGTACTGTAGCAGTTCGAAATCACTGTAGCAGATGCAAAAATCCGATTTTTTCCTTCTCCCTATCTCTCTCCCTTCGATTTCTCTTCCTCCTCTTCTTCGATTCCGGCCAAGAACACGACGAAATCACGACCCAAAACTGCCAAAACAAACCTCTGTTTTTTCGAAACAGAGCACCAGAACCGTCAGCTTTTTCGCCCCAAAAATCCCCCTTTTTCTTCTTCGATTCCTCCTCTATTTATAGACTTCGAGATAGAGAGTCCATTTCGCGTCAATTGCTCCGTTGGATAAACTCAAATCAGTATGTTACAGAAAAATCCCGATGGATCATGACTCTGTTTCAAACAAATCCCAAATCAGCACGACACTCTGTTTTCCTTTTTTTCTGTTTCATTTTCTTTTCCGGTCAGCCTGCCGCCCGTTCCGCTTCAAGTCGAGCTCCGCCGTCCAATGGCTGCCATCAAGCTCAGGTCAATTCCGCCGCCGTCTCGCCGCCGTCATCTCCTCTTCTCTGTTCTGCTCCGCCGCTTAGCTCAGGCCGCCATCTCGATCGCCTCCAGCTCCGCCGTCTAGCTCTGCCCATCGCCGGCATCATGTCCTGCATCGCTGTCGTCGAGAGCCTCAGCTTGCCGTCTCACCCTTCCGGCACTGGCCCATTTGTCATACCGGCGCTCGAGCAGATCGAGCGCCCTGTTTTCTCATCCAGAACAAAGACACCCGACTCCGGTTCGGGTGTCTCGTTTTCTATTTTTTTTTATTTCTTTATTTCGACCCAAACCGGACCGGTAATCCTTTTCCTTTTTTTTTCTTTTTCTTTAATAAAACCCGCCGAAACGATCTCAACCGCCAAATCGAATTTGCACGTCCGTACTTTAAATTTCACGCCCGTCTTCTTTTAAGTAGCTTATCAATAGTTCAGATCTTCAATACGCGCGATATCAGCTCATGGGTCACTTTGGCATTTCAAAATACGTCTAATGCGCTCATCTGCTACTGATCTGCAATTCGTATTTTAAACCTACAATAACAAAACCAAACTAAAATTAGACGCATGATAAAAATATGATTCATTAAATTCTTTAATGCATCTAAAATAGTTAATTAGAGTAATTTAATTAATAATCCCCTAATTACTAACCTAATCACAAATAACCCGTTTTATTCATGTTTTATCACAAAAACTACACTAGCATATAGGTAAATAAGGCATATAAATATGTATATTTTATGCTTATCAGCTGCCTCCGTCGATTGAGGTTTCTCACCCTGGCCTGAATGGGTGAAGTTGATGGAGCTGCTCATGAAAAGGAGGTACCTTTCCGACGCTCAGATTCAGACATTGTCCTTTTTTGGATTATGCGATTTCTTTGATGATGGAGGAGTAACTCAAGTTTCTTTTCTGTGTCCTCTCCTTTTCCGGCGACTAAACATGGTGGTCATGACCTCCCCCGGCCGAGATAGTCCCCGGGCGGCAGAGGCACCAGCGGCGTCCTTCCTTTTGAAAGCCTGCCTCTCCCGCCCCGTCCCATTCTCGTCTGGCTTCTCTCCCTCTTTCTCGTCGTCGGATTCGGCTGCTTCCTCGCATCAGCGTCCCCACCATCCGTAGCTATCCGGCCCTTGACTTCCCGGACTCCTCCTCTCCCGCCGCTTTCTCAGCCGAAGAGCAATGCGATGTGTTCCACGGAGAGTGGGTACGACCCCTCTCTTTACAGATTTAGGATTTCATATTTTGGTATTCTTTGGGCCATTTCAGATTAGCTATCAAAATTTCAGATCATTGGCTTTTTAGAATTTTTAAATTCAGGTTCAGGTCAAACAAACGGACCCTAAGTATAAAATCTTAAGATAAATAGCATGTTTGCAGAATTAGAATTGGCGAATTTTGGCACACTTTGTCGCTATGGTTGGAAAACTTTAGGCTGGGCCACGATTTCTCTCAAAGATATTTTTTTTGGGTAATTCACTCAAAGATGCTAGCCAGCCCTGCTTAGCTCACCTAAGCTCGAACTGCACAGTTTTGTTACTTCTTTGCGACTTAGGGGTTGTTTGGGTGCACGTCTATCTTGTAGAAAGGGACTTTTAAGAGGCATAAAAGAATTTTTCGTTTTGCTTAAAAAATATTTGAAACAATTTTTTTATGAAAAAAGTTTTTTCACTTCTGTATCTTTTATTGCAAAATCTGCCCCTTTATTCTCTCCCTGAGGAGGTTTCTAATATAAAAGATTTTTTTTTGTGGAAAAGACAATTTAACCTTGTTGAGATCATTCTCATTCACACGTTACAAATCGTTTATATTATTTCATGTAGTAAAAATAATAACAACATTTTGTTCTTAAAAGTAGGAGCTTTTTACATATGACCTGGCGCCAACTTTGAGTTTCCCATATCACCCGGAATCTTTCTCTTTCTCCCATATGACCCGGAATCGGCACCTAGAGTACCAACAATGCGCTTATTTTGCATTTTTAAGCCTTTTGTATCCCAAATGCTTCATTCTTCCCAAAATTAGTGATTTACGGGAGCATCAAGTTGGGGAAGAAGATATTCCGGTGAAGGTCCGTCCATAATCGCGGTTGAAACCATCGCCGGCGCCGTCTAACTCGGAAAAAAATAAAATTTTATGCCAAAAAACTGTAAAATAGCGGAAAAGACGAAAAAAATATATGATGAAAGGATTTTGATGTAAGATCAGCGGGGAAGCCCTCCCAACAACAAAAATTAAGATCTACATGTAAAAAAATACATATAAAGGCCACTCATTAGTGTTCAACCGCTCATGGACACAAAATAAAAGAATAAAAATGGGCAAAAACGTGAAATACTCGTCGGCGAGGGACAAGTTCAATTTATATATCTTTCTGTGATCCTAATAAGGTGGAAGAGGAAGAAAAATAAGGAAGAACGCAAAAAAATGGGCAAAAACAGATAAAAAATGAGTGAGTTATGACATTTTAAAAATTGCAACACGACTTGAACTTGAGTCGTGTCATATGCAACACGATTTTTCTGCAATTTTCAAAATGTCATAACTCACTCATTTTTTATCCGTTTTTGCCCTTTTTTATCTTCTTTATTTTTCTTCTTCTTCCACCTCATAAAGATATATTAAGCTAAGAAATAAAGAAAAAAGAAGAAAGTAGAAGCTTTATGGCGAAGAGCTTCCACTTTCTTATTTTTTTTAATTTTTTCTTCATTTCTCAGCCTAATATATCTTCATGATGTGGAAGAGGAGGAAAAATAAAGAAGAACGCAAAAAAATGGGCAAAAATGGATAAAAAATGAGCGAGTTATGACATTTTGAAAATTTTAAAAAAATCGCGTTGCATATGACACGACTCAAGGTCAAGTCGTGTTGTCGACAACACGACTTGACCTTGAGTCGTGTCATATGCAACGAGAATTTTTTGTCAATTTCAAAATGTAATAACTCACTCATTTTTTATCCATTTTTGCCCTTTTTTTTTCATTCTTCTTTATTTTTCCTCCTCTTCCACATGATGATGATATATTAAGCTAAGAAATGAAGAAATAAGAAGAAAAAAGAAGAAAGTAGAATCTTTGCGGCAAAGAGCTTCTACTTTCTTATTTCTTCTAATTTTTTCTTCATTTCTCAGCCTAATATATCTTCATGATGTGGAAGAGGAGGAAAAATAAAGAAGAAGGCAAAAAATGGGCAAAAACGGATAAAAAATGAGCGAGTTATGACATTTTGAAAATTTCAAAAAAATCGCGTTGCATATGACATGACTCAGGGTCAGGTCGTGTTGTCGAATACACGACTTGACCTTGAGTCGTGTCATATGCAACACGAATTTTTTGTAATTTTCAAAATGTCATAACTCGCTCATTTTTTATCCGTTTTTGCCCACTTTTTTTGCGTTCTTCTTTATTTTTCCTCCTCTTCCACATCATGAAGATATATTAGGCTGAAAAATGAAAAAAAATTAAAATAAATAAGAAAGTGGAAGCTCTTCGCCGTAAAGCTTTTACTTTCTTCTTTTTTCTTCATTTCTTAGCTTAATATATCTTTATGAGTGGAAGAGGAAGAAAAATAAAGAAGAACAAAAAAAAATGGGCAAAAACGGATAAAAAATGAGTGAGTTATGACATTTTGAAAATTGCAGAAAAATCGTGTTGCATATGACACGACTCAAGTTCAAGTCGTGTTGCAATTTTTAAAATGTCATAACTCGCTCATTTTTTATCTATTTTTGCCCTTTTTTTTTGCGTTCTTCCTTATTTTTCTTCCTCTTCCACCTTATTAGGATCACAGAAAGATATATAAATTGAACTTGTCGCTCGCCGACGAGTATTTCACGTTTTTGCCCATTTTTATTCTTTTATTTTGTGTCTATGAGCGGTTGACCACTAATGAGTGGCTTTTATATGTATTTTTTTACATGTAGATCTTAATTTTTGTTGTTGGGAGGGCTTCCCCGCTGATCTTACATCAAAATCCTTTCATCATATATTTTTTTCGTCTTTTCCGCTATTTTACAGTTTTTTGGCATGAAATTTTATTTTTTTTCCGAGTTAGACGGCGCCGGCGATGGTTTCAACCGCGATTATGGACGGACCTTCGCTGGAATATCTTCTTCCCCAACTTGATGCTCCCGTAAATCACTAATTTTGGGAAGAATGAAATATTTGGGATACAAAAGGTTTAAAAACGTAAAAGAATGGCATTTTTGGTACTCTAGGTGCCGATTCCGGGTCATATGGGAGAAAGAGAAAGATTCCGGGTGATATGAGAAACTCAAAGTTGGCGCCAGGTCATATGTAAAAAGCTCTAAAAGTAGGAAAGAAGACAACCAAACATAAAAGATTTTTTATTTTTTTAGTAAAAATAAAAAAAGAGAAAAATAAAATTTCCTTTCATTTTCGAAGGTGCACCCCAACAGTCCTTTGGTCAAAGGAAAACTCGAATTCAAGCCAATTGATCAATCCCGGCCCAGCTCGAACCAGTTCAACTTGAGTAGCTCAGCTCGGAGCCTCGAGCCAGGTCGAGAGGTTACCATTTCGTAAGTCGAAACCTATAATTGCACCGGGGCCCATTGGTGATGTTTAAAGCCCAAACTAAGAAAGTTGGTGTGCACTTGTGCACCAAGCAACCACCAAAACATTAAAATCATTGGAGCAGCTGCACAGCATTCGAGGTGCTAACTAATGAGTAGGAAGTAGGGACCTAGGTTAGGTAGATAGATCATCAAAAGCGCTAACCCCTCTTGTATTTTTATTTTTTGCCGAATTGCCAACCCCATATAAAATTATATGAAGTATGAAGAAGCATAATCAATCATACTCCCTCCGGTCCCATTTAATTGACACAATTAACAAAAATATGCGTACCAAAATTAGATGATATCGTTTTCTAATTATTATTGACCATAGGTCGAGGTCGAGACTTCTGCGATAAAAGGTGACTCACTTGTTCGAAAAACTTACTTTTATGTGAACCCCACGTCTTAATAAAATTGACCAATTATACGACGGTCTCAATTAAAAGTGACCGGATAGAGTAATTGCAAACTTTCATAGTTCAACTTTTGTAACTCTTTTAACATAATAATTTCGTTCTATCAGTAAGATCATCCTCCATCATGGTAGGATACTGCTAATTGATTCAAGTTCAAATTCCACTTTGCTCGATTCCGATCACGCTTGCAAAATTATTGGCTCCCAATTTCCCGTTTGCATGCGCACAAAACAAAACATTTCCAGATCGAAACCAAGGTTTTCCAAATCAGGTTTCCAGCCGAATCTCGCCGTCCTCCTGGCCAGCAAACCAGTTTCAAAGAGTTTGGCCACTCGGTTTAAAATGCTATACTATGAGAACAGTTGAAAATAGCAGGAAGAGTTTTTGTGGCGTTCCCTTCTTGCTGTTTTCTTCTTGGTACACGGAGGGAACAGAACAGAAACCCTTCCAAGTTTTTGAAACGGCTGTCCTCAGAAGTTCCAAGACAAATAACGCTCCAGAAGTACCAGTCAAAAGATGCGGCAATACAGAAAATGCAGTAAATTTCATCTGAATGGAGGAAAAAGAAGAGGTGGTGGTGGAGCAAACTTCCGTAGAGTCCTTGGTAAAAGATCTCTCCTTTTTTAATGTCTCTAGTTATTACCTATTTAATCCCCTACAAACGCTCCCACCTAGAATCCTTATTCTGGTGGAGTCCTCCTTGCTGAACTATTGCACCTTAAATATGTAACAGATGGTGGTCCTCTTGATATAGAACCATTTGTATGCAACTATATTTGAGATGTAACAGACGGTTTGTACCTCTTTAAAAATAAGGTAAACAACTAAGACAAAAGAAACATCCAACCCACAACTACAATTATTGTTTATCTAGAATCAGTAACATTATTTATGTTGATACGTAAAAATTTGACAAAAGGATATTTCATAACTAAAATTTTTATCGGGTTTCTTCTACCTACATGCAATGACAGCCTAATTCCAAAATACAACATACTGCCAATAAGAATGGGAGGGAAAAAATATGGGCATAGTAAGAAAACAACCCATGAACACATTATAGGTAAGCGGCACAGGAGAGGCAAAGGCTGCCAACGAGCTCAAGTTTTATGAGCATAAATATAAGCTAAAAAGAGTTATAATCTATAATCTAAATCAGCCACTTCATATATATATATATATATGAGAGCGATCTCATTTAAACTTTTCCCTATATATATATATATATATATCACGGTCAACCACTCTTATTGAGTTACGAAAGTAACAAAAAACAAATCATAACCACTACCAATTTAAAATGAGAGGTATCATGCACCATGAAACAAGCTCACATTCTAGAAGGGGCTCATGGACATCTACATGTCGAAAAGAAAGCACCTATGTTTATGAATTTCTATCCTGGATTGAAATTGTGTATCACTAACTGAATCTCAGGGACACACTGTTTATTTAGCTCATCAATCCAAAGGGCTCATAAACAAGAGACCAGTAGCACTGGTATATTGCTCCGTCCATTATCATGTTACCTATTAGTTAGTGCATAAATCTAGCTGCATATGGCTTACGAGAACATTTTACTAAAAAAATTTTGTTGAACGATCACTATTTTCTCTCAAAAATATTGCAATGTCCTGGTATACAAAGGTTCATCAAGCCTTTAAGACGAACAAGAACAGGGGCACATTTAAATATGCAACGCCTAGTATTATCATCAGCAAACAGATGACTCACTGAAATATATTGTGAAAGAAAAGAGCTCAACAATTTCACATTACAATCAGCATACAACATCATAATGGCAATGAAAACTTTTAGGCAATTCTCCTATTATCTATGTTTGAAAGAAACAAATATTCATCCCACGATTCATTCTCACACGTAAGCATCAATCTCAAGTAGATGGCTTAAATTGTTATGCAGACTATTTAGAGATACTTCATGTAATCGTTTATAGACGATTTAACATCTCTGCAAAAACGTGCACAAGAATATCGAACTGAATTATTAGCACTAACGTGCCAAAACCTGGATGACATTGCTCACAATACCATGAGGATTTATCTTGAGCTTCTCAAAAATTAAGATTTTCCGTATAAATTCTACCAAGTAATCACAAATCAATCACACATACAACGTTACTAATTTAGTCATGGTCAGTAGTTAGTGAAACAGACACAATAAAAGAGAGAACTAAAGAGAAAACACAAATTATAAATCGTCATTAACTAAAATATGAATTTAAATTACCCCTGAAGGGAATCAAGTTTCTACTACAATATCTCAAAATTCAAAGTAAAAGAAAAAAATAATTTAAGTAGCCATGGAGTCAATAAGACTCTGAGGAGGAATCTCCACTAACCTCTTAGCTAAATTATGTAAATTAACACCGATTAAATAGATCAATTCGGTTCTCTCCGGATCTTGACAAAAAAACTGATAAGGTAAGGCTAATATGCAATTGAAACCAAGACACCAAAAACCACAGCAAATTTGATCTAAGGCATACCCCACATGAAAAACTCATCATCTCCATCTGAATCCGATTTCAACACCATCCGAATCCAGCATATACCGATTGCAAAAAAGATCCCTCTTTTCCTCCTCTTGTCTGCGAATAAATTAGATGGGAATTGGGGAAGAAGAAGAAATAAAAATTAAATTATCAAGCCTGGACATCGGTCTTCCTCCCCAACCCGTCTCCGTCCCGTCTCTCCTCCATGAGCAGGCCGGCCTCCTCATCAGCCGGGGCGCTCTTCTTCTGCGCCTCCTTAGCCTTGAGTGCCTGGAGCTTGGAGTGGTTGTAGTACGCGACTCCGAGGAAGGCAAGGCCATAGCCAATCAAATTGACGGTGGTGATCGTGTCCCGGATGACAGACCACGAGAAGGCAATCAAAAGCCAGTCCTTTACCACGCCCGCAACGTTCATGGTGAGCGCGGAGGTCTTGCCGATGAGGAGGAAGACAGCGAGATTGAGTGCAAAGGCGCAGAGCGAATTCGTGCCAAAGACAACGAGGTCGGGGCGGAAGGTGGCGGCTTGGCGGAGGACGGGGAATTCAACGATCATCCAGGGGATAGAGAGGAAGGCGAGGCAGCAGGGGGCTACATAGTAAAGAGAGGTGATGGGGTTGAGGGTTATTCCCTTGGATGTGAGGAGGATCTGGATGAGCACGAGGCGGGTGGCCTCGAAGGCGACGGCGGCGAGCTGGAGGAGGACCCCGGTGACGTCGAAGTGGGCCTCGCCATAGGCGGCAATACCCACGCCGAATGAGATGGAAACCATATTGAGGAAGATATCGGAACGGTAAGGCTCCTTCTTGAAGAAGACACCGAGGCTGTAGACGGCGACGGGCATCAGCGCCTTGAGCATCTGGATGAAGGAGACAGAGAGGTAGATGTAGGCGGAATTGGAGAACCAGAGGGAAAGGCTGTACAGCGCGCCGATGGGGACGACGGAGCCGAGGTAGAGCTGGCGGGTCATCGCGGTATTGGGCTCGACGGCGCGGAAGCGGATGAGGGCGAAGGCGAGGGCGGAGCAGAAGGCCATGTGGATCATCGTCAGCGAGATAGGATACGGCCAGTTGTACATCTTCCGGTCGAGGATGTACTTGTTGAACACGATCACCGTGAAGCTCAAGAAGATCCAGATCGCCACGTACAGGTAGCTCAGGAGAACCTTCTTCAGGACTCCTCCGCCGCTTCCGCCACCGCCGGAGCCGGCGGCGCTGCCCTCGTTGTTGGTCGCGCCGCTGGCCATCGGAACCCTAACCCCAGGTGGTCCGGATCGGAGACTGGGGGGGGGGGGGGGATTGGGAGACCGGCCGGGGGAAGGGAGTTGGGGGACAGAGGGGAGAAGGCTGGGGTTTGGGGGGGATTTATAGGGACTTTGGGTGCCACTGCTAACGGAGGTGGCGTGGATGGAATAGAAGTGTAGGAGTATGCTAAATGAGCGGTTCTGGAGATTGGTGATGGGCTTTTGTACTTAAAGGTTAGAGGTCCATCAGGGAGATTGGTGTGGGCCTTGGGGGGGGAAAGGGGGGGGGATTTGGGACACGTGTGGGAGGGGGGTCACATGGCCGGCATGCGGATGTTGGGGAGAATCACGTGCCAGAGGCGTTTGAAAAAGAAGAAACGGCGTTGGGAGTTGGGAAGGGGAAAAGGCAAAACGGACCGATATTTTTTTTGTAGGGAATTGGGCCTGGGATTGTGGTTAATTGCGAAAATGTCTGGCTCCGCCAGGGCTCTGTTAGGATTGGCTGATTTTTTGGACAAATGATTAATACTACTGGGAGTTTGATAAGTGATTAATTTCTAACTATATCCAAATATTTTGAGATAGATACTTCTAATTGGATCCAAATAGTACTGCAAAGATACTTCTAATTATAAATTCTAATACTATCCAAATACTTTGAGATACCTTTAATTTTATCCAAATGTAGTTTGAAGTAGATGTGTGATGAGATTGTGAGAAGACATTGAACCAGTTGCATCGTGGAAATCAACTTGCTTTGGGTTCTTCAATTCACTACATATGAAGGCATAAAAAAAATTCAGTACATGAGAAAATATTGCAATTATATCTCCAAAGTGTAATGGCTTCATTGTTATATGTCAAGCCAAATTGGGGCAAAAGAGTAATTAAAAACATTGAAAAAGTCCCTGCAAATGGAAGAAAGGGATCTTTGTGTGACCTTTATTGTTGGTCTTAGGACTTTGGGGTTTCAATTCACATATATTTATGAAGGTGCTGCTGTTTTGGATCTTTTTAAATGTGGGAGGAACAAGTCTTGGGCCCTTAATTGTGGTTGGGAAGTTTCTTTGATATTTCAGTGACAAAAAGTCTCCCATTTTAGTCCATGCCCTCTGTGGTTCTATTATTGCTGGCAGATCTGAGCTAAATGCCAAAAAGAAAAAGAAAAAGAATTAGGGTTTCGTACATGCAGATGGAATCGTAAACTATCAAGGAGAGGCAATATCAAAAAACAAATTATTGCCAGAAAAAAGTATAAAAAAACGAAAAGAAAAAACTATCTAGTAGAGGCTGATGTCCAACCAATTATATGTACTAAGTTGGGGTATTAATTTCAATTAATAATTAGTATACCATTTAACAACTTCAGCTTTATTTATGAAATAGTACAGATGAAGTCATGCAATGAACATGTGTGGGCAAAGTCAAAACTGCCCTTGAAAAGGCGTCTAAACAAATTCTGAAAAAAATAAGTGGGCTCACCCTTTTCCAGTAGTCAGTGATTACATTTCTATTTTATTAACAGTGCTGGGACCATGACATACTGTTTCATTTGTTAAAAAAAAGGAACCAATGATCACAATTTATTTAATCATTATTGGTCAACTTTGGCATCTTGCGAAGTTGCCCATGTCCGATTGTCTTTGTTGTTTTGTTTTTGTCCTCTGAGTGATTTACGGAGTGGATAATGCAAGTTTTTTTTAAAGAGGACCATTTACATGAGATAGCTCTAGTGTATAAAGAATGAGGTCAATTTTTTGAGCCATTGGATTTTGATCGAAGGGTATATATCAAATCAGTGGGTAAGTAATGAGTGTCACATCGGTGAGTTATATGTAATTGTTCGTAGCCGTCAGATCAAGATTTAACGGCTACGAATTAAATTTGTCTCATATAAGCTACATATGAGCTATTTTATTTAAATTTTTCCCTTTTTTAAATGCAAAGGATATTCCTTAGGACCCGATTAGAAGGATAGAGCAGCGAGATAAATCCCCTCACTCGTGTACAAGGCCCAGCCATTATATGCTAAGAAGCACGGATACGAAAACGGTAACACGATACGACACGATACGGACACGGCGACACGCCATTTTTCCAAAAAGTAGGATACGACACGGCTAATAAAAAAATATTTATTATTATTTATAAAATATTACTACAAATTAGCAATTCAAAAATTAGTTTTGAGTCATAATTTCTACTAAAATTTTGGCAGAGTCTCCCTTATATTTTTGATATGTAAAAGACCTGTAATAATCTCAAACACCTGTACAAAATATAAGTAAACAATAAAACTTTTAAACTTTAAACAATCATCTAAGTATATTCATTCATAAGATAATAAGTGAGTCCAAAATAAAAGTTTGCTATAACTATTACAAACACATTTAACTCAAATATAGAAATTTCAAGTAATAATAGATAATATATTAAGATCCTCTTAACAAAATGCTACAATGTAACTTTAAAGTACATCAACATAAGCAGCCATATCAACTTCACCATCATTAAAGGTGACTACCTCTAAATATGGCTCATCTAAAGATAAACTTGCTATCTCAAGCACTCCAGCACCTCCAAAAGGCTCATCCCAAGTGTCACCTGCAATGTCCCACATCATTGTTCCTCCTTTACTATACTCATCAGTTTTCCTAGACAGAAGTCGAAGATTACTGTGCACATACACTAAATCTTTAGCACGTGTTGGAAGAATTTTATTCCTCTTCAAGGAATGAATGAAGGAGTAAGTACTCCAATTCCTCTCAGCACAAGAGGAAGAACAAGGCTGCCCAAGAAGTTTGAATGCTAGAGTTTGAAACAATGGCAAAGAAGATCCGTAAGTGTACCACCACACTTTTGGATCTAACCTCCACCTGTCTTCAAGGCAATCAGATGCTCCAAAGGAATCCATACACCCAGAAAACCTAGCATATTCCGTATTAACCTTCAATCTTTCTTGGATGTCATCAAAATATTGTTTGAAACATTTGTTTCTTTCCATAGAAATTTCTTCATCCTTATGTGGAGCAACTCGATTTAGAACCTCATTGATCCATTGCTCACTATAAAATCTGAGTTTTAATAGCTAAGTTAGTAAAAAACATAAGAAACATGAAGTATCAGAAATAATGCTAAAGTTAAAAATTATTTCTTGAACATACTTTGGATTCAATTAATGAGCTAAGTAATGGAGTGGCGTAGAGCTTTTTGTCCACCTGTCAATGAGTATTGCATGCACCACATCATAAAAGGAGGATCTATCATTTTCCTACAAGCCCTCATGTCGAAAGATGGCTTTCTTCACATTCACTATCATAGTGTCCCACATATCATACACCATGTGAAGGATAGGTTTGTCCGTGTCCGCACATCGAAGCATCTCATAGATAGGATTAGTGAACTCGAGTATGTACTCTACTCTATCCCACCATACATCATTTAACACAAGCTCCTTCACACTTTGAGCCTTCCTCACATAGTCTTCTCTATAAGAGGACCAATCATCACTGACCACCATGCGTTGGAGATTTCCTTTTATTTGGAATAACCTTTTTAGCATAACAATGGTTGAAGCAAATCGGGTGTCAGCAACAGCTAATAGTTTCAAAGGGCTGCATTCATTGAAGATAGCTAGTCTCATTGAATGATTCATAATAAAAGTTTGGATAAAAGAAGCATCATCAGCAACTTGAGTAATCATTGACATTCTTCAAAGATATTAGCATTTTTCTCTATATTTTTTGCTGCACATATGTTCTTCAGAGCTAAATTTAATGTGTGCACCACACATGGTGTCCAAACAATGTGAGGGTAACTTTCTTGAACAATCTTACCGGCTGCTTTCATAACCGCTGCATTATCTGTAATAACTTGGACCATATTAAGAGGCCCAACCTCACTAATGACATCTTTAATCAAACCAGAAATGTAGAACTTATCTTTATACTCACGTGTGCCATCAATTGCTTTCAAAAAAATTGGTCCAGTTTCTGATGTAGCCATAAAGTTAATGAGAGGCCTTCTTTGTGCATCACTCCAACCATCAGAAACAATGCTGACACCCTTTTCATTCCATGTTGCTTTCATTGGTTTCAATAACCTTTCAATGTGAGCTCTTTCCTTTTGCAAGAGACTAGTTCTTAATGAGTTATAACCAGGAGGAAGATAACCTGGAAGGTTTCTCTCTGCTGCAAACTTGAAGGAATCTACATAGTGTGGATTCCTAGCAAAGTGAAACGGCAAGCCATCAGAATAAAACACCCTAGCAATTGAACTTGTCAAAATATCACGATCTTCTTTATTCCATGCTCTCTCCAAAGGAGTCTCTTTTCTCCTCTTTCCAAGCGCACCTGAACTTACATTAGCTCCTGTAGCTGAGCTACCATGACTACTAGGAATACTAGCCAAAGGGACTAGCTTTGGGTTCTTTCTTTTCTCAGCTTCTTCTTCCATTTTAGTCATTTCAAAAATATTCTCATCTGTAACCTTAGGACATGCTTTGATTCCAGCATTCCTAATCCTCAATAAATGTACCTTCACCCTTGAATAAGATCCACGGTAAGATCCATGACAATAGTTGCAAGTGAGCTTCGCATTACCACCTCCTTCACTTGCCTTCCCTAGTTTAGTAATATATCTCCAAAGAGGGAAATTTTCATCAGATTCCCTAGTACCAATTGAACTAGTGGCTTCCATGATACTGTCAAAATATCTGCAATCATACAAAAACACATGCTTAAATATACTAGAGTTTATTATTGGCCATTCACATATATAAGATTGCATTAACACATGCTAAACACAACACTATGAAAATATTTAACACTAACAGCAAAGAAGTACTACTGTAAAAAAAACCTTTTATTTTTAATAATTAGCTTAAGTAATGAAGACGAAAATGTATTATCTATTTTTATGCACCAACATTTATCTGCCAATCTTTCTGTCTTATTTGTACCAGTACTCAACACCCATTAGCAGCAAATCTTTCATTTCCATTTCAACTCAAGAATTTTCTCTTGATTAAGTTATATGTGAATATGTGATCATAACAATGTCAGAAAACACCAGTGTCATCGCATAAGCAGCAAACTAAAAACTCTATGTCATAAAAAATAAACTTGATTAACCAACTTACCAGGATAAACGAATTATATTAGTTTTAGTAAAATAGAGGTTATAAGGTACAAAGATACAAAGGTTTGCATATAAAGAACAAGTCCATTTCTTTAGTAGTGACCTTGTCTGAACTGTAATAAGCCCTTGCCAGGGCCCAAGAAGCACCGACTGCTTGCAATTGTAACAGGGGGGCATCGATTGGTGATGGCAGTATTGCATTACAGATTCACAAGGTAATAATATTGTATACAACGTACTCCTCTGGTGACTTTTTGTAACACCCGAAAAATCGGTACGTTTTTGGAAAGTGCTATTTTAGGAAACTGGTCCAAAATAGGAAAGTTTCCAAATCTGTCGTGCTGTTTGATCTGGTATTTCGTTTTGACTTAGTGAAAACCTATCTTGATGATTTTGGCCAATTAAAATTGTGTAACCAGATTAGGCAGGTTTTCCCGAGCGCGAGGACTGGGCCTGGCGCTGTGACCTATCTGGCGCCAGCGCCTGATGCACCTGACACCAGGGCCAGTCGAACGACAGGGCTAGGGCTAGTCGCGTGTGCGAGTACACGTGTGACGGGGCCCGTGGATGTGTCACCAGGACAGGACTCGTGCACGGTGGAACTGCTCAGCACGCGTGTTAGTATCTTAACCGTTAATCTGCGATCTGTGTTGTAGGTCGTGCGAAATCCAGTGGAGGGCCACGTGGGCCCTGAGGGTCACGCCACCTCATGGGTGACGTGGACGTCTGGGACCCACGATTTGGGAGGCCAAATCGTGGGGAGATTGCTTGTGTTTGATTTGATTTTTCACTAATTTGAATTAATAGATTTCCCTAATTTGTGATTGATTTAATTAGGGCTTAATTAAGGAATATTGATTGGTAGTTATGGAAGATGCCAAAGCATATTCCAGCTAACAAGGAATGGGCGCCATTTGTGTAGAAGAGCAGATCGTGGGAATAGATATGGCCCAGGTGGTTACTTGGCATAATTGCAAATTATCCCTCTAACTAAACCCCTTAATTGATTGGATTGCAACTAATTTTAGAAGGAGCCAATCAGCTTGAAGGAGAATCTTACCAAGGCTTACCATTTAAATTTGAAGATTGGTGGCTTTTGGTTTGGGCGCCCAAATGGAAGAGTAATCTTGCCATTTTCGGTTTGGGGAAAATCCTGGAGAATATCTTGACACAAACTAATTGGCAATCCAAATATTCTGATGAGGCTGGATATGGGAGCTTGTTGGGATGGAAAGATTTCATTTTGCTGGACTTGTTTGTGATCGTTGGATGGGAGGTAATCGGACGGTCGAGATTGCCTAGCCTAGAAGTTGAATCATCTATAAAAAGGGGACAAAAAGGGGGCCGGCTTCCCTTTAGCCTGCGTCCCCATTTGGTGTGCCTTCACCCTCCTTCACACTTCTCTAAACCAGCACCTCTTCTTCATCCTTTCATTATTTCGTGGTGTGGTGATTCGACGAGCGTAGAAGAAGGCGCGAAGCAAGGAGCGTTCTACGCGTAGGGATTTTCGGTTTGTCTTAAGAGGTAGGAGCATTTTTCCACATGTGTGATTCATGATTTTTGACATGATTTCGAGTAGTCTATTGATGCTCATACTGAGATATTATATACCTTGATTTAATTTCATATGACATGAATTATCGAGTACACCATGATGTTATTGATTCGTATTATATGAAATGCTTCATTCGGTACTCTTATGCTTGATTCGTAGTCTCCTAATGCCTAGTTAGACGTCCCCATTGCATAAATTCCAGAAAGTTGTCACCTTTATTGCATAAAGTTGACGTCCAACTTCTGTCCGGAATTATTTGTCATGATTTATTATTGAATCTCTTATAGTTTGATTGATACTCGCCGAGTCATTGTCTTATGCAAATTTCGGCGTGATTCTTGTTGATACTCCGTGTATTGATCTCTAAAGGTATTAATTCACTCTCTGATGTCATAAAGTTTGAATCTTTGGTCATGGACCAGTTGCTTTGTCGTCCGGGAATAGTTGTCCTTTTGGCTTAATTACAAGAGTATTTCATTATTGCTTTTAATCACCATCGGGTAAGGGTATATGTGTATATCAAGATGTAATGTATGTGATTAATTTGAGTAATCAATTTGGCACCACACTCAGAAGTCCGAGAGAGGTCTGACGTCATGTCAGAACCTATTTGGATTTTGGAAGTGTCCGGTTTTAATGGGCTGATTCGATAACTTAGGTTAATGGAATTAGAATATAAATATAGCAACCGGACCATAAGATGTAACCTAAGGGTGGTTTAAAACTCATAAATTCAGAACCTTTAGGTTCTGTAATAGACATTAAGAAAGGGCTAGTGGTGTCAGTAAGGGTAATTATGGTATTATTAAAGGTGGTACAATTAATTAACTAGGATAACTTATGTTAAGTGGTCTCGGCCAGGAGCAGTCCTGCGCAGACAGACCCCACTCTAAAAATGATAACTAAATGTAGAAAAATCCAAACAGTAAACCGTTTATCAATCTGTAAACTAGACATCTTAGGGAATCTAAGATAAAAATTTCAGAAGTTAGTTCCTTAGGTACAGGGCGTAGTGACCTTTGGAAGTGGGCTGTTCTGTTTGGACAGAACTGGATTTCTGCGGGTAGTAACCCTAAAACACTAATAATGTTAAGAAACTTAATTTAAGATAATAATTAAGTACTTTAATTAAGAGTGTTACTACTTATAAGACATTGGGATCAGTGAACCTAAAAGCGTAAGTCGGATCCTAGAGTCGAACGGGGTGTCCGCTATTAATCGTCCTTTGTGTCATTCTCTTGAGACATCTATGGCTCAAGAGTATTCTTAGCGTGAATCTCTTTCGGAATCTCTGACGTGGACCATTTGAGACACGTCATTTCATCATTTTCGTGTCGGGGATTGTCAACTCTAGGATTAGGCACGACGATGAAGACGGCGGAGCATGGACCTTTGGCAAACCAGTGATGGGTCTTTTGATGAGTCTTTCGGTCGGGTCTCAACCGAGTTCCCAGACCTAATTGTTCTGAGATGTTCAAACACTCCTTAGTGAGTCTATTTGAATTGTGATCGATAATTGTATTTTACTCCTATGAAGAGTTGAAGTTCAGAAAGCTTTGAGTTAAGCCTTTTTAGAATAAAACCCGTTGTCCAAGAAACTGTTTCTCCACTAAGCAGCGTTCCTGAGAGCTCTTAGTCGGAATCATAGTATGCTCACGAGCCATTGCTAGATCCTGCGAGATCTCTGATGATGATGAACCTCTGTAGTTCAGCCGATGACGGCAACCGCGTGCGCTTAGATTGTATGACATTACGGAAGGTCTGCAATCTCCGCCCATTGTGCCCGTAAGCACCGATGGGGCCAGCATCCCTAGACGCATGGCCGGGTTCCACTGTAGAACCTCTAGGATGTTCTGGTATTGTTTTCCATGAAGATATGGACAGATTTGCGAGCAGAAATTGTTACCTCTGACACTTTAGATGTCCAGAGCTTATGTTAATATTTTATCTCCATTACTCTGTGTAAGTTGGAGTCTTTGACCTTTAATTCCTAGATTATGATGAGTCGAGGATGTCAGATGTTCAGATACGTGAAATCAGTTTGTTAAACCAAGTCTGTTGATCTATATCTGTTTTGGAGTCATCTCTTGTACCTTTTGTTCCACTGTGATTTTTCTGTATCCTACTGGGTATTTCCTATGGAATACTCATGCATCCTCTGATGCAGGAATTAAGGAGGAGCAGCGGTGACGGCAATCAGCAACGTGAGTGGACGATGGAGACAGAAGACTTGTTTATTTATTTTATTGTGATTTGGATGCTTGAACTCGCGGCCTGCGCGCCGTTTTACTTTATTTTATGTTGTGTTAAGACGTTTCAAGACTTTGTAATATCAATTTAGATATCTTTTC
The DNA here is from genome assembly GCA_039654745.1 of Houttuynia cordata. Classification (NCBI taxonomy): domain Eukaryota; kingdom Viridiplantae; phylum Streptophyta; class Magnoliopsida; order Piperales; family Saururaceae; genus Houttuynia; species Houttuynia cordata. The sequence continues at coordinate 35,157,826 of CM077502.1, forward strand.
AGTTATTCCATATTTTGTAAGTAATTATTGTTTAAGTCGTGATGATCCTGCATGTTCCCTGATATTAAAAAGGGATAGTGGAAGTCTCGAGTATTCGGTCCGTCCCTGGTTTCCTACCCTTGACCTTCATTGGAATGTCGCTTCCGCGTAAATAGGGTCTTGGAAATCTGGGGCGTGACACTTTTAATCGATAGAATTTTTTCAAATGAACTAAATTTGTAGTGTATTTGAAAAAAGTTTTATCTATTCAAAGCAATTTTTTTCAAATGAGCCAAAGACCAGTTCAATTTTTTTCATTTCATTAATGTCACGAAAGCATGAAAAGTAAATGACTTTTAAGTCTGAATGCATGAGTTGAAACCTCCGCTCTGTTGGCCACCAAGGATTATATCACGATTTACCCAGTTTTTATTTTTTGTGCTTGGTTTCTCTCTAAATAATTTTCCTAAATCCTTTTAAAACTCCACAATCTTGATCAACTCTTATAGGGCTCTTCAGATGCCTTAGATGTTTATGGTATTTAGTTGCAACATACAAAAACCCAAATTAAATGACTGTGACAATCAGACCAAATCTTAATAGAATCAATGCCGTGGATATAGTTATTCATGTTTGTGATGCTACTGAAGAAAAAAATTGAGCATATAACAAAAAAAAATCAAGTGGAAGAAATTCATGTAAAGTTGATTTAAATTTTGCCTTTTTTCATCTAGCAACATGTTTCTTTGAAGATGACGATTTGTTAAATTAGAACCTTTATTTAGGAAACTTATAAGAATCTACATTATGAATGTAAATGTCAAATCTAGGTTTTTAAGCCAAAGTCCACGTGATAAGTATAAGAGGAAGAACATATAACGCAACATAATACACATACATGCTACAACACGTGCTTTTGAAGTTGATATAAAGTTGAAAACTTGTTCTATACAAAATTTTTACAATTAGACTCATCTATAATAGAAGCAATTGCTGCTATCATGATAATTTAAACTAAATGGTTTGGTAGAAGAAATGAAGATAGAAATGATTTGTGACAGGCGTCTGAAAAATCAATATTGAATAGATTGAGATACACAAAACTGTGTCCATATCCCCTCATGAAGCTTCATAAGTTCATTCAATACCAAATAGATTGAGATACACGTAATAACATTAGCATAAAACAATCTTCATCAGACAGTCCGATCGCATATATCACTTTTGTTTCACCCAAAAGTATGCTAGATATCAATATACTTGACGTGGGCATTAGTAGATATTATCATTTCTACAGATAATGACATCACTGACAACCACCACACCCAGTAACTTGATGTACCTACATCCCAAAACCACTTAGATGCTAGAATATGCCCGACCACATTATAGCCCAATTAGCCCACCAAACCTAATTTTTCCTTTATGGGTCCAAAATTCCATAAGTTTCATTCTAAAATCGGAAGCCTCAACTAAGACGTCTACACAAAACAAGAAATTAACCCTAAAAATTTCCGACCATTCTGAACAAAACCAATACTCCCTCCGTGCAGAATTAATCGAGGCATTTGGTTTTCCAAAATTATAACTCAAAATCCAAATGCACCTACTAATTTCGCACGGAGGGAGTATCATGAATCGCAATTAAAGCAGAAACCCAACTCCAATATCCCATCCCAATATCAATTCCAAAGTCAAACACCCGAACAACAAATTTGCACACATCAAACTATCAAAAAGCACATGCTTTCAGCCATCCACGCCAAAGATAAAGAAGAAAAACCCAACCTTGGAGCCAATAACCACAAGACGAAAAATTCTGATCAAGCATTGGCGGTGCCGGGGATGAGTCCAATCCCCGCGGGCTGTGGCAGCTTGAGCTTATCCCCCTGTGCATGAGCCTCCCGGAGCTTCTGCATCTTGAGCATGTGCTCCATGATGAGCTCGTACTGGCACTTCTCGTAGGTGTGGCGCTCGGACTCGCACTTCCAGGGCAAGTAGGGGGAGAGACTTCTGGTGGCTGGCTGAAAATGCCTAATTCCCGTGTCCGATCATGTCCTTCCGTGTCCCGCCGTGTCCTCTTTTTTTTTTTCTTAAAAACAAAAACGGCACGGACACGCAGGCATCCGTGTCGGATACGGACACGGCTGCCATTTTGCCGTGTCCGTGCTTCTTTGATTATATGTCTCTAATCCCAGGTAGATGGCCAATGAACTGTGGGCTGAAACTTCGAACTCAGGCCTCAGCTTCCTTTTTTTAACATAAATTCGACTATGAGATATCGACTCCACAAAACGTGAAAAGTATGTAATCGATAAGATAGTTTTCTTAACGTGGGATCTCATGAAAAAATTTGTGATGAACCTAAATGTCCTGTAAAATGGTCATCACTTACCGATCCAAACAAAAATTGATCAGCACTCATTATTTTTTTGTGAGCCTTTATGCAAAATTTGTAGCAACTAGCAACATTTATACGGTTTCACTTCAACCTCACCTTGGAACGTGGCAAGTAGTTTTATTTCTTCTGAAAAGTTGGTAGTAATTTGGAAACTGATTTTAATTACAGTCCAGTGTTTTCCAACTCAAAAAAAGAAGAAGAAGAAGAAGAAAAAAATCCACTATTATAATTAAGCCAGCTAGCCTGAACAGCTAAGTTTAATTGTGTCATAGCATTTTCTTAAAAATTTATTGAACAGCTAGCCATTGTGCTGCCGTTAAATGTTGATTTGATCTAACACTTTGTCCCTCATGGTTCCCTTATTGCCAAATTCTGGACCAAAAGGACAGGACACTAGTAGTAATTATGATCACTTAATACTTATTTTGAAATATGTGGAACGTTGATATGAAACTGCATTTATTTGAAATTGGACGCAATATTGTATCGGCACATGTTAGGTGAAGGTGATCCTCGATGTTACAAAAATAGGAGTATATTTTGGTAGTTGATAGTTTTCTCTGCTTCATCAATTCCCTTTTTTTCAATATTTTGTTGTCAACATAGAGAAACTACGTCATTGATGATAAGCATCCTCGCCATGCGAATGAAAAAAGACTGTGAAGTGATTGTATATGAGGCTGGTACCTAAAGGGTCATGGTCAGTTGTCACAATTTCTCCTTGTTTGTGAAACCTTTAAAACGTGAATCCATGACTAGAAAGCAAAGCATTTCATTATTTTTTCTAAACAAATTGGATAAGAGTCTATTTGCAAAAGGAAAAAAAACGTATAAAGAAAAAGGCATATATACTAATTATCCAAAGAAAAAGACATATCTACTCTGTATTGTCAAAAGGACAAAAAAAATCTAACTATACTGTAACTGAAAAGCTTGTCTATCTTGATGATATAAATTCTTGAATGCAGTAGCCAAAGTGCATGGCCCTCCATTTTAATTTATGATATTATGGACACATTTAGATGACAGAACAAAACAAGAAGCATAAGAATAATAAGAATAAGTAAAGTGCATGACCCTCCATGTTATTTAGCATACTTCGTACATTTGAATGCATTAAAATGCAAGACTGTCAAGATTGCAAAGCAGTCATAAACCTAACACCATTGGGTCATTGTCACAATTTCTTCTTCCTTGTTCACCAAACCATTTAGTCTACGCCAATCCATCATGACTGGAAGCATTTCATTCGTCTAGTGCATAATCTTCCACAGGTCCCCCCATCCTCAATCTTCTGTCATTTAACATACACAACAATCCGAAAAACCTTCACTCTTTTGTCTCTTGTACTGGAAGTTCCAAGCTTCGCTGTCCTCCATCAAGTGCCAAACTCAAGAGAAAAGCGCATATCCTTCTCTTGTTGCCGCCCCAGTTGACACTTAATGGATATGACCAACGAAGATCATCTACAACCCCAATATGGATGTTTTGAAATTTGATCAATACGTTAATTGATAACTTATGTCTTCTCTAGTTAGAAACTTATTCTTCTTATTTTTTTTGTTTTTCTTTCAGTACTATGTGCATTGCCTGCAAAAGGGGGATCACTAACACCAAAAAGCTTAAGTAAATTGGATATGCTGAAGGGCTTAGTAGGGGATCATTATTTAACGAAGTGCGAAATGCAGAGAAATTTCTTGGTGCACTGTCTTGATGTTGGCCACTGGAGTAATTCCTAAGACCGATTATGATTCAAGTAAATACCAATCAGGGCCATGTGCCCAGTTAATGGCAATTGTAATCTTATATGAATCGTATCTAAACTTATTCAAACAAACCCAAAGTATTAATATTAACATCGATAGATTACCAAACGAATTTTCGATCTATTTGGATACTGTGAATGACCATGGAAGCTGAGGCTAACTTCAACCGAGGTAATGCTGGCAGCTTCAGCCTAAGCTAAGGGGTAAGTCAAGTTCAGACAAATGAAGCAAATTTTCAAGAGCCAAGTTTACGCATCCACAACCTTAAATGGGCCCTCCAGGCTCCAGGCCCATCATGGGATCAAGGTACGCTGGTTGGGAGGAAATCGAAAAGCCAGCGGACACGAGTCACATAATATATTGCCCAATAAACCTGCCTGTTGTCATCACCATGTTCACTCGTTCCCTATTGCACTAAGGATATTGTAGTCATTTCAGTGCCAATATGTGATACGCCCTTTTTCTAAATGTACCTGTCTGGATTAGAAAAACAAAATGAACTGATTTTGGTTCGTTTTGGTTTTCTAATCCCGACAGGCAATTAGGAAGGAGGGAGTATGAATTTTAATTTTTTTTTTTTTCTGGCCTAAAAAAGTTCCAATAAGAAGCCTGGATTCCGTCTGTGTCGGATATGGCGCTCCTCCTCCCCACGCCTGGCCGTGCAACGACCACTGCTCTTCAGTTGCCGGCCAGAGCGAGACCCGCTTCCCTCCCCCGCGCTTCTCTGTCCACCACCAGCAGCAGCGGCGAAGTGGACTGGGTCAAGGCCACGGCCAGCTTCTTCGAGGACGACACCCGGCCCATCATGCTATTCGATGGTCTGTCTCCTCTTTCAACGACTTCACTAGTTAGAATTTAGACCAGAGCTTTTCTGGGTTTCTTGTTATGAGTATGATGCTTGCTTTTCTCTGCCATAGGTGTGTGCAACCTCTGCAATGGAGGAGTTAAATTTGTTCGTGATAACGATAGTCAGAGGTATGTTCTGTTTTCTTTGACAGATTGTCGATTGTATATGTCAAATTAGACTTTATTTAAGCAGCTTGATAATCATTTGACATCTTTTAGTAGGCGTTTTTCATTCATACAGCGAACTGTTATGGAGTATACGTTAGTTTGGATGTACTAGTATCAATGCTTGTATGCATTACTTAAACAAACTACTATCACTGACATGTATATAATGCTATGCTTACATGTAATTATGCATTCATATTCTTGTTACATATTCCCTCCGTCCCACATTAGGAGTCTGATTTGTCCTTCAAAATGAACTAATTTTACTTCATTTAATTAAGTTTAGTTCATTTGAAATTTAAATCAGACTAGTAGAGTGGGACAGAGCCACAGAGGGAGTGTATACAAATCTTTTCCAATTTCAGATCAAGCGTTTCATCACTTTGTCCTTTTCTCTAGGCGAATAAGATTTGAACCGCTGCAAAGCGAAGCAGGAAAAAAGTTGTTGCAGAGATCTGGGCGAGCCCCAGATGACATTTCCAGTGTTGTCCTGGTAGAAAAAGAAAGGTAAATATCTTCACTTGATTTAAATGTCCTTGTTTATTCTCAGATCCCCTTATTCAACAACTCATGATTAACTTGACTGCAAAATTAGTCTACATTTTCCGAGACTAAATAGTAGGTTCAGAGATTGAGTGAAAAATGAGATGAATGCTGAGAAGTATAACCCTTCCAACATTATTGCACCAGTAACACAGACATGATTTTGGATTCGTTGTACGTAATTAAGATCAGCGTGAACAGAATAAACCTTTTGTCAAATTCTGAGAATAGCTTATTTTCATTGTGTTGCAGATCATATATAAAATCTGAAGCGGTGCTAAAGATCATGGAATACATTAATCTGCCATTCCCTCAGTTAGCATTATTCTTGAAGCTAGTACCTCTGTAAGTGAGCACACAATTCGATCACTGTTTTTTCCATCCATAATTCTTCATCTTAACTATGTACTGTTCTTTTGAAGGTTTATAAGAGATTTTGCTTATGACAATGTCGCAAACAACCGTTACACAATCTTTGGTTACTCGGACACATGTGACATATAGAGATATGTCTGATTCACTGTATCATTGATAGTGCACATTGTATAGAAAAATTACAGAAAGTTGTAAAAAAAGACCTTATGCACTCAGAAACATCTATAATTTACAATGGGTGCTTTTGTACTTTAAAATTGGATGATGCTTGATAGAGTGAACAACACTTAAAGGTTGCAAGCTGTTGGAAGGTGAATGCTTTGTTAGTCAATGTCTAAAACAAATGGTAAGGGTGTGATAGTTTGGTGTTAAAAATTTTCCTCTATTGCAAGTTGAATGGAAAGATGAAAGACAAACGAGGGGCGTGACACTTAAAATCATGCCTCAGCCATTAGGACAAAGGATGATTACTGCACATTCTGAAAATGTTAACAGAGTCTTGTTTTGGTTTCTTTCTGCTCAGGTTGACAATTATCCATCTTTCAATGACGTTTGTTAATTTATTTTACGACCATCAAAATCTAAGGAAGAAGTTTAATAATAATGACAATGAATATCTGGTAACAGTTAAAGGTAGAGCTTTGTTAATTACACTTGGTTGATTGTTTTCAAGAAAACCCCATTCGATCATGCCAGCAAGCTCTTTCAATGATACATTAAAAAAAAACTCAGCATCCTAACTGCTAAACTAAAACAATAGATGTCAACTGTTCAAAAATTGTAGAACTCAATATTGCAATCAAACGCTAGTAGCTAGTTTTTCTCTCTTGTGATGACTTTCACGCAAAAAATAATGGTTAATGTCTACTGGCAAGATTTTATTAAAAATCTTAAGTATGTTGCCCTACCTAGCAATAGGTTTAATGATGGTTGTTACATTATGAATTTGTTTGGGTACTCAACACATATGCACTGACAGCACATTAGGAGAACATAAATCATGTTCACAAATTAGTAACGTCTGAAGTGATATCATCTCTATATCTTTCGTATATTTTGTTACCAAATTATGTACCTCGTCCACACATTTGGTGGCTAAATAATCATCACTATCTTTTCCCTATATATATATATATATATATATATATATATGAGATGAGTTTACATGAGATCGTTCTCATATAAGGAGCATGAGGCCAATCTTTATTGCCGTTAGATTCTGATCGGAGGGTGGATATCAAATCAGTGGGTATGAGTGTGTCACATCAAAGAGTGGGTGAGATCATTATGGATATTTGTAGCCGTCAGATCAAAATCCAACAGCTATGATTCAAAGTGGCCTCATATAAGCAATATGAGAGCGATCTCATTTAAACTTTTCCCATATATATGAGGTCTAAAGAAATTTTGTTATTAGAGCAGATACCTGAATGCAAGGCATGAATACTCGTCAGAAAGGTAACTCTGCTTTGTGAGCACAATCAGGTGACTGGCATCAAAGCTGAAAATTTTATACAGGTACCTTTATGCATAGTATGTATGCTCCATGGATAGACTGAATCTTGCTTTTTAGCAGAAAAACTGAGGGAGTGACTTGCATGAGCACTATGGATCCTTATCATACAAACACCTCCAGCTTGACGTCTTTGATTAAGGTATCAAGAACACGAAAAATCTGCTTTGCTTGTGGATGAGAAAAATTGGCTGCACGAAAATCCTCAACCTTACCATTCACCTCTTATCACACTACGGCCAGGTTTTTTCTTCAGCCCGTCTTCTTCTATCAATCCTCTGATTTTATTGGCCTCCACTTCCAGGCCAGCTTCGTTATATATATTGTACATAAGAACCACACTCAGCCGGTCTTAGCGTGAGTACTTTTTCCCAATCTCTTTTTCCAACTTCAAATTTCCGGTAAATCGTACCACCACTTAACAGTGCTCCCAAGCAATTAGCATCTGCCCCTCCAAAACCTCCCATTTTCTCTTTTACAAACTTCTCTGCTTCCTCCACAAGACCAGCTCGAGCAAGAAGATCAACTATGCAAGCATGATGCTCTACCTGAGGTTCTACTCCGTATGAATTTCTCATCTGTTCAAAAAGTCTGATGCCCTCTTCAACCAAACCAGCATGCCTACATGCTCCAAACACGGCTAAAAAGGTGACATCATTAGGCTGAACTCTGGTTAAAACCATTGTATTAAAAAGTTCAAGTGACTTCGTTGCATAACCATTCATCGCAACACCCAAGATAATGGCATTCCAAGCTTTAACATCTTTCTCGGGGATGCCCTCAAAAACAGGCAATGCCGATCCAATACAACAGCATTTGCCATACATGTCGACCAATGCAGTTGCCAAGATGACATTTGACAGTAGCCCGCACCTTCTCACATGAGAATGAACCCACATCCCCTGTGCAAGAGCTCCTAGCAGTAAGCAAACTAACCAGTGCAAATTCATTTGGTTCTACTCCGACATGTTGCATCCTCTCGAAAAGACAGAGCACTTCTCTAATGTCTCCAGCTTGTGAATAGCCAGCGATCAAAACACTCCATGAAACTACATTTCTCTGCTGCATTTCCTCAAACAACTCTCTTGAAATTTCTGTATCACCTATCTTTGCATACCCATTTATCATTGCAGTCCATAGAACAACCTTCTCCACACTGCCATCAAACAATCTCCAAGCGGCCCCAATATCAGGAACCAAAGAATAAAACTCAAGAAGCGCAGAGAGGAGGCGGTCAACGGAGGAAGGGAAGTATGTGAAGATGCCGGATCGGAGAAGACGGGCATGGAGTTGTGTGAATTTGAGGTGTTTGCAATTGGGGAGGGTATGAAGGAGAAAATTGGTGTCGTGGGCTTTAACGGTCATCTTTTTTTGTTTATAACACGTAGTCCTGTTAGCATGCGCCATGGCTCACTACATGTGCGGAGGCATTGCGAGCCATTTGATTTCGATTGGACGGCGATTGTGTATACGACGGAGGGATATCAATCACGCAGCGCCTGGGGCAGGCGGGAATTTTGTTTGCTTAAAAACACGTGAGATTCAATGTGCAACATGGCATCTTAGTCGATTGCTCTTAACGATTTTGAAATAATGTAATATGAAACCCGCCACCCGGTATAGGGAATTTCATCCCCTCCAAGATAAAAGAAAAAAGGAAAATACAACAAAGCCCAAAGAAGGAAAAAATGATACTCACAAAAGAAAAATTTTAAGGGTTAAAATCCTCTAGTTTTCATGTGGATGCGCTGTCAGGTCCAATGGTTGTTTTTATGGACAAAGGTGAGTTCTTTGGAGGTCGTCCTCTTGGGGCTCTGGTCGGTGCTCTTGCCGTTAGATCTCTCCCCTCTTGCGTACAAATGGTTGGTTTTTACCCTAGGTGTGCCCCAGTCGAGTGGTGATTGATTGGATCGTGGTCCTTGGGTGAGACTCCAACCTCTATTGCAGTAGGCGTGCACTCAACCATTCGGTTCTGTAGTTGCTTCCTAACGGTTGGGCGAGTATCTCTGGGGCTACTACTTGTGAAGCTGCTACCTAGAGCTCACAATCTGGTAGCCTCACTGTATATTTCTTTGGCTCTACTGTGGAGATATATTATGACAGCCTGAAAATTTGTACAAAATAAAATTGATTAATTGACCTAAATCAGGAAAGTAAAACTTGAATTGAAATTCTTTTAATCTTAGGCTAATGAATTGATTTTTCTGATTATGATAAATTCCCTAATTGTAGTAGGAATTGATGAAGTAAGTTTCCTATTTTATCTAGGACTCTGTAGCGTTGGGTCTGAGCTTGGCGCCATAGTCAAAGTAGTGCCTAGTGCTAGGGCTGAGCCAAAGTTGTGTGAGAGAATAGTGTGGATATCTTGGGTAAGTGCATACCTAATTTGAAAAGGAATAGGAGAAATGAGATGAACGGTGGAGATGTGATCCAAAGTTGAACATCTGGTAATTATGGAAGAATTCTTTTCAGTTACCAAGTTACCTTATCAGAGTAAATTTAAATTAGTCAAAGTGTAAAGTCATAATTTATTTATTTTATAAGGGTGCCCGAGCTTTTAGGACCTGATTAGAAGGGGCAGGGCAACCGGGATCTTAGAGCACCGTATCCCACCGCCAAACCCCGCGGGGTACAAAAAGAAATATTAATTTAATTGTTGGGCATATTGTAGTAATATAGCAGGTTTTTTTTTGCTATTATTTATATAGCAGGTTGTTCATTGAAAATATGTTACTCCCTCCATTCGAAAGTTTACATTTACTCAAGGTTTTTCAATCTTTTTTCACATAACATCACAATCAAGTCAGGTCCAAAGTCGTCTCTAGAAAAGAAGGCTACTGTTCAAAGGAAATCTGTTTGAAAGCCAACATCAGATATCAAAGAAAGAACTTTGGAAGGGTTAAGGGTGTTGTTCAATCTGTTTGGCTTTTTGAACACAATTAAACCGGTCTAGAGAGTCCATAAACCGACTGGCTTGGATAGTAAGCATAAGTCACGAGTAAGGAAACCAAATTAGGAATGTAGGAGTATTAACCGACTTGCACTTGGGTTTATAAAAGTAATACTTGGGTTTGCATTGCCAAGCTAGTTTTCGTTTAGGGAAAAGTTTATATGAGATCGCTCTCATATTGCTTATATGAGGCCACTTTGAATCATAGCCGTTGGATCTTGATCTGACAGCTACAAATACCCATAATGATCTCACCCACTCCTTGATGTGACACACTTACTTACCCACTAATTTGATATCCACCTTCCGATCGGAATCTAACGGTAATAAAGATTGGCCTCATGCTCCTTATATGAGAACGATCTCATGTAAACTTATCTCTTTTGTTTATTGTACTACTGCTCGAGAAGAGTGAGGCAGAAGACAAGAAATAGTGACTGAAAGCCATGGCCGAGGAGGAAGCCTGAGCAAGAAGTTGCCCAACTTGGATACTCTCTGCACCTGCCGCTTCTGCAACCATGCGGGCAGCGTGGAGTGTGCTATGTGTGTCAAGAAAGCTATTGCACCAAACTCACAAGCCTGACCGACCCCATTGATGTCTACAGCAAGTGGCTCAATGAGTCCGCCAAGGCCAACATGACCTCTTGAAGATGACAACTGGCAGGATTCGTGAAGTGTTTCTTTTAGTCGTTCTATGCCACTTGCAAAGAAGTTTAGGATTCTTTTGTAAAGATTCGTTTTGATGTATTTCTTTTGAAAAAGTTGTGTTATGCCCCAAATTTTTGGCCTAATCAGAGTGTGAATATAATTAAAATTGTCGATCACTCGGGACGTGACGTGGTATTCCGCATCGTCATTTACACAATCATCAAAAGACATATAAATGAACAATCACCTCGGATGAGACTATTATTAAATAAAAAATTAGCATTATACCTTTAACAATTTGTACTGATCAATCATTGACATGCAAGCCATTAATTCAAAGTTTATGCAATACCTTAAATAAATAAATCTTTTAGATTCTACTTTTTGATCTTCGTGTCTAGCTAAAATTCAATTTAATCCTTGTCTTCACCTCAAAAGATGCACGAGTACTCTAAAGAAATACTTAGTAGGATGAAAAATTATAATAGAATATGAACAAAATTCAAAATAGATGATAATAAAACAGATTTAATATAATAAGGGACTAAACATCATAATTTTCATAATTGGAGAACACAAGAATTTTTACCAAGTGGGAATCGTCAATATTCACCTAGATTCCAAAACAACCAAATTGTATGGAGATAAACAATTTCTGCTCTCAGATGTCTGCAAGCATTCCATTCTTGCTATACCCTAAATCCCAAAGGTTTTTTCTTTGAAACCCTACCATGTGTCTAGGATAAGGGCCCCATCGGTGCTTATAGATACAATGGACAGAGACTATCAAACCTTTCATGATGTCTGACTAGCATAATGATGTACGTATATGCCTCTCTTTGGACAAGAGCCTAGCAAGGTTCCAAAAATATAAACTCTGGCACAAGTACTTTTGAATATATAAAACTCTCACCCTAACAGAGTCTAACATGGCTTTATGAGCATACTATGAAAGTCTCCTAACAGGTGCTTTTGAGCACACATGTCTCAACCTGAGAAACCTATTTGACTACCTTTAATTGTGAAATCTCGCAAGGTCCTTGTGGAGAATTACTCAGCAAATGATACTCAAAGACAAAGATATAGCAATATCTTATGTGAATATGACTTTCTTAAATCTAGCTGACTCACAAGTGGCAGAACAAACTGAACTACTCAAACATGTTACACATGGCTAAAACTTGAATAAGAACTTTTGAGAAGAACGATCATCATGACTCTAAGAACCCAAGATTTAATTATGCTGAATATAGAGTTCAAGATTCAATGAAGGATTGAATCCGAAAAGACAGGAATACAAAACAAACAAAGAGTTACTAAATGACAGGAACAATAGGTCAAGAAGGCAATTAGAAACCTAATGATTTGATCGATCTTCAAAGATTCTCATCTAGGATTTAATAGTATTCATTAGCTAGATTATAGGTATAATTATAGCACAAAAGTTTATATTAGTTATGTATTAATCACTTTTATTGAAAGGAAAGTGTGCTCTTCAGGCAGGATAGTTAGAATCAAACAATTGCCATGGATAGTACAAGCAGATATGGGGCTGGAGACTTTTACCTTAGGTTCTCCTATGAGTTAGATTCCTATGAAATCAACAGAATATTTTTAGCATTTTTATAGAATTATTTATGACTCTTTTGGTATAGGTTATCAACGCATAATTAGTTATGGCTGAGAGGACTTTTTTAATCCGACTTTAGTTAATAGGTCTAAATACTATTTATTGTGTTTAATTCCTAACACTTAATAAATTCAGATACTTGTTGGCATGATAGCTTTTCATTATTACAGAACCATATTAGTCAATAGTTTTGTAATTTGGGACAAACCCGATTTATTTCACTGCCTAATAACATGAATGTATTGTTATATCTATTAGAATGAACCAATCTGGATAATTGGACAACTAATATTGGACAAATATAGCCTCATCTATAGTAAACAATAGATGCCCTGACATAACATGAGACCGACTGGCCAGTAAGGTTGGAATGCAAAAGTAGGGATTTGTACATCTATTTCAATGACACACTAGAACCAGATTATTAGACAACTAATAATGGATGTTCATGAACTTATAATCAGCAAACTGTTGTCGACATGGTACACTTGACTACTGGTCAGCATCATGAAAGGACAAAATTTAATGTGTAGAAGAGAGGATCGATCAATCTATGAAGATATGAACGATTGTCAATAATTGGCAATGTTCTAATTCCTTAACCTTAACTCAATTCATTCAAAAATAGGACAACTTGAACAGGACATAATTGTCATGAGTCACCACGGCAGCAACTAGGAAATCAAAATAGAAAGTGTTCTCAGCAAACCCTAGCACATGTAACAGGAACAATATAGGTACATGATTGCAATACATCTCAATAATTTCTACGAATAATCAAATACGATATCATAGAAGCAATTAAATCATGTATATGAAGTTGTAGCATATCAATTCCAATTAGAAGATGAGGAACATGACATTAGAATATCATAACTTAGTTCATCAATATGGAATAGGAAATCCAAAACAAAGTAGTGGAAAAACCATCCTACCTTGAGTACTTGCTGCCGTTTTTCACCTTGCAAATAGTTATGTTGCTTCGCACTCATCTGATCGATCAGCAAAAAGAAGAGAGAGAGAGAATGAGGAGGGAAAGGTTCTGGTCAAAGAGAGTAAGGAGGAAAAAAGGTACAAGAGGAAGCATTGACTGGACGACCAAGGTAATAGCTGGCCGACACTAATTTTGGTTTAAATAGAACTATGGTTTCCTAATTAAAGCTGGATTCCATTCACCACCCTTGATTGGGCTTAAACACATCTCAACCTCTCAACCATCCATTAACACTCTCTCCTTAAACTTCTCTGGCGGCCAGCCACTCAAGAGTCCAGTTTATGTATGATTTTTAATCGAATCCTAGATTTATGCTACTTCCCATACTTATCTTTCCACCAAACTAGGTAATTTCCCATTGCGATCCAAAATTCCTAGCGACATTCCCATTATGACACCCCTCCATAATTGCAACCTCAATCTCCCTTCCTACTTTAGTGATGATTGTAATCAATCACATCAAATCCCAACTTTCCAATTATAGGACACTCCAATCATTCTTATTTTAAATCAAATTCCAAAAGAGAAACCTTCTCTAATTGAATTTAAATTCGAATGAAAAGGTAACTAACCATATGAGAAAATAATATCTACAACTACCTGGTGCCCCAATGGTCTGGCACCTAGGCAGCCTTGGTGCCCAGTAAATTTGTAACCAACTATATTCTTTTACTAAAACGCCAACTTTCAGAAATTATCTAGGAAGCTACCATAAGTTAGTTATAAACTTGTCAATCAGAGGACTTACACTAATGTTGCACCCCATGTTTCACTAGTCATGGCGTCCAGCCTCACCCTAGCGATAGGCACTCCTCCGACCATGATGCCAGGCTCAGCCCTAGCGCCAGTGCGTCCTAATTAAATCGGGCGTTCTGCAAGTCATAGTTCTAATGTAACTAGGAAACATCACACATCACTACAATAATTTAATTAAAAGAAATTAAGTTAGAAATTTTACTTTCTTAATTGATGTCGACCAAATAAAATTAGTTCATTTTGAAAAACCAAATAAGACTATTAATACAGAACAGAGGGGTACTAGAAATGAAATATGCAACTAAAACAAAAGATCATTGCATTACAGTTAGACATAAGTTTATATGACCTAGATAAATTGACCAATTGTGAAGCATATAGTAATATGGCAGGTTGTATAAAAAAAGAAATATATGTTGGGGAGGATCTTTTATTTTTTTTATACATATCTTGGGGAGGAAATTTACACTAAAGGCAAATATAATTCACAATATATACTTTGTGAGACACATAACAATGTACATTGATTGGGATTATAAGTAGGCAATCAAACAGGATGGTCTAGCTAGAAGCTTAGTCTTAAACAGTCCAGCACTTTGAGCTGAGGGTTTAAGCTAATGAGCTGGGCCTGGTCTTAGCTGTAAGATTGGTATAGTTAGAGGGTAATTTGTCTATTGGGCCTGGATTCGAGCATAACAAACGCCAAAGCCCCCGACCGTTCAACATTTGCAATTTGCAAATGCTACTCTTAGGTATCCACAGGAGAGTAGCATTTGCAAATATAAGGGACCTGCAGTCACCAAGTAGAAAGAAGCAGCAAACAACCCTTGTGTTCCTCCTTCCTGCTCCTCTGCTGTCCTTTCTTCCCATTCTAATCTAAGAAAGAAGAAGAAAAACGGGAAGATTCAGTCCAAGATTCCAAATCTGCTACCATTTTGGGGTACGATTCTCGTCTCTCTTTCTCTCGTATCTTTCTTTCTCTCGCTGGGTTCTTTTCTGGTTTGTCTCTGACAATTAGTTCAGAACTTGGGATTTATCGACAAACTGGCCTGGACTTATCATGGAAATCCAACGGTCATAAACGTTCCTACAGTCGATGGGCTCCATTTTCACAGCCCATTACATATTTAACTGTGGGCCAAAGGGAGTTAAAACTGGGCTGGACCGTTTACTGAATCATTTATGCTATAACGGGCCTGGGCCTGCTCACGTTATCATCCGAAATATCGGGGTTAACTGTGCTTATTTCGAATCGGCCGATGCAAGGAATAGCAACGGTCCTCATAATTTTGAAATTTCTTCATTTGTTGAAGCTTGATTGGTGAACTAAGTGCAAAATTGCTTGTGTGTATGTTTCCTACTCTGAACTGTAAACTTCAAGCTGATAATGCTGTTGGTTACTGAATACTCTGCTTCTTTGGCAGCTTTGCCACCTTCATTCTTTTAGCTGAGGACGCAGGAGATTTGGTCATAGCATAGAGAAGGTGGCATGGCAGCTTGTGCTATAAGCCTTCACATGCATAAGCATGCTTACTGGATGAGCCACCATCACTCCTCTAGGCTCGGCTTTCCGACGCAGGACACAAAATTTCAGGTTATGAGCTCGTTCAATGTTGGTTCAGGAGGTAGTAGCCTTATGTCTAGAGCTTTAGTTTCATGGCCAAACTTTTCGGATGCATTGTGGTATAAGCGGGGTGGTGTTTTGGGAAGGAGATGGATTGGAGTTGAGAGCATGAGTTCCAAACTTGATGTAGGTGGTGATGGTGGGGATTTTGCTGGTGGGGATGGTGGTAATGGAGACTTTTCGTCACGGGGAGGTGGTGGTGGTGACGAAGAGGAAGATGATGATATTGGAAAGGAGTTTGGCCCTGTACTGAATTTTGAGGAGGTGATCCGAGAGACGGAAGCTTATGGAGCTAGCCTGCCTTTGGACTTGCTAGAATCTGCAAAGATAACTGGGATCAGGAAAGCAATCCTTGAAAAATACTTGAACTTGCAGGTAGTTGTTAGCGTCTTGGTTTAACATGAAGCTTTTCAACGAGTGCTTAACGTCACTTTCATATTTTCAGGGCTCTGTTTGGCCTTTGGGTGCTGCTATCAGATCCTGCACATGGCTTCGGAATCGTATGCTTGCTGATGATCAATTTCTTTTCAAAGTTGCCACAGAGGTATGTACAAATGTCCTGAGTTACAACCCAGATAGAGAGGAGTGATAAGTTTTCCAGACCTTTTACTGTTAAAATGTGTATTTCTAGAATTGATAGTTTCTTAATTTAAAGCCCATGATCTACCTTGGGTTATCTATTAGAGAAACATCTTTCTTGAAAAGCCCCATTCAAGTTTCTTACTAAAAAATGAACCAAGCAAAACAACTTTTTTAGGAGGATGCACTGTTGCACCCCACTATTGTTCTGTATCTACAATTTATCAACAAGTTTAAAGCTACTATTGATTTTGTCAACTAGTTACAAGTTGAATTATTGTGAATTGTAGTGGATATGTTGTTTTTGTGAATTCTCTTGGGTAATTCTGAAAAGGTTTCCGTAGATATGTTGTTTTTGCACTAAATTAGTATTTCTCTTAACAATGTTCACTTGATCAACATGCATTTGGACTAAATCCTGCCATGTGAACAACATGATCATGTTTAAATGTTGGTCTCCAGTCTAGAAGTTTCAGGGATTTGTCAGATGGTTATATTTCCCAAAAGTTTGCCAATTCCCAGGGTCATCAGTTGGTGTATTTTATTTCCCTTCTACGTATTTTCTTCTACCTATTAGGTTAAGAATACTGATATAACAATTATAATTCTGGAAAACGGTGATAATAGTCTCCTCATTTGGTCACAGCTGTCAACATAATATCACGTTTGATGGGTCCAGGTAGTGGTTGTTATGGTGATAGTAGTCACCTCATTCAGTCACAGTCAGGAACATAATATGACATTTGATGGCTGCAGGTAGTAATTGATACTTGTTGTGCAACATTTGCTGAAATACAAAAGAGGGGGAAGGATTTTTGGGCTGAGTTTGAACTATATGCTGCAGATATATCAGTAGGAATTGTTGTCGACATTGCTCTAGTAGGTTTGTTAGCACCATATATACGGTTTGGCCAACCAACTTCATCAAAAGGATTCTTTGGAAGTGTTAAATCTGCATGTGAAGCTCTACCTTGCAGGTTTATGATAGGACAGTTGATCATTGAATTAGTAAACATTTTGCATACTAGTGATACCTTTCAGTTTTCTACTTCAGTGTTTTTGAAGCTGCAGGACCAAGGTGCAGCTTCTCTCTTCAGCAAAGGGTTTTTTCGTATTTATATAAGGTAAGTGATTCTTATTTAATCCGGAAACCATGCCTTCAATTGCTTGATAAGCTTATTGTTAGAATGCAACCTATGTTAGCATTGTCTGAGGTTTATGATTCACTTTGATTTTTGTATGCTATATCATTTTCAAGGGTATCCTGTATGCTTCTGTTGGATTCATTTGCGGACTTATTGGGCAGGGCTTAGCAAACTTGATCATGTCTGCCAAAAGGTATATTTATATTTGACATACCATTAAACTATTTCCCCATTTCATAATATTTCTTTTGAAAACATCACTCAAAAAAATTTCATTATTTTTAATCTTGGTCCAAATGCCACTAGTGTCCATATAATTAATTAGACTAATGGAGTTCCAGCAGTTTGCCCTAATTATATTTGTTATTATTTGTCTACCTGCATTTCAATATTGATATTAAATAACTATATTTCTTTATCGTAAGGCATAATGTGCACATACTTTCTGCCAGAATGTTACCTTAATTGCAATCAGTGACATATGAAAAGAGAGAAAAATATAGACTATAAACATCAATTTATTAGCATTTCGTGACCTGATTATGTAAACTTTAGAAGTGGTTTTTCTGCCAGGTAGATATGTGGTTAGAGTGAACTCTACTGCATATATATTATGGAAAAATCTAGCCAGCGTTGGTGCGCTGTAGGGCTGGCACCCATCAGATCAGTGAGCCCCACATGGGCCCTGCATGATCTGACGGCTACCAGCCCTACAACGCACTGCAATGCAACTCAGGTAGAGATTAATATATGAATTAATAACATATGAGTCAAACTCATATATTATTAATTCTTTCATGGAATCAAACTCAATTTTATGATTTAGAGATCTCTTCATCTGTTTGCGTTGATAGGGCCTTCAGTCTTTAAAATATTGTTGTCAGGGTTTCTTATTGCTCACTATATGCTTCAGGATCAATAGAAAATCCGAAGACGATATTCCTGTACCGCCTCTCATTAAAAGTGCAGCTCTTTGGGGTATGTATACTGTACCATTTTTGGCATGTTAATGTGTGTTAGTTTTCATATTCTATTCTATTTAAGTACCGTAGATTGTTGTTTAATGCTCTATGATTTGTTGGATCATCACTTGTAGACATGGTGTGTCTATACAAGCTGAACCAGGAAACGAAAGCTTTTTATTTTTGAAATCTTTTCTTCGGTTGAACTTTGACATAATTGCTTCATTGATTGCAACTTAACAACTTCCAAGTCAGTCATTTACTTCCTGTTATATCATCACTTCTAGACATGGCATGTTTACTTTCTAGGGAAGTGTAAACACAAAATGAAACCTTTACTTCTAGCGAAGGTTGAGCTAATTTCTCCAGTGATTGCAAACTTTTAACCTTCATGCTTATGGATTTTTTAGGATGATGAACTGCCACATGAAATTTTTACTTCAGATGAACCTTGATTTGATTGCTCCAATGACTGCAAAATAATAACCTTCATGTCAATCAGTTAGACAGGCATCTAATCTGAGGAGACATATGAACCAACAGGACCTTTGTGATCTTCACCTCATTTAAGACGTCTGTTGTTGGGATTAATTGGATTTAGGAGTGTGGTGCTTATCAGTCGTAATTTTTTATCCCTGGCATAATCATAGTGAACTCATAGATTCTTGGAATGATTTATTGACCCTTGGCTGTGCTGAATGATAAAGCAATGCTTTAGAACTTTTGACCTTGTTTTCAGATGCATAAGCCTCTTATGTCGTGGAGTCCTTGCAATTTAAATCATTTGCAATTTTTTCCTTAAAAGATTGCAACCTATTTTATAGACCCAATTGCCAACTGATTAAACAAGAATTTTCTTTTACAAAAAAATTTCTGGATTGGAGGTGGCACATATGCATTCTTTATCTTGCAAAATTGTGGCATTTTTTTCCTACATAACTATGATAGCCTACCCACATTAGGTATTTTTTTAACCCTCGTTACCTTCAGGTGTTTTTCTTGGAGTTTCTTCCAACACCCGGTACCAGATTATTAATGGACTCGAGTATCTCGTTGAATCGTCACCTCTGGCAAAACGCTACCGACCTATATCACAAGGTTTCACTGTTGCTGTGCGATTTTCTAACAACATTTATGGGGGCATGCAGTTTATTGATTGGGCTCGGTGGAGTGGAGTGCAATAGCAGAGTATGCCATATACACTATTTTAATATATTCTTGTCCTCTTGCTGTAATTTTTAAGGCGATTTAATTTCATCATTATTTTGACGATCCGGTCAGTATTTTCTCTTGTTGCAGAGAAGACCTGATATTGTGCACTTGCGCCACTTATAGCAGAGATTTGAGGGAGTTCTATTATTTGTCGCATGTTAGATTTCATTGCTGTGTTAAATTGTAGCTGATGAGTGTGATAGCATAATAAGGGACATTTTTGTAATTAAAACATTAAGGGAGAAAAACAGTGATCGGCATATTGTGGTCCTCTCTATATGTATGGATGTCTTTTGTAGAACTACAATTTTAGGAGAAGATTTTTCTTTTGTTTTAATATGGGATGGTGCTTGATACTTTGTTAAGTGCTGTTTGACTCAACACATATTCTCTCCCTATGACATGTTTTTACCAATATTTTGCGTTGATTAAGCAGAAAAATAATGCTGTTTTTGGATGGCTATTGACTATTCATGCCCCTATTAGAAAGATCGTGGCAATTTGGACCCCAAGAAACTCCTCCATTCCCCATTACTTCTCTCTATAAATATGCTGGCAGTCCAGAAGAAAAAGAAAATTGAGAAGAGGAGAAGAAGAGAAAGAAAGAGAAGAAGTTGAAGAAGAGAGAGGAGGAGGCGGGACCGCCGGAGAGCCACAGCCAGCAGTTCCGTAGGCTGGTCCGTTGAGGGGAGAAGTGAAGGGGAAGAGAGAAAACTTGTTTTGGGGTTGGGGGGACGATGAGAAAAATAGTGAGGGAAGGGTGGGGTGTTGTGGAACGGTGGAGGTTTTTGGGGTCCAAATAGCTGTCTCCCTACTATTTTTACACACACCAACTATGCCACTTCATATAGAAAAAAAAAATTCGTGTTTCCTTCTGAGTAATTTTCTTCTTCTAAACTTAGCCCAATATGAGTCTCTACCTACACTGATTTTCTTTTGGCCTGGATGAAAGTAATTTCCTATTTTTCTGCTTGCACATAATTGGATTATGAGCTCTATGATAATAGACCCGTTCACATATCATCTTTTTTTTTGTTTGTTTGGAGGAGGTGATTCTCAAGTTGAGTTCAAACACTAATCAGGCAATTACTAAAAAAGGAGCTCCTATATTTGCCTGCCCTTACAAGTTACAAGCGAGCTATCAGATCAGATGGGAAATTGATGGCTCGCGATGATTTATGAAACATGAGAAAGAACTTGCTTAGAGAACGTGTTCAAAGCATGTGGACAATGGTAGCCGTCAGATTGTGTGGGTCCCACATGATTATGGTGGTTATCATATTTATACATGTTTTGAACACGACTGAATCTGCACATGCTCTTTAACATTGTTCTTAATTAGTTTGACCATTAAAATGGGATCGAGGTCCATGTGGTCCAATTATACAGGAAGGTGAAAGTTCTAGGGGGTTTGTTCGCCCTATATTAAATAAAGCTCAATAATTAAAACTTAACCAGCATTGTGCAACCATCATGTCATGAAGCTAATCTATATATTTGGAAAGGTATATGTTGAATATGATGATGTTGAATCTTCTTATCATCGTCCCCTCCTCATAGGGTTGCATTAGGAAGGGTATCCAACGTAAAAACTTGACACTATGTTTCTTTGTATGGATTTGTACCAATTTAATTTTGGTAAGAGTCAAACGTGGCATATAATCTATGCCGCCGACCTCATATACTGGGATAAGGCATATGGTGATGATGAATTAAAGCTTAACAAGCTTACAACCTATCACACATGCATCAACAATACATTTCACATAGCTTACATCTTCCTAGGACATCATACTACAAGTCCCCCTTTTCCGCTATCCTTTATATTATGTCTTGACTTGGATAATAGTGTCCATTGAACTAATTTATGGTGCGTTTGGAAGCTGGAAAAAATTACCTTTCAGGCTTGAAAAAATACTATGAGGCCTGAGAAACGTTTAGTTAGTAAAAATGGTGAAAGTGGTCGATGATGGTAATAGGTGAAAATTTTCACCTTTCACCCCTGAAAACCTGGTGAGAACCAGACTGACGAATCGGTCGTCGCACATTTTCAACAAAAAAAAATCAGCTCTCTCCTAAATCATGAGAGGTTCGTCCCCCCCGGTGTTTACATGCCATAGCCGAGGAGCCCCCCACCCCGACACTCCTATTGAGCCAAGAGAGCGCCCCCCGTCGCCGCCGCCTCGTTGAGCCCCCCACCTTAACAATGCCGCCGCCCCATTGAGCCGAGGGAGCCTGTGCCCCCTGATAATCTCCATCATTTTTAGTTCGTTTTTAGACATTTTTTCGTCATTATAAGAAAGAGTACTAAAAATGAAGAAGAATAAAAAAATGGGCCAAACCAGATAAAAATGAGTAAAAAATGCATTCTGAAGTTTGTCACATTAAAAAAATTATCGTGTAATCCAACACACGATAACTAGGCTATCATACGTTGGATTACACGATAGGCTATTGTGCATTGGATTACACGATAGCTCGGCTATCGTGGAATCGATTACATGATACAATGAGCTATCGTGTAATCGATTACACGATAGCACACTATATCGTGTAATCCCCATTAAAATAGGATAAACTTCAATAGTTCATATTTTCCTCATTTTTAGTTCATTTTTGGTCATTTTTTTTATTCTTCCTTATTTTTTATGCTCCATTTGATTATCATAATATCTTAATGATCTTGATATCCTATAAAAAAATACCACAAAATCCATGATAAATAGTATGCAGTAGTTCAACATATGTATGATATCACCATTACAAGAAAGAGCATGAAAAATGAGAAAGAATTAAAAAAAAGGCCAAAATGGATTAGAAATTAGTAAGAAACGCATTGTTAAAGTTTGTCCCATTAAAAAGCTTGTGTAATCGATTACATGATAGCCGTTTGCATGAATATTCCTTTCCAAACACAAATCAGTGTAATTTATATTCAGCAACTTCTCTCTCAGACATTTCATCAAAGATCTGACGAGCTTTTCTGACGTTCCAACATTTGGAATACATGTCCACAAGTGGTGCATTCACATAAACATTCACTGCTAAGCCGTTACTTTTCACATAGTGAACCAAGCAGTCTGCAGTTTCAACAGAACCCAATTTAGCACAAGCAGATAGCACACTGACAAGGGTGATATCATTTGGCCTGATGTTTTCAACTCTCATTTTCTCAAAGAGTTGTAGAGCTTCAGCTGGTCTTCCATTCTGAACGTAGCCAGCAATCATGGCACTCCAGGCAACTACATCTCTTTCACTCATCTTGTAAAACTCTACATGTGCCTCATCCACAGCCCCGCATTTTACATACATTTCAAGTATTGATGTAGACACAAACATACTTAATTTTCATCCCCATTTCCAAATCGCCTAATTTAGCTCACACGGACAAAACCGTAACCAGCGTAACAATTGAAACCTCTCAATTTGCATCCGTTCAAAGATTCTGAATGCCTCCACAAAATCCCCATTTTCAAGTAGCACGGATCGAATTCCACGAAACAATCATCCTCTCAGTCATCTTCTCAAACAGCTCGTGCATCTGAAACCAACCCCACCTTCAAATACCCAGAAATCAAACAATTATAAGACACAGGGTCCCGAACCAACCTCTCATCTAAATTCATCTCGCAGAGCCCAGATGACCAGCCTTTGCATAGAAATCAATCAAATCCGCATGAACAAACGCATCAGAAGTGAAGCCACAACTAACTACATGAGAATGCAGCTGCCTTCCTTCATTGGTAACGTGCAAGGAAGCACAAGACCTCAAAACAGTAGGAAAATGCATGCAACTGATGTCGTTTTCCAAATGGTGCATTTGGAAGAAAGCCCTTATAGCTTCTCTGTGCATAGACAATCTTGAATAGGCTAAAATGAGAGAGATGTAGACAACTGGGTCTGGCTTGGGAATTCCATCGAACACCTGGCGTGCATGGACCAGCAAACGGAAATACAGCAAGTGCTTGAAAAAGGTGTAGAGATGGAAATTGCCTGTGAGGATGAGGGCGTGGATTTTCTTTAGCTGGCTCGCATGGAGGGATGGCAAGCGCAGGAGATTGATCAGGCGCGCGTTGATCTACATGCGGGAAAACAGAACCTAGCTCAACGTTCGAATTTAGCAAGGGCGAAATGGGCTCAGAAGGTTGAATTCGAACGTTAGAGGCCAAACTTCAGTCCTTGTACTCCCTCGGGCACTTTTAATTGAGACTATCACATAGGTCAATAAAATTGAGATGTGGGGATCCACTAGGCTTTCCAACGAAGCGAGTCACCATTCATTGTGGAGGCATCTCTCCCCCGACTATGATCATAGCCCGTTGGCGTCGTTGCCGCCTTTGACCTTTTGTATCATCTAATTTTAGACATTATTTTTGCTAACTGTCTCAATCAAAAATGACCGGAGGGAGGGAGAGAGTAGTATCTGCTGCCTCCGTTCTAATAACGTGCTTGTTAATTCAAGTGGCCCACGTTCTAATAACGTGTTGTCAGATTTGATTCAATAGCTTGTGATACTCATGCATGAGACAAGGCCCATGTTAGCTTTTTCCAAACTTGGGTGTCTGATTCCTCTTATTTCTTTCGTGCAGTTTCATCCCTACATGTCGAAGAATTTTATATCTTTCCAGTTATATCATCCCTCATGTACTCCAGCTATGAGAAGCCCCAACGTCACCCTCGCAGGTAGAGTATAAAAAAGGAATTTATTAAATAAATAAAAAAAATTCTAATTTATTTTAATTCCGGAACTGGGTATCTGACGAGCCAACCTAAAAGGCGTCCAAAGGCAGCCTTAGGCTGTTTTGTCCCACTTTAAAAGAGTGATCAGTAAGATTGGATTAGAATTAATCCAATAATAAATAATACTAATCCAATAATACTGGGGAATTTATTAAAGAGGGAAAATCCTTTAATAAATTCCCCAGTATGAAAAAGGAAGAAAGTGGATCACTTAAACCGGCAAAAAGTAAAAACTGTCTTTCTGTTGTTCCCCTTTCCATGAGGGTGACGTGGAGGCTTCTTCTCATAGGTGGAGTATATAAGGGAGAATATAAACGAAGGATGTAAAATTCTTCCCCTAAATATTTGGATGCTGAGTTTTTGTTGAATGGAAAACTCCATTAATTGACGCTTCAGTTCACATTCTGAAGAATGTCTGAATCTTCTGGTGAGGACATTCTCAGTGATTTCTGCTGAATTCTACCCCCAACTGTCATTGTTGACTTTTTCTCAACATTAAAACTGTCGCATTGCCATTGTAACTCCATTTCATTCAATTCCACTAAATCATGCAATGTTGTCCCCAAACATAACTCTGATTCCATAAGCCTTATGTGGAGTTAATTCTATAAATGTAGATTTAAATTGTGTTTCAACATCATATTCCAACATTATCGTCCATCAAGCTGTTGATCGTGTCACAAGCATGAAAGGAAAAAGACTCTACGTCTGATGCAAAGGATATCAAACTCAAGGCACGCTTTCTGGTAATATCCATAGGATTGTTGTACTCTGCTAAGCAAAAACATTGGTTTACATTCTGAATTGCTAAGGAAAAGTCGTAATTTGTAAACATATGCTATATAGTTTGCTGGAGCAACAGACCTTCATGCTACTGATGGCAGGTTCTTCCAAGCCCACAATTTGACAAAAAAGCATGCCACTGATGGTTCCTATCCATTTTCCGCGACAAACAAAAGAGAAATGAAATTTGAAGTTATGCAGTCGGCTGATCATATTTGTACTTATCAAGCCAAGTTTGAGGAAGGCTGGATGCGCTGTGCAAGAGAAGCATCGCCTAAATGGAATAAAATCTGACAAAAGGAATCCCACTGTCCAATTAGATCAAGCATTTAAAATCAGTAGTACAAGTTTATCTGGAAAATAACTTACCAGGCTTGATTCCGGCTGGTGAAATAGATGATAGCCTCCTTAATCATCTTATCACGCATGATCTCGCTGGAATTGCCGCTCTTTAATGGACGTAAACAACTTCTGTGGCCACGGTTGGAACAAACTTTCATCTTCATTGAGCTGCAGCTGATCCACTGCCTTTCAAATTCCAATCAGTTTGAATTTGCTGGATAGCTTGCTCAAATGGTTGGAAGCTGGTTGGGGTGGGAGCTCATTTTGACTCTGGTTATTTGCAATTGGCGCATGGTGCCAGGATTAGGGTTTGGTATGGGATACGAAACCCAATAGTTGCATTAAGTGTGGCTGGTTATCACGTAGTCCTTCCCTTTCACCATGGATTTCACATGAGTAAACCTCTAAACCTAAATCTCTTGTATTCGCATATTCATTATGTGGGTTCATTCAAATTTTCAAAATCATCAATTAATTATTTGCTACAATTTTCTATGATAGCTACTTCTGTTTCAACTGTATAATTAGCAACTTTTTGCGAGTTGAGAAACTTTGAAATTTGTAAACGAATTATATACTTAATGAGAGATCATAAATGTTGTTTTTGCTACATGATATGATATTTTTTATGACGATGTAGTTTATACAAAAAACAGCAAATTTCCTTTCAAGAGAAAATGGCCCTATCGAATGCATGAAAATGATATTTTCGACCCTCTCTGTTCCATTTTAATAACCCAATTCGGTATTTCAAAATTGAGTAATTTTACTTCATTTTGATAAAGCAAATTTGACATGCCAAAAAAAAACAAGGAAATAGCAGATCTGACTACTAATGTGGAATGGAGTGAGAACTAAAATAGGAAGGGAACATATTCTGCATTACAATATTCTTCATTCATCATATTCAAATTTGTGACTAATTCTCGGGATTTGAGCCCTGAAGGCAACTTCTTTTTATTATTTCCCTAATGTTAGTTGTTGATATCTGTATTTTGATTTTTGTCAAACATCTATAATCCATGGCTGCATGTTTATTGTGAATCAATTTTAACTGATGCTCATTTGCTATGAGATGATTATGCATTCGGCCAATAGGCCTGAGCGGCTCCAACGTTTTCCGCTGCTATATGATCAGCAAATGTACCTTTAATTAGAAATCTAAAGTGAACATTTTATGCAAGTAAAATCTGTGTAAAAGTTCATTCATCAACGAATTCATGACAGCATATACATTCTTTTATATGGTTGGAATGGCAACAATAACCTTTTTCATTACAAAAATGGCAACATGGACTTGAAAGATTATTTCTGCCATACATTTATTCTGTGCATTTATTGAATAAAAGTACATGCCTAGATGAACACATCCCCAAAAACATATGCATCTAGTTTGCTCATATCAATCATGTCTAGATGGAAGCGGAGGCTTTGATTGTGCAGCAAGTAATTTCTTCATGTTGGCCTTTATCAAACTCATCATAGATGGATCTGAAAAAAAGTGAGGGAAATAGGTCAAAAAAGAAAGCATTAAGTGATCAACTTGTCATCTATGTTTCATGAAGTTCATAAGTGATCAACTTGCCATCTATTCATGAATTGAACCTGGGAGGCCCTATCCAGCTAGGCTGGATTGACATCTTATCCTTTCCATATGAAAAATCAGTCTGCCTCATTTACTATTCCCTCCGTCCCATATTAACAGCCCTATTTGTTTTTTCGAAAGAGGACTAAATTCTAGAAAGCCAGATAGGACTACTAATGTAGGACAAGGGAGTATTACTTTAAAGAAGACCAAAAGTTTAGCAATCTTATTCTAATATCATTGGTTATAAATGAGAAAACAATTAAACAAAAAATTGAGGAGAGTCGAGGCAGGTAAGAGTCTTATGCACTTGGTTATGACTTAAGCACTCGGCAAATTCTGAATTGTTCAATTCAGAGTATTGTCTATACAACCACTTGGTTATGACTTATGCACTTATTATATATATAGGTGGGTCACGTTATTTTTTTTTATTTCCAGAGTTAGTCTATATATAGGTTAATTGCATGCATGACTTTAGGCATGAAACGGTTGGATGGGTACATGAAGAATGGAAAACATCCCTCCTTCCAAACATACCATGGAATGTAGGTTGGTCACGTTGGTATTCTTGATTGTTTCTAGAGTTAGTCTCTTTTTAGGTAAATGGCATGCATGGGTTTAGGCATGAAACGGTATAGGGAGAATGGAAAGCATCCCTCCTTCCAAACAATAGTGATATGGTACCAAGAAGAAGAGAATAAAGATCATGGACTTAGATGAGATATAGGTTGGCAAAGTATCAATCTTTAGTTTTTGAGTTAGCTAAATCATGGCCATTGCTTTAATGCATGAAAGAGACAAATCCACTCTTATTCATGAATTCTGCAACTTTTCTATAAGTTGCTCTCCATGTTCTCATTCGATTATTGACATAATCTTTTGTCTTCACCCTTCTAGTCTTCTCTACAAAACTTTGTAATACACCTAGCCACATAGTATTCAACCATGCACCTACAACCTTATTTCCTTTTATCCTTTCCACATCCAATAGTTCTAGCATGATTTTATCCTCATCATCATCCCATGTCTCATTTGTCCTCCTTTTGCTATCATCTAATGTGTCTTTTCGTCTATTCTTCGTCATCTATATAGAGTTCAAATAACTCATGTGTAGCCTATAATTAATTAAGCACATATTCACCAATCCAAAAAAGGAAATTCAAACAAGCAAAGCAAAATAAAAAACACCCATGACTAAATACTAGATATGATGTTGCTGAAAAATAATTATTCTAACCAAAACTCGATATGATCACTGACTTGTATATTTTCGAGAATTAGAGACTAGATATGACAGGCTTTGGTTTCTTTTAAACAAAAGCAAAATAAACCAACATCCAATTCCCTTCTCTGTTAGCAGTCACATGTTAAACTAACATCTTTTCATAACCACGTGCTAAAAAATCAGCCTCATCTTGTGACAATATCCCTTTGGTTTCATTAACACATGCTAGACAATAAAATACCACCACAACATTCACTTTTTGTTTCAACCAAAATTTCGTTAAACTTAAGAGAAAATACTATAAGCCCTTAGTACCTATTATGCATATCAACAGGAACAATAGAAGTAGCAATTAGCAAAAAACAGTCATCACATAAAGAGTACTATATTCAAGTTCTGTGTAAACCATCTTTCCATATTGCAATAATAAGGAATTAAATAATTCAATAAAAGAAGGTGGGGTATAAACAGATTATACCCAAAGGGATGTAAAAAAGAAGGAAACACAAATAGTTGTTGGCTAGTACCTCCTGAATTTGTTTATGAATAATAGAACGTTCACCACAGCACCAGTGTCACAATTTGCAAGCTAGTTTCTCCTACAATGTAATAAAATTCGGAAGAAAAAATAATGATAATTCTGTAATTGCATTATATTTGGAATGCAGCTATGTGAAGAAAAGACAGTCCAGATTTGTATGATGGAACTACCATAGACACATCCATAGTAACATTCATTATTTATCTTCTACCTTCTAGAACCCACAAAATCTGCTCATTCTTTGTCTTCGACCATGAACCACTCCACAACAGTCCATTCCCATGTACTCAATTCAATAATACATTAGTACCCATCCAAAAGTGAAACTTTACGTAGTCAATAAAGGGCTTATTCTGTTTAAACTTCTCAATCCATATAGACCAAACGTTCTCATTTGATCCACATCTGACAGAAGTCTGGCGTCAAATTATCTAGTTTTCACAAAATTTCATACAAAAGTTCACACAGAAGTTCATCATCTAATGAGAATTTATAGAAATTTAGCTTAGTTCATATCATAGCTATAACCCAATTAAAAAAAAGCTGCTTCAATTAGAATGCTGCATTCTTAATCCACAACACTCAAGCACAACAAAAAACCATTTGCCTAACTACATTTCCGTTTTAACAACAGAGTGGAAGTCTTAAATTGAAAGTCGGCTTCATTTTAAAAAAGAGGAGACTTGCGCCAGATGGACTCAAAAGATAAACGTTAAATCTTGCAATGATATAACCACAAAATCCTTGACTTTTCAAATCCTTGCATTCTCCTTCTTACCAGCATACATCCATGCACACAAATTTTTCTAAAGTTAATTTCTGAGCATAATAAGAAATAAATCTTTCCCCAATGCCTACAGTAATTTTATAGCCAACTTAATATTTGTTCAAATGAACAAGCAAACATCTCTCACTAATGTTCTAAACCATAACCAAAAATACTTCACGAATGCTTGCAGAAAATGATTCCATAAGCATTTCTCATCAACATTAAAGAGGAAACTTTTGCTTTAACCTAATTCACCAGTGTTTACAGCAAAAATATACTTTTGCATTGACCAAAGCTAATAACCTTTACCTTCTTCAAAACGGTGAGCGTGGATCTTCATTCAACAAAGTATCATTTTCGTTTGAATTATGAACTAAACCAAAGTATCATTTTCGTTTGAATTATGAACTAAACCCTTGTTCAAATTTTTCTTCACTTCTTCTCCTCTTGTTGTCTAATATAAGTTATATTGTGTTACCTGGAAAATCGCTAAAGACTTTGATATACGAATAGAATGTGTGCTTCTAAAATACTTGACATGTTTTTCTTACTCCAGGTCTCTCTTCTCTTTTTTGGTAACTCCTCACCATATAAATGTCCTTCTTCTTGCAGCCATTACCCCTAATTTTTACATATGTTGCTAAAGAACTTGTTTCACATTTTGATTTTTGTCCCTATTTTCATTTGCTTTTGAAAGGATTGATGGTGAAGGAATGGAAGCTAATAATGCCCTTCTATACTGGTGTATCACTATGATGCCTCTGAGCCTCTTTTAGCATTTCCATACTTGTCATCTTCTCAATTTTTTTCATTTGCTTCTATTTTTGGTATATCAAAATGTCAACTTCCTCAAACACATTTCTCTGTTTTTTCCTTTTGTTCCAATCCTTCCTCAGTATATTGATCTCTTCATCACTTCTGTCCATTATTTCTTTAAATTCCTTTGCAATTTCCATAATGAAATAATTCAATTATTGGACTAGACCCTACTCTTTTGTCAGTTCTTATGAGCATCTTCTTCACTTTGACCAACAACAAACAACAATATCTTACACAGTCAAATAGTACTCAAAGAAATAAATATAGCATACATAGACTAACCAAATCTGTCGGGACCATAATTGGTCCTATCTTCCTCCACTTTCCCCTTGTCAATGTGGCCATGCACACTGTCATCCAGGAGACATTTTTCTTCTTGTCTTTCCTCTCTTTGTTGTTGTCCACTACGTCCTCACTTGCTTCTTGCCTCCCGTAATAACTAAGAAACACATTCTCCTTATCCGTCCTGCTCAAGGGACGTGCCTGACCTGTATTGAAATGCTTACAGTAATTTGCCAATTTATTTTTACCAGCCATATTAAGCTTTGCATTACAAAAGTTTATTTTGACAGTTGATGGAGAAAAAATACCATATTATCAGTTAGTTATCCTACTTCTCCACTTTTAAAATCTTTAGACAATCTTCCAAAATCCACATCACAAATCTCGGGACTGGCATATTGTTGTCTTCTTGCTATGATGCTCATGGACTCATATAGTCAAGACGGCAAAAATATGGCATGTTAACTATATAGTTAATCACATATAATTCTTACCAGCAAGACTACAAGGCACGCAGTGATATCTTGTGGATTTCCATGCTTATCAATTGAATACATGGCTTCAATCATTAGCCAAGCATATGTGTACATCGTCTCTATATTGTCCACATATTTGGCAAATGGGCATCCCTTTTGCAGGGGAACAACCAAGTCACACATGTAAAGACTATAGAGGCATAAGAGGCTCTGTGTCTTCTATTTATGTTTGCTGATTTATTTGTATAATTTTTTTAAGTCCCCCTTATAGCTGTCTTCCAACAAAACCTACATTTTTATTTTTCTCGTTGTTCTGTTTCCTCCTTACATGTTTATGGTATCACTTCTGTTCTCATCACCTTCTCTCAACTCCTTGTAGTTGGTCTCCATATCTAGGAGCACTCTAAATACCCCCCAAAATATTGTCAACCTTGAAAACCTATTTTTCTGCTTGTTGGAATAGTCCTTGTACTTGGCTCAACTCCTTGTACATCTGTAAATAATATCCACAACAAGGTTATAAGCTGTGCATTCACATGATCAAGTACTAAAGTACAGTATAACTAGACTCGGCATCCTAATTAAAAAACAATACTAGAACAATGCTTTGCTTTTAAATCAAGACAGAATTCTACATGAAAATTATAATGTCCCTAATCAGAAACCACCACTACAGCATACTTCAGAAAATATGAAGACATAGCAGAAGTTTTCTCCTAGTATAACTTAACTCTTCTCTTCACTAAAAATGACTTCTTCAACATAAATGAAGGCTTCCTAAAAAAACAATGTCTAAATGAAGACAATTTTGAGAGAGTATAGCTTCACTAACTAAAAGGCATTAAAGCAACTTGACCTATCCAGGCCCAAACTATAGACAAAAGCCTATATATATTGATTATTTATACTTCAGCATGATCTATCCAAAAATTCTAACCAGAAACCAAGTTTAATAAAAGAAAATCAATAGCCCTTGCTTGAATGCCCTCTCGTTAACATAGAATCAGAAAGAAAAGCTCTTTTTATTGATGTAATTGTCCAGTTAAATATCATTGCTTAAATCATGGACCTTACTTGCTTGCCTCTTACAACGAAGTACAAAGATCAGATTTATCCTTCAAAGCATAATGTGCCCAGTTCAAAAGCAGCCCCAATTCGGCAATCATCATCATCATCATACGCCTTATCCCAGCTATCTGACTCTGATCAGAATCAAAGTGGTACAAAATCCATACAAAGAAACATAGTGGCAAGTTTTTACGCCCGGATGCCCTTCCTGATGCAACCCTCTGAAGAGGGGACGATGATAAGAAGATTCAACATCATCATTTTCATCATACCTCTTTCCATATATATGGATTGGCTTCATGACATGATGGTTGCACATAAAATATATCTCATCTGTCTTGGCATGAGATGTGTTCTGAACTAAAAATCTATTCACGACATTGTTCACCTCTATCCAACTATATCGTACGCCTTTTTGCACCCTATATTCCTGTTGTGTTCCCGCAGGGAACACGAACGAAATCAAACGCCATAGTGAAAAAGGGGAAGAGAAAGGAGAAAGCTAGAAAGAAAAGACAACTTTGTTATTCCATACCCTAGAATGAGGAAGACGACCCCTTTATAAAGATGAAGCACTTCCCAAGATGGTAGGCCAGATCGTGGCTTACTGATGGGCCACGATCAGTGCCATAGATTACAATCAAATCCTTTCTAATGCCAATCATGGCTTATTATAATAATTCATAGAGGGAAACTAATCCTAACCAAAGAATACTGCCTAAAATAAGAATATGCATCATGGGTGTGTGACGTTCACAACAATCCACCATGCTCTGCTACCGCATTGTCCTCAATGCGACCAAGAAAGGATGTGGGAACCGTCGGCGAACATCTCGGTAGACGCGGCCGCAGCGATGGCATACTCAAGCGTGCAGAAGAGGAGGAATCCCTTGGACGAGATGCCACCAGTCGGGCTCTCGGTGTGAGGAGGGATGGACGAGACGCCGTCGGTCGGGCTCTCGGTGTGAAGAGGGATACGGCGCTCTTGGAGGGCAGTGGCGCCGTCGGAGAAAATGAACTTGACAGAATACAATCTTCCGGCAGTGGCAGGGAAGGTAGTGTTCTGGGCGGCGGTGGTGTGTTGGAGGTGGTAGTCGTGGCAGACACGGTGGAAGCTAAGATGGGCGACGCCGATGGGGTGGTAACACTTGGATCGGCTCGTCTCGAGGATGTCATGCGATTGTTGAGGGACCAGAGGCAGCATGTAATTGTTGTCAAACCTTGGGTGCCACGTCGAATGGGCCCCACGTATTAGGACCGAGATGCTGCTCACATGCGGGTAGCATATCGAAGTCCCAGACAACACAGTAAAACCAACCCTCCTGGTATCTTCTGCAAGCCCACTGGGCCCCAGGTTGCTGGGCCAGACCGCCAGGATGCTGATGCGGGGGCCGATCACGTCGGGCTTCAGGATGGACGGGTTGTTCACACTCGGCCCACGAGAGGAGAACAGAGCAACACCCGGGCCCCAGTTTCTCCCAATGGCGGTCCCGCCATAGATGATCTGGGCCGTTGGATTGCATGTGGAAGTCACGTAGCTTTTGTGGAGGACCTCCTCGCAGCCAATCTGCGTGGCGGGGAGGACGTGGATGTCCACCGAGTCCTTCGACTGGTTGATCTCCGTGTTGGCGAGGATTATGGCAGCAGTGGAGGAGCGGCCATGGCCGACAGCGGAGGAGCTAGGGAAGTGGTCGGCGTGGGAGTCCGAGTCTCCAGAGGCGATGGTGTTGGGGTTGCCGATCGGGGCAGTGATGGCCGTCACCATGTCAATGTCACCCATCGGTAGAGCCCGCAGCTGAATGGCGAAAGAGGAGAGGAAACCCTTGACGGCGGTAGGGGCCATGTGGCGGCCGGCGGCGAAGAGACTGCCGTCGGATCAGAAATCCCACTGGAGGAGGTTGTGGCGGCCGTCGAGGAAATCAAAGAGTCGATGGCGGCGGCGGGGGGCTCGACTTAGCCGGATAGAGGACTGTGGAGGTCATGATGGCCGCTGGGGCTGACCGGGGTGCTGTCGGCGGCGATGGCGTCAATGAGAGATTGGGCTTCATCTTCGGGCAATCGATTGGCGAGGCAACCACAGTGGTTGTCGTCCGCGAGGCGACGGTGACCGGGGTGCGGCTGGGGCACTCGGTCATGGCGGCGGCTGGATGTGGTGACCTCGCCTTGGCCAGGGAGGTACAGTGCCTGTTGTCGCCGTTGCTGGAAGCGACGACAGCTTGCAGGTCGCAGGTAATGGACTGGATGTCCAGCTTGAGGGACTTGAGCACGTCGACGGCGGCGTCGAGGTCGGGCTTAGGGGCGGAGGCGGCCTTCACGTCGCGAACGGCGGCAGCCTGGGCGTTGACGGCGTCGGGCTTAGGGGTGGAGGCTGCCTTCATGTCGCGAACGGTGGCAGCCTGGGCGTCAACGGAGCTGACAGGGGCGGTTTGACCCGGGCGTGATGTGGAAACATGGATATGGACAGTAGATGACTTGTCAGGACTGGTGAAGGGGACGGAATTGGAGACGGGTTTCTCAAGGGTGACGCCGATGGCCGGAAAGGAGACCTCCTCATCATCCTCATAATCTTCGTTGGCCATCATCGCCGTCTCCATGGTGGATCGTGACCGCTCTGATACCAATGTTGTGTTCCCGCAGGGAACACGAACGAAATCAAACGCCATAGTGAAAAAGGGGAAGAGAAAGGAGAAAGCTAGAAAGAAAAGACAACTTTGTTATTCCATACCCTAGAATGAGGAAGACGACCCCTTTATAAAGAGGAAGCGCTTCCCAAGATGGTAGGCCAGATCGTGGCTTACTGATGGGCCACGATCAGTGCCATAGATTACAATCAAATCCTTTCTAATGCCAATCATGGCTTATTATAATAATTCATAGAAGAAAACTAATCCTAACCAGAGAATACTGCCTAAAATAAGAATATGCATCATGGGTGTGTGACGTTCACAACAATTCCCTCATCAGGTTCCTCACCTTCACTGCCTCTTCCCATCGTTCTGTACTAGCATATAGATTCGAGAGAAGGACATAATTTCCAGAGTTTTCAGGCTCTAATAAAATAGTTTCTCAATCGCATATTCAGCAAGATCTATGTTTGAATGAAGTCTGCAAGCACTGAGAAACGTACCCCAGATGACAACATTTGGCTCCACATCCATTTTGCGTATGAACTTGTAGGCCTCTTTCAGTTGACCTGATTTACAAAGGAGGTCCACAATATAAGAATAGAGTTCAACCTTGGGAGCAATTTTGAAATCTAGTTTCATGGTGTTGAAAAAGTCAAATCCCAACTCAACAAGGCCTGCATATGCACAAGCCATGAGCAAGCCAACAAATGTGATATCTTTAGGATAGACGGTAGATTCCTTCATCTTTACAAAAAGATGGATTGCCTCATCTGCAAGGCCATTAACTGCTAGCCCTCCAATCATTGCATTCCAAGTCGCAACTTCTCTCTTAGACATTTCATCAAAGATCTGACGAGCTTTTCTGATGTTCCCACATTTGGAATACATGTCCACAAGTGTTGCATTCACATAAACATTCACTGCTAAGCTGTTACTTTTCACATAGTGAACCAAGCAGTCTGCAGTTTCAACAGAACCCAATTTAGCACAAGCAGATAGCACACTGACAAGGGTGATATCATTTGGCCTGATGTTTTCAACTCTCATTTTCTCGAAGAGTTGTAAAAAGCCAGCAATCATGGCATTCAAGGCAACTAGATCTCTTTCACTCATCTTGTCAAACTCTACATGTGCCACATCCACAGCTTACATACATTTCAAGTATTGATGTAGACACAAGCATACTAAATTTTCATCCCCATTTCCAAATCGCCTAATTTAGCACACACGAACAAAACCGTAACCAGCGTAACCTCATTCAATTGAAACCTCTCAATTTGCATCCGTTCAAAGATTCTGAATGCCTCCACAAAATCCCCATTTTCAAGTAGCACGGAATCATCGAATTCCACGAAACAATCGTCCTCTCAGTCATCTTCTCAAACAGCTCGTGCATCTGAAACCAACCCCACCTTCAAATACCCAGAAATCAAACAATTATAAGACACAGGGTCCCGAACCAACCTCTCATCTAAATTCATCTCGCTGAGCCCAGATGACCAGCCTTTGCATAGAAATCAATCAAATCCGCATGAACAAACGCATCAGAAGTGAAGCCACAACTAACTACATGAGAATGCAGCTGCCTTCCTTCATTGGTAGCCTGCAAGGAAGCACAAGACCTCAAAACAGTAGGAAAATGCATGCAACTGATGTCATTTTCCAAATGGTGCATTTGGAAGAAAGCCCTTATAGCTTCTCTGTGCATAGACAATCTTGAATAGGCTAAAATGAGAGAGATATGGACAACTGGGTCTGGCTTGGGAATTCCATTGAACACCTGGCGTGCATAGACAGGAAACGGAAATACAGCAAGTGCTTAAAAAAGGTGTAGAGATGGAAGTTGCCAGTGAGGATGAGGGCGTGGATTTGCTTGAGCTGGCTCGCATGGAAGGATGGCAAGCGCAGGAGATTGATCAGGCGCACGTTGATCTACATGCGGGAAAACAGAACCTAGCTCAACGTTCGAATTTAGCCAAAGGGCGAAATGGGCTCAGAAGGTTGAATTCGAACGTTGGAGGCCAAACCTCAGTCCTTGTACTCCCTCGGGCACTTTTAATTGAGACTGTCACATAGGTCAATAAAATTGAGATGTGGGGATCCACTATGCTTTCCAACGAAGCGAGTCACCATTCATTGTGGATTGTGGAGGCCTCTCTACCCGACTATGGTCATAGACGGTTGGCGTCGTTGCCGTCTTTACCTTTTGGATGACAATAATTAAGGACCGGTATCAGCTAATTTTAAATGTTATTTTTACTAATTATCTCAATAAAAAATGACCGGAAGGAGCACTTTTTGGAGAGATAGTAGTATCTGCCTTGGCTCATGTTGGCATGCGCTCTTACATCCGGAGTTGTCAGATTTTGATCCAATTGTGCTTTGTTAATTCAAGTGGCCCACGTTCTAATAACGTGTAGTCAGATTTGATTCAACAGCTTGTGATACTCGTGCATGAGACAAGGCCCATGTTAGCTTTTTCCTAATGCTTGTATATGAAATTGGATGTATTTCGTGCAGTTTCATCTGTAATTGTGGAAGAATTTTACGTCTTCCCAGTTATATCCTCCCTCGTGTACACCTATGAGAAGTCTCAACGTCACCCTTGTAGGTAGAGTATAAAAGGGAATTTTTTAAATATAAAATAAAAAAATTATGATCTGACGCACTGTTCATTTTGATTCCCGAACAGGGTATTTGACGAGCCAACCCAAAAAGCGTTGAAAGGCAGTCTTACGCTGTTTTATTTCACTTTAAAAGGGCGATCACTTTAATGATGTATATCTCTCTCATTTTTTTATCTATTTTTGTTATTTTTGTTATTTTTTATTTTTTATTTTTAGTATTTTTCTGATGATGTTACAAAGATGTTAAGCTATCACATGCTATTTATCGTAATTTTTTTAATATTTTTTTATATAATATCAAAATTTTTGTAATATCATGATGATTAAAAAATAGGTAAAAATAAATCAGAAATGAGAGAGATATGCATTGTTGAAATGATCACCATTTTAAAATGGGACAAATTGTTAAAGATAAAAGCATCGGTACGTCTATGAAATTAGCCATTTTAGTGGGGACAAACTTTAAACAACTTCTGTGGCCACGATTGGAACAAACTTTCATCTTCATTGAGCTACAGCTCATCCACTGCCTTCCAAATTCCAATCAGTTTGAATTTGCTGGATAGCTTGCTCAAATGGTTGGAAGCTGGTTGGGATGGGAGCTCATTTTGACTCTGGTTATTTGCAATTGGCGCATGGTGCCAGGTTTAGGGTTTGGTATAGGATGCAAAACCCAATAGTTGCATTAAGGGTGGCTGGTTATCACGTAGTCCTTCCCTTTCACCATGGATTTCACTTGAGTAAACCTCTAAACCTAAATCTCTTGTATTCGCATATTCATT
This sequence comes from Houttuynia cordata, assembly GCA_039654745.1. Lineage (NCBI taxonomy): Eukaryota > Viridiplantae > Streptophyta > Magnoliopsida > Piperales > Saururaceae > Houttuynia > Houttuynia cordata. The sequence continues at coordinate 35,196,586 of CM077502.1, forward strand.
ATGTGGGTTCATTCAAATTTTCAAAATCATCAATTAATTATTTGCTACAATTTTCTATGATAGCTACTTCTGTTTCAACTGTATAATTAGTAACTTTTTGCGAGTTGAGAAACTTTGAAATTTGTAAACGAATTATATACTTAATGAGAGATCATAAATGTTGTTTTTGCTACATGATATGATATTTTTTATGACGATGTAGTTTATACAAAAAACAGCAAATTTCCTTTCAAGAGAAAATGGCCCTATGGCCCCTATTGAATGCATGAAAATGATATTTTCGACCCTCTCTGTTCCATTTTAATAACCCAATTCGGCATTTCAAAATTGAGTAATTTTACTTCATTTTGATAAAGCAAATTTGACATGCCAAAAAAAAAACAAGGAAATAGCAGATCTGACTACTAATGTGGAATGGAGTGAGAACTAAAATAGGAAGGGAACATATTCTGCATCACAATATTCTTCATTCATCATATTCAAATTTGTGACTAATTCTCGGGATTTGAGCCCTGAAGGCAACTTCTTTTTATTATTTCCCTAATGTTAGTTGTTGATATCTGTATTTTGATTTTTGTCAAACATCTATAATCCATGGCTGCATGTATATTGTGAATCAATTTTAACTGATGCTCATTTGCTATGAGATGATTATGCATTCGGCCAATAGGCCTGAGCGGCTCCAACGTTTCCCGCTGCTATATGATCAGCAAATGTACCTTTAATGAGAAATCTAAAGTGAACATTTTGTGCAAGTAAAATCTGTGTAAAAGTTCATTCATCAACGAATTCATGACAACATATACATTCTTTTATATGGTTGGAATGGCAACAATAACCTTTTTCATTACAAAAATGGCAACATGGACTTGAAAGATTATTTCTGCCATACATTTATTCTGTGCATTTATTGAATAAAAGTACATGCCTAGATGAACACATCCCCAAAAACATATGCATCTAGTTTGCTCATATCAATCATGTCTAGATGGAACCGGAGGATTTGATTGTGCAGCAAGTAATTTCTTCATGTTGGCCTTTATCAAACTCATCATAGATGGATCTGAAAAAAAGAGAGGGAAATAGGTCAAAAAAGAAAGCATTAAGTGATCAACTTGTCATCTATGTTTCATGAAGTTCATAAGTGATCAACTTGCCATCTATTCATGAATTGAACCTGGGAGGCCCTATCCAGCTAGGCTGGATTGACATCTTATCCTTTCCATATGAAAAATCAGTCTGCCTCATTTACTATTCCCTCCGTCCCATATTAACAGCCCTATTTGTTTTTTCGAAAGAGGACTAAATTCTAGAAAGCCAGATAGGACTATTAATGTGGGACAAGGGAGTATTACTTTAAAAAAAGACCAAAAGTTTAGCAATCTTATTCTAATATCATTGGTTATAAATGAGAAAACAATTAAACAAAAAATTGAGGAGAGTCGAGGCAGGTAAGAGTCTTATGCACTTGGTTATGACTTATGCACTCGGCAAATTCTGAATTGTTCAATTCAGAGTATTGTCTATACAACCACTTGGTTATGACTTATGCACTTATTATGTAGACTGTAAAGTGTTAAAGATTACCAATGCTACTCCCACAGTCATGGGTGTTGGAGCAGTAAGGAAAACAGGCAGCCCCTGCCACAAGTGATCCACCGGAGCATCTGTTCATGCAATCTTTAAAGCATTTGGGCACCCATGATGGCCATGATTTTACATAGTCATATGCAGAAGTGCTGGTGGTCAGTGCAAGCACCACAAAAAGCACAACTAGGGCAGTAGATCTTGCAGCCATCTTCTTCCTTGGGAACTTCGTGTATCTAGTCTTAGGCCAGAGATCAGAACTGAGAGACCTGCAGCTGAAATTGATGCCCAGGGATGTGAGATGCATGGGCATATATGTAGTGGCTGTCAGTTGGAATTAATGCTAAATTAAGAGCAATCAGTGTAGGATTAGTTCAGTTGGGGAGACAGTTTCAGGTGCAAAATTGAAGGGTTGTTATGATGCAGCTAACAGAGAGTTGCAAACGACATAACTGATCATTTGTCTCCATTGCTCTAATTTGCTCCTCCTAGCCTTAAACGGTTGCTTTGTAACTGTTAACCTTCGAAATTCGTTGGATAGAGACACTGGGGATCATGTACTATCTCCAAAAAGTGCCACTTGCTGTTTTGTTGGGTGCATCCAATGTTAGAAGAGAACAAATGACAGGGAAATTCAGTTGGCTAGCACGATCTGGATTAAGTGAGCTGGATTCTGATCGAAATGGAGTGAAATTTAAACTGATATACTAGATTGTAGTACACCCTCCCGTCTGATTTATTATTAACCTAGTTCGTGATTTGATATTAACCATTTAAGTATTTATTATTTAGGGAACTAACTAGGTTAATAATAAATCCGGACGGAGGGAATAATTATTAAGGGCAAACAAATTATTGAGAGAAAGTTATTAAGTGTCACAGCTCACGGCGCGCATCAGCATGACCGGGCCGCCATAGGGTTGTAGATCTGGGAGTGTGCGTTAATATACAAGGCGTCATGGAGGTTGTAGATCCGGCAGTGCCCGTTAATACAAGAGGTGGGAAAATGATTCCAACCTGCCTATCCTTCATGACGGCCTGTAGTCCTCCGGTGCATGCAAACATTCGTGAACGGGAGTTCAAAATAAGGGGACTCGATTATTTTACCACTTTTGCACTAATAAGAGTCCAATACTATATTTTTCCTTTAAAAATGATGAGAATGAAATAATAACGTCATAAATGACCATGTTTTTGGTATAGAATTCTTTTTGAAACTCAATCTTTTGATAATCAGTTGCCCGCGTCCAGTGGCAATCAACCCTCTACTCCGGCCGCCAACGACTTTGCAGGTCACCGGCTCTCTGCACTCTCCGCCATTCTTTTTTCTTTTTTTTTTATTCATTCAAAACTGGAAATCAGTTCAATACAAATAAAATTACATTACACTCGACTGATCTGGATTCCATGCCAGTTCTGTGGGGGCTTCACTCTCGCACTCTGCCATTCTGTGTTGATCCACACAGTGAAATTTAAGAAGCAAACACATCTAGTGCTGAAGATGGAAGGGAAGATTGCCATGATTACAAAGACAAACATGAACCAGAAAAAGGAATGACATTTAAGAATGTTGATGAAGCCTATAACTTTTACAACCGGTACTACAAAAAAAAGGATTTGGTAGTTGAAAAAGCATAAAAGCTTTTTACATTCAAGACTTTGTATGAGGTATATGGATTTTACTACAGGTATGCTTATGATAGAGGTTTTGGTATTGCAAAAAGACATACGAAGAAGAAAGAAGGCATGCAATATGAAGTCGTAATCAAATGTGGTAAAAAAGGTAAGGCACCACGGCATGAGACCATCATTTCTCCACCAGATGACAAAATTGATAGATATGATGAATTGTATGTTTAATGTCATCAATTCCTTCCCAAGATCGTTGAAATGAGGGCAACTATGAGCAATGGGTACAAGTTTCTTACTAGTATCTATACGGAGATGAGATTGAAGGTTGAATAATATTGTTTGAAATATAAAGTCAGTTAGGTGAAACGGTTGCAAACATAAACTTTGTGGAAGATGAGCATGCAAAATGTCCTCCTAAAGCATATAGTCCAATGGAGGTTCTGACTAAAGTAGGCCACCTACAAAGAAGATAATGACTAAATCTGAGAAGGGATTCCACAAAAAAAAGAGTAGCCAAGGCGAAAAAAAGGCATGTATTTAATTCTTTAGGAAGTCGCACGCTGAAATTCACCTTAGTCTTTGATGAGAATTGTTTTTATGTCTTTGTAGGCCGGTAAAAGCAAAGAGGTTCTTCATCCCATATCACATCATCTTCTACTCATGTTGGGTTACAAAATAGTATGATTGGACCATATCCCTTCGATATGTACATCAAGGTTTTCACCCTATGCGACCATCCATGCTCCCGACACCCCATCTCCCCTACCCTTTTCGTGAATTCAATTTTCAATTACAGCAACAACTTTGTGGAGCTACAGCATTTAAATTTGAACTGCAGCAAAAAAAAGTTGGTAGTTCCACAAGCATATAAAATGGTCACTACGCACTGCAATTTTCTAAAGAATGTGGCATACAATTTTTTAGGTGTTACAACATGTTGGGTTAAAAGGAAATTTTGGAAGTTTCTATAAGCATCTAAAATGCTCACCATGTACTACAATTTTTGCATAAGTTTAGTTGTTTTGAACCTTTTTGCTTCTAGTGGTTTATCACTCGGGGTTGGCTTTAGCTTTTCACACTGTGGAATACACATGTCAGCCTAATTTTAGCTTATACGATGTCTCTGACCTTGACCTTCTTCACATTCAATTTTGTGAGTCAACAAATGCGATTTATTACCGTCATATTTCATGCACTTGTTGGAATTGTATGTGGGAGCTTTGACTCATTAGAGTAGGCTCAACACCAGACAATAATACTGCCTTTAGCAAGTGCATGAAATATGATGGTATTCAATCAAATTTGGTGAATAATACGTATGGATGGAAAACAGTCTTATGAAGTCGAAAAAAAGTCCCATGAATTCTTGAACATAGCATGTGATGATAGGCAGCAATGTGGCGAGAAATTTCGAATGAGAACAAAAACCAAAAGAAGGTTGCAGTTCATTCATTTGCAAACAAAAAGCCAAAACATGGTAACTTATATTGCATTTTACACAAGTGAAGTTTCAACAAGATTCACACAATACTTTGTACAACACTACATATCTACTGCCATTTCAATTTGTATGGTCTACAAGTCGTTCGGCGTCCACCGGATCAGTATCACTATCCATCACACTAGACTTGTGAACCCTAGTCTTGCAAAGCATGCTCTTTGTCTTCAATACAGTTTTTGGTAGCTCCTCATGTTCCTGCCTCTGTTACCCTCCTCAACTCCTGCTTCAAGAAATCTTCTCTTTCAAGTTTATTGCGAAGCATGAGCTTGTTGAGTTTCTCCATCAGTTTTTGTCCATTGCGCACGACAAAAAGTCACCGTCTGTCCATACCTCTGGACAGAAATAGCTCTCTGTTCATGGCTACACTACACCAATGAGAGGTGATCGGAAGGGGCTGGAATGAGTTAAGGTGGCTTCTTTCTCCAGAGATCATCTCACAATAGACAAATGCAAGAGAGAAGGAAGACCTGAAATAAATTCGAATGACAGATTATCTTTTGGCGCTACAAGATCTATGATCTACGGAAATGCAATGCTAGACGAAAGGAGGTTTGCCTCACATAGATGGATTGGCCCCAGAGGGGGATGCTTTATTTTGAAACTATGCCAATGGCGACTGTGAATCGAATGGAAGGCTCGACGGTGAACGGCAGCTTTGAGCTCCTAGTGTCATGCCCCGAATTTCAAAACCCTGAATAATGCGCGGAAGCACTAACTCGGTTAAGGTCATGAGGCTGAAACCCGGGCCGCGACCGAATACTCGATCACATCGTCTTCTCATTCCAGAATGCTTAACCAATATCCGTTATACAAAAATCTTAAATAAAAATAAACAAACTATACTATTACAATAATCTAGTCAACAATTCATTAAACCATCAAAATAAATTCAGCACACAGGCTGATAAGTTCTCCATGAACAAGAAATTAAAAACGATAAATAAATCTACTTCTATCAACTTTCCACCATCGAGCTCCTTCGCACATACCTTGTTAGTTCCTTTCCACTTTGAGTCCTGCATCGAGAGATGCATGAGTATTTCGAAAGAAATACCCAGTAGGAGCCAAGAAAAACCCACAATATAATAATAATAAAGGAAATACTGACAACATGGTATAAAGACACGTTTAGAAAGATCAGGTTGAGCAAATACGGAGTTCACTTACTTGGACAATACTCATCGTCAAAGACCATCAACGGTAGTGAATAAATTAACATTAACTCAGATCTCAAACGTACAGAGCATCGGGAGGAAATAATAATGAATACTGACTCCAAACATACAGAGTGTCGGAGATAATAATTTCTGCTCTCTGTTCAGTCCACTTCCCCTATGGACGTCAATACCAGATCATCCTAGAGGTTCTACAGAGGAACCCAGCCATGCGTCTAGGGATGCTAGCCCCATCGGTGCTTATGGGCACAATGGGCTGAGACTGCAGACCTTCCGTAATATCATACAGTCTAAAGCACACGCGTTGTCGTCATCGACTGAACTACAGAGGTTCAATAATATAATCTGAGATCTAGCAATGGCTCATGAGCATACTATGATTCCAATCTAAGAGTGTTCATCAAAACTCTTAGTGGAGAAACAGTTTACATAGAACTGAATCAATCTAGAAATATCAAGAGCTCTCTCATCTGGAGACTCGAACATCAATCTTCCAAAATTTGACTCACAGAGAGTAAAGTAACAATCTCATTAATACAATCTGAATTGACTCACATAGGAGTACTCAAGAAATACATTCTGAATTGACTCACATAGGAGTACTCAAGAAATACAGTCTGAATTGACTCACATAGGAGTAACCAAAGAATTCTCAATGTTCAATCACAAGATGACTCAAGACTGAGACTCATCAGAAATAACTCATTAAACACCCTCACCATGCATAGCTCCAATCAAGACATCATCGATTCTGATAATATTGAGGATTACATGACGTTGGTATAAGATGGTAGGGTCTAGGAAACTAAACCCTAACTGAGAATCTAAGTTTTCAACTTCGACGCCAAAGATACTATATTGGTAGAACAATGACCCACGAAGGAATGACTCGGTCTGACATGACTCACTCTCTGGATTGGATAAATTACTAGACGTTACTAAGTTCATCTCTCTGGATTTTATATAGTTACTACAATTTATCATTAGGTATATCACATAGGTTTTAATATAAGGTATAGTTTAAACAACCCGGAAATATACTATTATCTGCACAACAGCTCCATTCTCTGGCTCACCATGGTCTGCACAGAACATATTCTAGTCTAAAATTTTTATGACAGACAGCTACATGTCTCTAGTTTCTAACCCAATTGACGGCATAATTTTCTGAGTTTTTTACATATAATTATAATTTTTCTATCACAGTCTGTTGGCACAAGACTAAGTCTGGCCGAGATCATTAATTATAAACTTACTTAATCAATACAGTCTATTACTCAATTAAACACTTATTAATGCATTCTAGACTTATTACATTATTCTCCTGGGTATTTAATAACTCCCAATTGTTCTGCAATTAATTAGATTCTTAACTACATTGTTAATCCCAAAACTGATTGTACATATTCATACGGTTTAGACATGTAGACTTTAATTAGGACTATTAATTCAGGACATACCCATACTAAATCATGAGATAATTAGGGTACAATAAATCTCAAACTCCAGTAACTCTTTTTCACAAAAATTGTTACTTTAATAATTAGTATCATAAGGTATGTATCATTATGCCAAAACAGTTTTGTACAAACACTTCCCTTTATTGGCCGATATGACCCAAAATAGACAATTAACGTGAGACAGGAAAACTGACGACCCAAAGCTAATCTTGGAGGCTGAAACATCTGAATACCAGTATGCATTAACCACAAGTTTCAAACTTTAAGGATTAATCATAGCATATGATTGAAATCTGGAATCCGGTATGACCCACATAATCATATAACAACGAAACTAAGGAAAGAAGACATCCATATAAGGACATACAATTGTACAACGTCCAACAGAATGTACTCATCTCGACCAAAGCAGCAAGCATACGGTGAGAGCTAAGTGGAGCCATGCATGAGAAGTATTTAATTTACTAGGATCGAGTGCAATAGTCATCATGTTCAAAATAACAAATGGTAAACTATTGAATTGAACGACACCAATATCAAACGGATCATCATTCATATAGGTATTCACATCAGTGCTCAAGTATCATATTCATCATGAAATAACACAATTTATAGTATGGAATTGTGGGAAAAAGAGCACCTACCTCGCAAGACAAAAAATCCGATTTTTCTTTTACGCGAGTTGTCTCCTTCGAATCACTTCTCTTGCTTTCGCGATCCAAGCACTACGGTTCGCACTACCACCCCTTAGGTCACTGTAGAAGGCTGAAAGGAGAATGGACGAGACCCCCTTTGCTGGTTTGCACGTCTCTCAAAGTCTCAAAGGGATGGCAGTCTCTCACTTAGTGAGTTTAAATAGCAAGTGCCCTATTCTCCTAGGACACATCTCCACCATTGATTTTCTCCTAATCTAAAGGCCACAAATGATCATAAAAAACAAGCCTTCCACTTGCCCAAGACGTGTCCCCAAATTAACTCCTCATTCAGATAGGATTTCCTTTAATTAAGGAGTTTCAAATCTCTAATTCGGTTACACATATTTAAGACAATTTTTCCCAAATTGGATTCAACCTTCCACCATTGATGGCTACCTAATCTAAGGCCACGATCTGCCCCAAATCAAGGCACGATCTCCCTCTTGAATGTGGTCAATCCATTATCTCAATCGGTTACAAATCCCCTTTAATTAGAGAATTAAGTGAATTTAAATTGATTCCCAAAACTACTTCAATAACCTCCTTTAAATTGATTTCAAAGCACGATCATTGCTCTTTGCCACATGGCAACTCTAAATTAGATTGGTAACTGATTCCATCACGTCCATAAACCTCTCTTTGGTTGCCTTAACTTCCTTTAATTAGGGATTCCCCAAAAACAGTCCAATTCAAACCGGATTTGCAATTAATTCAAAATTCTCTCTCCTCCTTGATTCTCTCTCCACTACGACTAACCAAACCTTATCATGCCAACCACGTGCACAGTGCCCAGGGCGCGGTGTCCACATGGCTCTGGCTCTCAGTTGCTCCTGCGTCTGGGGCGTGGCACACAGATGGACGGCTCGATGTCCCACGAATGGAGTGTGCCGTATTACACTGCACAACTCTAGTACCACATCACTAACTCAATTTATTAACTCAAAATACTCAAATGAGTCTCTACACACTGGTCTCACACCCTGGCGCCTGGCCTCCACTCCTGGCGTCAGGTGCACTCAGCCTCTGGTGTCAGGCCAGCCTCAGCGCCAGGTTGAGCCCAGTGCCAGGGCTAGTCTTCGCGCCCTGGTGTACTGCCTAATCAGGTTTATCAATTCCACTCTTCTATAAGTATCACAAAACCAAATCAACACACCAAATTATAAGGTTTCAAAACAGGCAGCAAAACTTTCCTATTTTAGAATAGTTTCCTAAAATAGCAATTTTGGTAAACTTACAGAATTTTCGGGTGTTATACCTAGATGGGAGGAGATTAGGTCGTCTCCTTGTAGATCATCTAATTTGGGGGAGAAGTGGAAGGAAAAGAGAAAATAGATACTGGGTTCAAATTTGAAATCACGTGCTTATAAACATCCGCTAAAACCCATCAATGATTCAAGGGTTTTTCTGTTTCTATAGAGCGGACAGCAGAGTAGACCAAACAGGCAATAACCCTTTCTTTACAACTCGATGTTAAAATAGGGTGCCACTTATTAATGATTTTCTGATTCCCATCAGTTTGGGGCCTCCCTTTGTCCGATTTTTCGTCTTTTGGAAATATTTTCAATAAAAAACATGCAGGTCACCTTCTCCGGGAAAAAAAGCACGTAAGTCACCTATGAGAAAAGTTACAAGTTTCTTTGGATATAAACCTGATGGCGCCCATTGATATAGGGGCTGTTTGGGAGGCCATTTCCCACTTCATTTCCCATCATTTACCACCATTTTCCACTAAAAAGTGTTTGAGAGTTATTTACATTTTCATTTACATTTAGTAGGTGAATGATCATTATGGTCATTTTCATTCTCAAAGACATTTACTTGTCAAATAGGTTTTTAAATAGGAATCTTGTGACGAATTACCATAATTACCATTCTATCATTCATGTCTCCCTTTTGAATCCCCAAAATCCATGCCTCAATCATCAAATAAAAATGAAAAACTTTTCCTTTCCTACAAACATCAAATGGCCTCCCAAACAGCCCCATAAGGTGCATGCCTCTTGCACATGTCCGTAACCTGTGCCATCAAATTTCGATACACAGTTTATGATGCGATGCGTAGAGAAGAAAACAAATAAAGTTAAAGTTGATGATAGAGATGAACGGAAATGTTCCATAATTTGATAACTGGCTGTAGCCAATCTGCGTGACTGCCCATAATACATGTTTCCTTCGTCTTGTTTTAATAACACCATAGGCATCTAAAAAAAAGAGCTCCATAGGGAAAATTGCTATTTTTTATTGAAGAGTGTAAACCATAGTCAAGAGAACCTGTAAGGGGGAAGAAAGATTCAAAATCCACTTAAATTGATCCCGATGGAGCATCTAATATGGGACTGTCATTTTCTCTCCTCATGGAGCTTTAAAGCAGGACGGAAGGAGTAATACTTTTGACTCGGGCGAACTTTTGACCTCCACCCGCAGCAGATACATAACATAAAAGTATATTTAGAGCTTAAATTGACAAGCAGCACAAAAGTTTAAATCTCTTTTGTCCCTTTCTACTTTAAAGACCGAAGAAACACCAATATCTGAGTAAGTTGGTTTCTAAAAGTTCAACAGTCATTAAAAAAACAAACTCGCTATTTTTACATTTGGATGAACCAAAATTTAAAGCTTAAATGGATCAACCAGCCCAAATGCAAAACTCTTTTGTTTTTCATATTTTCTACTTCAAAGGCTGAAGAGAGATGCTGAACAAACATCTGAATTTTAGAGGGTCACAATTCACGTGTGAAGCTCATAACTTTGGAAAGGTGATGTTGATAATCAGTGTATTTATAAGCCTCGGCAATAGAAAAGTAGCAGTATTTAAGGATAGAAAAAAGAAGAATCACAGATATTGTTAGAGAATAAAAAAGAATAAGTACAATGATTTGATAAACAAGATGGTATGTTCTTGATCCTCTAGTCTTCACCAACCATTGGCACAATTCATGGACTGTTTCTAATTTTTTTGTTATTTGCATGTTGAAATACACTAATCTCATAATGTTGAAGCTGCATTCTTAAACCGTATGTTCTTATAATCTATGAAGTCTTTCGGCTAAAACTTGTCCACCAATTCACAAACGTTATCAACTCTAAAAGATTCAACTCATCTTGAGGATCTAGAGCCGAGCTAAGAGTAAGCAACTCTATTGCTTGCTCACTAAAACGAGCATTCAGATCCTATAATCGAGAATCAATTGCAGCATAAAAGATATCCACTCAGCAATGATGCTCAACAAAAAATCATCTTATTGATGATGTGCTCAACCTCTTCTCCCAATATACACTACAAAATTTTGGTTTCTAGCGACCACGCTATGGTGGGGGTCCGTGAAAACCCCAATTTAAAAGGGTCTTTAGAGGCGGCCTTTGTCGGGTCCTTGGGAATGGAACTTAACAAAGTCATGCCGGTGAAAATCCAAGATTTTTTTTGCGTGGGTGTGCTAGAAACTGCTAACACATGCCTAGAGGCTTTGAGGCAAATCGCTGCAAAAGATCTTGCGCCAAAATTTTCCCCCTCCCACCAATAGATCCCATCATCCGGATTTCCAACTTTGTGGTTGTTGCAAATTATAGACTCCAGCGAGATCTCGAGGCTCTGGTTTTCTCTTCCATAGTGATCAGTGGATTTGATCTAGGTATTTCTTCCCTCCTGTCTCTCTCCCCCTCTTAGTCCCCTCTTCCTACCTCTGCATTTTTCTCGGCCCTCCCACTTCTTACCCCTCCGATATTCTGTAGCAGGCAATTGGGCAAGGTCAAAACACTGGGGCAGAAAGAACTTGATGTTTTGCCCTACTCTTGTGAGTTGTGACTGTTTGGTTTTGTCTATTTAGATTTCTAAAGAAAATCCATTGGTGGAAAAATAGGGCTTGGCATGAAAGAGATTATTTAATTTTTTGTTCCTTTCTAGATTTTGTTCATAAAACAAACTGAGATGTTCAATGTGCCTAAATATTCCAACAAATGCAGCAAAGTTAAAACAATTTGTTGTGACTGCAGGATGTTGCAAATAATGGTGTCTGGCATCTCTACAATTTCATTGGTGGAGGCAATGAACAAATGGCTAAATATCTCAAGGTTTACTTCTATTCGCTTTTTTCGAGTTGATTTTTACATGATAATCATTATAGCACAAGATGAAATGAGATGAGGTGGGAAACAAGTCAGTTTTGATTTCTTCGGGGGATCAGGAAATGATTTATTATCTGTAGATTAGTTTTGCTATAATTTGTTGTGTCCACCTTTACAATTGTTCCAGATTTGGTCCATTGAAAAATAGTCATGCCTAATATTTTTTTTTCTTAGACCTTTGTTCTGAGTCATGCCTAATTCTTTTTTTTTTTTAACAATTCCCCTCCCACACATCACCCATGTATTGAAATATGGATGCATTTCCTACCTGCTTCAATGTCACGCTAGCATCATCCACTTCACTCGCACTTATTATTTTTTTCTGTCTCACTTTCCTCGATTGGGTGTCTTTCAGAATCCAGAATAGGAAACTTCAACCGTCGACAACACCAATTTGAATCAGCCAATCTTCCCCTCAATTCTCATAGTGTATATTTATTAAGCTTCACCAGTACTTGTAAAAGGTATTTTTTTCAAAAGGTGTTTTTGATCTTTTTCAATTTCTCTTTATTGAACAGGTATGGAATTTAGGCCCTTGTGAAGCTATATCGCATTGCAAAAGGTAATACTGCAGCCATTGCTTGCACTGTCATTGTACTTTTATTTTTGCAATCTTTGTTTCCTCAGTTATTTGCATCAATTTTAGTGATGTTATCCTCTTCCTAATTCATATTAGTTCTATTAGCATAGTTATAAGAATAAGTCTTTTGCAGTAATTTGTTGCTAAAAGATAGAATATTGGCTATGTTGCATGAAATAACAGTAACCAAGTGACCCGTTACTGTGTTTTGCATGAAACATTAAACATAATTGAGTTGATGATAGATTCATGAATGTCCTTCAAACTCTATTCCATTTCTTTTCTCTTCTTTCTATTTTTTTACAATTAAAATATTGGGTTAATCCTGTAGGTTGCAGTATATTTTTTCCTAAATTTTAAATAGCATAAACTATATCTTTGAACAAATTATCCTTGGAAAAGCTGACAATTTTTTGATGAGAAAGCAGTAGATTAGTGACAGGTTTTATAGTGTAACAGAAAATATGAATTAAAATGTTCATAACAATATTTTTTGCCTTCTCGACTGTAGATAATGTCTTATTTTTTCACTTGGTAGAAAACTTGTACAGATTAAGGAGGAAAATGCCAACCTGAAAACTTGTACAGATTAAGGAGGAACAAGTTTTCTACCACTTCAGACAATTCAAGTAAAAAACAAGTAAAAAATCTAACAATCATTCAAGTTGTTGGCCTTGGAAGAAGCTCCTTCTTCATGAAGAGGCCGTTGGCCTCGGGGAGAATCTCTATAATTAAACAATGTCATCGGGACGTGGTTTTGGAAGAAGCTCCTCCTTCATGATGGCGCCATTGGCCACAAGGTAGAGATAGTTAGGACCAGATTCTCTTGAGAGTTTGCCATTCAAGACTGTCAAGTAATCTACTGGGGTTTGGCAAACTTCATTAAGAAGACAACTCTGACCTTTCTTCACCGCTGGTCACCATTGTGTTCATGAAGGAGCTTCTCTTTACAACTGCACATTCAGCAAGACCTCACTCTGCTCGATGTACATGGGTTTCTCCTACTCTTTCATTTTCATTGCTTCTCTTAATCAAACTAAAATAGGATCTGTAATACTTCTCTTTATTCGTATGGAATTAAAGCTTCTGTATTAGCATAGCATCGATCTTGTGATTAATTGATTGTCATCTGCATTAACTCACAGCCTAAGAATTCATGCAATGATTGGAAACAGAGGTCACTAAGGTTTACTATTTGATTGTCGTTGTTCGGCTCCACTTTATGGCAACTTTATGTTTTTCAGTCCAATTGTTAGAGCATGATTTTTGTTGTTACTGATCTAATCGTAGATCACTTGACATGACTGTATTGAGCAATTTCTAGTTGTCTTTGTTGATTCCCTTGAAGCTCTCTAATGTGGGTTTATATGAAGATGGGTTTCAGAAGAAAGCTAAGGAATGGGGTTCCGCATGGCTTCATCTTCTTGTCCCGTAGCTTTTTGACTAAATAGATGTAATATAGATTTTTCATGACCTAAGAACAGATTAATTTTATAGAGCTTCTATGATCAGTTTGTTGACTCACCTCTAAAGAAGAATAAGTACAATGATTTAAGAAACAAGATGGTATGTTATTGATCCTCTAGGGTCTGTTTGGTTCCTGAAAATGGGGGAAAACCCAGGGAAAGGGAAAGAGGAATCCCCATCTTTCCACTGTGAACCAAACAAAGAGAAAATAGGCGGGTGGAAAGTAGGGGAAAGAGGGGTAGATTTGGGTGGAAAGTAGGGCCCAAAATTTTCGACCATGAGATGGGGGGAGTGCCGGAGAAAATCGTCGGGCTCAAGCTCACGATCTATCTCACTTGCCCCTCATCTCCCTTCCTGCCCTAGCCAAAGCTACTGCTAGGCCTCCATCGCTACCGATGTCAGTGATCCTCCACCTCATCGATGATCCTCTCCCCTCCCCCTTCTATTGACTACTCCTCTCCTCCACCGCTGACATCTCCTCTCCTCTATCCCGCCGCTTTGGTTTTCTTCACTATCTAGCCGCTCCAACAATTTCTCTCCTCGCTCTGGTTCATGTGGGCTTCTCTCATTGTGAGCTTCTCCCTCTCATACATTGTTCCTTTTTGTTGGATGTTTGATTTGCCATTTGAATGAATCCCTTGTGTATTGACTATTGTTGGAATTTAATGTGATGATTGACCTTGTTGGTTTTAATACAAGATAATGGTCATTTGTAATTTGCAACTACTTTGGGTATTTTAAAAAATACAAAATATATATTTTTAATATTTTGCTGAATTATAGATGTAATAGATGAGTTGGTCTGCTTAGATTATTGTTTGGATCACATGTTTTTTTAAGGGTCTGCTGTTTGAAGTGAAGCTACATTGTTTGAAAAATTCACATGGATTAAATGAAATGTTTGCATGCTTATTTTGTCCAATTGAATCATGTTAGCTTCATGGTAGCTTGTTTTTTTTTTTTTGCTAAATATAGTCGCAACCTTTTGACTATCATAGTATAAGATGGATTTCTTAATTTGAGATGAAGCTTTTAGCTATTTGCATCTAGAGTTTCATTAAAATTCTAATATACACGTATCTGCTGGCCATTTTTATTTTCTATGGAGATTTTTTTGCATTTTAAAATAATTTTATTTAATAGAATTGTAGTTTCATTTCGCTTCTACATGTTATAAAATATTACATACATTTCCTAGACATTCTTTAGGTACTTGAATATGCATGAATAATGTAAAAGGATTTGATACAATGCTGACAATTCTTTTTTATTTTAGTTTCACTCACTACAACAAAAATGGTTTTTAACGACGGATTTTATTTCAACAGAACAAAATCCGTTGATAATAATTATCATTGGCGGCAGACATAAATCTGTCGTAAAAGTTAAAACATTAACGGCGGAATTTTCCGGCGGACATATATCCATTGGTATTAAAATTTAATTACGACCGATTTTTACGACAGAAAATGGTCCGTTGGTATAAATCTATGTATTTCGACAGTTTTTTCGGCGGCAGTAATTCTGTCGGAAAAGAATAGCGGCGGTTTTGTTTTCGACAGCATAAAATCGATCGTTAATGGAGCCCTATATAAAAAAACCTACCTAAACCCACTTCCCCCTCCTCCCGTCTGCCCTCGATCGATCCAACCCTCACCCTCTGCCCTCCCGGCCTCCGCCGCAGTGCTCCATCGCATGACCCGCATCCCTCCGCCGTAGAACTCCGTCGCTCGATCGGACCCTCACCCAACGGGAGAGAGGAGAGGCGCCGCCGCAATTCTTCGCAGCCTCCGATTACCACTGTGCAAGTACGTTATCGGCTTCTCGCTCTCTACCTTCTCTCTCCATCTCCCTGTTCTCTCCATCTCCCCGTTAAAGTGCGGAAAGTGCGCCAGCTCCGGCGGCAACTGCCTTGGTGCTGGGATTTCATAGGAACGGAGTTTTGCAGGAGCGAAGGGGGTTGAGGATCGACACCCGGTTCCGAAGGTTGGCCCTTGCATCGTCCTCTGCCGCTGCAAGCAGGTCTGGCGTCGCCCACCGTGGGGTCGTCTGCTAGGCAAAGGAGGTTGCAGTTGAAAGTTAGAAACTCAAATTTTATCTTATAAAAGAAGTAATTTACTTATTTGATGTCCCATTGTCTTTGTCTTTACTTTTGATTGTCAAATATCTGAGTTTGATTAACTTTATTATGTAATTCTCTGCATGAACATCTAGCAGACAGATTTAATACACTACTACTTTGCCCAATCCATGGCAGTGTGTTGATAACTTGATGTTAATTAATGACATAATGTTTATTTTTGGCAAGAGAATTAATGACTTGATGTGTTTCTTCATTCATAGGATCAATGCATAACGTGTGCTTTAGTAAAAAGCCTATATAACTAACCGTGGGGTGCTCAAAATAAGGTTTTGTCGAATTAATGCTAAGGTATTAGTACTGCTCCCAATGTGTTTGATGAAATGGTGGCTTGAGAATTCTGACTGACCCCTATATGTATGGTGAAATGTCAATAAAAGATAAAAAACTTTTTTGTGATAAAAGCATTTTTGGGTTAAAAGTACAGAACTGTAAATTTTTATTGTGGGGGCCATGCCTTAGGTATCGAGATATTGTAGGATTGGATACGAATGTGTTCCATATTTATGATGTATTGAATTTGGTTGATTTAGTAGATCAAATGAGAATCAGCTTGTTCACTAGCAGCCCCATGGTTGTATGTCACCTCTCATATCTTTAACTGTCATTTCTGTTACAGGTAGTGGCTCTTGGTACGATCAGTAATATTGTTGTCCATTTTAGTCCTTGTAAAACAATCTTTAGCCAATGTGGAGCTGTAAAACAACTTGTTAACTTTACGAAATCGATGTTACTACATGTTTGTGTTACTAAAATCGTTTGGAAGAATTCAACCTCTGCTGGTTAGAAATAACAAGGGATTGGTAATCTGTGTCAGTACATTTTTCATTTGATGAGTCAACATGAGTTTATGTCCTTAAGTATTAGAATATAAAAATAAGCTACCTAGATAGATAGATGAATAAATAGAGCTGAGGGATTGATGTGAACCTGGATGATTTTATTCATTTAATTATGGAGGAATAGCACATTAGGAATTCTATTCTGATTAGCTGTTTTAGAAGTTAACATGAATTTTATTACTTCAAAGAACTACCTCTTCTCTTTAGGATACTTTCTCCATCTTCATGGGTTCTGTATCTGTTTATGCAATCTAATCTATTGTTCCTGCTGTTTGGAGTGTGAGGCGAGTGTTGATCTCAGCATGACATTGGATTTCATAGTCAAGTTCCCTCCAGATTAGCAAGCTTGGGGGAATCAGATTCGGCAAGATATTCAAATGACTATTTGATTTGTTACCTTGTACAAATTGTCTGTACTTAAAGCTCTTGATGTAATGTATAATTCCAGGTTCTACCCCTTTTCGCCCACCATAAGGTTATCCATTTTAACAAGACTGATTCACGGTTGGCGAACAATGGTCTGTCAATTGAGCTACAGAAGCTTCGATGCCGAGTGAATTATCATGCATTAAAATTCACTGAACCAATTGAGGCCTTGGGAAACAAATTGGTTCAGATCCTACAAGAGAAGGGAACTTTCATCGCATTGCATTTGAGATATGAAATGGATATGTTGGCTTTTTTTGGATGCGTACATGGATGCACAGAAGAAGAAGCAGAAGAGCTCAGGAAACTGAGGTTTGGTGAAATTCCATAAATCAAATTTCTTGTACATTAACATAGGCAGTGATTTCCTTACTTTTCTTTCATTCCATGTTTATGTATTTTCCTTTGAACATGGCACATATGCATGCATAAAATTTTAGCAGTTTTCAGCTGTATGCTAGTCTTCACTAAAAGCAAATGTTTATTACATTTTGCAACGTGCTACAGCCTACAAATGGCTGGACCATTCTGAAGGTTGATGTCAACAGTAGGCCTAATAGTTGCTAAAAAAAGGAAAATGTTCTGTTTTCTTTGAGGTTTTCTTAACATATGTTTCCCAATTTTTGGGATTTTCATTTTCAGATATGCATACCCATGGTGGAGAGAGAAAGAAATTATCTCTGAAATAAGGAGACTGCAGGGCCTATGTCCTCTTACGCCAGAGGAAACTAATATATATGTTGCCTCTGGAGAGATATATGGCAGTGAGCGCAGGCTCCGGTCTATGAATGTGAACTTAGACTAACTTAGCTATCGTCGTTTTTTAGCTAGCCTCGTCCATTTTGTGGCTTCTTTCGGCAGCTGGCCAGCAACTTCCTATTGCAGAAGTGGATGAAGATGTAGCAGCAGCATACTTTGACAGGCAGACCAGAGAACCACTTCTGCCTTCTCAATGTTTCTGCAACAGGTCTCTAGTACTTTTAGATCAATGTTGTTACCTTTTATCAGTAACAAGTGGAGAAATGTGGTGAAATTAATTTCATTTTTTTCTTTTATTATCTGTCATAGGAAATATTGTTCTGCCTTAAATTATTGGTATAAAAATCAATAATTTTGCAATTATTGACAAGCTTCTTCTTTTTTATCTCCCTGTTTATGCAGTTACAGTGCAAGGAGGTTGTCCTAGATGAAACAGATGTACCTAAAGCCATCATCGACTACGTTGTGCATCAATCAGTAGATAAGCTTGTTCTTGGGGCTTCATCAAGAAATGCTTTTACAAGGTAGAAGAAAGCAGAAGATGTTTTTCCATATTGTGTTTACAGATGGACTCACAGGATTTTCTATATTCATTACTGACAGTTCTTATGTATGTTGACTTGTTATTTCGTGCTTAGTGCAAACTTTTTTTTGTTGTAGGAGTTGGTCTTGTTTGTGGGCATTAACTGCTTACTTTTCTTACTACTGTGTTCACCAGAGAGTAGATTCACCTATGCTCCATTTTTTTGTTCACCGGAGAGTAGATTCATCTGCCTAGGTTACTGCAAAGATTACAGGGAATTGAAATTCAGATGTCTGTTTGTGTAATATAATAATTGTCTATTTGATCATTATGTGTTAAGTATGTGACATGATCTACTGGGGCTTGTAGTATGGTTGCACCAAATTCTGATTTGTCATTTGGTATTTATCAGGCTAATGAAAACTACTGTGTATACAGCCCAAACTGAAGGTCAGGCAACAAAGAGCAAAAGGGGACGTAATCCTAGGTCTTCACCTTCTGCAGACATCTCTGACTGCTCACAAGCTGATAGTGAGAAAGAAACTGCTGATGTTTTGGAGCGAAAAGATGGTGATAGCAGCAAGGACAACGATAATATGTCCCTTCCCGAGTCCCCAGCTACCAAGAAAACAGCTTCACCATCAAATCCTGATATGAAAATGGATGTTGCCTTGCCTGCCAAATTGGAGCAAGAAACTGTCCACCCTTCTCAATCTGACTCTTCACCTCGCCCTAAACAGGGCCGACCTGCTAAGAAGAAATCTTCTACCAATACTGAGGTGGCCCAGTCTGGTAGTGAAAGACTTCGAGAGCCAAAAAGGAGTCGTCTGGGTGACCAGGATGAGGAGGCGGTACCTGCTTCTGCTAAATTGAAGCATAAAGAATATGGAGGTATTCGTGATTTAGATGTCAAACCTGATGATTCAAAGGCATCATCGAAGGATACAGTCCTGGATGAAGTCCGTCCATCCACTGAGATTGGCTCCAAGAAGGAATCAACAGTTGGCAAGGAAGAAAATAAGATAAAGAGGAGAAGGGGTAGGCCTGCTGAGAGAGATGCAAGTAGTGCATCACGCAAGAGGGTATGTTTTTTCTTTTTAGGCGGCCTTTATGTTGTATTCTAAATTAGCCTGTCAGTTCTGTTATCTTTCAATGTATCTTAAGAATGAAATTTCTCGTTATCTTTCAAGATCACGAGATGATTACTTTGTCAAGGTCTTTTTTTTGGCAACATTGTACAGTTTGTTTGTCGTTTATCAATATAAAATTGTTTATTATTGTTCTTTCTTTTATATATATTAAAATAGCTTTTATTAGAGGCCAAAAAAAACTGCAACTAATTTTTTTTTAAAATATGTAATTTTGTAGCGACGGAACCAACCGTCGAAAATGTCACTAAATCTGTCGTTATAGTTTTTACCGTCAGGGTTAACGGAAAGGCAAAATCTGTCATAAATCATTTTTTGCGACAGTAATAAACCGTCGCAATAGATACACCTTCAACGGACAAAAACCGTCGCGATAGACACTACTTCAACAGACAAAAACCGTCGCTGAAAACCGTCGCAAAAATATTAGCGGCGGTTTGCCCTTTTTCTGTCGTTAAGTCATTAGCGGCGCCACCTATATCAACGGAGCTAGCGACGGTGTAAAACCGTCGTTAAACACTTAAAGCGACAGAATTGGTGTCTTTAGCGGCGGTTTATGCCGTCGCTAAAAGCCAAATTTGTTGTAGTGACTGGATTTGAAATTTTTGACTTGTTATCTTTTGAATATGTCTTGTAAGTAAGCCTTTTATCATGTGCTCGTGTAGCTAGAATCACTAGTAGATGGTGTTGAATGAAATTTTTTGTCATGCAAATTATGTCTTGTGTTTTATCTTATTAAAATTATGGAATATGCGTGTAGATGGATAAGGATGAGTGGGAACGAAGACGTCTATGTGCTATTGTAATAGTTGTTGCATATGTGATAAGCATAAAATATACATATTTATATGCCTTATTTACCTATATGCTAGTGTAGTTTTTGTGATAAAATATAAATAAAACGGGTTATTTGTGATTAGGGTAGTAATTAGGGGATTAATAATTAAATTACTCTAATTAACTATTTTAGATGCATTAAAGAATTTAATGAATCATATTTTTTATTATGCGTCTAATTTTAGTTTGGTTTTGTTATTGTAGGTTTAAAAATACGAATTGCAGATCGGTAGCAGACGAGCACGTTAGACGTGTTTTGAAATGCCGAAGTGACCCAAGAGCTGATATCGCGCGTATTGAAGAATCTGAACCATTGATGAGCTACTTAAGAGAAGACGGGCGTGAAATTGAAGTACAGATGTGCAGATTCGATTCGGCGGTGGAGATCGTTACGACGGGTTTTATTTGATTAAAATAAAAAAAAGAAAAGAAAAGGATGAAAACCGGTCTGGTCCGGTTTGGGTCGAAGAAAAAAAAAAGGAACGAAACAACCCGAGCCATCGGCTCGGGTGTCGAACAGAACAGAAAAAAATAGGGTGCCTCGAGCTTCGGCGGGCTGATCGACAAGAGACGGCGGCTTGGGCATGTCGAGGTCTTGATGGCGCATATGTGGCGGCTATTATGGCTGCATATTGCCACAAAACATTCAACAATAGGTCTATCTCATATAATAGGGATTCACAAAGGCGGTATTATATAAAGCATCTTACACAATTGGATGATCAAGATTGTCGTGATGCCTTAAGAATGAGAATTGACGCATTTATGTGATTCACCCATATTTTAAGAAGCACAGGTCACCTTCAAGATAATTGAAGAAGTTCTATTGAGGAACAACTTGCATAGTTCCACTTCTTGCATTCATCTGAGACTGTCAGTCGACATTTTTAGAATGTTCTCAATGCAATACTTTCGATGGAAAGTTATTTTCTAAAGCAGACGTCTGGATTAGATACTCCCCTAGAAATTAGTAGCAGCAGTAGATTTTGGACTTATTTCAAGATAAATAATTTTTTAGTTTGATGTTGGCATGTAATATCATTAGTTGAGACAATGCAAGAAATTAGTTTGTTACAGGATTGTGTTGGTGGTGTTGATGGGTCCCATTTTCGAGCCAAAGTTCCACTGCCTCATGTACAAAGGTATAGAGGGCGTACGGATTTTCCAACACAGAATGTGTTAGCAGCATGCAATGCACTTTCGTTTTAAGGTTCATATATGTATTAGCTGATTCTAGAATATTGAGTAATACCCTTAATAGAGAACATACGCTTATTGTACCCCTAAGTAACTACAAAGTTAACTATTTATTACTATACAACATTCTGTTTTATAATATCTACTTATATTTTACATATTTGTTGTGTTTAGATAAATACTACCTAGCAGACGTAGGATTTGCATTACGGACAACTTTTGTAGTTCCTTTTCATGCCACACATTATCATTTGAAAGAGTACACATCACATGAGCCAGAAAATTATAAGGAATTATTCAATCATAGGCACTCATCTCTACGAAATGCAATTGAAAGAACTTTTGGAGTGTTGAATAAGGGCTTTCCTATATTGGGTTCAAGTGCAGAACCATTTTACCCCATTGAAGCACAAAGTGACATAATTTTAGCTGGATGCATGCTTCATATTACATTATGGGTGTGGATCCAGATGAAAAGCTCATTGAACAAGTTGATAGAGAATTGTTGGATGAACAAGAAGAAGATGAACTTCCAACTTTGTCAATAGATGACTCCTATCGTTAGGCTACAACTTTTAGAGAGGCAATAGTTAATGCAATGTGGTATGACTATGAGCTGACTCGGGATTAGTTAGGAATGTTTGTGTTGCTTAATTATGTTTGCAAGTCAATATTTTTTAATATGACAAAAAACATACTCCCTCCATTCCAAAATATTGTGTATATTTGGAAATTTTTACTGTTCCAAATACTGGGTACATTTTGGCTAATCATGTGACTTGTCCCTCATCTTTTCTTCTTCCCTTCTTTCTTCTCCATCGCCCAATAGACCACTCAAAAAGTTGGGATTTTTTGGGGAAAATGGCTTCTGCTTTCTATTTTTACAGAACCATAAATAGGTTGTCCTCCTCTTCGACTAATTGTCGTAGCCTAGCCATATCAACCTCCTCCCCTCCCCCTACCTCAATGGTTGCTGTAGAAAAAGGGGATCTTGGAAGTCGGGGCTGACGCCAATCTCGGAGCTGAGGCTGGGGGAGCCTAAGGGAAGGGGTAGGAGTCCCATTCCGAGACGATGGGAGGGGCAAGTATGTGGCTTTAACCTCTTCTTTCTCTTATCTGCCACCTTCCTCACTGCCATCTTGTTCAAATGTGGGTTTTGGTAGCTTAGGGAGAAGATGGCGACAACATGTTTCGTCGGCAAGCAGGCCGATTGTCCAAGGGGGGTGAGGCAGAAGGGAGGTCAAAGAGGTGGTGTGAGCTACCAGAAGCGGAGAGTGGGAGCTCATAATGATGGAGCATGGAGACGTCGAGCTTGGGCACAAGATGTTTGCCTGTAGAGCACAATGCAACCATTTATTTATGAATTTGTAAATTTTTCAATGTGGCTAGAATCTCCCGCCATCTCAGTTAAGGTAGATATGATGATTTATTGGATCTACTGTATTTGTTGTGCATGGATTTGTTTGAAGATGGGTTTTCCTATTTAAGTTTTTATATCTATGCTTGTGATTATGGGGATTATCACGTTCAATATATGTCTTCTTTTAATTTAGTTTATCATTGCATATTTATATTTATGGTTGCGAAGATGGCACAAAACCTTGTTTGGTCACCTGTGATGGACAAATGTTTGACGGAGACATTAAAAGAGTAAATGTCACGAGGGCAAAAGATAGATAGACGCTTAGCTACTTGTGCATATGCTACCATTGTGAAAGCTTTGAAGGAGAAACATGGAATTGATTGTAATGTGAAGCAAGTCAAACATCGGATGAAAACAATGAGAAAACATTTTGCAATACTTCAAGCACTTCAAAAACAAAGTGGATTTGGCTTCGTTGATGCCACTAAAACATTTAAAGCTGACAAGCATGTTTGGGACTATTACATAAAAGTAAAACATCTATTTTCATAAGTGTAGATTTATCTTATGTTGTATTGTTTAAAACAAACATAAGATTATTTACTTGTTGGTTTCTATGTCTATGAATATCATCATGCAGAGACAAAGAAATTTTAAGACAAACCTATCCACAATTGGGAAGCTTTATGCATGCTTATTGGAAATGATCAAGCCCAAGGTTATGGTGCTCAAACTACTAAAGAACGAAGCAAGCAAGGAATGGTGATAACTTTTATAATCTTTGGGCACCAAATATGGAATTTTCTAGGAGTTTTCACATTGATGAAGATTCCAACGCCATGCCTCAATGTGAGATTTCTTCATCTTCAACATGTAATACATCCTCTATGCTACCACCTAATCCAAAGAAGCGTAGGAAAAAGGGTCAAGCATTAGAAGCCATAACCGAACAGAATAGTATACTTAATGCTCAGATTAATGAAGTCTCTGGGGCACTACGAAGCGGTATTGCATCATACAAAGCAAATGATATACATGCTGAAATTAAGAAAATTGAGGGATTTGATGTGATTGACCAAATGAAAGCATATGTTTTCATTACTGCAAAAGCAAGTAGGCGGGAAGCTTTCATGGACTGCTGGATCATCGCAAATTATGGTTGGAAATGACGATGGGTGAGTCTACATAGGGATGTTGGCTTTATTTGTGGTGTTCAATGGACAACTTTAAACTAGATATGTGATTTGTGTCATAGTTTATCATGTTTTGGACTATCATTTTTATTTTAGTTGCACATCATGGCAATACTTGACTTCTATTGTATTTTGTGGATTATAGATTGTTGATCATCATCAAAGATTACAACTCATGTCTTAGGGTTTGTATGTGGATTATAGATGGTGACTTGGATTATAGCTTTTAACTATGATAATTATATACCTCGAGTGGGTTATGTTGATTGTAGTTGGTATATGCCAAAGAGGCTTTTTTTATTATATGTTGTAGATTTTTTGATATTCGGGTTCATATGCTTTTAACTTATTGGCATGTATGCTTTGATCAAGTCTACATCATATATTCTAAATATGTTTGTTTTAATTATTTTCATGCCCACACAAATGTGAATTACTTTTTATCATTCTCTATAGTGTGTGGGAGATTCCAAGAAGTTATTTTAAGTATTTGAGTTGTTTAGTTTGAAAGGATTTATAAGCATGGTCAAGAACTTTGCATGCTCAAGGAATGAGCTGCTGATTTGAGTTATATTTGGAGTTTTAGTTCTTGTATTGATGTTTAAGGAAATCAGGCCTCTTCTTTGTTTAGACATTGGCTTGAGCTCATTTGAGCTAACTTTCTTTTTTTCATACACGACCTATTGCTTTTTCTTGTAATCTATCATTGGGTGAAGTGCAACAACCAAGAAAATGGGGTTTTTGAGTTGTGACTGGGCTATAAAACTTGGAGCAGAAGCTGTTATATTAAGGAAATCAGGTACTACGTGCAAAATCCGAATGCAAAAATTAAATTTGTCACTGTTTGTTGCCATTCGGCCATAATACAAGGATCATCTCACAGGAAAAACTAAAAGTGGAAAAATTTGACTGTTATTGAGTCTGTTGTTTTCCTTGATTAAAACTTGTCACTGAAACTTAGAACATGCTATCCCTATTGATCACAGTGATATCCCAATTGTTCATGTTGTTTGGACCAAACAAGTTTCATAAATGGTCTAGGGTCCTCTATTCGTTTATTGGTATCAATGGACCAAATTAGGATTAAATGGAATGACCAATCTTAAATGAGTCGAAAAAATTGATTGAGGTAATCTTCCTATGAAGGAAACCAATGAAACAATGTTCAATACTATATAAATCTGTTTAATGGCCATGGTCCATGTGTAATATTTCATTTTGTCCATATTTCCCTTTCAAAACCAAACCAAACTGAGAGATTCCACTTTCCTTATATTAGATTCCACTTTCTCTAGGTACAACAAAACAAGGGGAAAGAATCTTGTTTCCTCATGTTTCTCTTTCCCCTGGATTCGATTTTCTCTTTCTCTTTCTCTTATCCCTGCATTCCAGGGAACCAAACAGACCCTAGTCTTCACCAACCATTGACACAATTCATGGACTGTTTCTAATTTTCTGTTATTTGCGTGTTGAACTACAATAAGTTAATAATGTTGAAGCTGCATTTTTAAACTGTATGTTCTCATAATCCGTGAGGTCTTTCAGCTAAAACTTGTCCACCATTCACAAATGTTATCAACTCTAAACGATTCACCTCATCTTGAGGATCTAGAGCCGAGCTCAGAGTAAGCAACTCCATTGCTTGCTCACTAAAATGAGCATTCAGTACCTGCAATTGGGAATCAAATGCAGCCTAAAAGATATCCACTTGGTAATGAAGCTCTACAAAAATATCATCTTATTGATGATGTGCTCGACCTCTTCTCCCAATATAACAAGCATCCATTCAACCAACCCATCCCCCCTCCCGGGGCATAGAGCAGTATTTTTTGTGCCCATGTGACCCCCTATCCCATGGGCCATAAATGTCAAGTATGGATGACAATTAGAGAATATAGAGAGTGATGATGCACAAACAGAGAGTCCGGAGAAGAGAGGGAGTTCAACTGTTCAAGGGTGGACACCTAACTTCAATTGCTGCCAGACTCCAATCCGAGACATGCCAGACTCTAATCTGAGTGCTCACGACTTGACTGATGACTCTGTTAGTGGTGCTTCTCCGAATTCCGATTGGTAATCGCTGAGAAAGCTGGGCAATTCTACGAGGACGTAAATGATTTTTATTGGGAGATTCGCTGAGGCGATGAGGCGACTTCGGGCCAGCTGACCTCCGCCACCATCTGACCCTGGTCCACCTCCATCTCCGCCTCCCCCCCTCTTCCTTGCTGTCTCATCCCCACCCCCCACCCCTCGCACCATCTTCTGCTCCCCTCCTCCCTCTTCCCCTTCAGTCTGGCCTCGATCTCATCCCTCCACCAGCCTCGCAACCTCACCCCACCACCAGCCTCGCCCACCTTCCCCCTCCCTTCTTCTTTTTCCCTTTCCCTCCCCACCTTCCTCCCCCCCTTTGTCCGATTTCTGATATCTACAAAATATACACATTTTATATGCCTTTCTGCCTATATGTTAGTCGTAATTTTAATTGAAGTAAGGATAATTAACGGTTAATCATGGTTAGTGAGTAATTAAGAGTTTAATAAATAAATGCGCTTAATTGATTAATTTAGATGCGTTAATTGGATTTTATGATTTCACATTTTATTATACATCTAAATTATATTTAATTTTATTTATGCAGGTTTTAAAGAGTCCAACTGCAGATCATCAAGAGTGAATGCGCGCCGAACAGTCTATGTGAAGAGATGAGATCCGATGAACGAGAACAGCATAACGGGTTATAAAGAAGAAAAAGAAAAAAAAAGAAAAAAAGAAGAGAAAACCGAACCGGCCCGAATTAGAATGGTTCGGGTCGGTTCGGTTTGAAAAAAAAAAGGAGAACCGACCCGAGCTAAAGCTCGGGCCTTTGAAAACAGAGCAGAGGAACGAGCTCTGTTCCGAGCGCTGGCAGGGGCAGAGACGGGGGCTGGGTCCAATGGGTTCACGGCGAGTGCTTGACGGCAAGGACTTTGGCGGCCAAGGGCGATAGATTCCGGCGCTATGAGGAAGAGGCAGTCACAATCAATTCAAGCTCACGATCGGCAGCCATGATTCACGGCGGGGCGAGCTGGGTTTAGGCGAGGTTGATGTTGGAGATGGATGCTCATGCTCGGAGAGGCTTGATGGTATCGTCGATGATGATGACGTCGATTGGGAGGAGGAGCAGCTCACGGAAGAATTATGCTCAATTTCGAAACCGAAACAGAATCGGGAAAACAGAGTCGTGTCTCGATCGGGAAACAAAAAAACGGCCAGAATCCTACTCGATTTGGAAGCGGAACTGAGGCGTTCTCAATATGGGAAGCTACGGAAGGATGGCGCTCGGATTTTAGACTTGCATGACCTATAAAAGAGGGCTTTTGCTCGAAGAAAAAATAGAGCTTTTTGACATAGAAAAAACAGAGCTTTTAGTTTAGAGAGAGAACTGTCGGCCGGAAGAACAGCCCTTTTCGTTGTTGTCTTGGCCGGATTCCGGCAGGGTCTTGGTCGGAAGAAGAAGAGAGGAAGTAGGCCGGAGGAGAGAAGGAGGAAAGACTGGTTTTTGTGACGGCTACAGTGCCATTTTGGGTTGCTACAGTGCGCGTCTCATCGGGGAAGACAAGTGAATAGTGCTACAGTGCTACAGTCGTGAACAGTACTTCGGTGAACAGTATTCCTGCAAATGACTTCTCCGACGAACCAGGCTTTTTCTTCCTTTCTTTTCATGTCTAGCTAAATTTTATTGTACTAAGACTAGATGAAGCCCTGCTGAATTGTTTGACTCTCAATATTTATTTACAATTCTAAAGTAGTGATTTTTATTCCATATGCGTAATATTTTGTTATGATTATTCTGTTGCTCGAGAAAGGGTAGAGTAATTGTTAGTGAAATTAAACTAAGGAATCGTTAATGTTCGAGAGATCTTAACGAATTCCGAGGTATTATTTGAATAAAGATTGCATTTTTATGATTGATCTTTGCTCGAGAGAGGGAGAATAATTAAGTTAGATTTATTTGTTAAGTTGCATGTTCGAGAGGGCTGCACACATTACGATTATTCGTGACTTCGAGAGGGGCACGGATAATTGATTATTTAGAATTGTACGAGTTTAACGGAGAGGATAACTATTTGGTTTGGGTGGATTCGAAGTCTTAGTATATTTCTCATCATATTATTTTCACATAAATTTCATTGCTCTGTTAAATTAGAACTTTTCATTCTGTTATAACTAGTTACGTAAAAAAATCAAATCTTTCATTAGAATTAAGTTGAATCAGTCAAAGTCCTTTGGGTTCGACCTCGTTACCACTAGTCTATACGTAGTCTCGTGCGATTGCGAGTAAAAATTGTGAAAAATTCAATCAATCAATTGGCGCCGTTGCCGGGGACTTGGTAACGGTTTGATTTAATTCTATTTAGTTTAAACATTTCTTTTTAGGATTTTAATAGTTTGTTTTCTTGTCTTTGTAGGAATCACATTGCAAAGGTAAAAGTGACACGTGGATTTCTCGCCAACGTGGAAAGGCCATCCTTTCCCACTGTTTGCCATCTATTACCTCTCTCTTTAGTTTAATTTGAGTGTTGCGCGATTTTTCTTTTATTTTTGTTTGCGTGATTAGTTTATGCAAGGGCGTAGGTCATTGGGTGAAGACTTAGCAGCCTTCGACAGTGAAATTGAGAGAACTTTTAGACAAAACCAAAGAGGCCAATTAAGTATCACCCACCCTTTGGTTGAAATGGTAGAAGAAAACATGAAAACTCTGGAAGAGTACTACACTCCAAATGCCTATATATCTCCGTCTTGTATTCGAGTACTGGCTGCAATAGCTGGTAACTTCGAGATTAAGTCCAACATAATACAGATGCTACCATCATTTCATGGGCGGAATCACGAAGATCCATATAGGCATGTGGATGAGTTTTTCGAAATCTGCACAACTTTTAAATTGAACAATCTTACAGATGATGCGGTAAGAATGAGACTATTCCCATTCTCCCTTAAGGATAAGGCTAAAGAATGGCTCTACTCTCTAGAACCCGAATCCATTACCTCTTGGGCGAAAATGCAACAGGATTTCCTAAAGAAATACTTTCCCATAGGTAAAACCAACTAAATGAGAGATGCCATCACTACCTTTACCCAACAGCCTTCTGAACAGTTCCATGAGAGCTGGGATAGACTCAAGGACCTTCTACGGAAGTGTCATCATGCCGTACCTCGTTGGCAATTAGTGCAGAGATTTTATAGAGGATTGACGGATCAGAATCGTCATCTTGTAGATGCTTCTTGTGGAGGCACTTTCCTGTTAAAAAATGAAAATGAAGCGTGGGAACTTTTTGAAAACTTGAGTGAAAATTCGTTGCAACATACGATGGCTAATAGGAATTTAAATGATTCTTCTTCTTCTACCCTCTCTAAAGGTGGTATGTATGAAGTGAAACAAACATATGATCTTTCTAACCAAGTTGCTACATTATCTAGGAAGATAGATCAAATCTTGAGCCTAAAGTCACAAACTCTTGCACACACTCAATAAGCATGCGTTCTATGCTTAAGTCCTATGCATTCTATCCTAGAGTGCCCATCTGCCCCACAATTCCCAGAGCTTGTTCAGGAGCATGTCAATGCTGCCCAGACTTTTGCTCGAACAGGCAATGATCCATTCTCCAACACATATAACCCGGGGTGGAGGAATCACCCAAATTTTTCATGGCATCCACAAAACCAGGGTGTTCCTTTTACTCCACCCCAAAGAGCCAACTTTCAAAATAACCCACCAGGTTTTCAACAAGCTACCATGCCTTCCCAATTTTTACAACCCTCTAGAAATTCAGAATTTGAAGACAAAGTCTTGTCTGCTCTATAGAGTATTCAAGCCCAGGCACAATCACAAGCTCAAGTTGTGCATTCTCATACTCAATCTATAGCTAAATTAGAATCTCAAATTGGTCAATTAGCTAATTCAATGAGTAAGAGAGAAGAGGGTTGGTTGCCTAGTCAACCAATGAATAACCCAAAGGGTCAGTTTATGCTTGAACAACAAACTACTTCCAATGAACATGTGCAAGCTATAACATCCCTGCGGAGTGGGAAACAATTTGAAAACCGGGTTAGTGTTAATGTGAGAGAAGATAAGGATCAGGAAAAAGTAAGCAATCCAGAGACTGATGAAACTGTAGAGACACCACCTAATTCAAGTCAACCAAAGCAGGACACTGTTTCTCCTTCTGAATCTTCTTCAGGAACCAAGTCTCATGCCAATCATGAGGTACCTTATGTACCCCGTGCTCCATTTCCTCAATGCCTAGACATGCCTTCCCCTTTCAATAAAAACAAAGCTAGGATGGATGAAGTGCTAGAAACCTTCAAACAAGTTAAGATAAATCTTCCACTCCTAGAAGCCATTCAGCAAGTGCCTGCCTATGCTAAATTTCTCAAAGACCTGTGCACGCAAAAGCGGAAGTCTAGGACTCACATTTCGAAAAAGGTTTTTCTTACTGAGCAGGTCAGTTCCATTCTGAAACATGACACACCACCAAAATTTAAAGACCCTGGCACACCTACTATTTCATGTGTCATTGGCGACCATATCATTAACAAGGCTCTTTTAGATTTGGGTGCTAGTGTCAATCTCTTACCTTACTCAGTATATGAGAAATTAAGATTGGGAGATTTGCAACCAACATCGGCAACCCTGCAGTTAGCCGATAGATCCGTTAGAAAACCCCGAGGTCTTCTCGAAGATGTTTTAGTTGGGGTTGAAAAATTCTTCTTTCCAGTTGATTTCTTGGTTTTGGACATGGAACCTGTGTCTCATGCTTCTCACACCATTCCAGTCATTTTAGGCCGCCCTTTCTTAGCAACGGCCAATGCATGTATCCAATGTCGATCTAGAATGATGGAGTTGTCTTTTGGAAACATGAAGATCATACTCAATGTGTTCCAAGCTTCAAACCAAGGAGCCACTGAAAGTGAACAAGTGTTCTTTTGTTGATGAAATTGATGACCTTATGGACGAGACACTCTTGAATGAGCTCATGTCTGACGCTCAAGATCCTACTCTACTCTATTTAGGGATAGAGGATTCTGACATAGAACCACCCGTTGAAGAAATTCATGCGATGTTAGCTTCTCCTCCTTATCATGACTCTTTTCCTTATAGAAATAGAGTACAGCCTTTACCAATATCTCCCAGTCCATCACTCCAACCTTCCATTGAGTCTCCTCTTCAACTTGAGTTAAAACCACTTCCAAGTTCACTCAAGTATGTTTTTCTAGGTCCTACGGATACTCTCCCTGTTATCATTTCGTCTAGCTTGTCTAGCAGCCAGGAGAGTCAATTGCTTAGGATTCTAGTTCAACATAGGAGAGCCATAGGGTGGACTGTTGCTGAACTAAGAGGCATTGATCCTTCAGTCTGTATGCATCGCATTCATTTAGAGGATGATGCCAAACCATCAAGAGAGAATCAGCGGAGATTGAATCCCAACATGAGGGATGTGGTCAAGAAAGAAATTGTGAAACTGCTCGATGCTAGTATCATATACCCCATCTCTGATAGTGAGTGGGTCAGCCCTGTACAAGTTGTGCCTAAAAAGTCTCGCATCACAGTGAAGAAAAACTCTGATGGAGAGTTAGTCCCAACCCGTGAAACTACTGGGTGGAGAGTGTGTATTGATTATCGAAAATTGAACACTACAACCAGAAAAGACCACTTTCCATTACCCTTCATTCAAGAGATCTTAGAGAAACTAGCAGGTCAACAATTCTATTGTTTTCTTGATGGTTACTCTGGATATAATCAAGTCCCAGTGTTTCCTGCAGATCAAGAGAAAACTACCTTTACTTGTCCCTTCGGTACCTTTGCTTACCGAAGAATGCCTTTTGGGCTATGTAATGCAACTGCCACCTTTCAACGGTGCATGCTAGCCATCTTCTCTGATATGGTTGACAAATTTTTAGAAGTGTTCATGGATGATTTCTCTGTATTTGGTCCATCATTTGATGAATGTCTCCATAATCTGTCATTAGTTCTCAAGCGTTGTGAAGAGAAAAATCTTGTCTTGAGCTGGAAAAAAAGCCATTTCATGGTGCAAGAGGGAATTGTTTTAGGACATGTAGTCTCAAAAAGGGGAATTGAAATCGATAAAGCCAAGGTTGATCTCATCACTAACCTGCCACCACCATCTTCGGTGAAACAGATTAGATCTTTCCTTGGCCATGCAGGCTTTTACAAGCGCTTAAAGATTTTAGTAAGATTGCTCGCCCCTTTAGCAATCTACTAGCCTAAGATGCGCCGTTTGTGTTTGATGATGCATGTAGGCAAGCTTTTGACACTCTTCGTACTTTATTGTCTACTGCACCTATCATTCAGCCCCCTGACTACTCTCTTCCCTTTGAAATCATGTGTGATGCTTCAGACTATGCCATTGGTGCTGTCCTAAGTCAGAGAGTGAATAAGGTTCCCCATGTCATATATTATGCTAGTAAGACCCTTTCTGATGCTTAATTGAATTACACCACTACGGAGAAGGAACTTCTAGCATTAGTATATGCCCTTGATAAATTTAGATCCTACCTTTTAGGTTCTAAGATCATCATTTTCTCTGACCATACTGCGTTAAAACATCTCTTGTCTAAGAAAGACACCAAGCCTCGATTGATTAGATGGATTTTACTTTTACAAGAATTTAATTATGAAATCTGAGATAAGAAAGGTGTTGAAAATGTGGTGGCCAATCATCTATCTAGAATCCTTGTTGAAACATCTCAAGATGAGGAGCCGCTACATGATTATTTTCCTGATGAATAATTGTTCTCCATCTCCCAAATTAAAACCCCTTGGTTTGCCAACATTGTGAACTACCTTGCCATAGGACAGATTCCATCCCATTGGAATAAACACGATAAAGATTTGTTCTTTTCTAAGGTTAAATCTTATTTTTGGGATGATCCATACCTCTTTAAAATATGTTCAGACCAGGTAATTAGGCGATGTGTGCCTGAGAATGAGTTTCATAGTATTCTACATTCTTGTCATTCTCAAGCATGCGGGGGACATTTTGGGGGCAAGAAAACCGCTGCCAAGATTTTGTAGAGTGGATTCTATTGGCCAACCTTGTTTAAGGATGCTCATGAGTTTTGTAAATCTTGTGATAGATGTCAAAGGTTAGGATCTATCTCTCGACGAGATATGATGCCTCTCCAACCCATTTTTGTGGTGGACCTCTTTGATGTTTGGGGAATTGATTTTATGGGACCCTTTCCACAATCCTTTGGACACCTTTATATTTTAGTTGCAGTAGACTATGTTTCTAAATGGATTGAAGCAATTGCAACTAAGACAAATGATCATAAGGTTGTGGTAAATTTTTTGAAAGATAACATTTTTTGTCGCTTCGGGATCCCAAGAGCAATTATCAATGATGGAGGGAGTCACTTTTGTAATAGACCTTTTGAAGCCCTTCTTCGGAAGTACTCTGTTACACATAAGGTTGCTACTCCATATCATCCCCAAACAAGTGGTCAGGTAGAATTGTCTAATCAGGAGATTAAAAAGATTCTTGAAAAAACTGTTAGACCCAATAGGAAAGATTGGTCTTTGCGCTTAAATGATGCTTTGTGGGCTTACAGGACTGCATACAAGACTCCCATTGGTATGTCACCTTATCGACTCGTTTTTGGAAAAGCTTGTCACTTACCAGTGGAGTTAGAGTATCGTGCATATTGGGCAATCAAGGCTTTGAATTTTGATATGCATAAAGCAGGGTCTGAATGTAAATTGCAACTCAATGAATTGGAGGAGATGCGTCTCGATGCTTATGAGAGTGCAAAACTTTATAAAGAACAGACTAAGCTTTTTCATGACAAATCTATTTTAAGAAAGTCTTTTCAGCCTGATCAGAAAATTTTACTCTACAATACACGATTGCATCTATTTCCTGGGAAACTCCGTTCTCGATGGTCTGGACCATTCATTGTGAATCAAGTCTTCCCCTATGGCGCAGTAGAAATTCAAAACCCGAAGGATGGCAGTACCTTTAAAGTTAATGGTCAACGATTAAAACCGTACTTAGAAGACAATTTTGACCAGGAGATCATTTATCCCTTGGACGACCCAAAGACCCCTGAGTGAATTGAAGGTCGTGGTCTGGCTAAAGACGTAAAACATAGCGCTCTTGGGAGGCAACCCAAATTTTATTTTCTTGTTTGTTTTCTATTTTGTTTTTATTTTTCTTGTAGGTTATTTCTTACCTATGTGGGGATGCTACAGTCGAGGTTTGGGGGTGTATTTCATTTTTTTTTCTATATTTATATTATCTTCTCATTCTTCGCTTATGTGTTTCATACTTTACATCTACCATGAGGCTCTCCATTCAAGTGACTTCTTTCCTCACTTCTTTTCTTTGACTATTTATTGTAGTATTATCTTGGTAAACATTGAGGACAATGTTTAGTTTAGGTTTGGGGGTGTAGAAAAGAAGTGTTGATCATATGTTTTTGTTTATGAACAAAAAAAGTTATGAAAAAAATTTGAAAAAAAAAAATTTAGTTTTTAGGTTGTTTGTTAGTGTTTTTATAGGTTTTGGTAGTTTATCCCGTGATGATGCATTTTACAATTCTTAAGAGATTAATTTACATTGGAAGTATGAGTAAGTATACTGGAGGATAGATAACTTAACTGAGCAGTATCTTTCTGTTACAGTCCTATTGGAACCTGTGCTTGAGCTAAGAAAATTCACTCACACACACTAGTACATAAAGTAATACCCTCTAGAGATTTGTTGAATACTAATCTTCAGTGGGATATCTTTAGTCAGAGTCATTGGGTGATATGTAGTTGTCCTTTGAGCTTAAAAGATCATGATAGACCATTTACTTGGCTATGGCAAGGGCTGGAACCGGAAATAGGTTGAGAGTATAATACAGCCTGGACAAAATAAAGATGTGTTGAAAAATATGAATGCTGAAAATAAAAATGCGAAAAAATGAAAACAAAATGAAAGAAAGGGGCTGCTTGACTTTATAGGATTAACTTAGGCTGATGCTCGGGCCCGAAGCGGTCTCTTAAAACCTAATGCCCTAAGCCAACTGGCTAGGAGTCATTGCTAAACCTAAGCATCTTGAAGTCAGGCCTTACACAGTCCTAGAGGAAAAAAAAAAGAAAGAAGAAGCCTGTGGTGTATTATCCTCTCAAATCTAGAATGTTGGACCCGAAGGAGGCGCGCAGATTTGTGCTATCATGAACCGAAAAGATTGGGATGACTATGTAGATTATGATGTTCTTTGGTTAATGGGTAACACTGGATATGTGTAAAATAGAAATTTAGAATGTATTGCTACAATGTTCTACACTTTTACTATTTACATTATCATGTTATATCATATTGAGCAGAAATTTCCAAGATGAAAGTGTGGAATAAAACCACTTACTTGAGGGCTTCTATATTCCTGTTGATTATGAACCAAGTACGTGTGGTTAATTCTCTTAAGCATTGTAGTCTGCATTTGAAGGGACAATAGGTTTGTTTTGCAGTGTTTTGATTTATTTTTACATTTAGGTTAATTAGGTTAATTTCATAAATACATGTTTGTGGGTAGCATGGCTGCAAACCCTCACGAGACAACACTCGTCCTACTAGGGACACCTAGAGGTTTAACGGTTTGTTGCATATGCTCAATGCAATCGTATTCCCTACGAAAGTGGCATTTACTTTTCTAGTTTAGTTTACTTTAGTTGTTTTTATTTTTCCTTGCTTGATTTTGTTTTGCTCGAGGACTAGCAAAATGTAGGTTTGGGGGTATTTGATATCTACAAAATATATACATTTTATATGTCTTTCTGCCTATATGTTAGTCGTAATTTTAATTGAAGTAAGGATAATTAACGATTAATCATGGTTAGTGAGTAATTAAGAGTTTAATAAATAAATGCGCTTAATTGATTAATTTAGATGCGTTAATTGGATTTCATGATTTCACATTTTATTATGCATCTAAATTATATTTAATTTTATTTCTGCAGGTTTTAAAGAGTCCAACTGCAGATCGTCAAGAGTGAATGTGCGCCGAACAGTCTATGTGAAGAGTTGAGATCCGATGAACGAGAGCAGTATAACGGGTTATAAAGAAGAAAAAGAAAAAAAAAGAAAAAAAGAAGAGAAAACCGAACCGGCCCGAATTAGAATGGTTCGGGTCGGTTCGGTTTGAAAAGAAAAAAAAAAGGAGAACCGACCCAAGCTAAAGCTCGGGCCTTTGAAAACAGAGCAGAGGAACGAGCTCTGTTCCGAGCGCTGGCAGGGGCAGAGACGGCGGAACGGCGGCTGGGTCCGATGGGTTCACGGCGAGTGCTTGACAGCAAGGACTTTGGCGGCCAAGGGCGATAGATTCCGGCGCTATGAGGAAGAGGCAGTCACAATCAATTCAAGCTCACGATCGGCAGCCATGATTCACAGCGGGGCGAGCTGGGTTTAGGCGAGGTTGATGTTGGAGATGGATGCTCATGCTCGGAGAGGCTTGATGGTATCGTCGATGATGATGACGTCGATTGGGAGGAGGAGCAGCTCACGGAAGAATTATGCCCAATTTGGAAACCGAAACAGAATCAGGAAAACAGAGCCGTGTCTCGATCGGGAAACAAAAAAACGGCCAGAATCCTACTCGATTTGGAAGCGGAACTGAGGCGTTCTCAATATGGGAAGCTACAGAAGGATCGCGCTCGGACTTTAGACTTGGACGACCTATAAAAGAGGGCTTTTGCTCGAAGAAAAAATAGAGCTTTTTGACATAGAAAAAACAGAGCTTTTAGTTTAGAGAGAGAACTATCGGCCGAAAGAACAGCCCTTTTCGTTGTTGTCTTGGCCGGATTTCGGCAGGGTCTTGGCCGGAAGAAGAAGAGAGGAAGTAGGCCGGAGGAGAGAAGGAGAAAAGACTGGTTTTTGTGACGGCTACAGTGCCGTTTTGGGTTGCTACAGTGCGCGTCTCATCGGGGAAGACAAGTGAATAGTGCTACAGTCGTGAACAGTACTTCGGTGAACAGTATTCCTGCAAATGACTTCTCCGACGAACCAGGCTTTTTCTTCCTTTCTTTTCATGTCTAGCTAAATTTTATTGTACTAAGACTAGATGAAGCCCTGCTGAATTGTTTGACTCTCAATATTTATTTACAATTCTAAAGTAGTGATTTTTATTCCATATGCGTAATATTTTGTTATGATTATTCTGTTGCTCGAGAAAGGGTAGAGTAATTGTTAGTGAAATTAAACTAAGGAATCGTTAATGTTCGAGAGGTCTTAACGAATTCCGAGGTATTATTTGAATAAAGATTGCATTTTTATGATTGATCTTTGCTCGAGAGAGGGAGAATAATTAAGTTAGATTTATTTGTTAAGTTGCATGTTCGAGAGGGCTGCACACATTACGATTATTCGTGACTTCGAGAGGGGCACGGATAATTGATCATTTAGAATTGTACGAGTTTAACGGAGAGGATAACTATTTGGTTTGGGTGGATTCGAAGTCTTAGTATATTTCTCATCATATTATTTTCACATAAATTTCATTGCTCTGTTAAATTAGAACTTTTCATTCTGTTATAACTAGTTACGTAAAAAAATCAAATCTTTCATTAGAATTAAGTTGAATCAGTCAAAGTCCTTTGGGTTCGACCTCGTTACCACTAGTCTATACATAGTCTCGTGCGATTGCGAGTAAAAATAGTGAAAAATTCAATCAATCAATTTCACACAGCGACCAAAGTTGCCGCCTTTTTGCCTCGCCGCGCATCTGTCCTCCGTCCCAACCGCTGCCGTCACAACCACGCCCCCTTTCCACCCCCACCCCGACCAACCTACCACCCCTGCAACCTCATCCTCCATGCCATCGCCCCTGCCCCCGCCAACTGTTTGTTAAAATGTCTAGGTGAGACCCTGTGAGAACTAAAGTTCCTTTCTCCCCCTGACTTGGTCATCTAGGCTATGGCCTCTCCCATCCACCCCCCGGGCTTCTCCTCTCCCCAGCAATTGCCTTCCAATCATCCTCCATCTTACTCGATCCCCCCCCCCCTCCTTGGGCCTCGGAGCAATGACCACATCCTCCCGGACCGCGCCGGTATCGCCCCCTTGGGTAAGCCTCTTCAGAGATGCCTCTGAGGCATCCAACTCTCTCACCTTCCACCCGGAGCTGAAGGGGTTGACTTCAGTTAGAATCCCTCAAGAGTTTGTGGATAGAGAAGCAGCACGATGGAGATGGAAAAAACACGTTTGTTGGCTATGCCATGGGAAAGCGGCCGTCTTTTATCTGGTTCAAGGAGTATGTTTCTAAGATTTGGAAGCTGGCTGGGTCATTTGACATGCAATCTCTGGCAGGTGGGTTCTTTATGTTCAAATTCACTTCTCCGGAGGATTGCGAGCGAATACAGAATTCCATGTGGACCGTCGGTGGTAGGCCCCTGATCTTACGTCCAGGCATGCGTCCGGTTCGCGATGTGATGAAAACGGTCCTGATTTGGGTTTTGAGAAATATTGCAACTTTTCATTTTTCCAGGAATTTTGTTGTTTTCTTTAACTATAAAAAAACTAAATGAAGGCTTGTCTATGACGAGTACATTGGCTACACTTCTTTCTATGTATTACCTTCTGTTTTCAATAACAATTCTTTCGATATAATGTCCTAGCTCATTTTTCATTACAAGATCTCTCCACACAAGTTTCCAAGATGCATTTCTATTTGGCTTAAAAACCAATTAAGAAGGTTATCTATATTGCTTCCCAATGAATGAAGTCTACAACCTCTATAACTGAGTTTAGTGCCTTTTGTTAATCTTCTCCTTTTAAAAAGAAATAGGAAGATTGTAATTTTGTTACAGTGTTTGAGTTTCCTTAGTGCTTTGCAGCATATGAAGAAAAGCTTATACTTCGATGCCCTATCAACCTTGGGGAAGCTACAGATGAACTAATACTATTACATGGTAGCTATTACATAGAGTTGAAAAGTAGTTCGTTTGACACTCAACAGTATTTGGTACAATTATTCTGATAAAAAGTGTTGGCAGTTTTATCCACTCATGTAAAATGGGCACGCTTCATATACAAAACGTCCTGTTTCTATGTTAGGAACCCTAGTTGCTGAAGAATTAAACAAGAAGCCACTACTTACAAAATTAACCGTAGTTGCTTGTCATTCCTTTTGGCCACAGAAGAAAGCTTGTTAAATTTATTGGAAGCTTCAATGTGATAATAATTTCCAAGGAGTTGGAGAGACGGGAGATTGCAAATAGAACCTATGAAAGAAAAAGATTGCAAATAGAAAGCCAATTAGACTGTTATCATCGCATTTGCTCCTGCACTACAGGGATTCATAGCTTGTCAAGGTTTGTTCAATTGCTCAGTTAGGGTCATTGTTTCACAAAATTGCGGTTAAGTATTTCTTTCAAAAATTTCTCCTGAGTTGGTTTCCATTTCGAGTATGAGATTATTTACTATTTTGTTCTACTGATTGGTGATTATAATGTTAATCAACTGGACGAAGTTCGACGAGCTTAAATTAATTTAGGTGCATATCAACCTCAACTTTCCAAATATCCAAAACCTGGATAAAAAACTCATCTTTGAAGCTTTCAATCTTTGTGGTTTAAGTTATTCCTTCATGGTTAGAATATTCACCTGAGATGGATGGATCTTTCTATTTACCATGCTATCTCTTGTATAAGCCATGTGGATGTGGATATCACGGTCAACAAGCATTCACTATTGACGGATTTCGGAACTAAAAGAAAGTTAGGGATGGAAAAATGTGCCCTTTTATATTATGAAGGGAAAAATCTTAATTCCTTTTACAACATTGTTGTGACATCACAAGAGGACTTAATTAATCAGTCTGATCATTACATAAATAAAGGTGTTGGAAATGAAGAGTCCGGAAATAATCAAATAAAGATTGAAGGCCTCAATAGTAGCAGTCCAATATCTTTCATTTCAAGGTTGTGCTTTTAGAGGTCATGACAAAAATCAAAGTTCTATCATTCGTGCAAATTTTCTTGAAGATGACAAAAGTTTTAGCATTCTCTGTAACACCCGAAAAATTAGTAAGTATTTTAAAACCCAAATTTGACCCTCTTAATGTTTGATTTGGTCATACTTTACCCATGGAAATTAAAGTTGGTGAGAAAAGCTTTCCAATGCCACCTATTATACGCGATTTGGAGTTCGGAGTAAAAAAATATGAGAAATTAAATTTTGATTTAACGTGACAGCGATCGATCACCTTAAGATCCAATCGATCGGTAAGCTGAACCGATCGACGCCGTATCAAAACGATCGATCGTAGTTACTGTGATTTATGAATGTTTTGTTTCACGTAAAGTGATCGATCGGCAGTAATGGCGATCGATCGACTGTAACGCGGTAGTGTAAAACAATGCATACGACGATCGATCGCCGTATAGCCGATCGATCGCCGGTTACGGTTTTGTGATTTGTAGCGTATTTTTTGGGGTGGATTTGCTTGGGAAAGATACCAAATCCTAATTGGACCTATTTTACATGTCTCTAGGAGGATTGTGAAGCCTTCCCATTGGTTGAAAGTGTCCATGATTTAGAAGATTAGTTTAAGATTGGATTCTCCCCCAACTCTATATAAACACTAGAGAATTGGCTTGTGCTAACCCTAGAACGTCCAGAGATTTTTCCCTTCTCCTTCCCACGTTCACCCATCTCCTTGGAGGCTGGTTCTTGTGGGAGTTTGCGAGAGCTTGGAGCGGGAGCTTTGGAAGAAGCGGAAGAGACGAGTAACGCGTAGAAAGGCAAAATCTTTAGAGGATTAAGTAAGATGGTTTTTCCCCTCTTCTCTCTTTTGATTATATATACTTTTGAAAAGTGTTTTGAGTCAATACCTTAGTTATTATTTGGATTCTTGTGAGATGAATAAATTGTGTCAATATTTCTATGCGTAGTGCATCACAAATCATATGTGCATTCATGTTTCACTTCTAGATGGGAATCCGCATCTAAAGTCTAATGATTTATTAATTTTTCAGAGACTAGAAGTTCTGATATTGTTTGGTTGTTGATGATCCATGTTGAATTTGTGACTCTAAAGTGTGACTTACATTAATTGCCTTGTTTGTGGTGTATTAATGATTACAAACTATGTTATATATAGAAGAACACAAGAAAGGAGTGAACCTTAGTAATTCCAGATAATTCTAGGTTCTAAAATTGGTCTAGGAGGGGAGTATATAGTCTGTTAATGATGTATTATCATTTATAATTTGTTGTTAAGTAAGATAATCAAATTAATTAAGAATCTTAATCTCGGCCAGAACTGTTTCTGTGCTGACAGTCGGTGGTAAATAATTCATAACTAATTCAAATAAAATCGGAAAAATATAAACTCAGTGGGGTTAGAAACTAGACTCACGAGGATATTATCAGTAAAAATGTCACAGGTTAAGTCTTACTGCACAGAGCACAGTAGCCGTCGGAAGAGAACTGTTGTGCAAGAGACAGTGAGCAAAATTTGAGAGAAAATACTAAGTATACAAATAACATCATGTAACATGATATGATAACGATTAATATGTTAATAACAGTAATTGGACTATATACTTATGGTATATCACAGTAAGAATTGGGTTAGATGTAATTCAATCATGAGGGATAATCCTTTGAACAAGTGATTCATAACTATCTATTTTAAAAAGCGTTGATGTCGGTTTGATATTCTACTTGGAATTCAAATCATCTAAGATTATCTGATTTCTTATCTCTGATATTGGTATTATAAACTCTAATGCGGATGAGGAATTCCGATCTAGAGCTGAGCATGAAAGGTATGTATTGATTGTATGTTACTCTTTATGTGAGTTGTCTTGTTGTTCTATGCTACTCCAATGAGTGAGTTATGTGTTGACCAAAGACTTTGATGCTTCTATCCATACTCCTTGAGAGAGTCTATTCTGGTAAGAGATACCTTATGATCCTAGAGTGTTGTGACCTCTATTCCTTTGAGATATTGCTCATATTGATTACATGATTGTTTCTTCCACTGGAGACCTTGCGAGACTCTCCCCATGGTGGTTTCATAGTATGCTCAATTAAGCCATTGCTAGATCTTGCGAGGT
Organism: Houttuynia cordata; assembly: GCA_039654745.1. NCBI lineage: Eukaryota > Viridiplantae > Streptophyta > Magnoliopsida > Piperales > Saururaceae > Houttuynia > Houttuynia cordata. The sequence continues at coordinate 35,239,333 of CM077502.1, forward strand.
CACTTATATTTATGAAATTGCGATTCCATACTGCCCGAAGGGAGGCACTATACGTACGTTAGATTGTGGACATTACGGAAGGTCCTCAGTCTCCGCCCATCGTGTCCGTAAGCACTGGTGGGGCCAGCATCCTAGACGCATGGCAGGGTTCCAAAGAGAGGACCCCTAGGGTGGTTCTGGTATATTTTAGTCACTTGCGAGCGACCAGGTTAGCGAGCAGAAATTGTAACTCCTTTCACTTTAGATGTCTGGAGCCTTTGTTATGATTGTTATCCTCTCCTTACTCATATGTGTAGTAGGAGCCTTATTGATGGTTTTCCTTACTTGCGAGTTGGAATTGTTGTTGGCTAACCTTGCAGGTGTATAGACCTCGGTTAAGTTCAGATGTTGTGGAATGTCTATGACCTTTGTTATTCTTATTCTCTTTTTACTACTTGTTTTCATTCAGTGGGTTTTTACATCCTACTGAGTGTTTCTATGAAATACTCATGCATCCTCTGATGCAGGTGAAAATGAAAATTGAGATCAGGAATGGCAGTAGTGGAATGGCGGATTGAAGGCGCCGAGAAGAGTTTAAAGATTATTTAGTTATTTATTTTTGTTTTTATTGATGCTTATGACATTATTGGCAATTGTGTGCCATAGACTTATAGGTTTATTTTATTTAACTTTTAAAAATGGATTATTATTAAGTAAATTCATTTCATAGTATTCATTGATGTCTATTATTATATTACACTGATTGCGGGCATAATCGGTTACACGTCCTTTTGAGATGATTGTAATCGGTGGGTAAATCGACTGTTCGGTCGCGTGCCCGGGATCTCTACCTCGAAATGTACTCCATTGTTTGGTTTCCGCACTCCGATCGAGGTATGGGATTTCGGGCATGATATTCTAATTTTGGCAATATTCAATTTATCTATATGACTTTTTTTTGGAGTGATAAACATGAAATATACACATTTATATGCTCTATTTACTTATTTGCTAGTGTAGTTTTTATGATAAAACATGAATAAAATGGCTTATTTGTGATTAGGATAGTAATTAGGGGATTAATAATTAATTTACTCTAATTAACTATTTTAGATGCATTAAAGAATTTAAGGTATCATATTTTTATTATCCGTCTAATTTTGGTTTGGTTTTATTATTGTAAGTTTAAAAATGCGGATTGCAGATCGACAGCAGAAGAGCGCATTAGACGGGTTTTGAAGTGCCAAAGTGACCCAAGAGCTGATATCATGCGCATCGAAGATCTAAATTGTTGTTGAGTCACTCAAGAGAAGACATGCACGAAATTAAAGTACGGACGTGCAGATTTGATCCGGCGGACACGATTGATACAACAGGTTTTATCCAAGCAAAAGAAAAAAAAAGAAAAGAAAGGGAATTGATCTGTCGGGACGGGTCGAAGAAAAAAAATAAAAAATAAAAGACAACCCGAGCTGATGGCTTGGGTGTCTAATAGAAGAAGGAAGCAGAGCTCGTTTGAGCTCTGCTCGAGCGACGACGACGGCCCTGGTTTCCAGCGGCGATGCTTTCACGGCGGAGTGATGACGACGACCCGACAACAACCATAGATTCCGATGACGGCGTGATAGCTCATGGTGAAAACAGAACGGCGACTGTGGAGATTTCGGCAGATTTGAGAAGGCATCTACAACTTGGAAACTGAAACGGAAAGCAGCGTGCTTGACTAGGATTTGGCCGGATTTGGAGTCCAAAACAGCAACGGATTTGGGATAATCTTTAAGGTAATTAGGGAGGATGAAAAGGACTCTTCTGCTGTCTATAAAAGCAGAGCAAAAAAAAGGAGAGGATGGTTTTCTGAGAAAAAAAACAGAGACTTTGTTTCAAAAGTGGGTCATGTTTTCGGTGGTATTTCGGCAGCTGTCAAGACCGGAAAAGGTAGGGCAATTGATTGGGGGAAGAAAGCCGGATTTTTGAACTATTTTGAGACGGTGAACAGTACTGCTACAGTACTATATTTTGCTACAGTACCACGGCTGGGCTGAGGAAGACGATGAACAGTACTTTGCTGTGAACAGTGTTTTGCTACAGTAATTCTGTGAACAGTATCTCGTGAATAGTGATTCTGCTATAGTGTTTTTTCCAATGCAATTTCTTCCAAATCTGATTTTTCAAATGAATATGAATAGCTAAACCTTTTGTCAAGGTTAGGGGTGATGTTATTTAATTAGTATTTCTATGTCTATGAAAGAAATGCTTTTATTACTTATTTGGTTGAATACGATGTTTTGATAAAGTTATAATCTATATAATTATTTGTTTTGACGTTAACGTAAGGTACGGCGAATGCTTATAATTCCATGTGATTATTTGACTGAGCTTGTTAATGATAAATTTTCAATCCAAATCTTTATGTTAATGGTTATGATGAACGTGAATGAAATATCATCTGATTAGGACAAATCATTATTTGAATCTAATTGTGTAATTAAATAGACATAGAAGTATTAATTAAATAATTGATCTTTGAAGCTTTGATATCTCCCCTCGATTATCTTTACCTGTCTTTAGTTAGTTTTAATTAAATTTTTACTCATTATTTAAATTAGTAGTTAATTCAATTGCAACAATTTTATAAAAGTAGTTTTAAATTAGTTTGGAATAGATTAATTCTTCATCATTCCCTGTGGTTCGACTTTAGACTTACCAAGTATATATTACAATTTGTCAACCTTCTCTTGGGTTTGATCAAATTTTGGCGCCGTTGTCGGGGAGTGAAGTTTAGGATTAATCTTCCAATTAGTTTCTTTCTTTCTAGTTAATTTTAATTATTCTTAGTTTAATTTAGCTTGCTTATTTTGTAGGACATTTGGAGTATTCTGAGGCTGATCTGGAACAAAAAGCTTTTCATTAGATTTTTCATCAAATTTGGTAACTTCATTCCATATCTCTTTTTGAAATTTCTGTTGCTTGTGCATGCACTCGTGGAATAGAGATACTAGTGGACGATTGGTTAGAAATAATTCTGCTATTTTGATTGAGAGTCCTTTGTTTGAATTTTCTGTTCCATCACACACACTTAATCAAATGGCTGATCAAGGTAGTAACCATGGTATTAATGAAAATGAGATTGAACATGATACACCAATGCGGCCCTTGCGTGATTACCTACAACCCGCACGCACTAGCACACCCTCGTGTATTATATTGCCTCCACATGCACATCACTTTACTTTTAAGCCTAGAATGATAAACTTGCTTCCCAAATTCCATGGTCTAGAGTATGGAAATCCTTATTTGCATTTAAAGGAATTTGAGGAAGTATGTGCAACATTCGAGCAGGCTTGTAGTGAGGACATTATCAGGCTAAAATTGTTTATGTTTTCCTTGAAGGATAAAGCCAAAACTTGGCTGAATTCCCTTAAGCCTAGATCGGTAAGAACTTAGAAAGAATTACAAACAGAATTCCTTAAAAAGTTTTTCCCTGTTTATAGGACAAATGCTCTGAAAAGACAAATAACAAACTTTGCCCAAAAATAAAATGAAACATTTTATCAGTGTTGGGAGCGTTATAAAGATTTGTTAAGTTTTTGTCCACATCATGGGTATGAGAAGTGGCGCACCATCAATTTCTTCTATGATGGGATGATGCTCTCAATGAAACAATTTGTGCAAACAATGTGTAATAGGGAATTCTTTGATAAAGACCCTAATGAAGCCCTTGATTTTCTAGATCAAATAGCTGAAGACTCAGATTCTTGGGATCCCGCCGATCCCTCTGATGTTTCTAATAAGCCGAAGTCTTCAACTACTAGTGGGGGTCTGCATCATCTTAGGGAGGAGAATAATTTGAGTGCTCGGCTAGCCTCTTTTGCTAGGAAGGTAGAGGCCATAGAATTAGGGAAAATTAATGCTGTTAAGTCTGTTGCTACAGAAGAGGTATGTGGAATTTGGGATGTCATGGGACACCCGACTAATGAGTGCCCTACCATTCCTGCTTTTAAGGAGTTGTTATATGACCAAGCAAATTCTATGACCCCTTTCAAAAGGTAATCTCCTTATGGAGACACATACAACCCAGGATGGAGGAATCACCCTAACTTTAGTTGGAGGAATGATATTGCTGCACAAACACCACCTCCTCAAGCATCTTCCAATTATACACCATATGTTCCACCTCATAGGAAGATACTTGAGGAGACACTACAAACTTTCATGCAAGGGCAAGCTACTATTAACCAACAAACCTCACAAGCCATTAATGACATAAAGAGCTCTCTCACTAAATTAATAGCTTCTCTAGCTGTTCAAGAGAAAGGTAGGTTTCCTGCTCAACCCCAACCTAACCTGCAGCGGCAAGTTTACATAATGGACACACAATCTTCTGATTCACAATTGGAACATGCTAAGTCTATTACCACTCTACATAGTGGAAAAGAAATTGACAAAACAATTCCACTTAAGGCCCAAAAATCTTCTGAGAATGATGAATCAAAACATGATAATGAGAAAATTGATAACTCTGGGTCAAGTGAAGATGTGAGATGTGCTATTCCATCTCCATTTCCACAGAGGTTGAAACCACCTCAAAAGTTGAACCAAAATGCTGAAATTTTTGAACTTTTTAAGCAGGTGAAAATTAACATTCCCTTGTTAGATGCAATCAAACAGGTACCTTCTTATGCTAAGTTCTTGAAAGATTTATGTAATATTAAGCGTAAGTTGAATGTGCAGAAAAAAGTCTTTTTAACTAAACAGGTAAGTTCTATAATTCAACACAAAAGCCCACCTAAATATAAGGATCCCGGATGTCCAACTATTTCATGTGTGATCGGGAACTTTAGGGTAGACCAAGCCTTACTTGATCTTGGGGCTAGTGTTAATCTTTTGCCTTATTCAGTGTACACTCAGTTAGGTCTTGGGGAACTTAAACCCACCACCATTACTCTTCAACTTGTTGATCGTTCTATTAAAATCCCAAGAGGAGTGGTGTAAGATGTGCTTGTTCAAGTAGACAAATTTTACTTTCCCGTTGATTTTATTGTTTTGGACACACATCCTATTATAAATGCAAGTGCAAATATTCCTGTCATATTAGGTCGCCCATTTCTTGCTACTTCAAATGCTTTGATTAATTATAGAAATGATGTAATGAAACTTTCATTTGGTAATATGACTTTGGAATTGAACATATTTAATGTTTGCAAACAACGAGGGGATGATACTGATGTTCAACAAATAAATTGGGTTGATACCTTTGTTAGAGATCAATTTCATACATCTCTTTCTAATCCATTAGAATCTTGCTTATTTAATTCTTTATATGATGAATATAAAGTGGATTTTGAAGAGGCTGAGATTTGTTCTTTGCTGAATTCTCTACAGGTATTGTAAGTGAATGGATTGAAACCCAAGTTTGAGGAGCTACCATTGAGAGACAAATTGCCTACACCATCAAGCATTCAAGCACCTAAATTGGAGTTAAAAAAATTACCAACTGAACTCAAATATGCATTTTTAGGTGATGGGGAAACTCTTCCTGTGGTAATATCGTCTCATCTTAATCTTATCGAAGAGGGTAAGTTGCTTGATATTTTGAGAAAGCATAAAGGTGCAATAGGATGGGCAATTACTGATTTAAAAGGAATAAGCCCTTTAATATGCACTCATCGGATTTATTTGGAGGACAATGCCAAACAGTCTAAGGAGATGCAACGTAGGTTAAATCCAAACATGAAAGAGGCGGTTAGAGCTGAAGTTCTTAAGCTCTTGGATGCGGAGATCATCTACCCCATATCTGATAGCAAGTGGGTGAGCCCAACCCAAGTTGTGCCGAAGAAATCTGGTGTAATAGTTGTCAAAAATGAAAATAATGAATTAATACCCACTAGAGTTACATCTGGCTGGAGAATGTGCATTGATTACAGGAAGCTGAACTCAGTCACTAGGAAAGACCATTTTCCACTGCTGTTTCTAGATCAGGTTCTGGAGAGGGTAGCTGGCCACACATATTATTGTTTCTTAGATGGCTACTCCGGTTACAACCAAATTGAAATTACATTAGAAGACCAGGAGAAAACTACAACCAATGACGCAGTGTCAATTAAAGACACCTTCCCAGATGAGCAACTTTTTGTTCTTTCTGATTTACCATGGTTTGCTGATATTATTAATTTTCTTATCACAGGTCAAACTCCTTCTCATTGGACAACACAAGACAAGAAAAAGTTCATGGTGGAGGTAAGAAATTTCTTTTGGGATGATCCGTATCTTTTCAAATATTGTCCGGATCAAATTATTAAGAGATATGTACCAAATGATGAAATTCATAGTGTCATTTCCTTCTGCCATTTAGAAGCTTGTGGCGGCCATTTTTCTGCTAGAAAAACTGCTCCTAAAATTTTACAATGTGGATTTATTGGCCTACCCTATTTAAATATACTCATGATTTTTGTCGTACTTGTGGACGTTGTCAACAGCTTGGTAGAATATCCCGTAGGAATATGATGCTTTTAAACCCCATTTTAGTGATTGAAGTATTTGATTGTTGGGGTATTGATTTTATGGGTCCATTTCCACCTTCTTTTGGCTATTTGTACATCTTAGTGGCTGCTGACTATGTTTCCAAGTGGGTAGAGGCCATCCCTTGTAGAAATAATGACCATAAAACTGTTATACGCTTTTTGAAAGAGAATGTTCTGTGACAGTTTGGTATACCCCGTGCAATCATAAGTGATGGGGGTTCTCACTTCTGCAATAAACCTTTTGAGGCCTTAATGAAAAAATATAGAATTACTCATAAGGTGGCTACCCCTTATCACCCACAAACAAGTGGGCAAGCTGAACTTGCCAATCGAGAGATTAAACACATTTTAGAGAAAACGGTTAACTTCACAAAGATTGGTATCTGCGGTTAACAGATGCACTTTGGGCATACCGTACAGCTTTTAAATCTCCTATTGGTATGTCCCCTTATAGACTTGTTTATGGAAAAGCTTGCCACTTGCCTGTGGAGTTGGAGCACAAGGCGTATTGGGTTACAAAGATGTTCAATTTTAATTTGGATGATGTCAGTTCTGTGCGTAAGCTTCAACTAAATGAATTGGAAGAAATTAGGAATGATGCATATATGAATTCAAAAATTTATAAAGAACGAATGAAGGTTTTGCATGATCAACACATTCATCGAAAACTTTTGACCCTTCACAAAAAGTTCTTTTGTATAACTTTAGATTGTATTTATTTCTTGGTAAGCTCCGGTCTAGATGGATTGGCCCATTTATTGTTAAATCTGTTTATCCTCATGGAGCTGTAGAAATTGAAAATTCAAAAAATGGCAATGCATTTAAAGTAAATGGTCAAAAACTTAAGCCATATCTTGAATTGATTCCTTCAGAAGTGGAGAGTATTCCTCTGTCTCATCCCACTTATCATGATTGAATACTCTTACACTCAGTCTGGCTGAAGACAGGAAACTTAGTGCTCTTGGGAGGCAGCCCAGCTTTTTTCTTTGTTTTAGGTTATTTATTTGTTCGATGATGTTTTCTGGTTGGATATTGTGATTGCTCTCATCTTCTTATTTGTTGATGGTTTTCACTCGCATGGGATTTTAGCAATTTGCAGTTCTCCAGGTAACATCTTTCCTTGATTTGATTTTATTTATTTATTTATTTTATCCTTCATTTCATTCTTAACATTGAGGACAATGTTTAGTTTAGGTTTGGGGGTATATAGGAATAACACTATTTATTGAAAAAAAAATCCATCACAATAAAATGGGAAAATAAAATAAAAAACAAAAATAGAAAAGGAAAAACAAATAAAAATTTGATTAGTTTTTAGGTTGTTTGTTAGTATTTTTCATAGATTTTGATAGTTTATCCCGTGATGATGCGTACTCTAATTTTTAAGAGATTAATTTACATTAGAAGTGTGAGTAAGTATACTGGAGGATAGAAACACTTAACTGAGCATATCTTTCTGTTACAGTCCTCTTGGAACAGGTGCTTGAGCTAATAAAACTCACTCACACACACTAGTACATAAAGTAATACCCTCTAGAAATTTGTTGAATACTATTCTTCAGTGGGATGTCTTTAGTCATAGTCATTGGATGATATGTAGTTGTCTGTTGAGCTTAAAAGATCATGATAAACTATTTACTTGGCTATGGCAAGGGCTTGAAACCGGAAATAGGTTGAGAGTATAATACAACCTGGACATGATAAGATTGCTGGAAAATATGAATGCTGATGAAAAAAAAATTATGAAAAAAAATGAAAACAAAAAGAAAGAAAGGGGCTGCTTGACTTTAAAGGATTAACTTAGGCTGATGCTCGGGCCCGAAGCGGTCTATTAAAACCTAATGCCCTAAGCCAACTGTGCTGGGAGTCATTGGCCTGAGTCATTGCTAAACCTAAGCATCTTGAAGTCCGGCCTTACACAGTCCTATTCAAAAAAAAGAAAAAAAAAGTCTATGGTGTATGATCCTCTCAAATCTAGAATGTTGGACCCGAAGGAGGCGCGCAGATTTGTGCTATCATGAACCTAAAGATTACGATGACTATGTAGATTCTGATGTTCTTTGGTTAATGGGTAACAATGGATATGTGTAAAATAGAAATTTAGGGTGTATTGCTACAATGTTATACACTTTTACTATTTATATTATCATGCTATATCATATTGAGCAGAAATTTTCAAAATGAAAGTGTAGAATAAAACCACTTACTTGAGGGCTTCTATATTCCAGTTGATTATAAATGCAAGTACATGTAGTTGATTTTCTTAAACATTGTGGTTTGCATTTGAAGGGATAATAGGTTTGATTGTTTTGAAGTGTTTATTTTGTTTTTGCACTTAGATTAATAAGGTTAATTTCATAAGTACATGTTTGTGGGTAGCATGGCTGTAAACCATCACGAGACAAAACTCGTCCTACTAGGGACACCTAGAGGTTTAACGGCTTGTTGCATACGCTCAATACAATCGTGTTCCCTACGAAAGTGGCATTTACTTTTCTAGTGTAATTTACTTTTGTTTTGTTTTGGGTGATTTTGTTTTGTTTGTTTTGCTCGAGGACTAGCAAAATATAGGTTTGGGGGTATTTCATAAACATGAAATATAGACATTTATATGCCCTATTTACTTATTTGCTAGTGTAGTTTTTATGATAAAACATGAATAAGATGGGTTATTTGTGATTAGGATAGTAATTAGGGGATTAATAATTAATTTACTCTAATTAACTATTTTAGATGCATTAAAGAATTTAAGGAATTATATTTTTATTATGCGTCTAATTTTGATTTGGTTTTATTATTGTAAGTTTAAAAATGCGGATTGCAGATCGACAACAGAAGAGCGCATTAGACGGGTTTTGAAGTGCCAAAGTGACCCAAGAGCTGATATCACGCGCATTGAAGATTTAAAATGTTGATGAGTCACTCAAGAGAAGACATGCACGAAATTAAAGTACGGACGTGCAGATTTGATCTGGTGGATACGATTGATACAACGGGTTTTATCCAATCAAAAAAAAAAAAAAAGAAAAGAAAGAGAATTGATCTGTCGGGAATGGTTGAAGAAAAAAAATAAAAGACAACCCGAGCCGATGGCTCGGGTGTCTAACAAAAGAATGAAGCAAAGATCGAGCGACGACGACGGCCTTGGTTTCCGGCGGCGATGCTTTCACGGAGAAGTGATGACGGCGACCTGACAACAGCCATAGATTCTGACGACGGCGTGGTGGCTCATGGTGAAAACATAACGGCGACTGTGGAGATTTCGGCGGAGTTGAGATAACATCTACAACTTGGAAACTAAAACGGAAAGCAGCGTGCTTGACTAGGATTTGGCCGGATTTGGAGTCCAAAACATCAATGGATTTGGGATAATCTTCAAGGTAATTAGGGAGGAGGAAAAGGACTCTTCTGCTGTCTATAAAAGCAGAGCAAAAAAAAGGAGAGGATGGTTTTCTGAGAAAAAAAATAGAGACTTTGTTTCCAAACTGGGTGGTGTTTTTTGTGGTATTTCGGCAGCTGTCAAGACCGGAAAAGGTAGGGGAATCGATTGGGGGAAGAAAAGGAAGAGATTTGAGGAAGAAAGCTAGATTTTTGAAATATTTTGAGACGGTGAACAGTACTGCTACCGTACTGTATTTTGCTATAGTACCACGGCCGGGCTGAGTAAGACGATGAACAGTACTTTGCTGTGAACAGTGTTTTGCTATAGTAATTCTGTGAACAGTATCCCATGAATAGTGATTCTACTACAGTGTTTTTTCCATTGCAATTTCTTCCAAATCTGATTTTTCTAATGAATATGAATAGCTAAACCTTTTGTCAAGGTTAGGGGTGATGTTATTTAATTAGTATTTCTATGTCTATGAAAGAAGTGCTTTTATTACTTATTTGGTTGAATGCGATGTTTTGATAAAGTCATAATCTATATAATTATTTGATTTGACGTGAACGTAAGGTACGGCGAATGCTTATAATTCCATGTGATTAGTTGACTGAGCTTGTTAATGATAAATTTTCAATCAAAATTTTTATGTTAATGGTTATGATGAACGTGAATGAAATATCATCCGATTAGGTCAAATCATTATTTGAATCTAATTGTGTAATTAAATAGACATAGAAGTATTAATTAAATAATTGATCCTTGAAGCTTTGATATCTCCCCTTGATTATCTTTGCCTGTCTTTAGTTAGTTTTAATTAAATTTTTACTCATCGTTTAAATTAGTAGTTAATTCAATTGCAACAATTTTATAAAAGTAATTTTAAATTAGTTTGGAATAGATTAATTCTTCATCATTCCCTGTGGTTCGACCTTGGACTTACCAAGTATATATTACAATTTGTCAATCTTCTCTTGGGTTTGATCATGGAGCCCAACACTCTGCTTCATAGATTATTGCAGGTTTAATAGTTGTCCTATAGAATTTACCTTTAAGCAGATTTGGAATGAGCTCGCCACATAGAACTCCCGATTGCCCTCCACTTTGACCACCCCGCATTTGTCATATGCACCACATCACTATCAATATCTCCCTCTTTGTTGATAGTGGATTCTAAATAACAAAATTGCTCACACTTTGACACTTCATGCCTACGATTTCAAAATAGATAGCATCGTAAACAAAGAATTGCATATTTCACATATGAATATTATAACCATAAAGAAAATAGCTTAAACCATGAATGTTGAAAGCTACAGATGAATTTTCTATCTAGATTTTGGAAATGTAGCAAGTTGATGTTGATATGTGTCAAGCACCAAAATTTCGAAGCATTATCGGAGAGCAGAAGTCATACCAAAGAATAAAGAGATAACAATGCTGGAAGCTTTTGGGACGCGACCTAATAAACCTTGCATTCAATTGCATCTATTATAAAAAGACGCATTATTGAAATTCTACCTCAAATGGGATTATCGACTAGATAAAATAAAAAGATCCATACAATACTTGATAATAAGTTAATCACTAAAAGTTAGGCACACATGCTACAATTATTACAAGTTCAAATATAACTAAATTAAATAATTGATTCTTCAACTCCAAGCTTTAAGTTCTTCGGTTCCTGCTATTTTTCCAAGCTCGGCACTTGTCTATACTTTCATCGTAAGATACATGAATATTCCGTAGAAATACTCAATAGGATGCAAAAACCACAATAGGATATGAACAATTAAAAGAGATAATAAGGAATTGATTCAGTAGAATAAGAGACTGAACATAAAAAATTCCATGGTTTGGAAACACAAGAACTTGCACCAAGTGGGTAAATCAATATTCACCAAAGCTCCAAAACAACGAAAGTATATGGAGATCATCAATTTCTACTTTCAGATCTATACCACTCCCAAGTGGATATTTACGCGATTACCCTAAGGGTTTTCTCTTTGAAACCTTGGGGTTTTACTCTTGGGGTCCCATTGGTGTTCACGGACACAATGGGCAGAGACTATTAGACCTTCTGTGATGTCTGACTAACCTAAAGATGTATGTATATGTCTCTCTTTGAGCGGGAGACTCGCAAGGTTCCAAATAATTCCGGAGATCTCGCAAGATCTAACATGGCTGACTGAGCATACTATGATTCCATATCGTAGGAAACTTCGCAAGGTCCATGTGGAGAATTATTCAATAGAAATGTACAAAGTTAGAGATGCAACCATAAGTTCCTTAGTTTCAAATGACTAACAAGTGGCGGAATGAGATGATTCCTCAAACAATCTGACGAGGTGTTACATGTAGTTAGAATTTGGATAAAAACTCATGGAAAAGAAATCATGAAGTGCTAATCATCATCATGATTCTATGATGACTAGTCTAATTTCAATGAAACAGGAGATTAAAGTTCCTACAAACGATTAACTCTGAAAGGACAGAAAAACAAAAAAGGTCACAAAGAACCAAAATGATCAATTTGGCGATAAAGTTTGACCTTAGGGACTCAGTCAATCCCTAGAAGACTCTTAGTTTAATTATGGAAGTGTTCAATAGGTTAGGAGTAGGGTATTTGTATTTTTGAAAGCTAGTATAACTCAACAATCTGTTTTATTCATTAGGTCACATCAATTTTTATGATTAACGGTGATCAGTCCGAATTGATCACTACTGACTTTTAATACTACAATCTTAACTCACAAAGTATGTATTTGATAACCTAATCCCATGCCAATCAATATAACCAGCATGATGCATTCTATTTAGTTCGTAGGTTTAGAACTTTTGTAATAAAATCACTGCCTTAAACAATTCTTTTGTAAACACCACTGTAATATCACTTATAATACAATTAAAATGAATTGTGCATTTTTTTATCACTCTAATCAGTTTATTATCACGATCATCCTTTTATTATAAGTGTTTTTAGAGTGTCTCTAGAGACAACAGACATCTGCTCATAATGATAGTGAAATTACTGCTAAACAGAGGATGGTATGGTGGTTATACAGTATAGTCATGTCACTTGTTCTTAGTTTTGTCATAGCTATAAAATCATATGGACATGTTATCTTTATACTCATAGAGAGGTACAATGGTTATTAGTAAATTGGAACCAACTATTTTGGTTGGATTACAAAAATAGGTTTGATAATCTCATTTTTAACAAAGTCTAGAATCGAATAGTTAATATGGAACAACTCTAGATCCACGAGCTATGCACTAATTCTTAACAAGGTTTTGGTACATGCTGAGAGGTGTTCATTAATAATTATCCAATTTGACAAGGTATAACAACTATATGCACTAATTAGAGCATTAAATCCATATACATAACATGATACTACTATGAATCGGGATGATTTAACCTGGACAACAACGTCTGATCCAAGGTAGTAGCAAGGTAACAAACACAATTGAGTCAAGTCCTCATCCAAGACTAACACGTGTAATGCGAAATTGACATAAGTGAACAAACAAGACAATTCCCAATGATTTCCTGAACACAATAACTTAGAATATTTCAATTACTAACAGAATTTTTACATGGATTCACGCCACACAATTCAGCAAGAGAATAGGATTAACAAGCAAATATTAGAGTCTAGGCATTCACAAAATTAGAAACACTTAGATAGATTTGTGTAAAAAGCATTCTATGTGATTGACGAATCTTTTCTTGCAGTGTAATTAATCCATCTATGTACGAAGACTTCTCGCTACTTCCCCTCGATGATCAACAACACAGAAAAGAGAAGAAGGTGAGCAGAGAGGGTCATGAGAAGGAGAGAGAGAGCAAGAGAGAGTACGAGAGAGGGAGGAGGAGAAGAAGTCTCTGGTCGGCCAAGGTAATGGTCGACCAGTCCTTTTTTCTTGCTTTTATACAACTAGGTTTTCCAAGTTGTAGTTGAACACCAATATCCATCATTGATTGGACTCCACTCCATCACAGTCGTCCAGCCATAACCTTCCATAACTGACTCTGGCGCCTAGCCATTAAGGTGCCCATCCTAATTGATTCCTACAATCAAGCCACTTTCCATATTTAATCACCTATAACTAGGTAAGTTCCTATTTAAAAATTAACTCTATGGTGCCCTTCCCTATTTGGACGCCCTTCCAAATATGTCACGTCATCTCCTATCCTAAATCTAATGCAGCCTATAACCTATCAAAACAAATCCCAACCTTTTAATTAAAGATCGACGCCCAGATTTCCAAATTCAAATCAATTTCAAAGAGACACTTCATCCCTTGGTTTGGATTCAAATTTCAAATAAAAAAGATAACTAACTGCAGGAGGATACCTTACCTAATTTTGTCTGATGTCATGGTTTGGCGCCCAATCACTTTAAATTCAACTCCACTTTCACGATTATAGTAACTTTCAATAATTACACTTACCTATCTAAAAACTACTATGAGTTATAATTTATCAGCCAGAAATCAACACTTGCATCCCCAAGTTCCACTAGACAAGGCGCCCAACCTTACCCTGGCGCCAATCACTCATTCGACCCTTGCGCCAGCTCAACCCTAGTTCTAGTGAGTCTTAATTAAACAGGGTCTTCTACAAATCCTAATTCTATTGCAACTAGGACCATAACATAATAACACAACCATTCAATTACAAGAAATTAAATTGGAAACTTCACTTTTCTAATATATATTTTTATTATTATTTTATACAAATTTCATGGTCGTCACAATATGGATCGAGTTTAATGTCAGCTAATCGAATTTCATCACTTTAACATTATAATCCAACATTTATCTTCACAATCTAGGATCCCGCTTTAAGGAACTAATATTATAATTTGGGAACTCAACACTTGTCAAGATCGGCTAATCCGGAGGGATGCCCTAGCAGCTGCCGCCGCTAACCCCGCCTGACCCTCGCCCCCCCCCCCCTCTCCCAGCCTCACCGCCACTGCCCTCTCCCTCGCCTCCGGCCCCCATCTCTACCCACCCACTCACCTTCACCTCCGCCCCCGCATCCGCATCTGCATCCGCCTCCACCATCTCACCCCACCAACCATCGTCGCCTTCTCCTCCTCCTCCCCCACCTCCAACCTCGACCCACAACTTGCAAAAAGGGGCTACCTTTAACCCATTTCGCCCCATCCCCCGCACCGCCACCTCCACCTCTGCCCCGCCTCCACTCCTCAGCCCTCAACCGCCTCTCCCTGCCGTCACCCCCCTCAAACCGCTTCCGCATTCACTCCAACTTGACTCCGCCCTCACCCCCACCTCTTGTTTGACAAAATGCCAAAGTGGGACCACAAAAGGAAATCTCAATTTTCGTCTCCCTTTTTGGGTACGGCGAGCGGGACCATGGCCTCCCCAATCCCCCCCCCCCATCCCCTCCACGCTCCCTCACCTCCCCCATCTCTTCATCCCAACCCCCCTCCCTCTGCCCCTGATCGGGTCCCTCCTCCTCCGCTAGGGCAGAGTCTCAGTCTTTCTCGTGGGCACATCTCATCTCGACTACCTCAAAGACTTCAGAAGCGCTTACCTTCCATCCGAAGTTGAAGGGTTTGACCTCCGTCCGAATACCGCAGGAGTTTGTTGACAGGGAAGTATTGCGGTGGACTAATACCCTTGTTGGATATGCTATGGGTAAGTGTCCATCCTTCATCTAGTTCAAGGAATATATATCCAGGATCTGGAAGCCGTCTGGTTCTTTCTACTGTAGTCTCTGGCGGGGGGATTCTTTAGGTTCAAATTCACTTCCTTCGAAGATTGCGAGCGAATTCTACACTTTATGTGGATTGTTGGCGGTAGGCCTTTAATTCTCCAAAAATGGCATCCAGGTATGCATCCTGTCCGAGAGCTACTGAAATCGATCCCGATTTGGGTGCGCTTCCCATATCTCCCGCCACAATACTTTGCAAAAGAAAGTTTGAGTATGGTGGCCAATCTTGTGAGGTGTCCACTATCCTCCGATAGAGCCACAGCTGATCACTCCCTGGCTAGAGTATGCCAGAGCCTACATAGAAATTTATTCTGATTTCAATTTTCCCTCGGTTGTCCATGTAGCTATGGGAGATATGTCCTTCTTCCCACAACCCGTGGTATATGAACAGAAGCCACATATATGTGCTAAATATAAATGCTTCGACCACACCACTAATGCATGTCAGTCGAAGGAGGTTTGGATTGAGGCGTTGCAACACCCTGCCCCGGAAGACGCAACCATTGGAAGCGCCAAAAATCCGGTTGCAGCAGGTGAGGCTATGACATCCGCAACTACCATAAAATCTGCCGCAGTGACGAGCTCCACCACACCCCCAGCGACTTAGGATAGGATCCCAACCACTAAGCATCAGAGGACGACCCCGGTGCATGCCTCTGATCCCAGCCGATCGACCTCCCATTTATGTATCCCAAACTTGGATGAGTCTATGGTGCAGCTAAGTCCAAGAACGAAACTCTCGGAGAACTGCCAACTCTTGATTGACGCCAAACCCCAACCAATATGGAGACTCGAGGTCAACACTCAAAAACTCACCAATTGTGGTTGGACATGTGCCTTACATGGTTCAAGGGAAGCACATACATGCACATGACGACTCGCCACTCTACCTCTCTGCCACCCCAACAGCCACTCTAGATGTGCTTGTGGGCCTCCACCTTGGCCACCCTTACCAACTCGACCAATTCCACTTGCCTCCTTCACCCACCAGAATAGTCATGATGGACACCTCAGGGGGCTCCTTGTCTCAAGCCCAACGTTCTCACGACTGGAGTTCTCCAGGGAAGAGGGGGGTAAAACCCCTATCAAAGCTAGCTCCCGCATTGGCGATGCATTCTACAAACCCCTTCCACCCAATACAAGATAGTGATGAGTCGACTTCAGAAGCCTCGTCTACTCTGCTGATGACAACAAGGAGAATTCAACCAGCTCGCATTGTGTCTCAAAACAAGAGCCAAAAACAAAAAAAGGAGACAAATAAAATGGGGGTTTGCCTCTAAACCCCTTTGATGTCCATCTGTAGCTGGAATATCCATGGACTGAGCCACGGAAGGAAAAGGTCGGCGGTGCGCGACCATGTTAAAGATGAAGATGTGTTACTTTTGGTGCTATGTGAAACAAAAATCAAAAGAAGACACATTGACAGAGTTAGCAGGAAAGTCATTGAGAAATTGAAATCCCTGAATAATTTGGCTTCAGATGAATCGGGCAGAATCCTGGTCCTCTGGAACCCCATTGTTGCTACCGTTCATATAGTGCAGGAGACACCTCAGACACTCCACTACCGTGTCACTTGCACCTCATCTGAGACTTTTCATTTTACAGTTGTCTATGGTTCTAAAAACCCTCATGAGTGGAAGAAATTGTGGACCAATCTCTGTAATTCCACTAACACTACCATTGGCCCTTGGCTTGTGTTGGTGACTTCAATGCAATTCGTCATGATTCGGAAAGACTGGGAAGAGCCTCCATGCCTCAAGCTGACCTCAGAGCTTTCAAAGATTGCATTTCACAGGTTGGACTTCAAGAGATCCCTTGCTCTCTACCCTACACGTGGAGCAATAACCAATCTGGTAACAACCTTACTCTTTGTCGAATTGATAGAGGTTTTGCTAATCCTGATTGGTTCATTAGCTTCCCTACCGCAAGACTGCACTGGCCACCTCAAGGCATATCAGACCACAATCTCATCATCTTCAGAATGCGCCCCCCTTCCAAAAGGCCCGAAACTATTCAAGTTATTTGATACATGGCTCCAAGATCCCAGTGTGAGAGAGGTTATTTCCAAAGCCTGGGAGACGCAGATCCATGGTCAGCCTCTGTTTATAATGTTTAAAAAATTGCAGGTGTTGTTGTTTTAATTAATCTCTTAATTTTACTCACAAGTGTACGAATCGTGTTTGGAGTATAGTCGCACAATTCTTATGAGGTCGAACCCATAGGGACTTGTGTTTTTGGAATTCTAATTCGAAGATCAGATTATTACCCTTGTTGAAGAATTAATTTGATTTGATTCACTACAACTACGACTAATCGAAGACTCAATGCAATTAAACAGCTTTAACTAAGAAATTAATCTAAAGGCAATTAAATAATCTATGGAAAAGAAACTAATTGACGAATAAAAATTGAAACTTTAATCAAGAATTTAAAACATTAGGGCATAAGAATCAGCACATGACAATCATAGGAATATTTCTTTTAAAATCAGCAATTGTTTTCACGATTATCTCATAGAGAATTGGAATTCAATCTATTCTCCTACGGAAGATTTCAGCATGAAAGCATATAGATTTTTAAATAGAATTTTGCATCCTCTTGCATATCAACAGATGAAATTCAAATCATTACATGTATCCATCATTTGATAAATCACAAGTAATATCTAAATAGCATGTTCAACATATAGCCCAATGCAATTAATTTGAGAATAACAATCGTTAAAATGCATTAATTTAGGCAAAACAATTACATCACATGAATACTATTCCTACAACTAATCATGGCTTCATCTTAGCCCTAGACAGGGATTTAGCTACTCATACTAAAGAAATTAACTGCAAACTTAAAGGAATTCATTAGATTTAAAATCAAAATCAACTTACAGGTATTTTGGAATAAAGAAAAATAGAAGAGTTACTGTTCTTCTTCTCGGAGAGTTACTATTCACAACTCCAACAGCAGCAGAGCAAATTGAACGAAACAGAAACCACAAAACTCTTTTACTGGAAATTACTCTCGAAAAATAAAAAATGAAAAAACACAGAAAACTCCCGGTCGTCTTCTCTCTGTCGGACTGTCTCTCTCTGTCGAACGGTTCCTCTGTTTATATAGAACTGCCTCCAGTTCTTCTCCATCCCAAAATCAGAAATTTCCTTTTACTGCCATCAATTCGTCCTAAACCCAGCAGTTTTCCCTTCGAATTGAGGCCCAATTTGTAGAAAAAAATTCAAGCTTTCCTCTTTGAAACAGTCCCAAAAATCACCCAAATGTTCTTCTTTCCCAATTCAAAACCAAAATCGCCCCATTCCTATCTTCAATCGAATGGAAACTCAGTACTTACCTTTCTGAAATGGAGTTGCAATTCGTCTTTCCCGAATCAACTTTGTTTCACATGTATTCCCAAATCGAGACTTTCCAAAACAGAGGTTGCTCTATTCTGTTTTTCTCCTCCTCAACTCGGCCTCCAACCTCGCCGTGCTCTCCGCCGCCGCCATTCCATGTCGCCGGAACCCAGGACCGCCGCCGCCTGCTCTTTGCGACCACCTCTGTCCATTGACTCGAGCTCACGATCTGCTGGTTCACCGCCGTCGAGCTCCACCTTCTGCTGGTTTGTCATCGTCCAGAGCTTCGGTTGCCGGAATCCTGCCGCCCATCGCCGTCCAACGCCACCTCAGGCCGCCGTCATCTTCGCCGGAAACCAGGAGCGCTCGAGCAGAGAGCTCGAGCGCTCTCTGTTCTGAAGGGGACCCGACTGAACACCCGAGCCTTTGGCTCGGGTTTTGTTTTTTTTCTTTCTTTTTTTTTTCAGTGAACCGGCCGAACCAGTTTGGTTCGGCCCTTTCTTTCTTTTTTTTTTCTTTTTTTTCTTAATTGAGCTATAACCCGTCGTAGAATTCTCATCCGCTTGATCAAATCTGAACCCCTGTACATTGATTCCACGCTCGTCTTCTTCATCGGTGAACATCAACGGCTTAGATCTTCTTTGCACGTTTAATCTCCGCTCCTGGGTCAGTTCGGCACTTTAAAACACGTCTAATGGCTTCACTTTTGGCTGTTCTGCAGTACGAGCATGCGAACCTATACAAAATAAAACATGTCCCAAATTAGATGCACCAAATATTTATAAAATTACGGAACAGTGTTAAATTGAGCCATTTAGAGAGCCTTATTTGTTTAATTCCTAATTACTAAACAAATGACTAAAATTCACTTTATTCCTCATTTTAATTAGAAAACATGACTAACAAATAGGTAAAAAGGCATATAAAAATGTGTATTTTTCATGCTTAACAGCAGGCGTGCAAAGAGGCCCTCAAAAGCTAGAACAAAGATCACTTTGGGGACGTCAATGATAGATCACCCATCTTGGACCTCCATGCTTTGCAATCTGCCCTGCAAAACCAACCCCATCATGTTGATTTGCAGATGCACGTTAACCTGGCAAGGCAAAAAGTGTATGAAGAGGATGGTATAAGAGAAAAATTTTACCGTAAAAAAATCAAGACTAAAGTGGCTAAAAAAGGGAGACAGGTGTTCCAAGTTCTTCCACGCATCTGTTGCCTCACACTGTGTCCAGAACACTATCCACGAGCTCATTGATGACTCGAGCACTCGCTTAGAAACCCCCCAGAAAATTTACATCATTGGATTTGTGTAGTTAAAAGATGAAGGCGTCATTTAAAATGACACTTCTCCTCTTTCGAAGAGAAGGCGACGGTTTAAGCGATGACTTTCTCTTTAGTAGAAAGGTATCAGTTCATTTGACGCCTCGCTTCTTTAGATGTGAAATTTCGCTTTAGAAGAAGGTGTTGGTTTAACCGACGTCTTTATCTTTAGAAGGAACCGTTGGAGGAAATACGCTAAGGTAATTAAAGGCATCACTTGAACTAATGTCTTTTGAGTCAGGGTAAAAAAAGCCCGCGCAGGGCTAGCGCCACATTGGCTCCTGCGTGGCTGGTCAGATAACCGAATCGGAAATTATTTTCCAAAGGATCCCGATCGGTAATTATTATTGTTTTAAATATGATTTGGTAAATTCCCCATTTTTTTGGCTTGGTGTTTAGTAATTTGGATGACAGTGCCTTATGGGCTTGAACCTCAACCTGGTTGATGTACCTCCATCTCTCCAATCTCTAAATGATATAGTCTTGAACTTGAACCATTATGGATAGACTTATAGTGCACCGAACACATAGCATACTTGTCACGCCCCAGCACTACCCGACCCGAACCAAATCCGGTCCAAGAGCCGAACCAATGCACGGGGGCGACAGTATAAAAGAGATAGCGGATGACTTATGCCCGACATACGGGCGGTCTATCTAACAGAGTAGCGCAACTACTTTGAGTAAGAGAAAATAAGTAGAATAAAAGTGGAGTTTAACTCTAAATAAATCCACAAGTCTTCAACCCACATACTAAACAAACTGAGCCAACACACAGGGCTCAACAACAAAGTGTAGAATAGGTTTATCACATAAGATAAACACAAGTCGGAAACAAGTGCCAACATACACAATGTGCCATGGTCAAACAGAGTAAAACCGAACAACATAACAAGATATAGTCCAAAGCTCTCCATGCCTAATCCCATGTTCTCCCCAAATGCTCCTCATACAGGGGATCCTGTCCATCTGTGTATCATGCCATGCAGCCCCAAAACAAAACAAGGAAAGAGGGGTGAGTATAAAACTCAGTAATGGTTTTAATACAATTGATAATAATCAGGACTCAAAACAGCATCACAATATAGCAAATATAGATCCATCATCAACATGACACACCATGTTCTGATCATCTATTCAAATCTCATAAACCTGCATAAAAATAGCTCATTCACATACTTTCTGATCATGCATTCATAACACATAATCCTGCATACAATATCTCATATGCATTCATAACACATAATCCTGCATACAATATCTCACATGCATTCATAACACATAATCCTGCATAATAATATCTCATCTACATACTTTCTGGTCATGCATTCATAACACATAATCCTGCATAATAATATATCACATGCATTCATAACACATAATTCTGCATATAATATCTCATCCACATACTTTCTGGTCATGCATTCATAACACATAATCCTGCATAATAATGTCTCAATCCCATACTTTTTGGCCATGCATTCATAACACATAATCCTGCATAATAATGTATCCAACACATGGTACAATCATGCATAGAAGTCACAATATGCATATACCAACACAAATGGTGAATGCCTCCATCAAAGAGTAAACACAGTCATCGCCAACAGGCGGAATATAGTCAAGGCCACGAAGGTGTATTGGGACACAGTCAAGGCCACGAAGGCGTATCATGGTCCGATTTCCACATAGGAAATGTAAGAAAGGTCGGGGTTGTCGGCCCCTAAAGCTGCTCGCTCTGGACGATCTTGGCAAAGAATGTCCAATTCTTACACAAAGAACCTAGAGCAGGTGTGTTCGCCCACGGACATCTCCTGCGGTGGGGGAGAGCCCAAATTCCATCACACGGAACCCTAGAATACGTGGTAGCTGGTGCACGAAGCGTACCACTCTGGATGCTCAAATCCAGATGACAATCTCAGTAATCTCATCCGCAAGGCAAGTACACAACTCGCCCCCCATATATCTCAATGTATTAGACTCAACCCTGGGGAGTATACTCTTTCCATATAGGATCCAAATCGAAAACATGTCCTTTCGGACCAACCAAGTTTTGATTAATCCATCAATCGATTAATCCGGCACGTAATTTCAAACATTGCATACAATCGATCAATTTCGGTTAAACAACGATAAACTTTCATCCATGAAGTACGATACATGATGCATGATATCATGGTACATCCATGAGCAAGACCTACGTGGGTTCTAACACATGGAATGTGCTCCCAATCCATCCCCTCATGCATCATAATCATGGTATAAGTCAACTACACTTTCATAATAAACTTCCCATATGTGTGTGTAATCATGCATATTCTAATAACATGGCCAATGCTTTGACATAAACTCATAGAACAATAAACATATGCTTCAACACATTTAAAACCTTGATTCCTAACTGAAATCAAAACAAATTCTACCATGAAACTTTAATCCAACCATGTGAAGTCGTAGACTCATTCATACAAACATGATTCTCTTCTATACATTAAGTCATACCATAATCGCATCAATTCTCCATAATAACTTATACCATTCTAAGATAAAACCCTAAGAAATCGAAGCAAAAGATTATCATTTATTAAACCCACCATTAGAGTATATTAACAAGCATATTCCATTCAAATAAAATCATGAAAACAAACCCATTTTCAACCCAAAGCTGAAATTGGAGAACCCATTACCTTCCTTATTGAAAATGAACCTTTAACCTCCTCCAATACCTTCCAAAAACATGATTTTTGTGTTAATATTCAACTAATCTCGATTTAGCTTTGAAAATCAAAAGAAAACCTTAAATCTAGAGCTTTGGAAACATAAAAATAAAATTTTGAAGATTAGGGCTTGACAAAGAGAGGTAAAATAGTGATTTTATGCTTTCAAAATGGATTGAAATAATGAAGGAAGTCAAGATTAAGAAGGATTTAAGAAAAAATTAAACAGAATGCAAAGATTAAGCTAACATACCTCTAATCCTTTCCCTTTTTCGGCTAATGGGGAATAAGCTCCAAATCTCATGGCTAAGCCTATTCCCAATCTGGGAAATAGCACAACATTTTCCTTTTATAGAAAGGTTTGGAGTAAACTTAAGTAAAATATGGGGTAGAAATAGAGTTTTTGGCTAAAATTAGAAAATTTGGCAATTTAACTCGAAATTAGGTCCAAAAAAATTCTGAAAATTTTTATAATGTCTTCCTTTGATGTCTGGGGCATTTTAGTCATAAAAACCTAATTTCATCGGTGGGGCCCACCGGGGTCCCGCCAAACACTAATTTTTGAAAATTTGGTGAAAATATCAAAAAATCTCAAAAATTCAGGTTTGATCCAAAATCACTTAAAACTCATGATTGTGAAGTTGGTTTTGATTAAACCCATTTATTCTCGAAAATCATTAAATTTAAAACGCTTAAACCACACAATAACTAATAAAGAACATTAAAATCAACCGGTTCAAGATGAGGGTCCTTACAATACTCTTCTCATTGAGTTCTATATGGGTGGCTCATTACAGTCATGCACCGATATCGCAAATCATGTGTGTATCTTCTTGTAACGACCGAAAAATCTGTACATAAAAAAATTTATTTTTAATGATCGACCTAAATTAGGAAAGTCAAGTTGCAATTTGAATTCTCATGAATGTTTTATGTTGATGTATGTTTAACTTCATGTGATGCATTAGACCATGTTTTGTAGAACACTCAGTTGACTCAGGAGTCCCGGCGCTGAGGCTGAGCCTGGGCCAGGGTCAGAGAAAAGCATGATACCATTGATAGGATCGTGTGGGGTGCAACATTTCATGTAGGAGTTTTGATTGATGAATTAGAATTAAAGGTAGTTTCCTAGTTTAAGTTTGTAGTAGCATTGGAAGTTACCAATTGGAGAAAAGTTCAGATTTGTAATCACTTACTTGGCATCAGACATTCCTGGGCACCAAGTATTGATGAAGGAATTAAAATCTCTTGGATGATTATCTTGATTGACTAGAAGTGATTTACGATAAAGATGAGAGTTACTTGGTTACCAGATAGTAATTGTAGAAAGTGATGGTGAATCAAGAGTGTGTTGAGAGTCTTAACCAAACTGGACACTTCTAGTACTGGGTGCCAGATAAGATAGAGGTGTCAAGATTCTTGTGATCAGAGGCAACCAATAGGAAGAGACACCACCACAGGAAATCCCGAGTTGTTTAGGCAGTTACTTGTTTTTGAGTTGCAATAGACTTGGAAAGTAGTTATGCAGTTGAAATTGGATTTGGAATCCAAACCAACTAGAGCCAATAATGACTGGGTGTCTATGAGGAGAACATGGGTAATGGATAGTAGAGATCAATAGGAAGTTAAATCAAAGGTTAAAGTGAGTCCTAGTCGAACTAGGAAAATCAGTCCTATTTAAACTAGGATTAGGGCTGGCCGGCCATTACTTATTGGCCGACCAGTTCCCTCTCTCTCTCTTCATGTTCTCTTTTCCCCTCTTTCATGTCCCCTATCAGTCTTCTCTCTCTTCATCTTCTTCTATTCGTTGCTAGTTGAAGCGTAAGAGAAAGCGAAGTGACATTCGTGGAGGAATCAAATTCACTAAAGCGAGAAGAAACTTCGTCTAAAAGATAGGATGGTTTTTACATAACTTCTTCTAGACATCAAAATGAGCACACACACCATAGAAATGGGGGCATTAAACAAGTGCTCCTACTAGACACTATTAGCTTATTTTTCCCATTGAATCTGCTTCATCGGTTCTCCACTCGGGTACATTGGGTTACTGCCAACGATGACTCATAAAATGGACTCTAGTCACATTCCCCTTGATGCAAATTGGACTTACGCACTTGACAGTCCTTCAGTCAAATGATATGCAAAATTATCAACTGACCTAGTATAGCCCAGGTTAATAATTTCATTACAGTTTAACTTGGGCAAGATTTTATACTTGAGCTCCAAGTGTCTTGAAGACTTACTATTATGATTATTATTGCGCACCTTTGCTCTTTAAGCTTGGATATCACAATTAATCAAAATAGTAGGGGTTGTTTTATTCAACATGGGCAACTCTGTCAAGAGATCCCTAAGCCACTCCGCCTCCCTTTCAACCAAATCAAGCGCTATAATTTCTACCTCCATGGTAGTCCGGGTGATCAACGTCTGCTTAGCTGACTTCCATGCTATCGCCCCAGCACCTAATATGAATAAATACCCACTAGTTGCCTTAGGATCTTCATAATCTTAAATCCAATTCGCATCATTGTAACATTGTATTACAGGAGGAAACCCATGTAACATATCCCATAATAAGAGGTAGTTCTAGATATTTAAGTACCCCTCAATGGCAATATAGTGAGATTTATTCGGGTTTTTAGTGTGCCTACTCAATCTCCCCACGATATAGAAAATATTTGATCTCCTACAATTAGTGAATCATTCAAACTTCCTATCACTTGATTACATGAGCTTTGACACACTATCACCGCAATTTTTCCTTAGTTTGACACTAGGATCATAAGGGGTACTTATAGGCTTTGAACTTCCTCATCATTTTCTCCACATAATGTGACTGTCTCAACATTATGCCATCTTGAGACTTGAAATCTTAATGTCAATCATACCATTTGCATTTCTAAGATCTTTCATATCAAAATGCTTATTTAGAAAACTTTTGGCCTCCATGATTTTACCACTATCATTGACAAAAATTAAGATGTCATCAACATAAAAACATAAAATTAAATAAGCATTTCTAACGTGCTTCCAAAAGAGGCACTTGTCTATTACACATGCAACAAACCCGTTAGAAAAAATAATTAAATTAAATTTTTTATGTCATTGTTAAGGAGCTTGTTTTAGACCATATAAGGACCTTATTAATTTTCATACTTTCCTCTCTTGACCTAGCAGTACAAATCATTCTAACTGTTCCATATACAACTTCTTGTCCAATTCCCCATACATGAATGTTGTTTTGACATCCATTTGGTGAATCTCAAGGTTATAATGGGTTGTCAAAGTCAAAAGCACACAGATAGTAGTGATTCTAGTCACAGAAGAGTATGTGTCAAAACTAATATAATCCTTTTTTTTTGCTATAACCTTTGGCCACTAGGCTTGTTTTGCACTTTTGAATGGACCCATCTGGATTCAACTTCTTTTTTAATATCCACTTGCTCGTAATGGGTTTACACTAGGTGGTAAATCCGTTAAGATCGACATATAGTGTGCAAGAATAGAGTATATCTCACTTTGTAAAGCCTCTTTCCAAAGAGGAGCATCACTAGACTGCATAACCTCGATATAAGGCAAGGGTCATCTCCCACCAAAAAGGAGTAAAAGTCATCCTCAAAGGTTTTTTCTTTCATTGGTCTTTTACTTCTCCTAATTCAGGCACAACTTCATCTACCTTAGGACTAGATGATGTCTATCTTTGATTATGCACAACTGCTTTCTCCTTTGCCCTAAGGGAAAAATATGTTTAAAAAATACCACATCATCGAATTGTTTTATGGAATTGGACATAGTTTGAATTATAATACCTCAACACCAAGAATCGATAAGCATTACTATTGTTTGCATATCCAATTAAAGCAACATCAAAAGTCTTAGGTCCTAGTTTGTTTACTTTTACATTGGAGATTTTCATCTTAGCAAGACATCCTCACACTTTAAGAAAATTCAAACTAAGTTTTCTATCTTTCACTAATTCAAATGGAATTTTGACCTTTGTATGGATCTTTATTCAAGATTAAACAAGATGAGAGAGTTGCTTCTCCCCACGTGTTTTTAAGCAGTCCTGAAGAGGACTACATTGAGTCAGACTTATCTATAAAGGTCCTATTTCTCCTCTCAACTACTCCATTAGATTTAGGTATGGAGTCGTGGTTTCATGTATTATCCAATGGTCCTTACAAAATTTGCTAAATTCATGGGAGTAATACTCCCTACCATGGTCCGGTCTCAACCTTTTGATCCTTAGACCAGTTTGGTTATCAACATCATTCTTAAATATTGTATACTTAGCAAAAACTCATCTTTAGACTTAAATAAATTAACATAACAATATTTAGAAGAATCATCAATGAATGCAATAAAATACTTCTTACCACCACGAGAGATAACACCATTCATCTTACAAATATCACTGTGAACAAGCTCAAGTAAACAAGCACCATGGATATAAGATTTAGATGGCTTTCCTTACAACTTAGATTTGACACAAATTTCACACCTCAAATGAGCCCCTACATTAGATTTGGTAAAACCATCCAAATTAAAACATTAATTTTAAATAAACCATTGCATGAATATCATTTTCCAAATTTATTTAATACAACTTTATTAGATTCAAAAACCAATCTTTCACACATCTGGCACATGCTGCACTCGTTGGAGAGACAAAATATTGCCAAGGTGATCTCACATCCACTTTTCCTTCTCCATAAACTCGTGTTATCATGTCGTTTCCCATTGTAATGGTCTTGCCTCTCACTTCCTCATAAGAGGAAAATAAGGCTAAGTTAGCACAAATGTGCACACTAGCTCTCGTGTCTACCCACCAATCAGTAGATTGACTAGCTAGGTTAAGAACAAATTTAGAGGAAATATACCTGCTACTAGGCCCAACCTCGTTGTCCCCAATCATGTTCACATTTGCTTGAAGGTTTTGACCTGCATTGTCATCACCCCCTTTCCTTTGAGGACATTTTCTCACAAGATTCCCGCTGCCCCTTCGTCCCCTCTCCTCTTTATTGCAGCATTGCCGCTCGATCAACACTCTTGCGGTTTGGCCAACGTTGCCGCCTCCTCCTTCATTGTCGGAATATGCCATTATTGGCAGAAAAATAGACCCTTTACTCGTAAAAATTGGAGCTTTTGCCTGACCCCTGCTTAAAAATCAAATCAAACACAAATCAATGAAAATGGTGCAAGATTCAACCTTATTGCTGAGTCGGAGTCGATCCATTGCCTCTCCTCGTCAACCTGCCGAAATCCCCTCTTCTTCCTCTGTCCAATAGGGTTTCTGGGGAAAAGGGGAAGGGTTTCATTTTGACACCTTAGAAATCAATATTTGTACCCAGATTCTAACAAACACAATTTTATTCAAAAAATAAATATCAGATATTATAACGAGGATCACTTTTCCTCAAGTTGCTAAAGTTTTTGGTTGCTTTTTTTTGTGGTAAAAGAAACTTACTCAATTCCTAACTCTACTATATCGTAATTGTTCTCCGGGAACCAATTCAGCAATAATTCCCATGGATGGGAACAGAATTAGCAAGCCAGCATGCTATCTTATTAGTTATTACCCTCTCTCTATATATACAATAGAAAAACCGAGTTAAACTTTCAAAGTAACTATTCTACCTAGGACAGGTAGCATAGTTATCTAACAAAATGCTGATGATCAGATCAGAATCGCCGTCCACGGTGACGCCCGATAAATGTAATCTACCAGCCAGCTTAACTCCTTCCAAGCACGCATATGTTTCAGCCACCACCGAGGAATAGTAGTCAAGATATAAAGAGACTGCCCCAAACATTAGACCTAGATGGTCATGAATGATTCATCTGCAGCAGCTTGCCCCGCTTTAATTTTACTGGTACCATAAAAATTTATTCAGTCAGATAGACGTAACTAACAATAGATAACTACGATTAGATATCAATTTTGGACCAACAAAAAGTTTGAAAGGGCAATAATGTTACTTCAAGTATCAAGCCACTTTGTTGCTAAAAAACCACTTGAATTGAGCTAAATAGTTATGTTTACTGAATGGTACATTTTGAGTAATGTTTTTTTATTAGATCAGTTTATATGAGATCGTTCTCATATAAGGAGCATGAGGCCAATCTTTTGGGTCGTTGGATTCCGAACCGACAGTGGGTATCAAATCAGCAAGTAGGTGAGTGTGAACCATCACTCACCCTTGTAGCCATTAGATCAAGATCCAATGGCTATGATTTGAACTAGCCTCATATAAACTATAGGAGAGCAATTTCATTTAAACTTTTCCCTTTTTTTATTGGTTGCCTATCCTGCCATCCACCTATTTTGCATGGGCCCCCAAATTATGGGGGGGGGCCTGTTTGTCTTATTAGCAATTTGCAGGGAGGCCCATTTAGGAAGAAGAAAACAAGGCATTAAATCCTCATCCCGAGATTCAAGTTCTGGGCACCCATCTATTGTGACATCAGGCCAGGCCCATAGTATACGTCAGCAGCCATCACGTCAGACATTAGGATATTTGATTGAACCATATCATATTATAATCAGACCCGTTTAAGCTAATTGTTAGGTAACGGGCTGATAGAGAATAATTAGTGTCAATTAGTGGCCCATCAGATTGGACAGATGGTGCACATCCCTCTTCTTTGCCGATTCGGAACCTTGTGATCCTTACGGGTCATAACATTGGTATCAGAGCGGTCCCGATTCGTGACGTAGATGCCGCATCGTAAGCAGCCGACGACGGCTAATGAGGCACAGCCAGACCCAGACACGGCCAACGTGGCCACTAGTCTCAAGAAGACCAGCGAAAACAGCATGGCCGAGATCAGGTCCATGTTGGCGTAGCTACTGTAATTGCAGACTACGAAGGCACAACCCACGGCCAACCAAACAGGGGGGTGCTAACTCCTCCACCAGTTTTGTCTGCACCCAATGGTGAGACGTCACAGGCGGGTGGTTCGAGGGGTTATGATGGATCAGGAACTAGGATTCCTCAGCCGAACAACAGCATGCAAGGAGTTCGATTTGGCTCCATCAATCAAACAATAGATGGCGGCCGTTGGGGAGCAGGAGCACGAGGCATACCAGGTGTTCGACAAAATGCCTCTATGACAACACCACTCCGGAACATCCAACAAGAGATCGATGGGGACTGGGATGAACCGCCGGTTCACCAAGGGAGCCTGCATGAGAGGGGCAGAACCTCGTTTAGCTCGTCTTCAATTTCTGCGATACAATGGAGATGAAGATCCCAGGGAATGGATCTACAAGACGGAAAAAATTTTTGACTATCACGGGACCCATTTGGAGACTGAAGGTTGCGTATCACAGCGTTCCATTTGGACGGTGATGCCTCGGTGTGGTTCCGATATTACGAGAAGGAGGTTCGATATCCGACATGGGCGTCCTTTGCTGATGAACTCTGCATGCAGTTTGGCCCCAATGAATTCTAGGACTTTAACGAGATGTTATCCAGCTTGCGCCAAACCACAACCATACGGGCATATTATACCTAGTTCATGAAGATTGCCAATTGTCTGCCCAATTGGCCAGTGGCTGCTCTTGTGGGTACATTCAAGAGGGGATTGAAGTAGGAGATATCAGACGAGATGAGACACTACTCTTGCCACACGATGAGGGATGTGGTGCGCCACGCTCGCATCGAAGAGGAAAAACTGGCCCGACAACGACGAGGAGGACATGGTGGAATGGTACAGAGGGCCCCTATCAGCTCAGCTCTGTGTCACGCCCCAAATCTCTAACCCCAAAATACGCGGAAGCGATAAACCATTGAAGGATATAGGGCTGTAAATCTGGGACGGACCGAATACTCGATTCATCAACATAAATCCCATACACATGTGCGGGAATAGCCGGATCAATATGACGTAAATAATTATTCCATTATCTCAAAATAAAGTAAAACTAACCAACTTAAACAATAGTATTAATCCCGCGAAAACAAATAAATAAAGCAAGTGACACGCAGGCCACAAAATAACTAAATATCAAAATCTCCACTATCACCAATAAAATAAATTCTACGCTAACAAGTCTTCATGACTTCCACGAGCACCAACCTCCACGTCACAAGAATGCTGTTCACACCTCTTCAGCTCTACGCCCTGCATCAGAAGATGCGTGAGTACTCCAGAAGAAATACTCAGTAGGATGCTAAAAAAACTCACAGTAGAAACAGGCAATAAAGGAACCAATAATACACAGGTCCGATAGCTCGGGGTAACATGACGCAGATAGTACTTACCAGGAAATGATACAGCACCCAAAATATCTCGTTGATCAGGGTGAAAATAAATCTCAATAATCAATATGACTCCAGACTTCCAAAGAGTAAGGAGATAAACAAAATATCTGATCTGGACAACCAAAGTGTCGAAGATGTCAATTTCTGCTCTCTGATCAGTCCACTTCCTCTATGAACTTCAATACCAGAACATCCTAGAGGTTCTACGTAGGAACCCAGCCAAGCGTCTAGGGAAGCTGGCCCCATCGGTGCTTACGGGCACAATGGGCGAAGATTGCAGACCTTCCGTAATGTCTAACAATCTAAAGCGCACGCGTTGCCGTACTTGGCTGAACTACGGAGGTTCATAATCATCGGAGACCACTCTGGGTCTAGCAATGGCTCGTGAGCATACTATGATCCAACCTAAGAGTGTTCAACAAAGCTCTTAGTGGAAAAATAGTTTACATGGAACTGAGTTTGACTAACCACAACCAAGGGTATTCTCGTGAATTAACAAATTTAGAAATTAGACTCTCAAGGGAGTACAAAGGAATTCTCAGCATTTAACAATGACTGACTCTCAAGAGATTAACCAACAATCGGTATGTGCCTATGCACGAGCTGACTCGAAACCGAACTCTTCGGTGTAGACTCTGTCGACGTCCTCGCCATGCACTATTACAATCAAGATCATCCCTGGATTACAAGACTTCTGAATCGATGACCCAAAAAATTTAATGGTAGGATTGAGATGACTAACCCTAATCTAATATCAGGGTTTCAAGAGGTCAAAGATGCGCGATGTTAGGCACCGCGAGCAAGACAGAGATGACCACTACATTTGGAATAGAGACAAGACTCTACACATATTATCATCATAAATACCCTCTGGAATTCTTACACCATAGTACCCTCCTTATGTTATATAATAATAATAATATATGTATACATATATTTACATATAGTTTTAGCATAGCTTTTTAATTAATACCGTGAAAGGACGCTGTTATGGACACAACAGCTCCATTCCCGGAGATCCTCCAGTCTATACAGAACCTGTCAGTCCCTGAAATTTTTATAGAAAACCCCGTGTCTGTAGATCATTACCCAATTTACAGAATATTTTTCCGAATTTTCTACAATTAGTTATGAATTTTTGAATGCAGTCTGTCAGCGCAGGATACATCCTGGCCGAGAGCACTATACTAAGTAATAACTCGATTTTCACTTGTTATCCTTAATCCTAATCACAACTAGAGTCTTTTATACTCAAACCCTCTTACATTAGGCCTTTATTAGCTTCTGGCAGATCATTAATCATGCATTAACTCACCTAGTAACCCCTTTTTAAAACTGTTTTACATCATAGCCTTAAGGATTCATTAATCGACAAACTAGACGACTTTTCCCGGACACTTAAGCTTCAATACATCAATTAGGTCGATATGTAGAAAAATGTGAGATCGGGTGACTAATAACAAGAAAGAAGACAACTTTTCTTAAACAGACCCTCATCTACACAAATCAGAGAACAATACTCAATATTAGACATCAGATACATGACTCACATAAGTCGAAATAGACACACACCATCAGGGACGTCTTGATCGAATTGTGCATGAGAGATTCACATCGAGAAATCAATCGGTATATCAATAATTGCATAGATTTAAGCAAATAGAATAATTAAACCAGGACGACAAGATCATACATGATACACACAACATCAGAACGTGGTACTCCATATAAAGATCAAAAATTTAATGAAATCACTCTGTGAGAAAAAGAACATCTTACCGATGAACCGGTACTAATTGCACGTCAACCGGTTCGAATCAAACTCGCTTCCTCGCGATCTCCACACGAACCAACGCACACTCTTGGCACCTAAGAAGCACGGATACGAAAACGGCGACACGACACGACACGATACGGACACGGCGACACGCCATTTTCCCAAAAAGTAGGATACAACACGGCTAATAATTTTTTTTTATTAATATTTATAAAATAGTTTGAATCATAATTTCTATTGAAATTTTGGCAATCTCTCCTATATTTTTGATATGTACACCATTACAAAATATAAGTTAATAATAAACTATAGATTAGCCACCAAAGATTCACTCATTAATCAATTAAACAAACCCTGTGCAGAAAAATGTAGTATCAGCTAGTAAGAGCCTCCAACCTTAGTCCTAATCAATCATACACTCGTCATTTTATTGCATTTTCATAATCAGTCAGGTCTGACTCTCACACAAGCAATTAATCAAATAGATAATATCTAGGCATAATTTATCATGTAGTCATTTCATCAAACATTTAGAGATCAGTAGTAGTAGTAGTATATCAGCATTAATGCTTTTTTCACAAAATCACAGAAAAAGATGACTCCAAACAAATCACATAAGGGAATGAATATGCAGATAGCTCACCTTTTTGGAGTCTGAATCTTTTAAGCTTTCGCAGTCACAAACGTTCTGATTGGATACAGGTGCAGACTATTCTCAGTCCAGATTGCTGAAAAACGAGAACCTTTATGGACGTTTGATGTTTGAAAAAAGCCGTCATGCCACAACGAGCTGGTTTGCCATATAACGTTTATGGAACCTGGGCAGAGTATACCCCAGGGCAATTTGGCCGACTGGATAGAATTGTAGCATTAGTCAACAGTTGCTTGATGCCTTCAATTTTTCATACCAAGATCTATGCAGAAGCTGTTGTTGCCATGAAGTAGACAAGCGTATCAACGATTTATGCCGACAGTAAACATACAATGAGCCAGAAAAAGAAATTCAGGTAAAGCTATTGATCATCGCATAAAGTATCATGCCTAAATATCCAAAGATAGATCACTCACTACGTTGCTTCATTATCACCAGTAGATTCACTCTGGCCAATCAATTCTGTAAAGCTCATAAACACCAGTATAAGATCCACCTAGACTTTCAGCCTTGCCATTTGTGCTCTTAACAAATCCATTGTTAGCATATAGATGATACAGAGTCTTCAATGTAGTCAGATGCAATAGAGTGTTATCTTTGCATTGCTAACCAAAAGCTAAAGTGCCTTTGGTTATCCCCCCATTACTCAAGCAGTCGTGAATATACTATCGGGTATCAACAGTCATGTATGCACCACCTGATATGAACGGTTGAGAGCATAGTTTACAAATACAATATAAGGCAAGAAGCACATTTAAAGTATCAGGTTTTTTAAGCAGCTAAAACACATAAATATTAGAACAGAGCTGACTCCTATCATTGCATTCTTTAAACTTATAAAGATTAAAATTTTACCTATAAACCAGCTGCCAACCAAAGCTAATTTACTACCCTTCTATTAGACATCCTTTTCCCCAATATAAAGTTCGGAAAGTAACTGAACAGGTCATCCCAATGTTTCACCAGCATTAAATAATCATAGACCAGAACATCTCTGTGTAGTATCCACACTTAGAGTCAGATTATGGGCTAAGAGAACGCAGGCTGCACAGACACCAGATTAAAACTTTTTCCATGGAGACATTCAGCTTACTGTAACATCTATTCTGGAGATAAAAAAGTTGAAAAACAATAAGTTCCCTTTGCTTTTAACAAGACTAAGCCACCAATAAATTTTTTTCAAAACTTAGATGCAGGCTAATGATAGAATTACTTCTCATTAATAAAGAATAAACAAGTGATCAGAGACCCAGTGAGAAACAACTAATACAACCAAAATTTTCTGACCCCCCATTTCGTTGCATAGCATTTGCTTCAATCCTTATGAGGTTTCCTCATTGATAACCAGATTTCAGCCATGGCCTCAGTAGTTTTCATTTTTTGCATGTTCGTTAGCAGAGTCATCATCTTCTATTGTTTTCCCAAAAGGACAACGAAGGCCCTCAGTTTTCTTGTGTGGTGGTAACACATTAAATTTGACAATGTATAACTGCGCAAATTTGCCTCCTCCCTTGTACTAAGGTAGAATTATAGCCGTCAGTATCATTTACACGACCAAAATAACCTGAAAAGGAAATATATATAAACACTTGCGCATAAGGATTTCCTACATTTTATGTGATAAAATCAATAGTATCTGAAAAAGCTGAATCACAATTCATCCCAATTTTAAAACACATGAAGGTAGTGTTTGGCAATGACAATGGCAATTTTCGTCACTATAAAAAACCAAATGAAGAACTCACAGAACAGAGAGAATGGGTAGTTGGGTACACTTGGAAGCATACCAGAGACAGCAACTTGATATCTCTGCAAAAGGAGAAGGCTGAAAGAGAACAAGCCAAGGGTAGTCGCACGGTCACCATGGCTGCCCACTGGAGCTCACCGACTACCCAATCTGCCAATGGTGAAACTGGCGAACCAGAGGAAAGGTCCCGCCTGGGCCAGAGCTTTCATGGTGGTCGCCTGAATCTAGTGTAAAGATCGAATCTTTCTTGCATTTTTCGAGAATTGGAGATCCCAATGTCCGACAACGGCAGTGCGACGGCGAGGCGTGTCGATTGTGACTGAGAGGAGCAAAGATGGCGGAGGTTCTAAGGTGAACGGCGAGGGATAGGGCTCACGGCGGCTCGTGCAAAGGGGATGTGGCTCACGGCGGCTCTGCGACGCTTAATGCTCCCTTCTTCTCCGCTCGTGCAAAGGGAATCGCCGGTAAGGGGATGGCCGATGGGGCTCACTACGCTCGGGGACTGGGGGAGAGCCGGAGAGAGCATTCAGCAATTTCATTTCCCGTGTCTGATGCGTGTCCCGCCGTGTCCCATACGTATCACTTTTTATTTTGTTTTTTTTTTTAAAAAAACGGCACGGACACGCAGGCAGCCGTGTCGCCAGCGTATCCGTGTCGGATACGTGTCGGATACGGACACGGCTGCCATTTTACCGTGTCCGTGCTTCTTAGCTTGGCACACACCACAAGCAGAGGCTGGGTGAGAGGGAAGGGGGAGGACGTGGTAAAGGAAAGGAAGGTCACCACAAAATTGGAGGAGAGGGCTGCCGGTTCCCAAAGGGATGGCTGGCCCTCTTATTTTGAGTTTAAATAATCCAAGCTTCAGGATCTCCACCGTCCATTACCACCTCATCCAAGGGCCAAGGATCATCCCAGCCTTTCCCAAAACCACCAGCACGATCTCCTCTAACCACAAAAAAAATCCTTTTGATTTGGTTGCATTAAGGTAGGATTTTATCTTCTTTCAAAAACTTACCAATTTACTTATGTAACTTACCAAGTAAAAAGAAATCTTTTGAGGGCTTCACTTGGCGCCAAATACCAGCAAGGAAAGGCCATTTCCAACTCCCAAAAGGGGCGTCCAACCCATAATTCAAATATGCTTTAGTTAGCCTAATTAAATCCTTCATAATCTTGATTCTCAATTAAGTATCAATTAGGGTTTTGACTACAACTCAATTTACCACGTTTAGATCATGTCCGTATTACGCGATCGATCGTCTTGCGGTTGATGCCTTACAAAAACGATCGATCGTCTCCCGATCGATGCCCTTTGAAGGCGATCGATCGGTCTGACGGAAAATCTTAAATTTCAATTCTTTAATGAAATTTCTAGAATTCAAAATTACTCCTAATTAGTAATGAAATCCCACTTTATTAATATATAAAAATTACGGTTGCTACACTCTGGGTTCAACACCAGTGCCTGGCCCTTTCTGCAGGAGCGGTCGCTACTCGAGTCCGTCGACTAACCAAAGGCCAGATGGAAGAACGCAGAGCCAAGGGGTTGTGTTTCAATTGTGACGAGAAGTATGTCAAGGGTCATCGTTGTTCAGTTCCAGGAAGCTTATTGATTGTAGAAGGTGATGAGGACATGAAAGACCCTATCGAGGAGATGTCCCATGATTATATTGACGTGCAACCGGAGATCTCCATGCATGCATATTTGGGCACTTTCATCCCATGCACTATGCATGTACAAGGGTTTCTCAAACGCCAAGACGTAGCAGTGCTGATTGACAGTGGGTCTACCCACAACTTCATTAACGACAAGGTGGCACAGCGGTTGGGCTGCTATGTGACGGATGCCAAGCCCTTTGACGTTCTCATTGGGGATGGCAAATATCTCAGGAGCTTGGGGATATGTGCCCAGGCCGCCCTTACTATCCAGGGGCACACCTTCATTACTGATCTTTTCCTACTACCAACTAAGGGAGCAGACATCGTCTTAGGGGTCCAATGGCTCCAGGACTTAGGCAATGTGGTCTGGAACTTCAAGGATTTGGCTATGGATTTCAAAGTCCATGGGCAGCGGGTGCGCTTGCAAGGAGCATAGCTTAGGGCGTTACACACAGCCCAGGCAGTGGGGTCTTTCTTCTGGTTTGCCACCCTAGGATTGATGTTGCAGCAACGAGTAAGTGTGGATGTTGAACAGGCCGATGTTCCGGATGACATGCGCCTCCTATTGGATGACCATCATGACCTCTTCTCTGAGCCCACTGGGCTACCTCCGGTCAGGGGCCATGACCACTCTATTCCCATTATTCCCGGTGTGGCGCCGGCTAATGTACGTCCTCACCATTATCCACACGTGCAGAAGACAGAGATTGAATGCCTGGTATAGGACATGCTGAAATCCGGTATCATCCAACCTAGTACTAGTTCTTTTTCTTCAACTGTGTTGTTGGTGCGCAAAAAGGATGGAACATGGAGGTTCTGTGTGGACTATCGCGCTTTGAATGCGATTACGGTGAAAGAAAAATATCCTATCCCAGTCATAGAGGAGTTATTGGACGAGTTGGCTGGTGCTATGTTCTTTAGCGAACTAGACTTGTACTCCGGCTACCATCAGATTCGGATGCAACCGACCGATGTGCACAAGACGGCATTCCGCACACACGACGGTCACTTCGAGTTTATG
This sequence comes from Houttuynia cordata, assembly GCA_039654745.1. Taxonomy (NCBI): domain Eukaryota; kingdom Viridiplantae; phylum Streptophyta; class Magnoliopsida; order Piperales; family Saururaceae; genus Houttuynia; species Houttuynia cordata. The sequence continues at coordinate 35,277,474 of CM077502.1, forward strand.
GTCATGCCTTTTGGCCTGACCAATGCACCGACAACATTTCAAAGCCTGATGAATGACCTTTTCTGTCCCTTCCTCCGGCAGTTTGTTCTGGTATTTTTTTATGACATTCTCATATACAGCAAGTCCTGAATGTCCCACTTGGAGCATTTGAGGTTGGTTTTCTCTACTTTAAGAGCAAATTCATTATTTCTTAAAAGATTTAAATGCTCTTTTGGAAGCAAGCGGAGTACTTGGGCCATATTATTGCCCACAATGGCATGGACACTGACCCAGCCAAGGTATCAGCTATGACCTTGTGGCCCGCGCCCACATTTGTTAAAGGCCTCTGCAGGTTTCTGGGCTTAACAGGTTACTACCGCCGGTTCATCAGACAATATGGTATTCTGGCCAGCCCACTTACCACATTACTCAGAAAGGGGGCCTTCACCTGGACAGACAAGGCCCAGGATGCCTTTGATTGATTGAAGTAGGCCATGGTCACAGTGCATGTCCTTCTATTGCCTTTGATTGGTCGAAACGGATGCCTCAGACACGGGCCTGGGGGTGGTCCTATTGCAACAAGACCAACCTGTGGTCTTCTTTAGCAAATCCCTCTTTGGCCGTTCGTTGCAACTATCGGTGTATGAAAAATAAATACTAGCCATCGTTCATGCAGTGACAAAATGGCGACCATATTTATTGGGGCGTCGGTTCACCAACCGCACGGACCATCAGCATCTTAAATATTTCCTTGAACAGCGGGTATCAACACCAGCACAGCAACGCTGGGTGAGCAAATTACTGGGGTATGATTATGAAATTGTTTACAAGAAGGGGTCCGAGAACACAGTCCCTGACGCTTTGTCGCGCCGGGACAGCATGGGCACATGTCTGGCACTCTCCATTTTGAGTTGTCCGTTCCTTTCCGACCTTCTCCAGGCATATAAGGACGATCCCTTCACTCAGTGCCTATTCACACGTCTTCAAGAGCAGCCCGCGGATGAGCCATCCTACACATGGCATGGTGACATTTTATTATGGAGAGGCAGATTATGGGTACCAGATATAGGAGATTTGTGCCAGCGAATTATTTCTCATTTCCATGATACAGTGATGGCGGGTCACAAAGGTGCATTTCGGACGTACAAGAGGGTGAGTCAAAGTTTTCTATGGCCTGGTATTCGATGCGCCATCCAGACCTATGTGGCCACTTGTGACACTTGTCAGCGAGCCAAGGCGGCAACCACTTCTCCTCAGGGATTGCTTCAGCCCCTTCCTATTGGAGATCGGGTTTGGGAGGATGTTTAGATGGATTTTATTGAAGCACTGCCAGTTGTGCAAGGAAAATCAGTCATTCTAGTTGTGGTGGACCGGCTGTCCAAGTATGCCCACTTTTGTCCTCTGCGCCACCCCTTCACTACCAGGACGGTGGCGGAAGTCTACGTCAGCAACATCGCTAAGTTACATAGAATGCCTAAAACTATTGTGTCCGATTGCGATAAGGTATTCCTCTCTAACTTCTAGCACGAGTTTTTTGCTCTCTAGGGCATAGCGCTTCACATGAGCATGGCCTATCATCCCCAGACCGATGGCAAAACTAAGGTGGTAAACAGGTGTTTGGAGCAGTATTTGAGGTGTTTTGTGGGGAATCAGCCTCGCAAATGGTTACAGCTGCTTCCCTGGGCCGAATGGTCGTATAATACTACCTACCATACCCGGACGGGCTTTACCCCTTTTGAAGTGGTATATGGCCGACCCCCACCATCGGTTCTCTCTTATGTACCTCAGCGTTATTTAGTTGTGGAGGTGGATTATATGCTCCAATCGAGGGATGAGGTACTACGATAGTTAAAGGCTAATTTGGCATCCGCGCAGAATCGAATGAAGCAGATATATGATAAAAAGTGCACAGACAGGGAGTTCCAGGAGGGTGATCTGGTCTACGTGTCAGTCCTTCCTCAGCGCCAAACTTCCTTGTTTTGGACGGACCAGGCCAAGCTGGCGCCCCGTTACCATGGACCCTATGCTATGGTGGAACGTGTTGGCGTAGTGGCTTATTGTCTGGCCTTGCCTCCAGAATCGCTGGTCCATCCTGTATTCCACGTTTCCCGATAGAATTAGATGCACTTGTTCCGGCGTCAATCATTGACAAACACTGGGTACGGAGAGCTGGGCGCATTACTATCGAGATTTTGTTCGCATGGCGTGGTAAACCGTTTGACGATGCTACATGGGAGTTGGCAGACGATATTATGGCTTGTTTTTCGGAGTGGTCGCCTTGAGGACAAGGCGAACAGCGGAGCGTGGTGGATTGTTGTGACATCAGGCTAGGCCTGTAGTATACGTCAGCAGCCCATCACGTCAGACATTAGGGTAATCAGACCCGTTTAGGCTAATTGTTAGGTAACGGGCTGATAGAGAATAATTAGTGCCAATTAGTGGCCCATCAAATTGGACAGATGGCGCACAGGCCTAAGGAGCCGCGCAATCTGCTCTCTTTAAAAGGAGGTCATCCTCCTCATTTGGAGGGCATGCAATCAAACAAGTTCTAGTTATCCTTTCTATTTCTCCCTCTTCTTTGTCGATTCGGTACCTTGTGATCCTTACGGGTCACAACACCATCCTTATCCCATGTTCATTCTATAAGGTAGTAAAAACTGCTGCAAGCGAGAGCCTTCCCTGGGACCATATTTAGCATGACTTAATGCTAGAAAAGCTAGTGTTTTGATCTCACATATTGAGAATGCTGCTGATCTAACAAAGGTTTAGCGGGTCTTGCTTCCAAATTGATATCCTTGCATTGGTGTACGCTTGTAAATTGCAATCGGTAACATAGGTTACACACTATTGGAAGTGATCATGATCAATGTGTGCCAAAATAAAAAATTATATTGAAGAATGACTATTACAAAAACACAGTTAATTTCTGGTTGTTAGAGTCTCGAAGAAGAAGAAGACTACTTGCATCACATGAATAGGGGTGTTCCTGGACAGACACGGACGCGGACAGAGGTCCGTGTCCGTATAAAATTGTCCGGGAGTTTTTTGTCCGTGTCCGTATCCGAAAGTCCGGCGGACACGGACACGGACACGGACAATTCCTTTTTAATTCACCCCCCCTCCCTCCCCCTCCCCCCCAACCCCTCCTCTGCCTCCGCCCTCCTCCCCGCCAGCCGTGACCTCGCTGCCCTCCTCCCCGCCGCCCTCCTCTCCACCCCCGTCCCTCCTCCCCGTGACCCCGCCGCCCTTCCTCTCCACCCCGCCCCTCCTCCCCGCGACCCCGCCGCCCCCCCAACCCCTCCTCTACCTCCGCCCTCCACCCTCCTCCCCGCGAGCCGCGAGCCGCGAGCCGCGACCCCCGCCGCCCTCCTCTCCACCCCCGTCCCTCCTACCCGCGACCTCGCCGCCCTTCCTCTCCACCCCACCCCTCCTCCCCGCGACCCCGCCGCCCTCCTCTCCGCGACCCCGCCGCCCTCCTCTCCGCGACCCCGCCGCCCTTCCTCCCCGCGATCCCGCCGCCCTCCTCTCTGCCGCGGCGCCGTCCCTCCTCCGCGGCCGGAATCCAGGTAAAAATCATTTTTTTTAGCCGTCGCCGCCCCTCCTCCTCCGGTCATCGACGCGGTCACCGCCCCTCCTCCTCCACGACCGCGTCGATGACCCCGTCCTCCCCTCCACCCCGCCGCGGCGCCTCCCCTCTGCGACTGCACCCTCCTCCCCCCCACCCCGCAGCCCTCTTCCTCCACTCCGCCGGCCGCCGCCCCTCCTCTTCGGACCTCGGACAGACGGCTGTCCGAGGTCCCTTGGCCGTGTCCGTGGCCGGAATTCACGGACAATTTCTACCGGCGCGGACACGGCCACGGACACCTCGGACACGGCCGGCCGCGAACACCCCTACACATGAAGGCAATCAAGGGTGGGAGATTTATTACCTTTTTTGCCTTGTTCTATACTCTCTTTTTTGCCTTGTTCTATACTCTCTATTTTCTATATCTAGGAGGCCTTGTTTCAATTAGTAATTAACCAACCAAAAATCGCCTTCTTATTTTCTTTTTTTTTCTATTCATGGGTGCCCGCCAAAATCACAGAAGTAAAGTATTATATATTGGGGGCCCCTGCAAAATACCCTTTGAGAACATGTGTGCCCCTAGAAAAAGAAAAAAATACTGATTTTTTTTATGATTACTAAGATAGGTGAGAATTTGGGGGCCATGCAAAATAGGGGGTGGCAGGATAGGCGGCCTTTTTTATTACCAAGAGACTTAAATTTGAGCTAAATAGAGGTTTTTATTGAATAGTACCCATTGAATGGGCACTGATGTTTTTAAAATACCAAGCCACTTGGATTTAGCTAAATGTAACCTTCAATATACAACAGACGAGAGGAATATTTTGTGTTTTATTCAGAACTTAGCTCAGGACCTCGGCTTGGAGAAGCATGTCCTGATTCTAAAATAGTCACTCTAATAGCCGATTTATTAACTTCTTTTTGTATCTGCTGATTGTACAACTCGATCTCTAACTGCTCCATCAAACCGATCACCTTTGCATTATACCAAAACAAAATAGCACCTTGGTTTAAAACATTAAGAAAATCATATTTGTACACTGGAATATGTACTACAAAATCTTACATTGGGTTTTGATTGAATAGAGGAAAATGAACCCTCCAATTCTCATGGGGGGTCCACTTTCGTTTGTCCAATCAAAACATAATGTCTGATTTTGTACCACATAATCCCTGTGTCCTATAGTAGTTGTCTGCATTAGAAAGCCAAATGAGATAAATTAAGTTCATTCTACTCTTCAGATTCAGACAAGTAATAGCACAAAGCGAGTAGAAAATGTTAATAATATACTAGGTTATATCCTATGTGCTGACGTACTATATCCTCCTTCCGCCAATCCGCTCCTTTTCAATCACTCCATGTAAAAAATATTAAAAACCCTAACTAACAGGGTTCAAAATCCATCGCCGTGCCCCTTCTAGTCAGGTGTTAAAGAACTCAGGAGTCAGGACTCCCCTCATAGAATTCCATATCGGCGATATATCGCCGATATATCGATATCGGGCCCCACCCGATAAAACGAGATGGATAAATATCGTTTTTTGTTTTTTTTTTCAAATATCACCGATATATCGGTCTCGGACCGATATATCGCTATTTTATAATAAAATAATATTTTCGAAAAAAAAATTCGAAAAAAAAAATATTTAAAAAAAAAGGGAAAAAAAGTAACTTTCCCACTTGTTTCCCATCCTAATATGCATATTTTAAAATCTATGCTTTGTCTAAATTAGTATAACTCATTTTAGAAGCTAGATTATGAAATTATATGGTAAAAACTAGTTTTTAACTACCGATATTTTTTTACAAATATCTCCGATATATCTCCGATATTTTATCTCTTAAGCCGACCGATACGATACCAATATCCGATACGGAATTCCATGACTCCCCTTGTTAGTTGTTATCTAAGAAAATAAAAATAAAGAGGCTCAAAATCCAATTCGACCATCTAAAACGGGACAGTTCTCTTTTCCCTTAAAGGAGTCTTATGAGAAGACTCTCAAACGGAGTGGACCCACACTTCATATCTTTACAATTACCTGTCTGGATTAGATAACCAAAACGAACTAAAATCAGTTTATTTCGATTTTCTAATCAGACAGGTAGTTCTGGACGATGGAAGTATAATCCACATCCCGCCGTCGAACTCGCACGCTATCCTTTTCTTCCCTCGTCCCGGTCCACTGCCGCCACCCCACCACCGCCGCCGCCTCCACCGCCGCCTCCTTCGACTTCGCTGCCGCCGCCTCCGCGGCCTCCTCCCAACTCGGGTTGTTCCTTCTCCTTCCTCTATTCTCCTCCTCCCTTAAACCCACATGGGTACAATCTAACATTAATGGCAGCAAATTCCCCAGAAGGATTTTGGACGCCAAATCTGTCTTCTTCGGAGCTGATAATATTAGTACAGCTCTTGATTTGGATTGGTATAGACTTACAGTTGCCATGTCCTTTTCTAGGATTTGGTGATTTAGAAGTAGGAAAAAGATCAGATTTGGAGTTGTAACAGCTGAATTTAAAGTAAGAGAACGTTATTCCTAGTTTTGTGTGTGTTTTTGAATTATGTATTTTTCCATAGGAGGATCTGTTAGGTGTTGGGTTATGCTTATTAATTGTTAGATATGTGTCTTGTAAATGCTTGATTAAATGCTAGACCTATATGTTGAGTGATTTTTTTTTGGATAATTGAATGTTTATATTAAGGGGCCGTTTGGGTCGTGATTATTACAAAACATCCCGACTGGATTCTGGATATTTATTGTAGCATCCAGGTGGATTTTTACATCCAGCTGAAATACGTCCTGAGGTGTTTCAGCTGGATATATAAAATATCCAGATGCTACAGTGTAGGCTATTAATCACGCTCCAAACAGCCATTAAATCAACAAAGGGATTACAAAAGATAGAACATTACATCCAGATCCCCAAAACCAAAAACAGAGCAAGAAAGAAAACCCAAGTTCCGAAAAGGAACTGGAAACAGAGAATCCCGGAACAGGAACTAAACCAAAACACTGAGAATACAGATAGCATTCCAGTAGACCGCGAAAGCTTTGCCAGTAGACCGCTTCATGAACTGTGACCAAAATGAAAAGGCAGTAGGATCTCCGGTTGACCGCTATCACAATTCCGGTCGACCGCCAAACATACGTGGCCAATCCGGGGTAGATCGCTGTAATTGAGCGGTAAACCAAACGTTGCAAAAACCAACTGAACAATCCATTAAGTAACCCAAAAACTTCGTAAAAAGGAACATTTTTCAAGCACTTCTTCTCGGAAACCCAGAACAGTTGAGACGTCCTTCCCTTGGGAAATGATTGCTTGAATAATACCTTCATAAGAAATCCTCCGGTTTCTTTCGGCCCAACTAAAAGTGATATATGTAGAGAACAAAGACTTGATAAGAACTCTAGCAAATTTGTTCCATTGCACAAAACCCACTAACCATTAGATCTCTGTAATAAAATCACCAACCATTCGATGGATATTGCACTTCAAAAGAACTTCCTGCCAAATCACCTAGGAGAACTGGCAAGTGAACTATATATGGTCTCTTGGTTCAATATTCTCCCCACAAAGGAAGCACATATTAGCTAACTGAAAGCCTCTTTTACATAGGTTGTCTTGCCTTGAAGGCCATTATTAATAGGCAACCAAGAAAAACAAGCATACCTATTGATAAGATATTTATGTAAAACCAAATGATACCAAGACACAGGCTGGCTTATAGACCGGAAAACATTCCAGGCAGCTTTATAAGAAAATTTTCCATTTTCTTTAACCCATCCAAAGCTATCTTGCTGATTAAGCATCACCGGAGAGCAACTTCGAAGAAAATCCATAAACTCATTACCCCCGAACAGTACCATCCTCCTGGAAATTCCATCTATCATCCGAGTGGGAGTCTGAAAGGCAGTCATTAGAGTGACCACCTATATTCAAGATTGTCTTCCATATACTGTAATCAGTGGGTCTTAACTAGCCCAAGGGTCCAGCCAAGTTAACACTTTTCTGCCATTTCAAATATTAAAAATGCAAAATTGCTTCATCATATTCCTCATATTTAATATAGATTGGATAGCATGAGAACACTGATTAGGGCTAACTATCCAAATAGTGTATCCTTTAGGTACACACCATGGACCCACCTACACCACAAGGACTCCTTGTTGGTAACAAGCCTACAAAATAATTTCGCAAGCCCTGCATCATTACAATCTTTTATTCTCCTAACTCCAAGGCCACCTTCTCGGTAAGGCTTACAAACCTTTCTCCATGCAATATTGTGAAAGGAAGAGGAAGAGGAAATCCCATTCCACAAAAGGGAGGAGAATAATTTCTCTGTGAATCTCACTGTCTTATTTGGCGACTTGAAACAAGAAGACCAAAATATTTGCATGATGTTCAGGACAGGCTTTATTAACTCAAGTCTACCTGCATTTGACAGGAGGTTGGATTTCCAACCTGAAATCCAAGCTGTAATCTTCTCCAGGAGAGGTCTACATAGATTGAAAGATAGCATTAGAAGATAAGGGCATCCCTAGGTACCTGATGGGCAATTTACCTTCCTCACAGTAGAAGACAGATTTATATCCTCCTTATTAGAGCATGCAACCGAGAAAAATATCTGACTTTTACTTCAATTTGCCTGAAGTCCAGATATCTGATAGAACCACTTCAAGGCCTCCATAATACTAATTGCAGATTGAGGACTTTCCTGAGAAAAAATCAATACATCATCTACAAAGAGAAGGTGAGAAATAATTGAGCCATTCTGCATCTTCGGGGAAATGATAAGCTGTTGAGTAACATAGTGATCTAGCAAAGCTGAGAAGGCCTCGATACATCAAATAAATAACATGGGTGAGAGCGGGCAACCTTGGCGAAGACCTCCATGATTACTGGAAAAACCATAAGTGGACCCATTTATCAGTACACTGAATGATGTGGTGCCATCAGAACCCAGTTCCTTGAGAATATGAATTATAAAGTCCCAGTGCACCTTATCATAAGCCTTCTTCAAATCCACTTTAAGACAAAAGCTTCTTGGATCTCCACGATGGTGATAATTTCTAACCATCTCATGAGCTAGAAGAATGTTTTCCCTAATCAGCCTGTCTTTAACAAAAGCAAACTGATAAAGAGACACTAAGAGGAAGTACCACAGCCAATCTATTAACCAAGATTTTGGAGATAATTGTAAAAATAAAATTACGTAGAGCAATAGGCTATTGAATGAGTTATTTAATGTAAGTGTTTTTAAGGTGATTAATGTATTGAGTTACACCTTTTTAGGTTAGGATATATGTTGGAATTTGAAGATCATAATGTACTTCCTATGTCCGATGAAGCTTGTCTGGATTTGATAAAAGGTGTGTCTTACATTGCACGTCTGATTTTGGTCCCTCAAGGCCAAGAACACCAATGAGGAAGAAATAGTTTATTTACCTTAGACCTCCGGCCAACCTCACCTCACCTTGCTATAATTTTATTGCTTATGCAGCACGTCCAAAACATGAAACACGTTGGGGACAGTTGTGACTATGCTCATAAATTTACTTTTCCTATATTCATTGAAAACTTACCTATGTAGGCCTCCAGTTCACCCTGGTTTGGAAGTTGGATTAGAGATTATGGCATACTAGTGGAGCACGCTCCTCTTTTTCAGTCCTTGAAACTAATTTTTCAGTCCTCTAAACCTCACACCCCTCTTTTGTTTTTGCTAGGTAGTAGTCCTAATTGTTTTTACTTTATTCACTTGCATTTTTTCCCTTGAGAAAGATCCAGATTTGTCCTATCAATTCCATTCGCAATCAAGCTAATCCATTTCATTCTTGTTTTCCGTTTTGGTAATTTATTTTTAACTACGGAAAAATCACCTTCATTATGTTTTTTAACGAAAGGTGATTCGCAGGTTGTGAAAGACGTATCTGGTTGTCTATTCGTATATATAGGGAAGACAGATGGCCGTCCCTGCTGTCTCGTATAGTGGGAACTTGAAGGTAAGCTTATGTTTCCAATGTATTTTAAGTGGCAATTGACTTTCAATCATCTTACATTGTTATTCTTCATACCTTCTTCTTTTATATAAAGGGCCAAGTGACAGAGGTCACTGGCCTCTACAATTAGGATAAGGTGGTAATAATACTGACAGTGATGATGGTTTGTGCCTTTTTGGTGGAAAAAAATTGATAGTATCCTTGTAAAATAATATATTCTTAATTGATAGTATCCTTGTAAAATTGATAGTATCCGCACGATGTTACTGTTCATATACTTGATAAGATCAGTTATAAAAGGGTTCACAAGAGATGAGAGAATGAAGAAAATTATCTCTTTGAATGTACATGTTGGAAAGCCATAAAATTTAGAACATAAAGGGTATTAGAGGAAGGCCAGAGAACAACTTTATCATGAGCATTTATTATGGTGTTTTTATGTGTGTCTTCTTGTTTAATTTTTTCTTTTCTTTTCTCATTTTCGCTTTTTATGTTCTTTTTGGTGAATATGGGTTAAGATCTTTCCTGATGTAGGCCTATATAGCAGAAGATGGACAGTCCAATAACCTAAGTAGAATTTAGATGTCTAATGCTCAAATTTTGTACGTGGAAATTTTACTGGTTAGGTACATGGAAGAATGAGTGGCCAATATGGCCACACTCTCCTGCAATTTTATGGCTGAGACGCTTGGGTTCAGTATGGAGGTGATCCATGTGTTGGAATGGGTTTAAAGTGTTTAGTTTACTTTTGTGGTAATTTTCATGCATTTGGTCCCAATCCTGTACGCCATGCCCTGTATGGAGCCTACAGACCGGGCTTCCTATTTCTACTTTCTACATGTAGGCTCTCTCCTCTCAAATTACCTTTATGAAATGGTTTTACAGTCCTTTTTTACCTTAAGTTTTTGTAAAGAACAGTATTAAAAATACATCAACAATTGTTGACATCCACCTTGAATTGTTACTTCCCAAATACACCTCATAATTGGGATTTGAGGTCTGGAACATGTCTACACGATATTCTTATTATCAATCAAGTAGTTTTCTTCTTATGGTCTCTTATTTCTTCTTCAGCTGTCCATGGGCCTTGTTTCATCAGGATTGTAGACTTTTAAAAGTATTTGCTATTGAAAATTTGAGATGGTGTGATGGGGACACCGTATCCCTGATGCACACTTCGGCTGAATTAATGAGTAGGAATATACAAAATAGGTCAGTTAGGTGGTCTCCTTCCATATTAGTGCTTTGGTTGCTCATTTAAGTTCCATCAGCTAATATACTGAGGTTGGCATGGAGTTGATATCTTTCATTGGACCTATTTGAATTGGATACCCAAAGCTTATTAACCTAGTGTGTCATCTATAATAGTTAAACTTGATCAATTTTCTGTGCTAGTTGATTAATGTGCTACTTAACTTACTGCCTTGGTGCTTGCTCAACACTCTGTAGCCACTCTTTCCTACGGCCAACTTCCATTTATCCTTCACTTGATCTTTGGTTAGTTTTCTGTTTAGCGGTTTGTGTCATCTGAATAATTAGCTTCCCTTTCACGTTGCTCGCTGAATTGCAAGAAAAGTTTGCTATGTCAGTTGCACTGTTCATATAAGTAGTGTCTTGCATCTTATCCGGCATCATGATGTTTAATGCTTGGATGTCGTCATCTCTAATTCAAATCATACAATTCACCGCTCAAACAACTTAAAATATGGCCATGACAAAGCTCATCATCTTTCATATAACAAGCACTACGAGCCGACCTCGCCAGTTCATATTCTTCAAAGTTTTCCGCAGTTGGATCAGAAATCACATGGAATATCTTCAAAGCGGTCAGCCAAAACCTCATCTTGTTTTGCCACCTCTTGAAGTCTATCCCCTCAAATTTTGCTGGTTTTAAACTCTTGTCTACACCCATCTTTTAGCAAATAACCAATACACAATAATTGTTCAAGCTGTTGGGAATGATCTATTTAGCCACCTACTAATAGATAAATAACATGTAGAGGTTACCGAACAATTAGTGTAGATAATCAATCGAAGAGAGCCAGCCCAAAGAAATAATAAAGCTCCTTCCTTTGTATCTCTAAATCTGTAATAGAACCCCCTGAACAAGACACGATATGAAGCGCCAGCAATGGACCTTCCTCGAACAATTATTTGCCGCCTAATGCAAGGCTCCATTGGCGATCGATCAAGAGATACAGCGGACCTCTTACGAGTTCTTTGTGCACTCCAAAGAACCCGATCTCGAACTCAAGAAAATTGTGTTGCCCACAAACAGAATCGATGCGCAAAAATTCGAATCAAAGAGTACCAATAAAGATGGTGGTGAGAAGGGGAGAAGAGATGAGAGCAACTGGGGAAGAACTCTCGTAAGGAAAAATTGATTAAAGAAGCCCTACTTAGGTTAGGAGAGCACTAACCAGTCTAACCCACATCCAGGACTAATCAGAGAAAGCCACATAAAAAAATGGCTAGTTTGGCGCCTTTTTCGAATGCAACTCATTGACGGCCGATCGGGTACTTAGCAGAAAAAACTTCAGCAGTAGATTTGGTCGGGCGGTCCTTCTGATCGTTCAATTGGCCTCACTAGGCGCACGCTGATCAATCGTCTGCATGTTTTCATTCTTTGAAATCACAAAATTTCAACACTTTTTGTGTCAGGTATGTTTGTGCAGAGCACAATGTGAACTCATAAAGGAAAAGTGCAAAATCAAGATTTCCTTTCCTTCAATTGCATCACATGAAAAGCAAACTCCATACTTTCTCGGTCCAATGAAGCCTGTCTGGATTTGAAAATGAGTTAAATTTATTGTACTCCAAGGCCCGTACCAAAAAACAATGGAGCAAAGTCAGCCATATAATAATGGAACTGTCATTTTCCAAATGCAGACAAGCTTCATTTGACGGAGGTATATATTTTTCATTGCAAGCACATGAAGAAAATTTATTCAAACATAACACAACGAGTTTGCAGCTGTTTATATCGACCAAATTTTTGGTTGATTTCTTTTGTGATATAATTTAACCTAGGATTTGCTGAAATGGTAACCTTGTGGAGCACATAGATCATTCTCTTTTCCTCCCCTCCTCTTTCTGGCTAGGTCTTACTTCTCCACTTTGTTGGCTTTGGCAACCATGCCCCATGTGGTCACCTCCATCTTCTTCCTATATTTCTTCTTGCTTATAATGATCGAATGTTCAGCTTATTTCTCAGTTGATCTTCCATTGCTATAAATTTTTCTTTTCATTTTTTGAGTGCCAATTCTATATCAGTTTTTTTTTTCTGCTAAACTGAATATTTTCTTATGGATTTCTTGTAAGATCCCTGGTGTCATTCTCAGCTGTCTCGACAAAGATCAAGTCATATATTCGCTCATTACTCTCTGCTAATTTTCATTCCTTACATCTATTCTTTTTAGTTAAAAATTGATGTAGTTTGTACTTAAAGATGAATATCTTAGTTGGTGTTTCTTCTGCTTCTCATGATAGGGACTTCCAAAAGCTGCTAACCGATGGTGCTCTGCACTGGTTCTCACTGCTGAAGGTAGAATTTTCTTTTTCTGTTGAGAAATAATATTGGGTCTTATTTGGCTGATTGATTGTTGGGCGATGGAGGCGATTTTTAAAAAAATTCGGCAAAAATTTAAGAAGGTTAAGGAGGAATTGGATCATTGGGATGAACTCCAATCTCAGTTGCTTAGACAATTCTCCAATGCTTCCTCCATCATTGAAAGGTTACAGGTTACTTTCTGTTTCTATATTACTCTTTATGATCATCAAATTCTTTCTTCAATGAGAAAATGGAAGACAATTGTGAGAAGAGAGAACATCTTTGCTGTAAACAGCTGTAGTATCATCGTAGGATATTCTTACGGAGGGGAGAGATAACTAAACCTAAAGACTAATTCATTAACTTGGTTCTCATTGCTTTAATATTTGGGAACATACCTTACATATTTATAGGCTTTAGCCTTTCCAAACCATAGTCAAAGTAGACTTTTAGGGGAAAATGATATTACCATTCGTCAAACAATGTTCTAAGGGAAGTAATTAACTTGAAGATGCTAGAAATCTAGAGATCTAATTAACTAAGGAAACTAATACTAAAGTAGAATCTCCAATTAAAAGCAAGATGGTGAGAAATGGGCTTCATAGGTGGTATAGGAGAGAGATAAAGCTCTCTGGAATCAGAACTAGAGGACACTGCTGGAATCAGCACCAGAGGGTAGGCCGATTACTGGAATCACCACCAGATTTTGATGGAACTAGATTAAACGAGGGATCTCCTTCAACAGAAAACTCAGAGAAATTTTTCTGAAACTTTCATTGATCACATAGGCCCACTTTATATGGCTCCACATCAATTAGGGTGATATTATTTTGGTTACCACTTAGAATATTGACTCAATTGGACATGTGCACAAAACTATGTTATACGAAAAAGTACTTATCCATCTTATTTGTATAGAGAATAGAGCAGTTGCCAGTTACTCTTTTCTAGGTTGTGTATTGGAGGGCTTGCTTATCATAGCAGAAATATGTTTAGGCTTGAGTTTTTTGCTTTCACTATTTTTTACCTTTGACCATACACGGTGTCATGGATCTATAATTCTTCTTGTATACCATTTTCCCGAATTTCCAAATATAAGAACAAAGTGTACCTTTTCCAGTATCATTTACAGTCCAATATGCAGGTATTATTTAAATCCATTAACACACATTGAAGATGGTATTAATTTTAAACATGTACATGGTTGAATGCTGTTATGTCAATCTGTACTGATATAATCTATGTTTGTAAGAATTTTTGTTAACTTGATCTTCTCTGATGTCTATTTCAGCTTTTTAATTCCTAGTAGTGGCACTAGTTAATTGGTTGATGTATTGTTTCACTGTATATCAATTTCAGATTCTTCAAAATCTTAAGAATTATGGCCAGCTAACATGTGTAGATGGAATCACTAGCATGGTCGTTGGGAAACAGATTGAATCCTTGCTCTACATTCTTCTTTCAATGAAGGATACAATGTGGGTTGTATAACTTTTTTTTAAAAAAAATAGTCTGCTGAACTATGTGTCATTTTGTTGTTAAAATAGTTAGCATGATTAATTTTAATTCCATCCCGTAGGATATATACACTTTGTTTCTTGATACAGCCCTTACATTTTCAGCGTTCTTTTTTTCTTTTGGTAAATTGTAGGGTAGGTTTTCATGGCATTGTTACATGTCTTGACAAGATTTTACGTGACACAAATCAATTACTTAAAGGGTTATCCATGCGTCAGATTCAATTAAGTTCGGGAATACAGCCAACCCTATCTGAATGCTTTGATAAGCTGAGAGGACTTTTTGATATGCACCATTCAGAGTAAGTGTGATTTAAGCACTGAATAGCTACTATTAAAATGAATTGTTTCATTTCATTGTTATTTATTGTTTTTTGGCATGCTTTAAATATCTGAACTGTGTGTATCTCAGACTGAATGTTATTTGATGAATTAATGGTTTTCTAAAGCATACCGAACTATGCATCACAAGTTTGTATATCTTGCATAGGTATCCAAAATGTCCCCAACAGGTGTTTTTTTCCTCTGGCCGGGAAATTTTATTTATAACTGTATGATTTGTGTCTGTTTTTTCCTTCATGCATAACTGGATTCTTGTAATTTTTGTAATGACTCTCCTAAAACGTACATCATTAAGGAGCGCTGACTATTAATATTTGCAACTAGTACTACCAAGCAAAAATACATATTTCTGTGGATATATAGGATGACGAGTTATCCTACATACACAGCGCAGGACTTCTTGCACACACCTCCTGGGAGCTGCACGATGCGATTTGAAACTCCTGCCCCATGATTCTGGCCCACTCGATGAGCGTCCCAGAGCTGTGGGGAGGAAAATTTGCTGTGCACATGCTCATTCTATTATCTGGCAATAAAGGACACAGTTTGTGTGTCTTCTGGTTTGCTGCTATTTGATGAATAAAATATAAGTGCCGAATTGTGGAATGTGAAAATTTTCGTTATAGCTAATTTAAGGTTGAACTCTCAGGTACCTCCTCAAATCATCAGTAATATCAGTTTTGACATGGAACTTGAGGTCAGTTGGCTTTTGAAAATGAATATGTTAAATTCACTGAACTTCTTTAGATACGATCTATAGTGACGTGTCTAGTGGGTCATGTGTGCAATCTGAATTTTAGTTAAGCTCTAGACTTATAGTTATACTGGTATAATTTGTATTTAAAACGAAAAATTCAAATGATTATAAGATGAGGTTGTGGGACTTTCACGTGCGCCCATTCAATGTTTGTTCTCTCAGTCTTAGTCAAAGAATAATGTGCATCAAAAAACAAAAAAACTAATAATTTGGAAAGCAATATGTCTACTGTCTGCGTGAAGGTTCATCTAAAAATAATCTTTGGGCTATAGTTTTTTAACAGATGATAGAAGTTACATCCGCATTTGACTTTAGGGAAAGCAGTTTTACTCTGTGCACAAGTACTTGACACAATGAAAGCACCAAACCTTTCTTAGTGTATGGATGTTGGCAATTCCTGTCTGCTAGACTGGTTATCAAATTGTCAGTATATGTAGGGGCTGTTTGGGCAGGGAATTGAATGGAATCGAATTTAGATTCCAGTGGAATAAATACTGGCGGATGTACCAAAAAGATGTCTTTATGTTTGAATAGCAAATTTTCTGGATCCCAATTCGAATCAATTAGCCGAATATGGTCTGAATCTTCCTTACGGCAAAATTTTTCATTCTGTTGAATCTGTTCATCCAATCACAAAAACAGATGGTATGGACAGATTTGCGCTGAATCCTTCCTGAATTTACTTTCGATTCCGTATCCAAACATTACCATTCTCAATGAAGCATCTTTTTTTTTTTCAATGGTTTGGAAGTGGCCTCAAATTGGTTATATAAAACAACCTTTTGACTAGAAGAATTGTGTTTATATTCTTTAAGGTCAGGCAAAGTATATTAGGTCAAAATCATTGTAGAGGTCAAGTTAATTGGCATTGTATATTCCAGATAAAGTTTCTAGACATGGTGTAGGATGTACGTTACCCTAATTCTCACAATAATATCAAGAACTCTAGTTACCATATAACTCATTAGCTTAACCCTGACAGACTTTTACTCTTTGAAGATTCTCTTGTTTTTAAAGTACTTATGCTGATCATGTATTTTGAAATAAATGCCAAGCAGTGCTGCAGATCTTGCTGCCCTCCATCAACTTTTAGCTGATCAGCCTAACATTCCTAAAGAGGAAGGTATAGAACTAATTCAACACGTAAGGGAAATTTTCTCACTTGAAGTGACAAATGTAACAGTCCTTTGCTTGGTGTTTGCAAAAAAAAATCATTAATGCTTCGTTTTGCTTTTTTGCAGTGCAGCTGATTTTCAACTTGGTATATCCTCAAGAAAACTCATGAATATTATGTTCATGAGAGGTTTTGGAGGGGTATCCGCATCAAGTGATGGAATTTGGCATTTATTTTGCTCACATTTTAGGATGGAATCTATCATGTGTAGAGCGATGAGTTTTCCTTTTTTAGTGTACAAAGAGACCAATTTAGAGTGACCATTGGAGTGGGTATACCTTTGTCATTAAATTAATATATTCCCTCTATCCAATGAAGCTCGTATGCATAACAAAGTGGGTGAAATTTATTGGACTCTTAAGGCCCATATGAAAAAACAAAGCTTCTCGCCCGTGTTTGTGGTCTTGAGAGAGCAGACATATCCATGTAATGTTGAACTTGTCTTTTTTCAAACCTAGACGTGCTTCATTGGACGGAGGGAGTATATTACAATTGTAAAAAAAAAATAGATTCATGAAAGTGGCTTAAGCTTTGCGATAAATAGTGGTAAAGATTGTGACAATGACTATTACTGTGTTTTTCTACAATTACTACTTTTAAAGTCCATAGTTTTCACAAGGGTAATGCTATTACAACTCCACTTTTCTACTCCATTTTTGCACTCCACTTGTGGCACTAGAACCGTTGTGGAGAGAAGTAAGTTTATCAGTTGACTTGCCAATCAAATTGTGCCTGCCTGAAAGAGTAGGAAAATGGACTGGAGAAGTGTAGTAGTAATATCATTACCCTTTTCACAACCATTAACGTGCCAGAAATTTTTTCGAGCAGCAAGCACGAAAGATCTTCTAGATCACTCGTCGAATCGGGCAGGAATAACTGGGTTTAGGGCTTGTTGGGAATGCTTCTAGGAGATTGAGAGGAGGAAGAGGGGCTGCATTGAGAGTGGCAAGCATTGTGACTGCTTGTAATCCGTTAATACACTATGTAATTCTCTTTAAGCATATTTGAATTGGTTGCAAGTCATGGTAGTAGTATCATTGCCGATCCACGCGTTAATTAACAAGGGAAGACAGCCATTTGAAGACTAGTGCAGATCTTGTGGGCTCACCTGAAGATTGCAAGGTACAGTTCTTGACTTTTCTGATGATCATTAGCCATTCATAATCAGTCTCGTACCAAGCGTTTGTGCTTATGTGTTAGCACTGTAACCACAATTTTTCAGACATTGTTATATAGTTAAAAGCTATACTGCCTTAGTTATAAGGCAAAATACTTTAGATGGCAAATTCTGAATGTAGTTGTCCAAGCAAATAGAAGCGCTTGTTTTCTCCTAACTTTATTATGGAATTAACAGTGGGTTTCCACACTGCTTTCAGAACATGGCAATGAATTCAGCCATCCGATCCTGAAGCAATTTTGTGGCCTCAGAGAATGGGGAGAAAACATGATAGATATGTTCCTCACCCTCGGCCAAGAAGATTTTCACCTCTTTCACCCCTTTCATCTGAAGAAATTTCTCGTACAGGATTCCTCTCTCCTTCAACAGATCTAAGCCAGCCACACACACTAACACTGCTGGAAACTGAGCCCACTTCTTTTCCGGCAGCTCTGCCTTCTCATAGTTGCAAGCATAATGGTCCCGGTTTGCTCCAAGGGGCAAGCTCAGCCACCAGAACATGTCATTCATCTTCACACCTTCCTCTGCCCCAACAGCCAGCTCACTCTGGATTCTTTCCTCACTGCCAAAGTAAGGGTGAGTGGATATTATTCCCTTTATCATTTGATGGTGAACATCTGATTGAAATGCTCGGAGTGCCACATGGTGGCAAATGTTTGCCCCGGCGCTGTCGCCTGAGAGGAACACTTGTGAGAGGTCAGCTCGTTCAAGCCATGGTTCTTTCCTCACATTGCAAATGAACCAATCAAGCAGGCTGAAGCAATCTTCATAGGCTACTGGCAGACGGTTCTCAGGTGCCAGTCGGTAATCCACAGAGATAATTATGCACTTTGATCTAGCACAGAGACCTCCAAGGAACTCATGGTAGCCGGACCATGTGGTTGAGCCGATGCAGAAACCCCCTCCATGGTAGTAGATCAGTACAGGCAGGGAGCCTGTAGAACTTCCAGTGTCAGGAACAAATACTCTTGCAGTGACTGGTTTGGAGTGATCAATAGTAACATCTTTGGTTTTGAAGCCATTTGAGAACTCTGGCGATGCTCCAGCAACGTCCGGCGAGAAGCGCTTGATGGTGCCATCAGAGAGGACTTGAATCCAGCCTGGGCATTCAACAATTATAGACATGATAGAAAAAATTTTGAAAGGAGATTGCTTTGGGGAACAGTTCAAACTGATACTATATAGGAGTTCGGATGCATCAAGAGCAGCCCATAGCATCATCCTTCCTTCATTAAATCAGGTGAGATATAGATGATCCATTATTGATTGTAGGTTTCAATCTAGGTAAAATGATAGGCATGGTTTAAGGCATGAGTGATGAAACTCATGGTTGGGTCGTGTAGAAACAACAGTTTATCTTCCTATAGGTTGAGTCGTGTAGATCCAACATTATTTTTTTATACAATTTTAGAAGCAACAGTAATACATACATACCATGAGATGTAGGTGGGTCACATTGTTATTTTTTATTATTTCCAGAGTTACTCTGTATTTAGGTTAATTGCATGCATGGCTTTAGGCATGAAACGGTTGGATAGGTTGGTCACGTTGTTATTCTTGATTGTTTCCGGAGTTAGTCCCATTTTAGGTAAATGGCATGCATGGGTTTAGGCATGAATGGTTGGAAGGGTACAGGGAGAATGGAAAACATCCCTCCTTCCAAACAATAGTGATATGGTTACCAATAATAAGAGAATAAAGATCAAAGACTTTTAGATGGGATATAGCTTGGCAAAGTATCAATCTTTAGTTTTTGAGTTTGTTAAGGTGTTGTTTAGTTACTGAATTTTAATGAATCTAAAGCTTAATTAAAAGAATTTATTCAGGCTGAATTGGTGTAAAATAGGAATGTGTTTGGTTGCTAAAGTGAAAATTCACAATTCAGTCTTAATTTGATGAACCTCTTCATTAGAAGATTCGCAAATTAAGCCTAAATTGAGGGAGAATCCTCTTTTAGGCCGAATTTAAAACTTTAGCCCAAATTCATAAACCAAATAGGATTAAGTTATCTCCAAATTCAGGCTGAATTTGTTGCAAGTTCATGAACTAAACAGCCCCTAAGCCCCTAGATCATGGCCATTGCTTTAGGATAGGGCGAATGGAACGCATCCCTCCTTCCAAACAATAATGGACTCACCATGAACGGATCAATGCGCAATTTATCAGGTCTATAAATGAGCATATGTTGGTAATAGGAATGCTTTTTTTGCCTCTTGTTTTAGCTTTTGTGTTGCTGGGTCATTTTTTTTTTCTGCATGGTAATTGCAGTAAGAGGTGGTCATATGTTTGTAATCAATAATCAAAGAATAAGGAATGATTGGACACAAGTGTGTAAAACAATGGAGGATTGGACACAAGCCAGGTAGGGTCGAACCAACGAATTTCTGATGAGGAAACATAACTCCACTGAACTAGAGGCAAAGTACACCTGATTCTTTCTTCCTTTTCTGCTATTTGTTTCCTTTTTTATGAGCGGTAGGTGGACTAGAGGAGGATACTTTGTACACATGAAGCATAAATAATACACAATAGATCTAGTTATACCATTATAACACAACCATATTTGATAGTCAAAGGCAACATGATCAACCAGCTCGACTGCAATGGACCTTGAAGTCGAGCTGGTTGATCAAACAACCACCTTCTATTGTGTGTCCAAGGCACACGAATAGCTATCGAACAACCACCTTCAATATAACCCGGAGCAGGGGAATATAGATTAAACTGCCTAGGCACTGTGGCTCATGTCTATTGGAACGCACACAACTGATCTTGTATGCCATGGAGTGCTGGAAAAGCATGAGAGGCATGCCCACAAAGGAGGCCAACACCCCAGGAACACCTCAATGCATCGACCATGCAAGCAAAGTGGCCGCTAGGCCATGCCCTTGTAAGACATTGATATGGGTTTGTCCCATATTAGTTGTCATATTTTGAGAGGAGTCGGCCTTCCCTTGTGTGTGTGAACTTGTGGAGATGGTTAGGTTTCCGTGGGCCCAGGTGGGCCCACACCTAGATGGAAGAGACACTTTTATTGTTTGTAACCGTTTTGGAAGAATGGTCATAAAAAGGGAATTATTCGGAGTGTATCACCCGAATCGGAAATACCCAAATTGAAAATAACCAATTTGGAAATTGCCAAATCAGAAACTGCATGATGGGTTGTAACTCCCGAATTATGGGGATCCGTGAAGAGGAAATAAAGGGGGACGTTACTGTTCACGTCCCCCTACTTTTTGGGTGTTCTTCTTCTTCTCCAAGTGACCATCTTCTCCATATTCTTCAAGAAAGTGCTTTTGCTTTATGTGAGATTTGATCTTGGAGATCATACAAAAGAAAAGCTTCGGAGAATTGCAAGGAAGTGATATTACTAACTCGTGGAGTATAGCAAGTCACATATTCACAACAAACGGTTGCAAATAGAGTGATCTCAGACATATTATAATTCTCTACGAAGAACGGAGGAACTTGGGCACAAAGGCCGCAGGTTAGTAGTATGTGTTCCTGTATTTTTGTAGATTGCTCATGATATAAATAATCGTTCGTTTATATTGCTAAATTACTTGTACTATATTGTGTATTTGTGTTTGTGAGTGCAAGGTTATTCCTCGTGCAAACAGAATTTGGGAGAATTTGACACATACACGACGTAAGATCCGCTTCCGCTGCGGCTCGATTACCCTACAGCCCTTGTAAACAGATTTGTGATTTCAGGTAAGATCGGTTCAGGATCAATGAGATCCTTTTCTATCAGATAGGAAAAAGGTCGTCGTGAAAACCTGTCAACTAAATAATGTATGAAAAGAGGAGGGCAGAGCCAAGTCACATGGGAGACAGAGTGACCAACTGCTGCCAGCACCTGTTGTGGGTAGAGTAATAAGAACATGATAGAAAGGGAATCGAACAAAATAAGCTAAAGGTAGAGAATTAAGTTGGGAAGAGGCAAGGGCAATGATAGAGAGGGGCAAGGGATGAGGGAAGAAAGTAAATACTCCCTATGTCCGGAATTATTATAGTCCATTTGGAAAACCCTTATGGTGATAATAATTCCAAGCAGATGGAGTATATAGGTGAAAAGGAGGGAGGAAGCGGCATGGTATATTGGAAGGGGATGGTGTGTATGTTTTACAACTACAATACTCTTCTATTGAGCAGCATTCACACCCAAAAGGGGTCACAAATTACACACATTTAAAAAAAAAAAAAAACAAGCCCACCATGATCAACAAGCTATCTCATTTTCTAAAGGACACTGAAGTAGGTACAATACAATCTCGGTATTTTTCCTCGCAAAAATGATTTTCATACCTATAGACTGTAAGGAGCTAGCTATCACATTAGTGAAACTCAGCATTACACAGATTGAATCTATACCACAGCCCATTGGGAAGGAAAACGTTGTACTTGAATGTGATGGTTGATCTACGCGAGGTGATCGTCACTGATTTGGGCTTCCAACTGTTGTATCCTTGCCAGAGGAGCTGGAGGGAGCATATGGAGACACAGGGGTCATTGATTTTGAATGTGTCTGTTGAGCAACTCTCAAATATTCCTGATGATGCATCGTCAAGCCCGGGGGCATACACCTGCTATGCAGTTCATTTTAAAATTTACTCGAGAAGCAATCCGAGAATATGATCTTGAGTAGAAACTCATACTTCTTATATAAAAAAGAATAGAAACTCAAACTCAAACTTCCACTGATTGTCATATATTATCAATTTATTCTCAGCAATACCAACATCAGATTTCAAACTACTCCAATTTCTAAAAAACATTAATCAATATGAATAAACTGGCCATAAATTGACGAACACTATTAAGAGTAGTAATCAGGAATATTGATAAATTTTTAAGAGAGAAACAGAGTTGGGTACTTCGTCTCCATAAACATCTTCGGAAGCAAGGCTGATGGCATCCATGGTGGATGATGGTGAGGAGCAGCTCGTAGCTATGCTGACAGTGTACGAGCAGTCACTTGCTGTCTGCCAAGAAACCTGGAATGTTTGCAAATCATGCATCCACCAACATTTATTTATCTAAGAGGGTGATCAAGAATATTACAAATTTAACACCCATTATCAATGAATATGGAAAAAATAAAAAGTTGGAAGTCCAAATATTCCGGCAACAGTAGCCTTTTACTTGGTGAAGTCAATGCAGTCTTCAAAAGGCATCAGCTGTTGAACGCTGTTGAACCCTCCCATCCCGCTAATACATTTGTGAACTCAAGATCAAACTTGCAAGCAATCAATAAGTTATGGGTGATATGACCTTTCTTATTCCAAAACCTCATTTGATCCTTTACTAAAATATGAGCTGGAACATAGTAACATCAAGTGCACCAATACAATCCTGCAGCAAAGTATTTTATTACCAAAACAATAACACAGACATTGTATTTGAAAAAAAATAATGTCATACCTTAAAATGTGGGAAGAATTTTTCACCATTAGCAATATAAGGTTGTAAATAATTTGTAAGAGCTTTGATATAATGATTTGCAATAGCCAAAATTGCATCTATCACTTTATTGAAATAGGTGCTAATCATCCACAAAGAATGCCAAAAGTGCTCTCTAGTAATAGAGAACCTTTGACCACCATGGGCCAAAAAGTTTAACGTCATGGCCACCTACGCTTCAAGAGTAATATATCTAGTGTCCTAATTTAGAAGACCCTTTTGCTGAAAAATCAAACACAATTATCTAAAGGGTTCAGGATACATCCTATAAACATCCCTATACAATTCTCAATCAAGGGTCAACGCCTTTCTTATGTAATTAGTACTACCTTTTCCAAAGACGTATTTATAACAATTTTCAAGCAATCTATGATGACAAATAATGGCCCAAAGCTGCAAGAACCGCCACAATAGCCATTTTGATCATAAAATGTTCATCAACCACATCACAATCTATGACACCTATGACCAAATAACATAAACACATATTAAGACAATATCCACCATAGTAATAACAATACCACAAACTTTCTTCACAAGATAATGGTTACACGCACGATATTATACGACACCAAGTTGCGGAGTAAGTTGGCAAATGGGGTTTATAAGTTGGGGAGTAAGAAAAGTTTTAAAGCAGAGGCGCCATAGTCATTGCATTCAAAACCTTCAAATAAGTTAAAAAAACTACAATAAAGTACTAGAAGAACATCTGACAAGTCCAAAATGAACATTTAAGAAGTCTCAATTATCTACTAGGAAGTCCAAAATCACCACCTATTGACCCTATACCATTCTAGCCATTTTATCCTTTCCATAAGATCCATCATTAAAAAAAAAATTGTCCACCATGTCTTTCAAGTACCTAGTTGCCCGAAATTTCAAGTCAAGGTCCAGATTTGGAATTTCCCCTAATGCCTTGATAACTTGCTTTGTTTTTTTATCTTTCTTAGCAAAAACCTTTAAAACTCATGTAATCTCATTGAATGCTCCTATAATTCCGGATTGAATTTCTTCTATAGGGACATCAATGGCTTTCATTTCCTACGTTGGCCTTCGATGTATGTGACGGATTGTGATGCATCTTCCTGAAAGTGAGAGTTTTTGTCACTACCCAAATCTGCATGTGGTGGTGGAGAATCTCTTCTTGAAGTTGGCTCGTCAAAGCAATCACCAGCGTTGCTACTTCCTTCTCCATTCAAACATAAGATTTCATTCCCTTGGGCAATATTTTCACCCACTACAGATTGTAGTAATTGATATGTTGGGCAAACCATCCAATAGATATTTACATAACTCAGGTTTATCCTATATCAAAATATAAATATATTGTCAGAAAATACAAGTACAACATAAAGGAAAAGGCATTATAGATTAGGTAGAATTGCTATTAGTTTTTTCCATTGCTACTCTTCAGCCACAACCTTTCCGGCTTGTGGATACCAGCCAAATCCACTCTTATTCACCAATTCTGCAACTTTTTTATAAGTTGCTCTCCATGTTCATATCCGGTTAGTGACATGATCTTTTGTCTTCACCCTCCACTCTTTCCTGTAAAACTTTGTAATACATCTGGCCACATAGTATTCAACCATAAACCTACAACCTTATTTCCTTTTATCTTTTTTGCATCCAATAGTTCTAGCATGATTATATCATCATCATCATCGCCCCATTTCTCATTTGTCCTCCTTTTGCTATCATCTAACATCTCTTTTCGTCTCCTCTTCATCATCTATGTAGTTCAAATCACTCATTTGTAGACTACAATTAATTAAACACATATCCACCAATCCAAAAAAGGAAATTCAAATCGGTAAATGCAAAATAAAAAAACCCATGCATAACTAGATACTGGATATGATGTTCCTGAAAAATAATTATTCTAAACAAAACTAGATATGATCACTGAACTTGTATATTTTCGAGAACTAGAGACTAGATATGACATGTTTTGGTTTCTTTTGAACAAAAGCAAAATAAAGCAACATCCAGTTATCTCCTCTATTTCTAGTCACATGTTAAACAATCAGCCTCATCTTGTGACAATATCCCTTTGTTTCATTAACACATGCTGGACAATAGAACACCACCACAACATTCGCTTTTTGTCTCAACCAAAATTTGGTTTGTCTTTAAACTTAAGAGAAAATGCTATAAGCCCTTAGTACCTATTATGCATATTAACAGGAACAAATAAGTAGCAATTAGCAAAAAACAGTCATCGTATAAAGAAAAATGTATTGTACTATAAATAAAAAGTACTATATATTCAATTTCTGTGCAAACCATCTTTCCAAATTGCAATAATCAGGAATCAAATAATTCAATAAAAGAAGTAGGGTATAAACAGATTATAGCCAAAGGGATGTAAAAAAGAACTAAACACAAATAGTTGTTGGCTAGTACCTCCTGAATTTGTTTATGAATAATGGAACGTTCACCACAGCACCAGTGTCACAATTTGTAAGCTAGTTCCTCCTACAATGTAACAAAATTCAGAAGGAAAAATAATGATAATTTTCTAATTGCATTATATTTGGAATGTAGCTATGTGAAGAAAAGACTCTCCAGATTTGTATGTTCTAACTGCAATGCATTAAAACTATGACTAACCATAAAACCAATAGCTATAAGACAGAATATTACGAAAATCTATACGCACCACTTGGCTATAACTCTTAGTAGAAATCCTGTCGAACTGCTACTTAAATTTATGATAGAACTTCCTTATTAGAGTTCCCTTAGTAAGATAAATTCATATACGTTTTAGACCGGTAAGGCATTTCATCAGTCAAAGGGTAGATCAGGTGCACATTTTTAAACCCAAATTTTCAAGCCTTCAATGTATGAGAGCACAAAAAAAGGGTTTCACGCCTTCTCTGGTCTAAAAATTTTGGGCCATTTTCAGGGCCACCCCCCCACTGAAAATTAAATTATTAGGGCCCTGCTTTTCATGAACCCCTACCCAGTTGAAAGGACTATTTTCATGTAAAACAGGTTTTCATCTCTAATTTTCATTAACCCCTAACCCATCCTAAAAAGATACGAAGTTTTCATTATCTTTTTGAGAATTTCTAGCAAAATGATGCGAATGAGGATTGTCGGATTTCAGGTTGTAGGTCGATCACAATGAAATTTGCTTAGAGGGAGCTGAGCAAAGGGCGAGGAAGAAGAGAAATAAGGAGAGTGAAATTACCAGTTTTTTACTCTCATATGTAATAAAGAGTCCAGTATGGGTGACATGTACCGATTATGTCGTTAAAGGCCTCTTCAATCGGACCCTACCCCATGGTTTAGTCACCCCACAACCCACCCTATAGACATACACACTGTGATTGTCCACTGCCATACATCTGGCCACATAGTATTCAACCATAATGAATACTATGGTTGAATACTAAACCATGGGTATTACACTGTAATTGTCCACTGCCGACGGACGGTGGACATCCAACGAACATGTAATGGGTAGGCTGGCTAAACTGTGGTATGGCGAAGTACTCATCTGAAAGGAAATCGAAGAAAGAAAAAGGGAGTCGTGAAGCTTGTTGTTTTGCTAATGTCTAAGGCTCCAATTGTGGAGTCATGGGTCCATTGAATGAGTAGTTCACCACCTTACGAGTTAAATAACCAAGTTTTCAAAATGCTCAGCTTTTGAAAAAACCTAGTTATCTTAAATAAAATCAAAGTTTCAGGTTCTAGGAGGGAGATTCTAGGTTCTAGCCTCGTTGGAGGCACCCCAATTATATTCTACGTACTCTGTTTGGTGGATGCTTATATTTACTTGAGGAGACTGTTAAAACATAAAATATACGATAAGATTTCTGTTTTCCAATAGCTCCAGCATACATAGCACACATGAAGCTAAAATATATTAAACATAATAGATCTAGCTATACCAATATAACACTACCATCTTCAATAATCAACAAAAGCAACATGATCAACCAGCTCCACTGCAGTGTACCTTTAACCCAAACTCCTAGGCAACAATACGAATAGCTATCGAACAACCACCTTTAGTACAGTGTCGAGGCGAATAATGTCTGAATGGAAATAATGGACCGGGGGAATATATATTAGACTGCCAAGGCACTTGGGCTCATGTCTATCGCAAACGGACAATTGATCTTGCATGCCATGGACCTCTACCAGCTGCTCAAAGAGCATGAGAGGCATGCCCACAAAGAAGGCTAACACCCCACATGCACCTCGATGCGTCGATCATGCAATCAAAGAGGCCGGATGGGCCATGCCAGTGCTTAAAAGGATTTGTGATTGCAGGTAGTTTCGGTTCAGGATCAATGAGATCCTTTTCTTATCATATAGGAAAAAGGTCGTCACCACCAGAAAAACTTATCCACAAGATCATGTCTGAAAAGAGGAGGGCAGAGCCAAGATACACAAGCGAGGCAGTGACTAACCGCCACCAGCATCTGTGATGGGTAAAGGAAGAAGAATACCCATAGAAAAGCAAATAGAACAAGATAAACTAAGGCAGAGCAAAAGAGAGGCAAAGGATGAGGGAAGAAAGTAAATATACAGGTGAAATGGAGGGAGGCAGCAGCATAGGAGGCCGGATGGGGAAGACATCTACATTTTACGAATACAATACTCTTCTATTGAACAGCATTCACACCCAAAGGGGGTCATAAATTATACATGAGTGTTGAAATAAAAAAGTTCAGGACGAACAACAAGCTACCACAAGTCTCATTTTCAAAAGGACAATGTAGTGATACAATACAATCTAAATATTTTTCCTTACAAAAATGACTTTCATACCTATAGACTGGAAGGAACTAGCTATCACATTTGTGAGACTGAACTACCAGCATTACAGTGATCGAATCCATACCAAACCCCATTGGGAAGGAAAACGTTGTACTTATAAGTGATGGTTGATCTACGCGAAGTGATCTTCACTGATTCGGGCTTCCAACCGTCATATCCTTGCCGGAGGAGATAGAGGTAGCATATCCGGGAGACACAGGGACCACTGATCTTGAATGTGTCTGTCGAGCAACTCTCAAATATTCCTGACGATGGGTCGTCAAGCCTTGGGGCATACACCTGGTCACAAACACATAATTCAATTCAGAATAGCATAATTTGAACAAATGATAACTAATTGGGGGACACCACCTACTTGAGAATAGTATGGATGTATGAAACAAATCTAACGCTCAACCGCCCAGTCTAGAGGTATCGTCATCATAATTTAAAAAATCTAGATATTCAATATTTTATTACCCAACTTGAGAAGTTAAAAATGTAAGTATACATAAAAATAACTCCCATCAATTTTTTTTACTTTCAATGCTTAGTTTAGTCTTTTTTTTTTATCAAAGAACAAGGGGTGTCCGAGTCCTTAAGACCTGACTAAAAGGTGGGCAACCGGCCTCTTAGAGCACCGCATTACCATCGGGCACATGCAAGGACAACGCATATTACATGCCCAGATGTAAATCCGGGGTGGTGGCCAACAGAGTGGGCGTTTGAACTCAGTCCTCCGCTTCAGGAAGTGTATCATGGTCACTTTATAAAAATGCTAAAAGTCATCTAGTAAGTGATCCTTCAAAGAAAAGCAGTCAGACTATCTGAGATTATGAAGACTAGATTATCCTCAATCCTCTTTTAGATGCTCCATATGCTCAATTTCAGTGGATTTGAACTCTTCTTCCCCCAATTAGTTGGGGTTTCCACCATCCAATAAAAACCAACATTTTTTCATGTGAAGCTATTAAAACAGGACGGAGGGAGTACAGTTTATTAACAAGAAAAAGAGAGAGAATAGAAACTCATACTCAAATGTATGCTTCACTCGATTTACTTTTGTTTCAAAAAATTGCTAATGCCAAGATATGATCTAATTAATACTACCAATAATACCAACAGAAGACTTCAAACTATTCCAATTTCTAAAAAATAAACCGTTTAATTTAAAAACTAGCAGCAAATCCATACACACTATCAGAAGTAATCTGGAATGTTAATAGATTTTTAATACAAGAAACAGAGTTGGATACCTCGTTTCCATAAGCATCTCCAAAAGCAAGGCTGATGGCGTCCCTGGTGTATGACGGTGAGGAGCAGCTCGTCGTTATGCTGACAGTGTACGAGCACCCACTTGCTGCCTGCAAATGAAGAACACACATAATAATCACAAAAACTAAGAAGTCTTCACTATGTTTTGAGGATCTGAGGCAAAATGAGGCGAAATTGGAACCTGGGTGGGGTTGATCTTGAAAGATGGTCGGCTTTCAGGTTGTGGGTCGATGGTATTTGGTGAGGACAGCGAGCAGGAGCAGAGGGCGAGGAAGAAGAGAAGGCAGGAGAGTGCGTTGACCATTTTTGCGTGGTGTTTGTGATCTGAGACTAGAGAGTGCCCAAGTATTGGACTTGGACGATAGGCCTTTGATATACGTTAATAATTGGGAGATGACGGTGGAAGTATTTTTGGCCATGTACCAATTACTGCCATTAAAAGGCCTCGGATGACGTCTGAAAGTACATGACGGTGGACATCTATCGACCATGCAATGGGGGCAAGGAATTCCGTATCGGTTTTCGGTAAAATATCGGTCAGCCTAAGAGATAAAATTTCGGAGATATTTGTAAAAAAATTTCGGTAGTTAAAAATTAATTTTTATCATATATTTTCACAAAAAATGAGTTATATTAATTTAGATAAAGCATAGATTTCAAAATATGCATAAAAATGCATATTAGGATTAGAAACAAGGGAAAAGTTGTTATTTTTTCCCTTTTTTTTAAAAAAAAAAAATTTTTTTCCAAATTTTTTTTTTTGAAAATGTTTTTTTTTTGAAATAGCGAAATTTCGGTCCGAAACCGAAATTTCGCCGATATTATAAATTTTTTAAAAAACGATATTTTACCATTTCGATTTCTCGGGTGGGGCCCGAAATCGATATATCGGCGAAATTTCGCCGATATAGAATTCCTTGAATGGGGGTCGGGTGTGGGGGGGGGGGGGGGCGAACTAATCATTTCTTATAGGAAATAGCAAAGAAAGAAAAAAAGGGAGTCATGAAGCTCGTGGGTTTGCTACAAGGCTCCATTTATGGAGTCATGGGTCCATTGGATGAGTAATTCACCACCCAACGGTTTCTTTGGGACTTTTTTCGGGCTGCGTAATGCAAAATCTGTTAGGGGCATGATGAAGGTTGAGGGCCTGCTTAGGTATTGAAACTGGCAACTCATGGATGCTGTGGATGTCCAAAGGTGTTGTTTGGGGATTGAAAAAAGCATTTAGGTTATCATTGCCTTTCACTATGAAATAAACACCTGACCTCTTCCATCAACTAGATGGTAGATTTCCTGGGTTTTATTACCCATTCACATTCAGCCCCATTTTCAGCCTTATCATGCCCCAAACAACACCTTAAAAGTGTTAAGAGTTCTTAAAACTTCCTTAGAGAAAATTAGCACTTCTTAAAACTTTATTATCCGTTGTTCAAAGTGTCCTTATGTGATAATAATCCTCCTTGTTTATTTGGATTGGATCAGACTTGGATATATTTATTAGAATTGATGGATTATGATCTGATGGGCCTATAAAAGTAGCCACTGACGTTTGAACCAAGCCTTTCTGCTTAAGATATCCAGACTGGATATTGCAAAAATATCCAGACTGGATATTGGATATATACTGTAGCATCCATGTGAATTTTTACATCCAGCTGAAACACCTTCAGGAGGAGTTTCAGCTGAAACACCTCAGGAGGAGTGCACGCCCCAAACGGCCCTTGAGTGTACTACATTTTGTCACAAGCTTCATTGGATAGTGAAAATAGTTGATGCCTTTCAACAATTAATAATTAAAAATATATATAAATGTGGAAAAACTTTAAATGACATGGTTCTCATATAGCTTGCATGAGCCCGAATAATCTTGAACCGTCAGACAGCGGTGATGATTTACACTTACCTACCCAGTGATTTGGCACCCGCTGCCACATATTGCCCTGACGAATGGAGATGGCTTGGCTTATGCAAACTACATGAGAACGATCTCATGTAAACCAGTCTCTATAAATATTTAGTTGAAATCTTTCCGAAATTACTCATTAAGAAAGCATATAAACATTTCATACTACACTAACATTTCATTCTATACTGCCACTCCGATATTCATCACTAGCTATGTATAGAAAATATGATCAACAATGGTAAATTTCTTTTGCGATCTCCTCTGCAAATTTTTTCACTAGCTATGAATAGACCATACAACCCCAATTCTAATGAACATGCACTTTCCTATACGCATTTTCAAGTTCATCAAAGCAGTAAAACAGGCAAAACTGATATGGGTACTCTCACGATATGATTCAAACTTCCTGTGAGCACAATTTCACCAAAACTGAAATCTTCCAACACTTGTGTCGCATTTAACTTGATTTCCAGTCTGATGGTCTGCTGAGGAGATATGATGAACCATGGGGGCCAGACACCGACTTCAACCCCTAGTGGTTGTTGCACTGAGCATGTGTACATCTCCGGCTTGCCCGCAACATTGGTGACACTTCGATGTGTTGTATGCAAATTGTTCAATGATGAAATGGTCAGTGAAGGAAGATTAAGGTCTGCCGGATGAGAGAATAATGGAGGATTACAAATCTGTCCTGTAACCAATTTGATTGTTGTTGCATTCATGTTGGGCAGAGAGCACAAGAATTTTATGTAGTCCCCAAATTCTGCTTGCAAGAGTATAAAAGCCAGCATTAAAGTGAAGTGTTGCAGGGGGGTGATTTTCCCATACATTGATCATGGAGTTGAAAATTAATATAATCAGCAACATACCTGAATAGAAAACTAAACCTGGATCAATTGCTCTAACTGGATTAACATGGCCTGCTCCATGATCAAAATGACCGGACACATATAACTGATTGAGATTGGGGCCCTCCGCCAGGATCGGCCGCCCTCTGTTGTCATACTGGGATGCTGTAGTGCTAATGGCTGAAGCAATCATAGATGGACTCCAAGATGGATGTGCTTGTTTCACTAGTGCTGCAATTCCACCCACATGGGGAGCTGCCATGCTAGTCCCAGACAATGGTGCAAATTGGTACCCTTAAAACAACTTCAACGTTCTCAATTTGAGAGTACAAAATAATTGCGACAAACACTGTTAAACGTGTAGAGATTAGAGAAGTGCTAGGACCGCTTGCAGTCAGTGATGCTTGCATAATGCACACATTTTTTTTAACAAATAATGCACGCAATATTGAAATAAGAGTGTTCTCCGAGCATCTCAGTCTGCGAGAGATCTTAGCACATTCATTGAAATTATCAAGAGAAATATGAGCTTATCTTGTTTACCGGTTAAGATGGGTTCAGTTACACTAAGGGGGCTCCAAGCTCCCCATACAAGGTCTCCCGGGGCAACAACATCAGGCTTGAGCACATCTGCTAAGGTCATATGGCTGTCAATAATGTCTGGTCCCCTTGATGAAAATCTACTCACTATTGGTGCTTCCTCACCAAAGGAAGCAATTCTTCCTTCTCCCATGGCAGTTGTTGCACCATATCTTAGTACATGGCCATCGGTGCTCCTATCAGTTTGATGTTGATAGTACTCCAAAAGGATCTAAGAAGAACAATGACACATAATCACAATTATAATCGTAACTATAATCAAGAAGTGCATTTTTTTACGACAATTAGAGGTTTGAGAAGACTAATAACATATAAACATTCGAAAAAAAAAATTGAAGCTGAAAATATATGGATTGATGTTAATTACCAACCTGAACATCCGCAGTTCTGGGGATCATAAGGCCTGGAAGAGAGAAAGGGATAGGAGGAGCTATGTAGTCACCATAATCAAGATTTGCAGCAAGAACAAAGCCTTTGAATCCTGATACAATTGCAGTGCTCACAAGGGATGCTATTGTAGATGTTCTATTGCGGAATCCGGCTGAGAAGGAGCAGATAACAATGCTGCCCCTCACAACTGCTGGATCGAACACATTTGGAAGCTGGCATTCCTCGGAGTATGGTTGAGGCAATGGAAAGCTTCCATTTCGATTAAATGCATCCTTAGCCAGGACCAATCTGAATTGGGATAACTCTTCTCCAAATGCAGGCCCTATACATGGATTAAGGTAAAATAGCTTGATACATGTTCTTGATGAGGCAGCTCTAGCTAGTTCATTTAGGAGAGCAGACTCTTGTCAACCATATTATGTGTGTGCCATATGTTTTTTTTCAATTCAATTCATCATGTGTGCCATATCTCAATCAAGGCTATTAATACCGGTAGGAGGAGAAATAATTTATGATGCAGTAAACGTATAGAACCTCGTTTAATTCTCTATCCTTTTTGAAAAATAATTAATTTGCCCATTTAAGGGCTTTTAAGTGATTAACATGCATAAGGCAACAGTATAATATACTTTTCCATTCTACATTAATAGTCTGAGTTTTTCCTTCATTGTCAAAACCAAGAACGGTCAATTAATGCGGGACGGATGGAGTATTATATACTGTGAGTGAGTAGCATTTTTATATTACCCCTTTTCTGCAAAAATAAAGGGCTCTCTAAGTTCCTTAGACAAATCATAAAAATAAGCCCTTCTTGTATTTTCATACAAATTGCTTCTAATTTGATCTGCGTCTTATACCCAGACAATGTTGTACTGTATATTACCGAACCTTATAGCTTTTCTGCTAATGTAATAGCAAACTTGATTTGAGCATGCATGAGTTTTTTGATATCGAAGCAATATATTTTCTTTTTTGAAACTGAGATTGTAGCTGTATTCGAATAGGCATATAGCTAATTAACTTGCCTGACAAACCAACAGCTGGAATTTTTTGGCCATTGCCCAGAATAAGAGCAGCTGGGTATCTTCTATCAGTTGTGCTAGCCCCCACTCCAACTGCCCATGGACTGAATGAAACTACACTTGCCACCGCTGGCCCCTTGTTGCCAGCCGCTTGTACCACAAAAATGCCGGCCTTTCTTGCAAACAGTAGAAAGATTTCAAAGATATTCAAGAAGGTTATAGTATCCTCTGGTGGTTCATCCGGTCCAATCGATAGGATAATCACATCCACGCCATCTTCTGCAGCCTGTACATGTAAACACAATCCTCTTCATATCATCAAAACCGTTACACAAACGAGATCAGTTTGTTTTTTGCTTACTTTGTCAATGGCAGCAATCACATCGCTAAGAGTTCCTCCGGTTGGATATATTGCCTTATAGACAGCAATCCTGTCAAGTTACACAGCCACTGTAATTAGATGGACTATTTCTGAGCTATTATTGGCTAAAACTGCAGTAACGTAGGAGAGGGTTTGTAACAAATTCAGGTGTAACAAGATAGTTGAATTGGATGGAAATCTAAAAAAATGGAGGCTGAGACATTGGCATGGGTGCAAATTTTGTGGGTCTTCCATTCGCTTGCTTCTCTTTCAATCAAGGTTTTTAAAACCGGACCGGCTATTGACCTATAAATTTGGCCGGTCCGGTTGGACCGCGGTCAAACTGCGGATCAAACCGATTTGACCCAGAATAGATGGTATAAGACATTATTTGTGAAGCTTATTTTAGTTATTGAATAAATATAATTTTTGTGGATCTCAAAAATCAAACAGCCATTTAGCCCAGCTGGTTATCACATTGGGACTGCTGCACGTATATTTTAGTTTTGAATCCAGTAAAACTGGGCAGCTCACCTGACCGGGGCTAATCGTCCTAACAGAACTAGAGTTTCCACCGATTCCGGTTTTTCATAGTCGGACCGGCCAGTCCGGTTCAGTTTTGATACATCTATCCTATACCGTGCAGGAACCGATTGGAGTCCACATATACTGTGGTACATGAGTAGCGTTACAAGCCCAATGTTGTACAAAATCTTCCAAAGGAGATAGATATGTGCCACGACTCACACACAGCAGGAAGTGCAAGCCGTTAGATAGAAATGTGACAACACACGTCAATACGAGGGGCAAACAAGTTTGAATCACCTACTCACCCCCTGAATGAATGTGCACCTAGGAACTCAATCCTACGGCAAAAGGTGCCATGGTGCATGCTTACACATGTGGACTGCAAAATGAACTTTTCTATACATAAACAAGAGGGATTTTTTTTATCTGGATTAATCTGTGTGTGTGTGCGTGAGAGATAGAGAAGGGAGAGAGATCTAAATAAAATTGTCCATGATCATTTTGTACCAAAAGTCAAATAAAATGTACTCCATGAGGAAAATTCACATTCATTTTTTTAAAATAAGGTATATAGGGGGGAAAGAGAGAGAAAGAGAGAGAGAGAGCGAGAGATGAAATGCATGATATAATTTTTTTGGATAATGAAATGCATGATATAATTGCCTAGCTCGCGGTGCCATGCCACTTGCAACACCATAGTTGAAGCCATCGACGACCACTGGAACACCTGAGTTCCCCGCTGCAACTGATGCTACATGGCTGAAACAGATAAATTTTTCCATCATAATGCCATTATATAATGGAAACATATCAAACTTATTGAACATAGGCTTGATTGTATTACATACAAACCTTCCATGCCCAACGGCATCAAAGGGTGACAAGAAGTC
The DNA here is from genome assembly GCA_039654745.1 of Houttuynia cordata. NCBI lineage: Eukaryota > Viridiplantae > Streptophyta > Magnoliopsida > Piperales > Saururaceae > Houttuynia > Houttuynia cordata. The sequence continues at coordinate 35,313,591 of CM077502.1, forward strand.
TTTGGACGGGTTGAGGGGCAGATATGCTGAGGCACCTTTAGCAAAGTACCTAGCAGACACTATCTTACCATTGCAAGAGCTTGCAAGAAACAGTGGTCCAGTTTCACAAGCACCTGAGAAGTGAGGATGGTTCTGGTGAAAGGGAATAGATGGGTCATAAGCAAAGCTTGGGTGAGATGGATTAATCCCCGTGTCAACAATTCCGATAACGATACCATCTCCGGCAATTCCTCCTCCTCCTCCCCAAGACCAGACACCCTGGGGTAAGCCTAGGAAATCCGGTGTGTATGTTGTCATCAACTTGACTCCTCCGTCTTTCTCTATCATTTTTACTCCTTCAGCCAGCTCAAGTCTCTTCACCTAACAATGTAATTTGCAAACTGATCACTCATGCAACTTACTTTGTCTGACCATTTAGGTGTCACAAGTCTTCTTTGCTACAAAAATTATCTAATTATCTGTGAGTATGTTGATACAAAAATTATCGAATATAATGAGAGCCAAAGATTTAGGTGGTTCCAGTGGAATTGATATTAAATGTGTTCTTGGTAGGAGGTAGTACCAAAAGAATACCTGAGAAGGAGTAGTGTGAACAGCAAAGCCATTAGCAATGTGGTGGAAGCTATAAAGCTTTTGGTAGGTTCCATATTCTAGTTTGTTTGCAAGGAATTGATCATGAGAATCGACTAGTTGTTGTCCGTCCACCTTGTGAGAAGAAGCATTGAATCTGAAACCAGGATTAAAACACATGATCAATTTACTTTTCCTATTAGATCAGTGGTATTAAAGACTATCTCATACTAATTCTTATTGATGCGTAATGGAAAAATTCAGCAGATATTCAATTTAATGAATACCAAGTTCATTGCAATATTATAAGCTTTATTTAACGTACCAAGTACAACCTAATTTCAAGAAAAAGAAACGTGCCTCATCCTAACACTTCTTTAGAGGTAGAACTAGTATCATTCCCCCTGGCTATTAACCTAAAATTGTTTTGCCTACTTTAAGCCCAGCATTGTTTTTTTCCCTTATAATATATATGTTCAAGTATGCATACACTACAGATTGATTGGATACACTTCAAAATTCATCTTGATTCTTTTTTTATTTCAACTCATCATTTTCCCGTGGCCTTCAGCAAGATCAATACCAAGCCCAAGCTAGTTCGACAAATATAACCAGATCAAGTTATATTTACAATCGCATACATACCTGGAGGCTACTAAATAGATTATAGCCTAAATAAACTACCTTTTCGCATGAACATTAGCTGCAGCAGCTGAGTGGAATGCCACTGGATCACCCTTCATTAACACCAAAAATATGGATCTCTCCTCCATGGCTCCTTTCATAGCCATAGACATAACCAGTAACCCCAAGAGAAGAATGACACTTGACCTCCAGCCTAAGAATTGTTGATCCCTTCTCATGTTGGCAACTAACTGTAGTTGAGGGAGAGAGATGTATAGGTTGCTCTAATACAAGATACAGGAGATTTTTCTTCAAGTCAATTTGAAGCATCAAATGTTTCAAATGACAAGGACAGAAGTTACACATTGAAAAGGTGGCTATGACCCCTTTATGTAACAAGCTCAGCAAGAGCAAAGCTGCCAGAGTGCTCATAAAGCTGGTATAGTTGTAACGGTTGCAAATTGATTGTTTGTCCTCTTTCAACAATGATTGTATTTCTTTTTAATGAAACGGTTTCAATGATTTCTCCATTTTGAAAGTGTCACGCCAAACTTCACTTGCACCTGAGATCCCATGAATGAGAACCCTCTATTTTTGTTTGGAGAGTGCCGGATTGGCCATGATGTTGTAAACTCAATTACGTGTTACCTACAAGTTACTTGGTAAAATTCTTATCACTTTTTCAAAAATAGAGGATATGCACTCAGCCCACACAGCACACGCACCGGGTAAGACGGGATATATGCTGCAGAATTTACTTCGCTGAAAAATATGAAGACTTTAGCCATGTACTTGGAAAATGATTCATGGCGTAGTTAGCTTAAATATTTGCTGCAGCATCTTTTTTTTTTGGCAACAACCTGCTGTAGATTTGCTTCTTTGTAAAAGACGAGCGATTTTTAATTTGATGAAAATGCTATAGAAGCTGGAAGTTTTGAAGTCTAATATTTTCATTTTTCACATGGAAGGGGTCCAATACTCAAATAAGCCCAGCGTAACTGTGGAACTTTACAACTGGATAAATCAGATGAAAAGTGTAGCCAATTCTGCAGCAGATGACACTCTAAAAATGACAATTGGATTTAAAGTACCCCATGTGCTGAGCCTGTAGGTCGTTATTTTACGTGGCAAAATGAAAAAGAGATGCAGATGAATCAACATTGAAAGTCTTAAAGAGAGTGCAGAGTCGGGGCTGCTTTGCTGCCCATATACGATCCATATAGACGCCAATTTCACTCATCTACATCCAGCTATGCCAAATCCTTTCCTTCACGCACTATGCCGACAATTGTTTGAATTCTCCAATTAAGGAATATAATGGTGATGCAAAATAGATTAGAGATTATGGTTTCAACATTTAAACAGAATACTTCCGAAGGGGACCAAAAGAAAAAGTGAGTAAAGCCAAATTACTGGACAAGGAAATACCCATAATGTTGAGTAATAAAAAGATAATTAGCATTAAACACACAAGCAACTTGTGTTCCATGGCACACCGGACAAGATCTTTTCATAATTGCAGTTAAATGAAAAAAGAACAAAAATTTTGACAACGATTAAGTTTCTGTTCTCTCACTGAAAAGGAACATGCTTTCAGAGTGTTTAGTACACACAAGAAATTCCTCCGAAACAAACTCTCATCGTATTAATTTGAGACTGAAATCTACCGAATACTTCAGTTACGCCCATGGAGTTTGAACTGTCCTAGCAGAAGTTCTCTTTCTCTGGTGAGCATTAAGATCGCCCACCAACTTGTTCAAGAAAATGCTTTCTTTTGCTTGCCCTCCCAACTTTAGCTTGCAAAGTTAGTTCATGGATCAATTATCCAAAAAACAAAAAAAACCTAATTTGTTGATCTTGTAGAAGTGATATCAAAGATCGTCAGAACTGAAGATAGTTTCTGTTGTGCATAACACCAGGGGGAGGTTCTGCCGCTCAAAGTGTGGACACAGATGAAACTCTTGCCTCTGATGCCCATGATTGAATATATACCGTACGGTACATATATTTTGTTTACAACACACAGGAAGTATATGTTGTATACTATATAGGTGATTACTGTGCCAAAATTATATCACCCCGTATGCATTATTAGAGGCCAACAGAAGTTCATAAGAATAGAAGCTATCACAAGGTGGTGTACTTTCTCAACCCAAGTGTGGATGGCTGTAGCAATAATACTAAAAACGGAAATAATACTAAAAACGGAAGCCTTACTTCCGAGTACCTTCTTCCCAAGCTGACCATAAGGTCCTCTAGACAGAAAACACAATATGCACTCAGACAGAAGGTCCCTACATGTCTATGGCAAATATTCATGAAAACTGACATCAAGATTAAGTAGAAAGCAGTTCTTGCAAGCTCAGTGGCAACAATCATGCAGTCACAGCAGTCATTCGGACATTATTAGGTCTTCTAATTAGAAAACAATGGATGCTGAAAACTATATGTCCTTATGTCTCTTTATGACAAACTTCCCCTACGTTAAACTACTAAACTCTAAAGCAAAATTTTCCCGAGAACCCTCAAAAGGTACTATCGGTACAAGATAGACATTAATTATTTTTTCTTTCCTCATAAATATACAGCCGTTTAAAAACACAAGTATAATAGGACAGTAGAAAACTCATTCTCATGCCGCAGGGCTTTGTTCAGTTTGGTTCTCGACAGCCTCCTCCGGTTGGCTAACAACGACAACTTCAGCAGGACGAATGATTCGTCCATGGAGAATGTAACCAGTCTGTCATGCATATGTTTACCAATTAGATCAAGAGCAACATAGTTTGCAGCTATGCTAAAACATTTCAAGAGAAGGTAGCTATTTCCTCTTTGTTTCCCGATTAGGATTTGGTAATGTACATTATATTTCACTTACAAAAGGAATAAAAATCTACACACCTTTAAAACAACTGAAACTGTGCCAGGTGGTTTAGAAGCATCAGGTACTTGGACGACTGCATTATGCTTATTAGGATCAAATTGTTCGTTCAGCGGATCAAATTGCTCCAAACCATTCTTTTTGAAGACCTGACAAGATAAGGCTACGCTGAGAAACTTTACAAGTTCAGCAAAAAAAATAGAAAACAATAAAATATGTGGGATGAGTATCTACAAGAATGAAATATGTTTTAAGGGAAGTGATAGAAAAATGGATCGCAGAAAAGAACATAACTAAATGAGGCAACTGAGTGAGATTTAAAACAACAGCTACAATCAGATGGCATATAACAAAATGATATCACCCAACAATTTAGAAGGACAATGGATTAAAAAAATTTAGAGCCAGAGTTTGAAGCACGAAATGCCAAAACGACTTCACACAAAAAACAAGCATGAGCTATCATATTAAAAAACTAATTATGCCCTTAGATGCACTAATCATAATGAAGGTGAACTAGAAACTCCAACACCTACCCTTTCATATTGACTGTCTTCTAATTTTCCTCAATGTCTAAAAATATAACATTTTGCACTTGACATTACAACAACCTGGCCACGACTTTTCTTACCATTTGAATTATTTGATTGATTAATTAAGAGAAAAATGGAAAATGATAGAACACTCTTCCTAAAATAGCAAGTCTCCATAAAAACGCATTTGTCATTCAGCATTAGTGACCGAAATATTCTTTGGAACTCCTCTTGTGAAATTTGCATCTCAATAATCAAATGCATATCCTGGGTTATATCCAGTACGTTTTTTTTTAAGCAAGCTGCCCTAATTAAGCTTATTAACAATGAGAAAAGTATCACATTTAGTCTAGCGCTTCAAGAACCTTGTGCTACACAGAAAAGGCCAACAATGTACAAGTAGAAAGGCTACAAAATTAGGTTCAACTAATACAAGATTCAGCTTCATATAAAACATTGCAATGCACCCTGTCTGATGAAAGCTTGTTAGTGTTGTATGCATATAGAACTTTATGTAACATCAGATATCAGCTCCTCTCATCCTCTCCAAAACAAACAACCGCAGATGCAAGGAGATTACATAGCACTCCAACCTTCTTAGAACACTTAAAAACTCCACAGCATACAACCTCGAGTAACCAGTCAGTCAATGTGGGTATGGAGAAACGTGGCCCACATTGCATCCAAGGTATATAAATCTATGCAGAAATCAGGAAAAGCTATAATAGGTCTGTTATAAAGTGCATCTCAGATACCTCAGTGAGTTGTTTGACAGTCATTTCAACACCTTCCAGCAGCTCTTTCAAACGTCTGACAGCTTCACTAGAGCCTGTCTCACTTGACTCTAATTTTAATAAACTATCCTTTCCAACAGAAGAAGCTCTTCCCAGATTGTCGGCAACATCTAACAAACTCTTAGCAAAGTTCTGCACCAAAAAAAGGAAATAAAGTAATCAAACACTGCTTCGAGAAAATACCAATACTATTGGAAAGGTACAACGAGACAAATACTTGTATGCCAAATTTCTTCGCGTTTTCAGCTTCACGCTTCGTTCGTTCTAAGACATTCTCCATATCTGCATAACTACGAAGAACCTTATCATGCATCTTTTCCATTTCCTCATTTTTTGTCTGCAACAATTCATCCTTCTCTGCTACTAGTTTGATCAGATCCTCAACAGACAGATCATCTTCTTTATCTGAATCAGAAAAGGCAATTCTTTTAGTACTACTTCTTCTCTTCTTTTTCACAGACGTAGTCTGCGAAAATCTGCGTGGGACATATGAACCTGACTCTTTTTCTGAAGCTTCAGAATCTTCACTTTTTTCAATTGCCTCAGTGCCAGCCTCACCTTGGGATATCTGTTCTGAACTTGTGTCATTCTTCTTACCATCTCCCTGCTCCTCCACAGGCTGGTTGCTCTCTTTGCTATTTGATTCAGGAGATGCTGATGATGAGAAGTGAACTAGCTGAAGACCAGTCCTTCCATGATATACATATTTTGATTCATCTATCTGAAATGGAATTCACAGACATAGAAAATACGTGCTTATATGACATCGCAATCACTAAAATCTGTTCTAAATCAATAGTTACAGGATCTTATGGCCATAAAAAATTCAATAATGCAGAATCTACAATCACATATGATAGTAAACATTAAATCATAATCAAGGCCATATCAATAACTACTACCCATCCAAACAAAAGTATCATAGATCGCTCAAAAACCAAATTTATGAAGCCCACTCTCTCCTTCCCATATTAAGAGTCCTATTTTTTTAAGTTATTTCGAAAAACCAAAAAGGACACTGAATATGGGTAGAAGGAACAGTAATCATGCAAACAGTAGCAGCAATAGCCCGAAAACAAAGGAGTAAAACCAAGACATAAAGATTGTCAAAGGATGAAAGACAGGAAAAGAAAAATTTAGTTACAAGGGAACATGAGACAGAAAAGAATTCTTTGGATGCAGAATAAAATCATTAAACCACTACTAGAGTCAAAATTATCAAAATTAAAGCAATGAAGCGAAGCCTAAATTAAAAAAGAAAAAAGAAAATTTCAATTAACTCCAACCTATTACGCATATAACTTTCACATGCTCAAGAGATCCTAAGGATTTGCATAATGCTCATGTCCTCTAAAAAAAGAAGAGCACAACAAGCAATGCAATGTATAACTGGCAGACCACATTCATCGCTTAGTTTGAAGGATTAAAAATAGGAGCCTGACAAAGATAGAAGATAGAGTATCAACTCTGGAATCCACACCATAGAAATCACTATTCAATCTCCAACCCAGCATATGGCACACACTGGTGAAGCCGAATCAGAAGTACCTGATAGCAGCAAGCAGGAGCAGGGCCTGACCTTCCCCACAGGAAATGCTCTAACAGCAATTGCATAGTATACTAGGGCTTTTAGCTTTGAATGAGTTTTGATTCACTTCGGAAGAATTCCGAAGAACCCTGTCTAAATTGAGGATAAGCTCAAGCCACGTTGCCAAGCCTTTAACTTAGAACCAATACCTCAAGGAAAAAACCCTGTCCAAAGTGAGGATAAGCTTAAGCCACGCTGCCATGCGTAAGGCTCCATAGGAAGTGCTCTAGGAGAAATTGCATAGTTTGCTTGAGCTTATAGCTTTGAAAGTAATTTGATTAGCTCAGGAAGAACAATGTAACAGAAAAGCCCTGTATAAACTGAGAATAAGCTCAAGCCAGGCTGCCATGAGCATAGCGAGTGAAGAAAGGCCCAATCCACTGGTAGAGACATCATTTTCTACCGCTCTATCAACCATAGGCACTTCAGCACACCCGATACCTCTCTACCGAAATGTGACCACCTCTAGAGTAAAACAATTAAATTTGCGACTCAATCTAAAAGTTGTCTTTATCCCTCTTTTGAGAGTTAATAAATGGAACATGTTCACAAGCATCGAATCAATTTGCTCCCTACAACCACAGGTTTGGCATACTTTTTCTCAACAATCATCGCCACCCATCTCATGAGCCACCTCAAGGCACAATGATCTTTCCAAATGAAAGCAGAAGATTTAACAACGTAAGCTGTAATATAAGATAGGCTCCAAGGAGAAAGGAGGTGACTAATTTTTTTTGCTCACCAAGAGTTTTTTAACTTCCGATCAGACTATTCGTCATTACCATTGCGACCATAAGACTGATTCAATACAAGAGATAATACAAAAGAGTTGGCACAAAACAGGCCTGAATGGAGGCATAAAATCCATGTCGCCGACCACAAATAGTTGGGAAAAGGCGCTACTTGATTATGATTATGATCTTTTCGTACTTACCTTACATTTTCTACTTGTCTCCAGATTTACATTTTTGCAATGCTACAGTTTCTACAACAAACCTAGATGAACAAGAGGAGCCCATGCCACGAGGTTTTTGCAGTAATGGGGACATAATGAATAAGGAATGATTGAGAACCGCTATTACATACCCCAGTATACTTCCGGGATTCTCTGCCAATATGTAATGGAAACTTCACGTACTAAGAAACTATATTTATACATTGACTAGCTAGCTAAGGTAAACATTAAAACCAAATTATCAGCTTATTTCATAGAAATAAGGAAAATGGCTGAAACTAAACGCAAATAATACTAACAAGCTAAGATACCATTGTCTCCCATGTTTCCCCCTCTGTAAGAGGTGTAACTAAGGCACAGAAAGAAAAAAATAGAGCAAAACATATCCAAAGGCCCGAATTAAAACTCCTGGTGCAAAATTCACAGTGTCACTATCAATTCGACCTCCGAACAAAATAATCCGAAACGCATAAAAGAACTGAAATGTAGGAGCCAAAACGTCACAGCTTTAGAACTTCGTAAAAGAAAAACTACCCTTCTACTCAAATGTAAGGCCACCACAACCATCATCTTCTTCACCACCAATTCATCATCATTTCATTCCATTCATACAGGGTTAGCAACAAATCGCGTAAGGTAACTAAACGATATTGATGACAGGCTAACGTCAATTTTTCATTAAATTACAGCAAAGACTATCCCATATAGCATAAAACGAAAACAGAATCAAATACTACTCCAGCTGATGATTGCTACCCGGCATTAAAACTAACAACGAACATCAAACAGCTAAAATAAAGATAGACAAGCAAATTAGAAAATTAAAAACGCCCCGACATTAACAGGCATCACAAAGAACCAAAATTTCCATAAAAACCAAAACTTTCTCCCCACCAACAACACGAATTCCACAAACACAGAAGGGAGTCTCCTCACCTTGCGGAAACCGGCACAGGGTTCACTGGAAGCTGAAGCAGGAGAAAGGGAGGGAGAAGCACCGGGAAGCAAGTGGTGGTGCTGGCGGGAGGGCGGGAGGAAGCGGCAGAGCTGGCCGAGCGCTTGCCTCCGCAAAACCCTCGGGAAAACCCTAGAAGCTAGCATCTTCGGGGGCGGGTGGCGGATGGCGCGGTGGAGGGCGAGCGAGGGACAGGGCGGCTAGAGGAGTCCGGAGTTTAAACGGTGTTAGTGTGTTGACGGCGGCGAAGAGGAGCGGTCTGGGTCTTGGGAGGGAGGCAGAAGAGGCTCGGAGAAAAAGAAAGAATAAAAGTGGGACCGGAGAGGAGGGCTTGCTTATTGGTTGGCTGTTTGTAAGTGTGTTCCACCATCAAATTCGTCATTTATGGGCCTGTTTGGTTGGAACTTCATAGAGTACAAGAAGCAGAATTTAGGGTATTTTGCTTTTTAGATTTTGGCTTAGTTGGGTATAAGGAAAAATTAGCTTTCTTGTGAGTAGTATGTTTGGTAACATATGCAGAAAGCAGATTCTAGATTCTTAAGTTACAAAACTACCCATCATACCAATAATCTCAATTGCCCATGTGATCGGACAACTGAGAATGATCTCCTTTCTGAAACCCTCCCCCAAACCTATTTCACTTGGTCGACAACCCTTGCGATCGCCATTGGGCGCGACCATCTCTTCTCTTGGTGGTTTGCAACTCCTGTCTCCGGCGCCGGCTATCGCCTCCATCCCCGTGGTTGTCGAGCCTCCCATGTCCAGACATCAGCTTCCTGCTGAACCGCACACAACTCTGCCGACCATCTCTTCTCTTGGTTCTCTGCATCTCCGATCTCCAGCATTGGCCATCATCTCTGTCCCCATGCTTGTGGAGCCTCTCGTGTTCGAACATCAGCTTCCAGCCGAACCACACGCTATGCAACTCTTTCTTGGCATCATGATATCCTAATGATCATAATATCCTATCTAAAAAAGTACCATAAAAACATCTTTATGATATCATCATTATAAGAAATAGCTCTAAAAATAAAGAAGAATGAAAAAAAATGGGCAAAAATAGATCAGAAATGAGAGAGATATAGATCGTTGAAGTTTGTCCCACAATGAATAAGGAATGATTGAGAACCGCTATTACATACCCCAGTATACTTCCGGGATTCTCTGCCAATATGTAATGGAAACTTCACGTACTAAGAAACTATATTTATACATTGACTAGCTAGCTAAGGTAAACATTAAAACCAAATTATCAGCTTATTTCATAGAAATAAGGAAAATGGCTGAAACTAAACGCAAATAATACTAACAAGCTAAGATACCATTGTCTCCCATGTTTCCCCCTCTGTAAGAGGTGTAACTAAGGCACAGAAAGAAAAAAATAGAGCAAAACATATCCAAAGGCCCGAATTAAAACTCCTGGTGCAAAATTCACAGTGTCACTATCAATTCGACCTCCGAACAAAATAATCCGAAACGCATAAAAGAACTGAAATGTAGGAGCCAAAACGTCACAGCTTTAGAACTTCGTAAAAAAAAACTACCCTTCTACTCAAATGTAAGGCCACCACAACCATCATCTTCTTCACCACCAATTCATCATCATTTCATTCCATTCATACAGGGTTAGCAACAAATCGCGTAAGGTAACTAAACGATATTGATGACAGGCTAACGTCAATTTTTCATTAAATTACAGCAAAGACTATCCCATATAGCATAAAACGAAAACAGAATCAAATACTACTCCAGCTGATGATTGCTACCCGGCATTAAAACTAACAACGAACATCAAACAGCTAAAATAAAGATAGACAAGCAAATTAGAAAATTAAAAACGCCCCGACATTAACAGGCATCACAAAGAACCAAAATTTCCATAAAAACCAAAACTTTCTCCCCACCAACAACACGAATTCCACAAACACAGAAGGGAGTCTCTCACCTTGCGGAAACCGGCACAGGGTTCACTGGAAGCTGAAGCAGGAGAAAGGGAGGGAGAAGCACCGGGAAGCAAGTGGTGGTGCTGGCGGGAGGGCGGGAGGGAGCGGCAGAGCTGGCCGAGCGCTTGCCTCCGCAAAACCCTCGGGAAAACCCTAGAAGCTAGCATCTTCGGGGGCGGGTGGCGGATGGCGCGGTGGAGGGCGAGCGAGGGACAGGGCGGCTAGAGGAGTCCGGAGTTTAAACGGTGTTAGTGTGTTGACGGCGGCGAAGAGGAGCGGTCTGGGTCTTGGGAGGGAGGCAGAAGAGGCTCGGAGAAAAAGAAAGAATAAAAGTGGGACCGGAGAGGAGGGCTTGCTTATTGGTTGGCTGTTTGTAAGTGTGTTCCACCATCAAATTCGTCATTTATGGGCCTGTTTGGGTGGAACTTCATAGAGTATAAGAAGCAGAATTTAGGGTATTTTGCTTTTTAGATTTTGGCTTAGTTGGGCATAAGGAAAAATTAGCTTTCTTGTGAGTAGTATGTTTGGTAACATATGCAGAAAGCAGATTCTAGATTCTTAAGTTACAAAACTACCCATCATACCAATAATCTCAATTGCCCATGTGATCGGACAACTGAGAATGATCTCCTTTCTGAAACCCTCCCCCAAACCTATTTCAATTGGTCGACAACCCTTGCGATCGCCATTGGGCGCGACCATCTCTTCTCTTGGTGGTTTGCAACTCCTGTCTCCGGCGCCGGCTATCGCCTCCATCCCCGTGGTTGTCGAGCCTCCCATGTCCAGACATCAGCTTCCTGCTGAACCGCACACAACTCTGCCGACCATCTCTTCTCTTGGTTCTCTGTATCTCCGATCTCCAGCATTGGCCATCATCTCTGTCCCCATGCTTGTGGAGCCTCTCGTGTTCGAACATCAGCTTCCAGCCGAACCACACGCTATGCAACTCTTTCTTAGCATCATGATATCCTAATGATCATAATATCCTATCTAAAAAAGTACCATAAAAACATCTTTATGATATCATCATTATAAGAAATAGCTCTAAAAATAAAGAAGAATGAAAAAAATGGGCAAAAATAGATCAGAAATGAGAGAGATATAGATCGTTGAAGTTTGTCCCACAAAAACTCTATCGTGTAATCGATTACACGATATCATTGCGTATCGTGTAATCCAACACACGATAGCCCAACTATCATGCGTTGGATTACACGATAGCTCAGCTATCGTGTCATTGATTAGCAATGTAATCGTGTATTCATTGACCACTAACAGTGCTATTGTGTGTTGGATTACATGATACGCAATGTTATCGAGTAATCGATTACACAATAGCACTATGTATCGTGTAATCGATTACACGATAGAGTTTTTGTGGGACAAACTTCAACGGTCTATATCTCTCTCATTTCTAATCTATTTTCGCCTATTTTTTTCCATTCATCCTTATTTTTAGTGCACACAGGTTCATGATGTGAACCGTGTACACAGATTTGCGATGTGAACTGTGTAAGGCCACTACAAAATCCATTGTAATGTGCCCTCATTTCCACTGCGGAATCTCTAATGGCTGCAATAATCCAGCAGATCTCTGATGTTCCGCCTTGACTTGCTGACAAGTCAAACATTTAGATATAAACTTGTCGATGTCTTTCTTCATTCCATTCCACCATAATCTTTTCTTCAAATCTTGATACAATTTTGTACCTCCCGGATGGATAGTGTACTTTGAATGATGCGTCTCTCGAAGAATCTCCAGCCTCAACTCAACATCGATTATTGATAAGTATGCAAATAGTAAACGAAAAGTATACAACATATATCACAGAGCTAACCTTCAGAAATCGAGGAGGGTATGTTGTAAATAGAAAAAAAGGTACCTTAAGTCATATTTCCATCCTATTGTGGTAGTGTTTATAGGTTGCTAACCAGAGAATCATTACAGCAAACTAAACCTATCATACTTCCATTTTAAAAGGATTTTCAAAAAGATAAAAAGAATTGCCTAATCAACCACCTCACTCCATAATTCCTCATGACAATTTCTGCTACGGGTAATCACAGAAGTTAAAATGTGTCTATAAGTAGCCACCTGCATGGAATCTTTACCATTGGCCAGAGCCGCACCCATTAAAATGATGTCAAGAACATCCCATGCTAAACCATAAACACTAGCTAATGATCCTCTGCATTCAAAAGTCAAGCCACTTCTAGTAATAAACACAATTGCAGGGAGAGTGTCATGCCCTAAATTTTCAGCTTCATCGAAGTGCGAACATAATTAAAACTTGTTGATCACTTGGGAACTAGTAACTGCCTAACTAACTCAAAAGTTTCTATTTGACATCATAGATTGCCAAAATCTTGGCACATCTATCCTCTCTGGAGCCCAGCCCTGGAGTGTCTAATTCGGGTAGGACTCTCAACTGATTCCTGATTCTCTACCTCTTTCTACAATTACCATCCAGTAACTAAGTAACTAACATCCATATCACAAATCAATTCTACTCAGGAAAGATAACCACCCAAAAGATTTTATTCCATCTCCACTACCTGACACCCAGATGGCCTGGCGCCAGGGCAAGTGTGATGCCTAGTACATTGGTTACTAATCTTGACTTTTACTCTAAATGATAACTTCCAATATTACTTCATAGTCAAATAAGATACTACCTTTAATTGTAATTCGTCAATCAGATTACCTACACGAAATGTTGCACCTCACATTCCACTAGTCCTAGTGCCCAACCTCACCCTGGTGCTAGGCACTCCTCCGACCCTGGCACCAGGCTCAACCCTAGCACCAGCGAGTCTTGATTAAATCGAGTTTTCTTTAATTCAAAAATCTATTGCAACTAGAAAGTAAAATTACACCACATCACACAAATTATTCAAAGAACTCACATTGAGAATTTATACCTTCCTAATATTGGTCATCCAAATAATATATATATATATATATATATATTACAAAATTCGTGGTCGTCACAACATGTTGTTTTGATCTGATCACGAAGGATTAAATCTTTACTTTATGAAGTGAATCAAACTTAGAATATACTGCAAAATTTAGTGGAATTTCATGTTCATGTCGCCACAGTTTTGGCCATTGGGTTTGGATTTGTGCAAGTCATGTAAAGTTCTATGGCAAAATCTGAAGTTTGCAAAATTGGTAACTAAATCAAATTTAATGCTTTCGCAGTCCAACGACTTCAACCAACTCACGGTTTATCAATTGGTGGATAGTTATTAGCTTCTTGGTAATTTGGAGGTCGATATGTAATAGAAAAAGTTTGTGAATGGGGTGTAGTGATTGGTGGTGAGCACGAGCAATCCCTGTGCTTAAAAATTTGTAACATCGCAATTGCAATCTGAAATTGTTACACCCCTTCGATGTGTAAGTCAAGCAAATATCCATATTTCCACAACAAGGTAAAAGAATCCCTCTATATCAAAATCCCTTTTTTTTTGTTTTTTATAATGGAAGATGGACAATGGGTATAACGTAACGATATGCCTAGCTAATTTGTTTTGATTGGGATATAAAAGGGTTAGGTTCAATATTTAATGAATGGATTGTTCCTTGGGATAGGGTAAGTTAAAAAATATGGGGCCATTTGGCTTCCCTTTGAGTTTCAAAGAAAAGAAGTTTTTTAAAATAAAAAAAAAGAAAGAAAAAGAAAAGGAGCTTGATGTATCTTTTCTACCTTGAGTACTGCTATATAGCATATGAGAATATCACATTCAACCTTACGGCCTTCCAAGTGGCCTTGTCACCCTTCTAAAAACAGTCCCCTCACCTCGGTTACTTGTCCCAAGAACCGGCCCACCGCCTCCCTCTACCCGCCCCAGTTTCCGGCCACTGCCCATTGGACCATATCCATTGAATCTCCGGACCCCAACACCCCCTCTCTCCTTTCCCCATCTCTGGCATCCAGGACCCAGTTCCGATGTCTGAGCTCCAGATGTTTGCCGCCCAAAAAGGATGGAACCGGTCGGATTTGGGTGTGTTGGCCGGAGTCTGACAGAGAAAATAAGAAGGGAAAAAGGGGTGATGGCCTGGCATGCATCATGTCAGTGCCGGGTCATGTGGGAGGTTTTACCTGAAAAGCTAGCCGTGAGGATTAGCGAAATCCTTCTCCGTTAACTCTTCAATCATGAATAGGGTTGACTCTTAAGAGCTTGTTTGGTTGCAACTTCTTGAAATAGAAGAAGCAGAATCTAGGGTATTTTGCTTCTTAGTGGTCTTTTCTAGTTTTTGTGTTCAATTTTCTATAATCAATACACACTCTCCACCCAGTGGTTTCACGGGTTGGGACTAACTCTCCATCAGAATTCTGCTTCACTGTGATGCCAGACTTTTTAGGCACAACTTGGACAAGGCTGACCCATTCACTATCAGAGATGGGGTAGATGATACCCGCATCTAGCAGTTTCACAATCTCTTTCTTGACTACATCCCTCATGTTGGGATTCAATCTCCGCTGATTCTCTCTTGAAGGTTTAGCATTATCCTCTAAATGAATTCGATGCATACATATCGAAGGATCAATGCCTCTTAAATCAGCAACAGTCCACCCTATGGCTCTCCTATGCTCAACTAGAATCCTAAGCAGTTGACTCTCCTGGCCGCTAGACAAGCTAGATGAAATGATGATGGGAAGAGTATCATTAGGACCTAGAAAAGCGTACTTGAGGGTACTTGGAAGTGGCTTCAACTCAAGTTGAGGAGGAGACTTAATGGAAGGTTGGAGTGATGGACTGGAAGATATTGGTAAAGGCTCTACTCTATTTCTATAAGGAAATGAGTCATGATAGGGAGGTGAGGCTGACATAGCATGGGTTTCTTCAATGTGTGGCTCTAAGTCAGAATCATCTATCCCTAAAGAGAGTAGAGTAGGATCTTGAGCATCAGGCATTACCTCATTCAAAAGTGTCTCTTCCATAAGATCGTCAATTTCATCAACAAGAGAACACTCTTGCTCACTTTCAGTGGCTCCTTGGTTTGAAGCTTGGAACACATTTAGTATGATCTTCATATTTCCAAAAGACATCTCCATCATTCCAGATCGACATTGAATACATGCATTGGCCGTCGCTAAGAAAGGGCGGCCTAAAATAACTGGAATGGTGTGAGAAGTATTAGACACATGTTCCATATCCAAGACCAAGAAGTCAACTGGAAAGAAAAATTTCTCTACCCCAACTAAAACATCTTCAAGAAGGCCACGGGGTTTTCTAACGGATCTATCGGCTAATTGCAGAGTAGCCGATGTTGGTTGCAAGTTCCCTAAACCTAATTTCTCATATACTGAGTAGGGTAATATGTTGACACTAGCACCCAAATCTAAAAGAGCCCTGTGAATGATATGGTCACCAATGACACATGAAATGGTAGGTGTGCCAGGGTCTTTAAATTTCGGTGGTGCGTCATATTTCAGAATAGAACTAACCTGCTCCGTAAGAAAGACCTTTTTAGAAATGTGAGTCCTAGACTTCCGCTTTTGTGTGCACAAGTCTTTGAGAAATTTGGCATAGGCGGGCACTTGTTGAATGGCTTCTAGGAGTGGAAGATTAATTTTAACTTGTTTAAAGGTTTCTAGCACTTCATCCATCCTAGCTTTGTTTTTATTGAAAGGGGAAGGCATATCTAGGCATTGAGGAAATGGAGCACGGGGTACATAAGGTACCTCATGATTGGCCTTAGACTTGGTTCCTGAAGAAGACTCAGAAGGAGAAACAGTGTCCTTCTGTTTTGGCTGGTTCAAATTAGGTGGCATCTCTAAGGTTTCATCATTCTCTGGATTGCTTGTTTTTCCCTGATCCTTATCTTCTCTCACCTCAACACCAACCGGGTTTTCAATTTGTTTCCCACTCCGTAGGGATGTTATAGCTTGAACATGCTCATTGGAAGTAGTTTGTTGTTCAACCATAAACTGGCCCTTCGGATTATTCATTGGTTGACTAGGCAATCGACCCTCTTCTCTCTTACTCATCGAATTAGCTAATTGGCCTATTTGAGATTCTAGTTTGGCTATGGATTGAGTATGAGAATGCACAAGTTGAGCTTGTGATTGTGCCTGGGCTTGAATACTCTGTAGAGCAGACAAGACTTTATCCTCGAATTCTGAATTTCTAGAGGGTTGTGAAAATTGGGAAGGCATAGTAGCTTGTGGAAAACCTGGTGGGTTATTTTGAAAGTTGGCTCTTCGGGGTGGATTAAAAAGAACACCCTGGTTCTGTGGACGCCAGGAAAAATTTGGGTGATTCCTCCACCCCGGGTTATATGTGTTGGAGAACGGATCATTGCCTGTTCGTGCATAAGTTTGGGTAGCATTGACATGTTCCTGAACAAGCTCTGGGAATTGTGGGGCTGATGGGCACTCTAGGATAGAATGCATGGGACTTAAGCATAGAACGCATGCTTCTTGAGTGTGTGCAGGGGCTTGTGACTTTAGGCTCAAGATTTGATCTATCTTCCTAGATAATGTAGCAACTTGGTTAGAAAGATCATCTGTTTGTTTCACTTCATACATACCACCTTTAGAGAGGGTAGAAGAAGAAGAATCATTTAAATTCCTATTAGCCATCGTATGTTGCAACGAATTTTCACTCAAGTTCTCAAAAAGCTCCCACGCTTCATTTTCATTTTTTAATAAAAAAGTGCCTCCACACGAAGCATCTACAAGATGACGATTCTGCTCAGTCAAACCTCTATAAAATCTTTGCACTAACTGCCATCTAGGTACGGCATGATGAGGACACTTCCTAAGGAGGTCCTTGAGTCTATCCCAGCTCTCATGAAACTGCTCAGTCGGCTGTTGGGTAAAGGTAGTAATGGCATCTCTCATTTGGTTTGTTTTACCTATAGGAAAGTATTTCTTAAGGAAATCTTGTTGCATTTTTGCCCACGAGGTAATGGATTCGGGTTCAAGAGAGTAGAGCCATTCTTTAGCCTTATCCTTAAGGGAAAATGGGAATAGTCTCAGTCTTACCGCATCATCTGTAAGATTATTCAGTTTAAAAGTTGTGCAGATTTCTAGGAATTCATCCACATGCCTATATGGATCTTCGTGATTTCGCCCATAAAATGATGGTAACATCTGTATTGTGTTGGGCTTAATCTCAAAGTTACCGGCTGTTGCAGCCGGCACTCGAATGCAGGATGGAGATATATAGGCATTTGGAGTGTAGTATTCTTTCAGGGTTTTCAGATTTTCATCGGCCATTTTAAACAAGGGGTTGGTTATGCTTAATTGGCCTCTTTGGTTTTGTCTGAAGGTTCTCTCAATTTCACTGTCAAAGGCCTCTAAGTCTTCACCCAATGACCTACGCCCTTGCATAAACTAATCACGCAACAAAAATAACAAAAATCACGCAACACCCAAATTAAACTAAAGGAGAGAGGTAAAAGATGACAAACAGTGGGAAAGGATGGCCTTTCCGCGTTGGCGAGAAATCCACGTGTCGCTTTTTACCTCTGCAATGTGATTCCTACAAAGACAAGAAAATAATATTAAAATCCTACCAAGAAAGATCTAAACTAATCAGAATTAAATTAAACCGTTACCAAGTCCCCGGCAACGGCGCCAAATTGATTGATTGATTTTTTTCTAACTATTTACTCGCAATCGCACGAGACTAAGTATAGACTAGTGGTAACGAGGTCGAACCCAAAGGACTTGAAAGATTAATCTAATTCTCATGAAAAGATTGAATTCTAATGATTTAATTAACTAAAGAAAATAAACTTTAATAAGAAATCAGATAATGAGAATATCAAAGCGTCGAATCCACCACTAAACATGCAATTACTACTCTCAATTATTATCTCCACAAATTGATAAGATACAGTAATTTATGTTCTTGGCCAGACACACAAATTACCAGTGAATGAACTACACGTTCTTGTCCAGACACGAAAAATTCATCCACTATAAATTAATATAACTAACTCTATCCTTGGCCGGGCATAGAATTAATCATAATCCCGTTATTATCTAGACACAGGATATATCAAGATCAAATTCCATTAATCATTCATTAAGTCTCGGTCAAAGCACTTAAGAGGAACAATAACGAAATCGCATTAAGCATAAGAATCATTATCAACTTTTATTAAATTAAACAAATAAGAGTAGAAATACAAATTTAGGGCTTCATCTAACCTTGATAAGAAAATTAGCCAGACATAGAATAAGAGAAAGAAATAGCCTGATTCGTCGGATTCATTGAAACACTGCTCACAAAATCACTATTCACAGAACTGTTCACAAAACACTGTTCACGGCACTATTCATCATCTCTCCCAAAGATCCGCGCACTGTAGCATTTCGAAATAGTACTGTAGCAGTTGAGATTTTTGCCCAAAATCCGGCCTTTTCTTCTCCTATCTTCTTCTCCTCTTCCTCCGGCGAAAATCACACCGGAAAGTCTGACTTTTCCGGCGGAAATCCGCTCTGTTTTCGTCAAGCTCCCTCTGTTTTTCGTCTCAAAAACTCCCCCTTTTCTTCCCTTCTTCGCTCGGTTTTTATAGATATCGAGAGAGAGAGAGTCCTTCTCCCTGCTTCCTCTTTGAGATAAGTACAAATCCATCTGAAAAAAAATCGAAGCACAAATCTGTTTTGAAGAGTCCCAAATCGAGCCAACTCTCTGTTTTTGTTTTTGTTTTTTTTTTTTTTTCCGTTTCCTAATTTGAGCGCGATTTCTCCTCTTTCACGCCGGCCCGCCTTGCTTGCCGTCATTCTGCAGTCGCCGTGTCGAGCTCCTCACCATCTCCGGCGCCGTCTCAAGCTCTGTCACCGCCGCTCTACTTCGCTGCCTCGAGCTCCGCCGCCAGCACGATCATCGCCGTAAGAACTTCCGTCGTCACCGTGGCCGTGCCGCCTTCCGCCGTCGAAGTCGCCGTCTCATCCCATTCCGCCGATCTTCCAAAACAGAGCATCGCTGTCTGAAACGAAGGCCCGAGCTTTGGCTCGGGCCGGGTTTCTTTTTTTTTTCTTTTTCTTCTTTATAACCCGTCGTATTGCTCTCGTTCATCGGATCTCATCTTGACGGTTCCTTTCTTTAATCGTGTCTCTTTCGCGTGCGATATTTCAAATGATCATAACTTTTTGCTCAGAACTCCGAATTGCGAACAGTCAGTGGCGTTGGAAAGCTGACTTCGTGTACTTTAACATGAAGCTTAAATCAGTCTCATCAGAGATATGCAATCGAAGTTATTAATATTCAATCATTAGAATCGCGTTTCACCCCATTTCTGAGTTTTACTCTTATTTCCTACAAAAACCAAAAACTATATTAAAGTAGCATAAATTTTAATCTAATACTAGCATAAACATAAGTTTAAGAGATAATAAAATGTATATTTCATGTATAGATCAGTTGGACATAAGGAAAAATCAGCTTTCTGTGAGTTGTCTGTGTGGCAACATAAGTAGAAAGCAGATTCTGGAAAGCTAAGTTACAAAACTACCCCTCATACTAAAAATCTCAATTGTCCATGTGATCGGACGGTTAAGAATGATCCCCATCTTATAACCCTTTGAAACCCTCCCCCCAAGCATTAGCCCTCCTCCCACATCGTTGTTGGGAGCTGCTGTCACCCTCTCTGCTTTCTCGTGGTGATCTGCATACTCTCTGATGAACCTCGAAGCCTTCATTTTCAAGTGATAGTTTTTGTCAATAACTCTTTTGTAGATGGTAGTTTGATGTTCATCCAATAGCTTAGGCTGTAGTTCACATATAACACCAACAACCATAGATTTAATGACAGAGACTTCTACTAACTTGTGAAAAAATTCTTTAAATAGACATAGAAAGTGAACTCAAGTTCCTATGCTTAACTAAACTTGGAGTAAACCCTTTGGAGACCATTCAAAATAGAAGAGCAAGAGTTGTATTAATAGTTATTAAGCACTTTCTTAAAAGAAGAAGGATAAGAAGAGATATGTATCGTTTGGAAGCGGAAAAACTATAAGGCATGACTGCCTTTCAGGGTCATTAGGAAATCATGATGAGCAAAAAGAGGATAAAAAATAAGGAAGAACAAAAAAGAAGGGCAAAAATGGATAAAAAATAAGTGAGATATGAACCATTGAAGTTTGTCCCATTTTAATGGGCGATTACACGATCCAATGTGCTATCATGTAATTAGTAATCGATAGCCTATCGTGTAATCTAACACACGATAGGATTAGGATATCGTGTAATTGATTATATGATAGGACTGGCTATCATGTAATCGATTATTGGCTATCGTATAATCAATTATACGATAGCACACTAGATCATATAATCGCCCATTAAAATGGGATGAACTTCAACGATTCATATCTCGCTCATTTCTGATCCGTTTTCGCCCATTTTTTTTCATTCTTCCACATTTTTAGTGTTCTTTATTATAATGATGATACCATAAAGCTATTGAGCCACCGCAGACTATTTATCATGGATTTTGTGGTAATTTTTTTTATACTTTCAACAAAAAATAACAGCATATAGCTTATCCCATTTGTTCTTGGCTTTGGCTACTGCCAAACTTCTCTGCCATTGTCGCCTGTTGTCTCCCTTCTTCTCTCCCTCAGACAGTACACTAGGAGTGAGGGGCAACGAGTGGAAAGATTTCACGTATTTTTAGCTGCCCACGCTTCATCGCAGAAATCTCCTCGTGAGGAGATTATGCAAAAAGTCGACTTTTGCCAGAATCTGGGGCGGAAAGTCGACTTCACTACATGGGGAGATTCATAAAAAGTAGTGCAACCAAACATGCTAGCGCGAAAAGCACCTGATTCTAAGAGAATCTGATGCGAAAAGTGGCAACCAAACAGGCCCTAAAAAGAAAAGGAGGAAAGAATGAATGGAACATTTGACTTGGATAAGAAACCCTAGAGGGCATCCTTTCTCTAATAATCCCCCATATATGGATCATTTTGAGACTCCAAAACTTCCCTTTTGTTGAGAGAGAGAGAAATGGATCAGCCTAGTCGTTATATAGGTTCTTGACTTTTTTCTCCCCTATTCATAGGTTACTAGTAAGAGTTGTTTTACAGAAAATTTGGTAAGGTTACTAGTACGGTAGTTTACAGACAGAATTTGGTAAAGACCACGCTTCATAGTTCTTACTTCTTACAAAGTAATTTCGCCACTGAGTTCACATAATGTTGATATGAGAGGCTTGGAATGGGAGAGCATGATTCTTTTGAGTAGTATCTTGAGGAATTGTTGGGTCATCCTGGAACCATACTCCATGGCATCATAGAGCCGTCCAACTCCAAGATCGATGGCACACATGCATGTGCTCAAATGTTTGGTGTCAGCTAGAACACACACATATAATGTGTGCACTATCGGTCATAGAGATGGACGGCTCACCGGCACAAAGATGACCTGCTCAGGCCGTTGTACCCAATAATTTCTTCTAGTATCATATGCCAAAATTATTACATCCTGTAAGCTTTCAGCTCCAAATCACACAAAAACTCTAAACATCTGACACAGGACGCAAAATCAGTTCTACAACTTCTTTCTGATTCATATACGCCATAAGACACCTCTTAATTAAATTCTGCACCTGTAAATCAGGAGACTAACAAGATATCAGAAATAGAAAATTTGTAAAACAATGGCTACAACTAAGAACAAAGCAAGTGATTAGTGACAACTGAAAAATTATTACTTCCTCCACTTCATTATTAAGCATGTCCTATATGGTTTATAAAAAATAAATAATTTTAGTTCATATTAGAAACCACATAGGACATGTTAATATGAGACAGAGAGTATATATGACAATTGTGGATGTATTCCTGTGTGTCAAGCATATAGACTATCAGTTTCATAAGTCACATGACTATACAATTTTAAAGTACAAAGTGATTAATTGAAGCCAACATTGTTTCAAAACCCAGGCCATGCCACCCGATGACCCTCGCAGACATCCTCCTTTCTTCCTATGGCATGACTCTGCTAGAATTCAACAGTCTCTCCCAACTCTGGAAAGACAGAATCCACAGCAGAGGAAATTGATACTTTGGAGGGCTGATGAAACAACTAATGGCGGCAAGGCTTTGCACAAACATAGCTTGCCACGACCAAAGAGGAAGATACTTGAGACTCCGATTTTTGTTACAAGGGCAGAAATGGAGACATGGGCACCTTGCATTTTAATACTTTTCCCCACCTTCACCAAACACTTCTTTCGTGGGTTTTTGTATTCGACTGGCCAAGCCCAGTTTTTTTATCAAATTGAAGCCACACAACAGTCAGTTCAAGCCATATATCCTCTAATGAACATTGGCTAGCACAAAATGTAAATTTGATTGCATGTGTTTCCTCTGAAGTGCAAAAGAGGGTAAACAAGTTTTCTGATGACCATATATGAAGTTCACAGAAGAAAATTTACATAATCAAAATCGATGACAAAATTGTTATCCTACTTCTCACCTGAATTTCAGAAGAAGAGGTGATGCTTGAGTTCCAATCAGACAAACCAGACATTCGCTGCTCCTCGTGCTCTTCCTTTACAACATCCCCATGATTTGTCCATGATACTTCTAATTAAAATCAAACCCAAAACCAAGGATTATTAAAAAATTAAAAAAGTTTACAAAAAGGGAAAAAACTATTTTATTGTCAATCATCAACATTAAAAAAATTTATTAATATACTGATAATTAGCCTCTTCTATAATGCAATTGTGAAGAATGTGAACAGACAAACCTTAAAATCAAGTGATGGGTGCCCAACTTTGATAGGCTTATCTCATTTTCACTATCATCTCATTTTCACTAACAGAGGGAGTATGCCTTAATTGTGTATATCACTTCTCTCATTTTCACTATCATCTTACACAGAGACAGCAACAAAATGCACACTTTTCTACCTTATTCAACCACCAACATCCCATACAAAGACACAATATGAACACATGTAATATTGTAATCAAAATAATAAAGTCAAAATGCATTATAATCATACCTATCTTCACGCGTCAGCGTTCTCATCTCCTTGCCCTTCTCCATATAATGGGCGCAACCAATCTTGCGTACACATTAGAGCCTCAATGGTTTCGGAAGTAAGACTACTACGGTTATCGCTAACAACCCTATTTCCAGCACTAAATGCTGATTCAGATGCCACAGTAGTAAGTGGAACTGCAAGGACATCCCGCGCCATGATCGATAATAGGGGATAATTTACCGAAGCAGTTTTCCAAAACTCCAAAATGTCAAATTGAGGTCCATTAGGTGCCTTGGGATCTCCCAAGTAGGCTTCAAGCTGAGATTTATTTGTTTTAATATGTTCCTCTTCCTCCACAAATTTACTATATTCATCATCAAAATCCATATTATGTGTGCCCATGGAATGACTCGAAGTACCACTTTCCATAGTTTCCCAACTTCTTGCTTGCATCTTCTCCTCATAAAATACATATAACTCCTCCAAAGCATCTTGAACCTTTTTCACATGCTCAAATATCTTGTTATTGCCTTCTAACTTATATACATTCTTAAATGCAAATTTAACCATAGACATTTTGTACCTTGGGTCTAGTGCACAAGCAATTCCAAGAATCAAGTAGCAATCATTCCAATACTTTTCAAATTTCGCATGCATTGATTCAATCATACTTTTTACCTTTCCAGTAGCTCCAAGAGAGGTGGTAAATAGCTTATCTTTTATCTTGTAGAGGGCGGGTAGGAAAAGATTTGAAGTGGGATACTTGCTTCCTGAAAAGAGCTCAGTGGCTTTAAAAAAAACCTCTAACACATCTTCAAGCTCTACATATTTTTCCCAATCTTCATCAGAGGGGCACCATTGGAAGTTTAAATCCATCCCTTTATAAATAATAAAAGCAAGCTTAACCTCTCTTCCTCCCTTCAACATCAAGTATGTGGAATTCCATCTTGTAGACACATCCAATGTTAAACCTTTCTTACCAGTCAAATTAGCTTGTGAAAGTGCTATTTCAAAATCTGTTGTTCTCGAAACAGATCCCTTAATATATTTGATTGACTGCCTTACATTTTCGATTACATCCTTAATGTGAACCAATCCATCTTTCACAATCAAATTTAGGATGTGAGCACAACATCGCACATGAAGTATACTCTCTCTTATCTTATATACAGTAGAAGGGAAACCAGCCTTGAGAATTTCAACCATCTTATCATTAACAGTGGCATTATCCAAAGTAATAGTGAAAATCTTTCCCTCTATACCCCACTCCACCAAAAGAAGAGTCATCAAAGATGCCATATTGGTTGCAATGTGTGCCGGAGGAAAAATCCTAAAGCTTAGGAGCCTTTTCTGAAGTTTCCAATCATCATCTATATAGTGCGCAGTAAGGGATATATAATGCTTAGGGACTCTCGAAGTCCAACAGTCACTAGTTATGCTGATGTTTTCTACTTTTGATAGCATCCTTTTCAGCTTCTCCTTCTCTTCACCATACAATTTCATGCATTCATTCTTAATTGTATTGCGGGAAAACTTTTCATGGCGAGGTTGCAAATACTTGCAAAACATATTAAACAATTTGCTTTCAACTGACTTGAAAGGTCTCTCATCCATGATCACAAGCTTCGCCAACAATTTTTTAACCTTCTCCCTATCATATTTGAAGTTACCCACTGTTACCACATCCTCACCCATTTCTGTTACATTCTTAACAATTGTCAGCTCTTGTTGGCCTTTTCCCTTAAATCTATGTGGGCATGACCCCTCCAAATGCCTTTTAAACTGTGATGTAGTTCCTGATTTGGGCACAGCAAATGTCTTATCACAATGAATACATTTGATCCTCTTTTGTCCATTAACCATTACTTTCTTAAAGTTCTTCCAAACATCAGACTTTAGAGCTCTTTTTATATCATCATTTTCAATCTCATCTTGACCAGCAACATTTGCCTCATCTGTAATTTGCATTTCAGCAGCTCCCTCATCTACAACTACTGGAGCTTCTGCTTCTTGAGTCGTAGCCATACTCTATATCAGGTATGCTTGGAACCAATACCCCAAGAGTATCCAGAACATATATGCTCAGTTGATGGGCAATCTGTCAACCAAATTACTCAGGATTAGTATTCAAGAAAGAGACTCTTGACAAATGCATGACAACTATCATTCCGTAAGGTTGTGAAATTGGTGACAGGAACACATATACGTTAGATTCTAGTTAGTAGTATATAATAGGGAAGACAAGACAAGTGTTAAAGGGTCTCAAAGGAAATAAAAAGAGATTGGAGGCCGAACAAGAGTTAAATTTAGTATATGACAAACTTGGATATGCATATGCTACATGAGAATGTGAGCCATATAGGCGAAATTTGATAACCTTCTGGAGCTAACCTTCTGGAGCTAACCTTCTCGACAGAACTTCTGGTGTGGGCATTTATTGAAAAAGATTCTTGCTTGAGTAACTCAAAATGATGAACCTATTTCTATCGGTGCAAATAAAACAGCAGTGTAAGAGAACTTAAGAAAAAAAGAGACCTTTGAGAAAAATCAAGCACCAATAAAGTCGTATTAGGAACCCACAAATCTTTTAGAAAAACTGATCACGCTATGCTACCTAAGTTCTCCAAAAGAATGTTTTGAAAAAAGTGAGACATGAACCTCTAACCTACAAACTTCAAACATAAGCTTATTGAAAAACTCATAATTCTACTAGAAAATATTTAATCTAGAAATATTTAATCTTTATTCTCACTTGCATATTTGTGCATTTCCATACTCTCCTGCATCACATACTCATCCTTTTTTAATGTCCTAAAGGTCCATTATATGCACTGACACTTGTCGTGAAAGGTTTACCATTGAAAAGTTACAGTCAACTCAGGAAGCAATGCAATCAGAGAACTACGAAGACCATATGCATTCATCATAAGATTCAGATCATTATAACTCATCATTTTGCTTTGCTTACACAAATTCCAGTGATGCGAAGAAAAGAAGAAAAACTTTTGAAAATGGCCAAGCAAGAGTACAATAGATTCTTAGTTCTACCAAAAACCAAACAACACCCCCTCCCCCATAACCGAAAAAGAAAAACATCCTCGGGAAGTCCAACCCAATCCTTTGTTAAAATAGATTTCTCTGCACTTGATACTAAAACAACTACGCACTTTCACTACAAGAGAAAGATACAACAGTGACTATGTTGTAAGTATTAACCACAGCCAATCTGAAAACCCATACGCTTATTGACACTATAAACATGATGAATGAGAAACATTGAAACATGGTTTCTGTCTTGTCTATCCACCAATTGATGCGCTAGCAAAAAAACTCATTTCAACATTAGTAAGAGTGTGCTGTCACTGAATTCAAAAGAGGAAAGAAGAGGGTTATACCAAAGTAGTCCAAATTGGAAATGACCGGAGGCGAAGGGTGAGGAAAGGCGGCGGATCCGGCAGGGAATCAGGGGACGGAGGCGGCAGCAGACAGGGGGGATGAGGGCGGCAGTCGAAAGGGAAGCCAATGGTTTTAGGGTTGGGGGGGGGGAGAGAAGTGAGTCAAGTGACCCCACCCACTGAACCGGGAAAAAAACCCAAACCATTTAATCAGAAAAAAAAACCCACTTGTATGGGCCCCACCCAAGTGGTAATTCTTGAATTTCAAGATACTGTTATAGTTGCATATTTTAAAAAAATATTGAACACAAACTTCTCTAATTTACGATGAAGTGGAAAAAAAACTTAACCGCTGAACCGAAAAAAAAAACCAACCCACTTATGTGGGCTTATCACCTATGTGTAGTAGTAATTCTTGAATTTCAAGATATTGTTATAGTGAACAATTATCATATTTTTAAAAAATTATTGAACACAAGCATCTCTACTAATTTACGATGAAGTGGAAAAAAAACAACCGTTGAACCAGAAAAAAAAACCAACCCACTTGTATGAGCCCCATCACCCATGTTTAGTAGTAATTTTTGAATTTCAAGATACAATGAGAGTTGATTATATGAACAATTATCATAATCATAATCATAATCATAATCAATTAGCGCCTTTTCCCAACTATTTGGGGTCGGCGACACGGATCCTACTCCTCCATTCCAACCTGTTTTGGGCTACCTCTTTTGTAAGAGATAATAAAGTCAAATCCTTTTTTATTAACTCCATCCAAGTTCTCTTAGGTCTCCCTCTCCCTCTTTTAGCATCGTTTACCTGTATCCCTTCTAATCTTCTCACAGGGGCATCTAAAGGTCTTCTTTGCATATGCCCATACCACCGCAACCTACATTCCCTCAGCTTCTCCCCTAAAGGCGCTACACCCAGGCTCTCACGAATATATTCATTTCTAATCCTATCTCTCCTAGTTATCCCACTCATCCACCTCAACATTCTCATTTCGGCTACATTCAACTTATCTATATGACTCCTCTTTGGTGCCCAGCACTCCGCTCCATAGAGTATTGCAGGCCTAATAGCCGTCCTATAGAACTTGCCTTTAAGTCTTTTTGGAACCCGCTTATCACACAACACTCCCGAGGCTGCCCTCCACTTTACCCACCCCGCATTTATCCTATGCACCACATCCCTATCAATATCCCCTTCTTTATGGAAAATAGATCCTAAGTAACGAAATTGATCACACCTTGGCACTTCTTGCCCATCTATTTAAACTAGGGCTCTATCTATAGTTCTACCTTCCTTAAAATTAAATTCCATGCACTCGGTCTTAGTCCTACTTATTTTAAAACTTTTTGATTCTAGAGCAACCCTCCACAATTCTAATTTCGCATTGGGATTTTTCATGGGCTCCCCTTAGGGGTGTAAACGAGCCGAGCTGAGCCGAGCTTGGGCATGTCTCAGCTCGAGCTCGAAATTTTATATTCGAGCTCGAGCTCGGCTCGGCTCGTTTGCAGCTCGGTCTCTCCCAGCTCGAGCTCGGCTCGTTAAAAATTTTAGAGCTCGGCTCGAGCTCGAGCTCGAGTACCTAATACAATAAGGCTCGGCCCAGGCTCGAGCTCAGCTCGTGAGATTCAAATAGAAAACAAAGAAATCTTGAAAAAAATCATTCTTTCAACACTTAACCATTTTATCTTAACTTTCAAATAGAAAACGAGTCTAACACGATATGCCTTGAAAAATTCTGGATTATCCTCTTCAAGTTTCTGCCATACTGCCAAAAACGTGCAATAATAAAATAGTTCAAAGAGGAAGAGGGATAATTTTCATTGGAGTTGGTAAGGCAGTGGATCTTCCTCCCCTCCCGCAATATCTAGCCTAGGAAGCACGAATAGAACACGGTGACACGGTACGACACGATACAGATACGGGGACACATATTTTCCCAAAAAGCAAGATACAACACAAATTTTGTTTTATATGTTAGAGATTACAATAGAGAAACATCTTTAAAAAGCATTAACATGAAAAAACCAACGCATTTTTGTTCCCCTCCATGTGGGCGGCACCTTCAAAAGCTGACCCGCTTGAGGGAGGTGACCATGATGGCCAAACCGAGTGGCGATGACCTAACTTCGATATCAAACATGTCATACCGGCGGAAGAGCTCCACCACCAGCAGCCGGGCCACCAGCACCACGAAGTCCTCCACACCCCCCCCCCCCCACACACACACACTGCATGTTCTCTATCTCTGGCCCATTCGACCACAGCACTTGCTGAAGGGTAATCGAGCCGCAGCGGAAGCGATTTTAAATCATGCGTTTGGTATTGAATCCTCCAAAATCTGATTTGATATGAAATTCACTTGCACTCACAAATAATAACAACAAACGAGTACAAGCAAAATGAGCAATATAAATGAACGAGAATTTATATCATGCAATCAAATTAAACACAAGAACGCATACTACTAACCTGCGGCCTTTGTGCCAATGAAATCCACGAAGAACGAAGAAATATATTTTGTCCGAGATCACCTTTTCTTGAACTATTCGTACGCAAATCTAATGATTTGCTATTCTCCTCGAGATAGCAATATCACATTCAATTTCTCCCAATATATTGCTTGATTGAATCTCAAAGATTAATCCCAAAAGCAAACAATGACGAAAGAGAAAACTCAAGCCAAGAGAGAGAGAGGAACGCTGAGATGGATATAAAGAGTCTGTAACCAACCGACCATCAAAAACCAAGAGAGGAGGAGGGCGTCCCCTCCTTATCCCCTTTTTAATGCCTTTTCGGTTACCCAAAATTGAGGAGTAAATCTCCCTCAATCTCTCCCATTTACACGTCCTCCTTAATTGGGATTGTAACTTCCCAATTTACTCTCTCTCCTAAAATAGCTTTTCATAACGTTTCTTAAAAAAGGTGTCTCTTCCAATTAGGTGTGGACCCACCCAGGCCCACGAAAGCCTAACATCTCCTCACGTGCACACACCCCACATGGGAGGGCCGACTCCTCTAAACATGATAATAAATATGGGACGAACCCATATCTATATCTTACACATGCTTCAACAGCCGCTCCCCCTCTTCCCCCACGAACCGCCCTGCCATGAACTCCTCCGCCCATTCGAACACTTGTGGGTCCCTCGTCGCCATCGGCCTGAACCCAAAGAGCATCTCCCCCTTCTTCACCTCAAACATTGCCTCGTATTTTAAGATCGTTGAAAAGGGACTTGAAGAAGGACTAAAATTCTAGGATCACAGAGGATTGGAGGAAGAAGAGTAGCTTCTTGAGCATATCTTGGCATATCCGCCCTATCTGATACGTATCTATCAGTGTCTAAAATATGTCTGGTTTTTTTATTCTGGATATGCACAGGATACATAGGTAGCCCTACTGTCATATCCATGTTCGATATCTATCGGATATAGATATGCCGTATCGGATGTAGATATGGCAAAATTTGCCATGTTCGTGCTTTTAGTATCTAACAAAAGGAGCTTTGAAAATATTCTAAATTCTTAAGGAAAGAGCTTTGAAAAAAATTTAAGAATTAAATGAAAAAATGGACTATTAATTTGCACATGTGGTCACTAGTCAGTGGTCGCCTTGCTCCATTAATAAGGTACAAAATAAGAATTGAGGGTATTCCCTCGGATCACTTTTAATAAATAATGTCTTATTCAAATAAATTAATTTTTTAGTTCATTTGAAAAAAATTATATTTATAAAAAAAATTATATTTATTAAAAGTGACGGGGGAGTATATCTTTTCCATTGGATACTAAAATTCCAAAATATTCTTATGGAAGATTCTGATCCGTACATGTCACTTCTGAGACTAAACTTTCCACCCTCCTTGACAGAGTCGTGAATTAAATACGACCAATTCAATTATTCCCAACGTACCCTTTACCAATTGTCAATCAACACCTACCTCCCTAAGGGGTAAATCATAATATCCGAGGCGAGCTATGCTGCTATATACATCGAGGCTTGCCTAATTGGTTCTTCTCCTGACTTTGAACTCCTTGCACGTACGCAAGAGTTAACATTGATATCTTCTATTTCATTTGTCCTATTACTTGTCCAAATTAGAAAATCAAAATGAACTTAATTTATGGACTACAGGGGAGTTTTTTTTCATATTACTTGGTGCCAACTATCATATTCCCATATTACCTGGTTTTTTCCGTGAAATCTCATATGGCTTGGAATCTAGACTTGAAGTACTGAAAATGCCCTTCTTCTATCTTTTTCATAATAATACTATGCGAAGAGGCGTGTTGTATACAACACAAAAGACACAAGGGTATCTCCGGCAATTTCCATTGGCGACTCCACCGGCGAGTTCGAGCGGCGATTCCACCGGCGACCCGTGCGGATTTCGACGATCCTATTCACGTCCCCTAGCTAGATTTGGAGCTACCCCCTACTGGATTTCGACGACACGACTGATAAAGAGTGCGCAAAGGCGGCGATTTGAAGCGGATACCTCCGGAGATTTTGGAGCTTTATGTTGCTGAGTTTTCCCCGCAGCTCCCTGCACATTTATGCAACAGGCGGAGTGACTGATTGAGCTTTGGTTTATGGCGAGGAATAGTGTGAAAGGCGCCTGCCAGGAAATACATACATACACACGACAAAACCGCGGTAAGTTACAACAATCCTTACTGATTTTAATTTCAAAAGGCCCGAAATTTGGATTTTTAATTTTTACTATGAACTATAAAGTTGTGTCTTTCAATGACACGACTGTATATTTAGTCGTGTATGTGACGACATGACTTTTATGTTTTTGTGTTGCACCGACACGACTTTTTTACTGACCACTCTACCTATCTCCTTGCAGATGGATACAAAAAGGGATGAGTCTATGGAGGAAATACTATCGGAAGAGGAGGAGGATCAGGATTTTGTGTTGGCACCTCGACAGTGAAAACAGAGAGGAAGGAAGAGGAAGGCTCTGATGGACCCATCAATAAAGAGAACATACTATGCGCGATCAGTGCTGTGGACGTTTTATCAACCGGGCACGATGAAAAAGTGTGTGGCCCTCCTACGGCATCACCAAAGATGTGGCCAACTGATTAGAGAAGCTGGTTTCGCTGTCATTTTTGAAGGTGAGGATGTAGTTGTTTCTCGGAACCTTCTCGACCATTTGGTCAGGTACTGGGATAAGTCGGCGAAGGTCTTCAATATCAAGGGCAGGATGCTGCATTTCACAAAGCAAGAAGTTGCTCTTATCACCAGATTGCCCGCAAAGGGTGATCATCTGCCTCTTATCATCAGAAAGTACTTCGCCGTCAGGAGACCTGATATTCTACACATTGAGGAAATCATTGACAAGGATGATCATCTGCCTCCGCTTCTGCACGGTGTTGTTTCCACATAGCACTAGAGCGCTGCATCCCTATTTGTACCATTACATTGAAGACCTCCCAAGATTGACCTCATACAATTGGGCTGGGGCTATGCATAACATGTTGGTTTCTGGTATAACCCACACCTGCAGACTAGTGGGTGCGAGATCTCAAGGAGGGTCATGGGGTAGTGGATACCTAAACGGTGCCTCATATGTCCTTTAGGTATGTAGCATTTCTATGTTTTCAGTCTTCGAAAGGCACGACACATAGATGCTAAGTGTCGTGTCTTATGCAACACGACTTCATTTATAGTCGTGTATTATGCAACACGACTAAGTATATAGTCATGTTGCATAAGACACAACCAAATTTCTAGTCGTGTACTATTATAGTCAACTATAATAGTACACGACTTGCCTGTATCCACGCCTTTTACCAATGTTTTCATCTGTTTACTATGCAGATTTGGTTTTTTTAGCACATGACAATCTTCCATGCTGTCATGGGCCCTACTAATCCAAGGGTGAAAAGGTGGCCAAGAAGTGGGGCCCTGATTACAGAGGTCAAGAAAGGTGCACAGAAGAAGCACTGTATGACCGACTTCTAGAAGGGAGTGTTCCATAATCTTGAAGTATGGGAAGAAGTCGTCGATGTAATCATCCCCATGGCCCAAGAGGCATCTCTCATTGCTTCATCTCCCTCAGTGGCCCCTCCTCCGCGACGGCAGAAGATGGAAAGGCCAGAAATGAAGAGCACTCCCAAACAACCTTCACCGTCTTCCTCGAGGATGGGTGCTCAATCTACTGCAATGGGGCGATTGGAGGGTTCGCTTCAGGGCATACAATCACTAATTGAGATAGCTCTGTCTTCGTATGAGGAGATGAGAAGGAGTGTCGGACCTATGCGAGAGGTTTTTCACTCTATGAAGGCATTTGCCGCCACAGTGTCAATGCTGTTAAAGGGTCAGATCTTTGAGCATCCCAAGGAGGAGAAGACTGAAGAGTCGACGAAGAAGACGAAGGAATCAGAGAAGAAGGAGAGGATAAAGAAGTCATCGGTGCATCATATGGAGCCAAAGAAGCGGCCCGATGACAAGGAGCATATGAAGAAAACTTCGATGGGTATGTGGAGAAAGGAGCTGATGCACAAGTTAACCGGCGATTCATTGAAATAGGGTAAAGGTAAGTTGTCCACGATAATTTAATTTTTCGTGTCACATGGTACACGACTATTACATTTTTCGTGTTGCATTCTACATGACTATTTAGTTTTTCGTGTTACATGCAACATGACTATGTTCTTTTTCGTGCTGCTACTGGCACGTATATGTAAAATGTCATTTTAGCTCCCATCAAATGCGTGGATGAGGAAGAGAAGATTCAAAGGGCTACTAAGAGATCCTCTGCGAAGTTGTTTTTGAAGAAGCTCCAACCAGAATTCGACGAACATATGGAGCGTGCAGAAGTCGAGGGCCGTCAGATGTACGTACGAGACCTATTCCCCCTGGTGTGGTAAGGAAGAGAAGGATGGCTATCTCCGTGATTGAATTGCAGAGGATTAGGGAAGAAGAGCATATATGGAGAATGGCGGTGGAGCAGGCAAGGAGGAATAGGCCCCGTCAGCCGAAAGCCAACTCCGAAGAAATCGTATCCGATCGACAAGCGACCTCTATCATCAATGTGGTGATCTCTTCCTTACAGCAGTCGGATATCCAAACGGCCAAGGAGGAGGTGAAGGAGGAGGAGGTGAAGGACGATGACGAGGCGAAGGAAGCGGCGAAGGAGGAGGAGGTGAAGGATGCCGAGGAGGCGACGAAGGAGATGAAGGAAGAGAAGGAGGCAAAGGAGGCCACATGCTTAACCTCATCCTAGCCTGTTGACGTTGATGTCCTCCAAACCCCTCAAAAGTCTAAGGCTATAATTGCACTCCCAGAAAACTATGCCGGTTTGGAGTTATGCTTCGACATGGGGGTATTGTTAGAGCGGGATAGAGTGGTGATAGATGGATGGATTGCCAATCCGAAGAAGGCTTATCCAATCCCAACGCTATGTGATGACGACTACGTATCCCTCCTGCAAACCACAGAAATAAACACCAATGTAAGTATGCATTAAGTTTTCGTTTTCCTCATAAACATGCGTTGACTCGTTAGTAGTAAGATTGCCTTGTTGTGGGAGTCTTCGATTTCTGCGCTTCTTTGGTTCTTTCACAACAGTTGGGTTAGTACACCTTTTACGGTTGTAACCAACTTGTTGACAATTGCCACATTTCAACCTCGACCTTTCTGGCAGGTCGGGCTATGACTCAATTCTCTTTGTTGTCTACGCCCCTTCTTCAGAGCTTCAAGCCTAGGCGGTTCGCATTTGAATAAAACCCCATAATCCCCCCACTGACTCCTAAAGTAGGGAAAACTACTTCTTCTTACGTGGTGCAGTACAGACTTGCGTAGTACCACTTCTCACAATATTCGACCGGGTCGAAACTCCTCTCATCGATACATGCAATG
Source organism: Houttuynia cordata (assembly GCA_039654745.1). Lineage (NCBI taxonomy): Eukaryota > Viridiplantae > Streptophyta > Magnoliopsida > Piperales > Saururaceae > Houttuynia > Houttuynia cordata. Next base: position 35,348,677 of record CM077502.1, read on the forward strand.
GTGTGCTTGCACGGAAGTCCTACGCTCTGGAAGAAGCCACATGTGCAGTTTCTCTTCGTCAAGTCAACAACATCCTGAGGAAAAAAGATCACAACAGCACACAAGGACTGTATCAGTAGTCGTGTCTTTGGCAAGATGACTGTATGAATAGTCGTGTTGTGCAATAGTCGATTTTTTAATAGTCGTGTCGTTGAGAGACATGATTATATCCGTAGTCGTGTCTCTCACTAACACGACTATTCTGGGAGGACGGTTGGTTCCGAGACAATTGCATAATGAATTCTTACTACATGGTATAAAGATGTCACTTCAAACTGCCGTAATGATAGCGGTTGCACTCTGACTATTCCACCACTCTTATTCCTCATTTCGTTGATATGATTTTGTGCATACTTTGTTAATGGTGTCATTAGCCCATCTGCTTCCGTGCGGCGTCTCTCAAAATGGGAGGTTGTGGTCGCACGGGTTTGCTCGATCAAACGAGTTATTGGCCAAAACTTAGCCTTCCAAAGCATATTATTGACACTTTCGGATCTGTTTGAAGTGATAGTGCCATATCTTTTACTCGGATATTCCACGTTAGCTCAATTTCTTTTATTTATCTTCTGAACATATTTCCAGGCCTCCTCATTGTATTCCTTCATCTTCTGCATGATTGCATCGAATTTTGGTCTCCTGAAGCATTTTGCAGCTCGGAATAGCAGGTTCTTCAGGTATTTATCATTCCAATGATGAAGCATATTAGTGGCTATATGCCTCAGACAAAACCCATGGCGAGCCTCAGGAAAGACATCAGCAACCGCTTTCAGAAGTCCCTTCTGTCTATCTGAGACAATTGTATCCAGAGTGACTGGGGGGTCCGTAAACAAGGTGGCTTTTAGTAGGCCAAGGAACCACTTCCTACAAGTCAGAAATCAGAGTGAAAGCATATTAAAGAAAGAAGAGATAGGTTATAGACAGTCATCTTGTTTCACGACTGTATGAATAGTCATGTGCTCGAAGACACGACTACTCATACAGTCTTCTTTGCATACATACTACGTATTTATAGTCTCTTTCTAGACAACTGCATATGCAAGGCACATTAATTGTTGGTTCCCGTCGAGTGCTGTTGCAACTAATAAAACTCTAGGGTACTTTCCTTTTAGGAACGTTCCATCAATAGTGAACAGCGGCCTCAATGATCTTCGGAATGCTCTTGCCATCAGGCCGAACATCCAAAAGACACGTTTGAAGTCATATCCGGCTACCTCAATTTCAATTTCAAGTATATCAGAAGATCTTTCTATCACCACATGTGTACCTGGATTAGACCGCTATAATTCCTTTCCATAATGTGGCAAAATCCGATATGCGTCTTTCGGGCTGCTATTGATCAATCGAATCAATTCCTCTTTCGCCTTCCATGCCCTTTTATAGTTGACTTTTACGCCCCAATATTTCTGAATATACTGTGCATATTAGCCATTTTATGGAATTTGAATCCTTGTGGAGGCCATGACACTTTCATGTAATCCATAGTTGTGAGGCCAATGGATGATCTTTAGAACTTATCAAAGTGGCGCATGTATGCCTTCCTTCCCTCCTTGTCACAATGACTCCGTCAAGTAGATTCGAAGCTCGTATGTACCACGTGCACCCTCTAATCTTTCACTTTGCAGCAAATGTCCTTGTTCTCGTCCACCGCTTTGAACATGAATTTCCTCTTGATTGCAAAATCAGTAAGAACCATCTTGAACTGCTTCACGCTTTCGAATCTAGCTCCTAAGGTAAGTTGTGCCTCATAGTCATCTGCTTGCAAACTGTTGGTCAACATCGTCTCCTCCTCATAATTTTTTGTAGGACTGGCCTGTGGTGAATAGGTACCCCAATCCCAACCACCGTCACCATGGTCCTCTAAATCTTGCGGCTCCGATGTGACAGATTTCCCTTTAGATGTGTCACCTGCCGTGGGAACTCTAGAAGTCAATGCTATTACTGCATGCTGGAGTTCTATATCGGGCATAGAGTGGTCTCTTCTCGTCTGATCTGCCTGGCAAAAATTTGGTAGTGGAAGAGGCTCATCCCACTCATCTGCAAACCACATCAATTCTTCTTCATCGAAAAATTCTTCCTCACCTGCATCTTCATCTTCATCTTGGTCTTCATCTCCATCTTCACCTTCTTCCCCATCTCCCAATCTGCGTGAAAAAATTTGTATGAATGGACTTGAGAACATGACTGAAAGTAGTCAAGTCATGTCTTATACAACACGACTTCATATATAGTCGTTTACTAAATTACACCACTATGTATATAGGTCGTGTTGCATAAGACACGACCAAATTTCTAGTCGTGTACTATTATAGTCGACTATAATAGTACACGACTTGCCTGTATCTGTGCCTTAGAAGTCTTACCTCGCAGCTTCAAATGAATAATCCTCATCTCTTCCTCCTTCAACTGCTGATGCAGGTGTCTTATTGCCCAGGCTGGACGGCCTCTTCGATGGTGTCTTACTGGTCGGCCTTACTTCTGCCTCTGGTATCCTCTCCTCCTCCTTATTTGCACTGGAATTCATTTTCTTATTGAGAGTGGAAGTCTCCATGTTATTACCAGTAGAAGTCCACTCCACGTACAGGTGGAGTGGTCCATTTGTGCCTTGGTTGCTCTTGTGAAGGAGAAATATTGACTCAACGTCTTTATCATCTTCAAGAAGGTATGGGGATTCAGAATCAACACGATATGACACAGATAATGTACCAGCTGCAGACTTCAACGGTAATCTTTCTTCCACTTGCTGCAACAGTTCCAGGTACTTTAAATATGTATCTACAGGCATGAGCTTCCATTTCCCGCCCACGTACGCATCAGAATTTGTAAAAACTCCATCGTAGTGTAAGCACACAGGTATCTTCTCCATCAGTACCTGCCATTAAAATATCGAAATAAGTCAGAAAACTGTAAGACACGATATATTGAAAATCGTATATGAGTGAAAAGCATCGTCTATGAGTCGTGTTGTATAAAATACGACTATTGTTACAATCGTGTTATCGAAGACATGATATTGTAAATAGTTGAAAACTTGGCAAGTTTTCAACTTTCTTCTCTGGAATCAACTTTCATTATAAAAATCGTAGTATTTGAGCTTGATGTACCATTTTTTGATGTACGATGCCTCCGTTGAATTTGTTTTTACGTACCCGGTCTTTCCCACTTTTTGGCGCGAAGATGACCTTTCCCGAGTTCGCCGGCGCCGGCGATGATATGGGCGGAGATGCCAGACGGAACTTCTCCGAAATGCTCTGCCTTCTTCTCCGACTGAACGATCCTCAGATTCCAAGTAATATAGAAAAACGCAGAGTGATGGCTTATACCTCTTCCTGGGGGTATTTTGGATACTTTTCGGGTCATATGGAAGAAACTAACAGATTTTAGGTCATATGCCAAAACGATAGTTGGCACCAGGTAATATAGAAATAACTCACCACAGGGAGTAAGTTGTATGGTCACGGATTTGGTCATGGTGCTTAGTTTAGGAAAATGTTATTGGATTCTATTTTGCTGCCTGCTGCATGGACTCGGGCAAAACAAATGCAATAATTTGGTTTGCATTACCGTCTTACTGGAGAACTGGCTAATATCATTGGATTTGTTTGGTTGAATTGCCTCGATATTAGGTTAGGTTGGCTAAAATAGTCTTGAGTTCCTCACAGCCTTACAGGATTCCAAATTGATTGAAGAAGCTAATATATCTTAGGCCAAAGAGAGAGAGTTTATAAGTGGCTAGACTATGTGATCTCTCACAGGAGCTTTAGACCATTTAGAGGAGGGGTCACACGTTAGAAATGGAGCCAACAAAAAGCTCAAACGTGGCCAATGAAGTTTGCAAAAATCTTTGGGGTTGGGCGGCTCAATGGAGAGCTGTGGTAGCCACATTTTTTACCAGTTTAGTGGAAAATTATGGAGCCACATCATGTTTTTGGTAACTATGGAAATCTAATGTTGCTTGGTACCGTGGCTTCTGTTGGCTTCCCCTGGGCTCCGTCCCTATCATTATGTTCATATGCTCACACCTAGGCTTTATGTAGTGGTGTGGGGCCTAGGGCTAGGGAGTGTTATTGGCTATAAAATGTTAGTTTAAGGGAAAATTCACATATACTCCTCCGTCCATTGAAGCATGTCTGCATTTGAAATTCGACTCTAAGGCCTGGACAAAAAAACACTTTGTCTTCCTATTGTTAGAGAAGCTGGGGGGATTAGGATGATAGTTAATTACATTGGAGAGAGGTGTGAATATTTTCATCCAAGTTGCCTTATAGGGGCAGGAAAGTTTGAAAAAATGGATCGTATTTCACACATATTAGAGATCAAAATGCATGGTATAGAACAAACAAAATTCAAAAATATTGGAATATACTCCTGCTTTCAAATATGTGGAAAATTAGTAATCCATCAGAGCCTGTCTGCATTTGAAAATGCATTAAATTTATTGAACTTGAAGGCCTGTAAGAGAAAAAACAGAGCTTAATTTCCACTGACCCCCCCCCCCCTCCCCCCCTTGGGTGTTTTTGGTCGTGACGGAGCGAAGTCAGCCATGCATATTGTAAGAACCCTCACCTTAAAAATCGGTTTATTTTTGTTAAACGTGGATTATCGTGTGGTTTAAGCACTTTCAGATTAAATTCGGTTGATTTCGAAAATAAAAATAGTTTTCAAAGGTTTCAATCAAAAAAAACTTCACATAAATGAGTTTTAAGTGATTTAGAATCAAATCTTAATTTTTGGATTTTTTTTCTGATTTTTACCTATTTTCCCAAAAATTAGGGTTTGACGGGACCCCCGGCGGGCCCCGCCGACGAAATTAGGTTATTGTGACCAAAAAGCCCCATACATTAAACAAAGTCGTTATAAAAATTTTCAGAATTTTCTGAGCTTACTTTGGTATTAAAATCGCTAAATTACCCATTTTTAGCCAAAATTGCTCATTTTACCCCAGTTTTTACCTAGGTCTACCCCAAAACTTTCTATAAAAGGAGAGGGTTGCGCCCTCCCCATTTTGGGAAAGGGTTTTGGCTTGGAGAAGCAGCCTCTTTCCCCATTTCCAAAAGAGGAAAGGAGTTAAGGTATGCTAATCTATGCTTAATCTTTTATTTTCATTTAATTTTTCAATAATCTTTACTCAAAACCTTGATTTTCCAAATGATTTCAAAGCATTTGAAGGATAAAAATCTCTGTTTTAATATGTATCTTCAAACCCTAAGCTTCAAATTTCGTTTTTATATGATTAAAAGCCCTAGATTTAAGGTCTATTTTGGGTTTTCAAGCTTAGTCGCGATTAGTAGAGTATTAACAATGGATTTATATTTTCTTCAAGGTGATTAAGGTGTTGGACTTTATGGTCATCCAAATCAAGGTAATGGGTTCTTTAATCTGTAGTGTAAATCTTGTTTTAATGAATGTATTTTGAAGGGGTTTATTCATTTTTAGGTCTCTAATGGTAAGATTAGTTTTCCTTAATCTCATGCTTTCTTTTCTTTGGGTTTTGATTTGTGATGGTCTAAATAGGATTTCTGGAAAGTTTGGTGTAATTTGGATATTGTTTGATGCTTCGATTTGATGTTTGAAGTTATGAAAATGGTGTTTCGGTTTAATTCTCGAAATGAGGATATACTGAGTATTTTGGAATTATTGAACTTTACTGAGGTACATGGAATTGTTCTTTACAGTTCGCAATTACATATAACTTAGTAACTTTCAAAAAAATTCCAATAAACTCAGTAATGTTCGAAAATTTATAGTTAAATGGGTTTTTGGAAATTTTGCATTTTTTTCCATGATTTACTTCACTTAATGACATGAGAAGTATATTATGAGTTAATGAGGCCACGTGATATGTAGAAATGATGATATAATACCTTATGTATGTTGGATTATAGAAAATAAATGTGAGTATGCTTGTAAGATTGTTGTCGAGTTCATGCAAGTAAAGTTATGTTTTTACAGTGGTTTTCACCATGATTTTGGGATTGTGACCAGTACTTAAACGAGTTTTCAACATATGAATATGACACTATGAGTTATGATAAGTATGAATCATGTGATTAGGATATGCATGACTACACACACGCATGGGGATTTACCATGAGATTGTAATTATACCTTGATTATGATGCATGTGGGAATGGGTTGAGAGTATGTTTCATGTGTTGGCACCCACGTAGGATTTGCTCACGTATGTATCCTGAGAGCATGCATCATGAATCGGACTTCATGAATGAGATTTTACCGTGTCTTCATCGGTGTTGATCGATTGTATGCAATGGATGTAATTGCGTGCCGGATTAATCAATCGGAGAATTATCGAACTTGGTTGGTTCGAAAGGACACGTTTTCGATTTGGTCCTTCGTGGATCCGGACACTCCCCAGGTTGAGTTTGATGGATGATATGGGGGGCGTGTTTCGTACTCGCCTTGCGGTTGATACTATTGAGATTAGTCGTACGGGACATGAGTATTCCCGGTGGTAGGCTTGTGCACCCCCTACCACATGTGTTCTAGGGTCCCGGGTAACCGGGATTCGGGCTCTCCCCCACCGCAGGAGACTACCCAGGGCGAACACACCTGTTCTAGTTTCGTTGTGTACGATTCGGGCACTCTTGGCCAGGGCTGTCCAGGGCGAACAGACTTTGGGGTATACGACACCCCCTTATTTCCAGCGAGGAAACCGGACCATGATACGCCTTCTTAGGCTTGATTGTGTCCCAAAGATATTGTGCTTACTCCTTAATGGAGGCATTCACCATTGTATTGATGCATTGTTATGAATGCTATGATTGATTGTGTATCCTGTAGATTCCACGTGTATCATGAAGGGTGAGTGTATGTTCATATAAATGCATGATTATGTACCATGTAGATGCTCCACATGTGACGTGATGGATGGATGGATCATGTTATATATGTATGATTGTGTACCAGGTTGTATGAGATTCATACCACAGGAATGCATGTTTAGACAGTTTGTGGTTGAGATATTATTATGTATCATCTTATAACGGGTATGCATGTTCAGTAGGTATGTTGATAAAATTCTATGGTATATGATGTTGTGAGATGGACGTATGATTTAGACGGTATTATCACGTGGATTACGTATATTATTTGATGAACTCTCATGCTTTGATGTTTTCTTGTGGATTTCTGATGTGTCTTGAAAACTATTACTGAGTTTTATACTCACCCCTCTTCCTTGTTTTGTTTTGGGGCTGCGTGGTGCAACACGCACACGCGCAGGATCCTCTCTTCGAGGAGCGACCAGAAGGAGTATGAGATTAGTTTGAGCATGATGATTAATGTTGTGTTATCGTACTCTCTATTGTCATGAGATTACAGTAGATGTCGTGTTATATTTCAGACTGTTTAGACTTGTTATCTGAGCCGCGTGTATGGCTCCGGACTCTATCTAATTATGGATGTAAGACTTGTTGATATTCTAGACTTTATACCTCGTTGAATTTTTACTTGTTTACTCTTACACAAAGCGGTGCGAAACTTCGAAATTATGTTATCGCCCGTATATGGGTGTAAGTCTTCCGCTTTGTCCGATGTAACGTCGCCCCCGCACATCATTCGGCCCGTGAACCGGATTCGGGTCCGGTCGGGCGGTGCGCGGGGCGTGACAATAGTGATGGACACGTGTTTTCTAAATGAAAACAGGCTTTACTCCTCTGCCCTATTTTAATAGCCCCATAGGAATAACATTAGATGCTTTAAGTGGATTATAAACCTTTTCTTCCCCTGACAGAGTCCCATAGCTATGGTTTCCCACATTCAAGAAAAACCACCAATTCTTTCCCCGAGAGGTGAAAGGTGAAAATTTATATCAGCCTGAAAATTATCACACTGATATTTTCTGATTGGTGACAACTTGTTTGGAACCTAAAAGTAAACAAGCGTCAGGGTGAAAATTTTCAGACCTGATTTGTGAAAGGTGAAATATATTTGGGAACTGAAAATAAATCACATTGATGTCGCCCTTTTTCTCTCCAGTGGTGATGGCGACGGCGGCCTCGTTGAGCCCCCCTTCCCCAGTCGTCGCTGCCGCTGCCTCGTTGAGCCCCCCACCTCGACGCTACCGCCTCCCCGTTGAGCCGAGGGAGCCGAGGGCTATCTCTCGATAAGCCACTGGGGGAATCTAGTAATCGAATAATCGAGTACTCGATAGATCCATGTACCGTGTACTCGATTACTCGATCATCATCCACCTACATCGTATAATCACGATAACTACATGGATATCTTAATGACCCTGATATTTTATTAAAAAAATATCACAAAATCCACAATAAATAGTACCGTATTGGCCCAACATCTCTATGATAAGAAAGAACACTAAAAATGAAGAAGAATTAAAAAAAAGACCAAAACGGACTAAAAATAAAGGAGATATGAATTGTTAAATTTTGTTCAATTTTAATGGGGAATTACATGATCCAGTGTGCTATCGTGTAATCGATTACACGATAGCACACTTTATAGTGTAATCGATTACACGTTATCCCCCACATGGAAATCGAGTAATCGGGTACACAGTAGACACATATATCGAGTAATCGATTACTCGATTTATGTGTGTACCGTGAACACGATTACTCGATCTTGAGCCATCTACGTCGTATAATCACGATAACCACATTGAAATCGAGAGATCGAGTAATCAGGTAGACGGTATACATAGATCGAGTAATCGAGTACTCGATAGATCCATGTACCGTGTACCCGATTACACGATCGTCATCCAAATACATCGTATATTCATGATGACCACATGGAAATCAAGTAATCGGGTACACGGTAGACAAATATATTGAGTAATCGAGTACTTGATTTATACGTGTACCGTAAACTCGATTACTCGATCTCGAGCCAGCTATGTCGTTTAACGATTCACGATAACCACCGGGGGAATTGAGTGATCGGGTAGACGGTAGACGCATATATCGAGTAATTGAGTACCCGATTACTCAATTAATCGATATCCATGTGGTTATCGTGATTATATGACATAGGTGGATGATGATCAAGTAATCGGGTACACGGTACATGGATCTATCGAGTACTCGATCACTCGATTCCCCTGGTGGCTTATTAGGAGACAGCCCTCGGCTCAACGGGGCGGCGGTAGTGTCGAGGTTGGGGGCTCAACGGTAGTGACAGCGGCGTCGAGGTAGGGGGCTCAACGAGATAGCGACAGCGGCGTCGAGGTAGGGGGCTCAACGAGACAGCGACAGCGATGTCGAGGTAGGGGGTTCAACCAAGCAGCGGCGACGGCGACTGGGGGAGGGGGCTCAATGAGGCCGCCACTGCTATCACCACTGGGTAGAAAGAGGGCGACAACGAGGGAACCCGATGACGGGCGAGGAGCGGTGAGTATTTTTTTTTGTCAGCTCTCTCTCGCCAGCCTGATTCTCACTCAGCCTTTCAGGGTGAAAGGTGAAAAATTGTCACCTTTCACCTTTTAGGGCCAGTTTTTAGCCTTTAACCAAACAAACACCTTTTAAGCCTGAAAGGTGAAAGAGTGAAAATTTTCACCAATCACCGTCACCGACCACTTTTTAGTTTTTCGGCTTCCAAACACTTTTCACCTTGATAGTGAAAATTTTCACTTTTCATTGCTGAAATATTCGTTTTTTCATCAAACAAACGCAGATATATAATAAGGGAGGGGTTTACATGAGATCGTTCTCATATAAGGAGCATGAGGCCAATCTTTATAGCCGTTGGATTCCGATCGGAGGATGGACATCAAATCAGTGGGTAGGTGAGTGTGTCACATCAGGGAGTAGGTGAGATTATTATGACTATTAGTAGCCGTTAGATCAAGATCCAAGGGTTACAATTTAAAGTGGCCTCATATAAACTATATGAGAGCGATCTCATTTAAACTTTTCCCATAAAATAATCTCTTAGCTTCTCAACTGTACAAATCCCACGCACTGTTGACATTAATTGGGCTTATTGAGCGTCAATAAGCCAAACCACGCGTCTACTTCCCATTCGCTGAATGGGTCCCACCACCCCTTTATCCTGTCCTCCTTCCGAATATTCCCCTCAAGTCCTATCTCCTCCCCCTATAATCCCCCTACTCCCCCACCTATCTACAGCGACGATTCCCGCAAGTCCCCTTCTTCCGATGAAGTTCGGCAAGAGCCTGAGCAACCAGATCGAGGAGACCATCCCCGAGTGGCGCGACAAGTTCCTCTCCTACAAGGACCTTAAGAAGCGCCTCAAGCTCATCCTTCCCCGCCCCTCTCCTGCCGACGGCGAGGAGAGGTCAGGCAAGCGGCCGAGGCTGGTGGAGGGCGGGATGACGCGGGAGGTGGCTGATTTTATACGGTTGTTGGAGGATGAGCTGGAGAAGTTCAATGCTTTCTTCGTTGAGAAGGAGGAGGAGTACATCATCCGCCAGAAGGTGCCACTTTTGCCCAATTCCAGTCACCTATTTGAAAAATCTGTTTAGATTCTTTAAATTGCCTGCGGATTTCAGCTCAAAGTACAGTTGCACGTCTGTTAATTATCTTTTGATTTGATTAGAATTGTGACCAAATTTTGATCTTACTGTCATCTAATTTCGGTTTCTTGTTCACTTTTTGTAATTTCATTCAGAAATATAATGAATTGCGCTTTTTGTCTTCCTTTTTGTTTGATTCGAGCTTCGATATTGGGATGTTGTGGAACTGTCAGTGAATTTTATATTATGGCTCATTCTAGTTTTGATCTAGATGACTTCGCTAATATATGCGCCATACGCGCGCTTTGTGTTGGTTTACAGGAGTTGCAGGATCGGGTGGCGATGGCAAGGGCGAGGAATTCGAACGAGGAGTTGATAAAGATACGCAAGGAGATTGTGGATTTCCATGGGGAGATGGTCCTGTTGGAGAACTACAGTGCCCTCAATTATACAGGTGAGGAAACTATCAATGGTCCGTCTCTTTTTATCATGTGTAAATCATGGGTCTACTTTATTTGTTCATTGGTGTTGGTTGGCTGGGCATCAGAAAAGGATGACAAGGAAAGAGCACTTTGAAATGATAAATGGAATTTGTAGCTAATCTTCTTTGAGTGCTAGTGAAGAAACTTGATGCTTCTGACTCTTACTGTAGATTGAAGGGCACCCAACATGTCATGATGTCAACTTTTGTTTGTCTACCTGTTGTTTTTAATGCTTTTGCATCTTGCTATAAATTAAAGGGCACCAATAACGTTTGATATCTTTTGCTAAGTTCACTATTAGAAATTCCATTGATGAAGCCTTAAGTGGAAGTAGTCTTTCGACCACACAACCTGCTGTCTTTTTCCTCAACCTGTCAAGTGAAATTTCTTAGAAAGTGGTTCTGTTATTGTGCTTTGTCAGTGTCAAAGATTCTCATACTGTTCTTCTTTATACGTTAAGGGCCGCACTTCTTTAGAGAGACTGGTTTCAATAGCTGCTGTGGATTAGCAGTCACTGTTTTTCAAGTGTGTTGACTTGGTGCCAGTGGAGAATAATTGCCTAATTTTGAATATGGAGGAGATACTCTCGGACACTCCTTTCTGCATCTTTGTTTCTGTGTTTGGGTGGAGGGTAGAGCTTCCCTTTTAGCATGTGCCTACACTTGTATCTCTCTTAGGGAAAGAAAGAGGTTATTACTTGCTGCAATTTTTCTCTGTGAAAGATTGCATATTAATAGAAGTTGTTGATCCTTTCTATATAAACTAGTCAAGCTGCACGTGCAAAATGTGCACGTGCTTATAGAAGTAGAGAATTTGTATTACTACTATTAATTACCCTATTCTTTCTTTAGTTATGAAAGCCCATAACTTCTGTTAGACTCTTAATATCCCATAAAATAAATCTTTATAGTTCGTCACCATTTAATAAGAGTGATCCAATTAATTTTTATTATTAATTACTTTTTTATTAGGATGAAGATTATTAATAAAGTAGCTGACTGATGAAGGGTATTTTGGGGGGACTCATTTGAAATTATCCATTCCCCCTTTTTTACTTTTATTAAATATTAGTTGTACTATAGATTAGTTGTTTTCAATTTTTTGGTCTTCAATAAAATTTTAGACTTGATATATTTGTGGTAAAATGGTAATTTTTCAGTTTTTGTTAATTTTAGGGTTACTTAATGTTAACAGGGCTTGTGAAAATACTTAAGAAGTACGACAAAAGAACTGGTGCCCTCATACGCCTGCCTTTCATCCAGAAGGTCTTGCAAGAACCTTTTTTCACTACCGATCTCCTCTATGAGCTAGTCAAAGAATGTGAAGCTATACTTGATAGTCTCTTTGCTAGTGAAGCCTCTATATCAGGGGCATCTGAAATAAAATCGGGGACAGATGAAGAAAAATCTCTTGGTGGGCTCAAGGACTTAGGCGAGATTGAACACATGGAAGGCTTGTACATGAAGAGCACCATGTCTGCATTGCGATCATTGAAGGAAATCAGAAGCGAGAGTTCGACGGTCAGTGTCTTCTCGTTGCCCCCCTTGCAGGGTAATGGAATGGAGGAGATATGGAACAGAATGAAAGTATCTGTATTAGAGCAGACAGCTAAGTCTTAGAGACACCTACTTGTTCAGATCGTCAGCGATGTTTTTTGATGATTTTCTTCGTCGATATCTGGACTCCCTGGTTCTAAGACACTTGCTCTTCATAAACACACACTGATATATGTACAAAAACTTGTAAAGATTTTATACACGGGATATGATTTGGTAAAACATTTTAGGTTGGCACTTGTAAGTTCGAAGCTTGTGGATATTGTAGTCTCTAGTCTACTATGTATTTGTTTAATCACTCATAATGAGTTGATGCTACTATTCTCCCATTCTCCTTGTGAAAGGCTCATGCAGACATTCTACCTTAAATTCTCGTTTCATGGAACCGTATGGCTGTGCTATGAAGTTGTAATGGCTAGTACAAATTTTAATGAGAAGTTTCTGGTAGCTATGTTTTTTTTTATAATTTTTCTGGTAGCTATGTTGATGCAATGGTTTGCTAGTCATTTTAGTGAATGAGCTCCGCAGATAGATACAAGAACAGAAAAAGATAGTGGCATGAACTTCAGGACACGGTGAACTCTTGGATGCATGAAGCTGCTGATATGCCAGATAAGCATGTCGAATCAAATTTGATTTCCTTTAATTCATGATGGACTCGTTTTCCATCTTTTTTTCTGGTTTTAGGTGGACAACGAGGGAAGCGCGGAAATAGGAACAGAAAAAAAGTGTGATCAGATTTACCAACATCCAGCTTTGTAGTTTGGAAATCTGATCAACGCGATTTTTTTTATACTTGAAAATTTTATTAGCACCAAAGAGTTCAGAAAAAGGAGACAAGAAGACAAAGCAGCCTCCAATCCACTAAAAAAAGAAACAAGGAACCTCCAAAAGAAAAACAGATTTAGCTAAACAAAGCTACACTGATCAGTCTAACAAAAAATCACTAAAAAAAGAGCATCTATCTTTAGTTTTTTTTTTGGATAATTGAAAATTTGGAAACTCCTCAAGTTGAAGGCCGTCGAGACCATTTTTGGTTGCTTAGTATTCCCACTGTCCTGTTTTATTATCTCCGTAGTTAGTTCATTTTTTAACTAACTGGGAAGATAATAAAACCGGACCGAAGGAGTACTCGCTTCTGAGATAGCTGAATGACATGAGCTTCTACCATCAAATACCCTTTTATTCCCCTCCGCCCAAATGCAGGTAATGTACATTGAGATTAGATTTTTATCAAAATCCCAACATGTTCATTTTGCTTGATGAAGTCTAAAATCCATGAAATTTCATCTTTGTAACCAAGGATTATAAGATAGATATTGCATTTCAATAGAACAGGCTTCCACACCGCTTTAAAGAAGGGGCACTCAAAACTTATAAATCTATGGTTTCCGCCCTACTTCAGGAAGGGACATGAGCATTCCTTTATTGAAGGCAAGCCGAGGGCCTGTTTGGTTGTAACTTATTGGAGTAGAATAAGCAAACCACTTCTTGGAGTGGAAGAAGAAAATTCTAGGGTATTCTGCTTCTTGGATTTTCGCTGTGAAGTGATGTATAAGCACAAAGTAGATTTTAAAATGTTAACTTACAAAATTGCCCCTTCGTGCTCACGATGGTAAGTCTAGTGCCACTAACACAAGACTTGTGAAAGGGCCCCCATTTCCTGGGTTTATTTTATGCCGACTAAGGGGACTTTAAAACAATACAACAACATATTGAAGTTGACAACACAATGAAATGGTATGAGTTGAGCAGCCAAAATAAAAATACAAATATATTTTTCACACTAGGAAATTTAGGAGAACATAAGTAGTGTCAAACTTAAAAGCGTGAGACAACTAAAGTAAAAAACTTTCCTTTGTTTAAAAGCGTGAGAACATAAAGTAGTGTCATACTCTCAAACTCATTTACATTGTTTTTAGGGGCATCATGCTTCCGTCAAATTAGAAGGACCAGCAAAACATATCTGTTAAAGATTTCCATTGCCACCACGGCCTGCTAGGATTTTCTGAACATCAGATAAACAGTGGTTTGCATGCGTCACATCTAGGGCAAGTTTTCCCGTATCTTTGCTTGAGAAAGCAGTGTTTTTTGTTCAGTCTATGGATATTAGTCTCCGTAAAGAAGTTTGATCGGTCATAAAATTCTTTGGTGATAAGGCCAGATTAGCTTACATGTTTACCCGTTGAAAGTTATTTTATTCAAGGAACTCCGTCATTCTTTTACCCACCATACCTCTGGTGTTTTTCAAAGCTTTTACTTGTCTACTATATAACTAGAAATTCATAAATAAGCATTCTTTAGCTACCGCCTAGGAATAATCATATAAATCTCCAAATTTAGCTTCTTACTCCAATGAAATTTAACTAACGGAAGCTGGAAGTCAAGTTGAAAATCAAAACCATCAACAAGGTTGTCATGTCAAAACAGTTTGCTCAAATTTGAGTTTACATTTCAAAAGATGAAGAGACGATAAGAGGAGCAATTGGGGAAGAAAACAACTTTCCTAATTTACTCATTTCCATTGTAATGAAAAATAAAGTTGCCAATAATAGGAGCACTTACAGTAACAAGAGAGAAGGGAGTAGTAGAAGAGGAGCTTCAAATTGGGGAAGAGTAATCTTTCTCGCCTCATTCTAGCAACTAATAAAAAAGTAATCTCTTTGGCTAGAACATCCAAGTTGCGGCCAAGAAGAAAGAGAACAATAAGTGAGAGCAGCTCTAACTCGAACTCCAGCTCCAGCCTCCAAGTTCGAGGTCCAAGCAAGGGACAACACTGGATAGGGAGAAGGGGGGCTGGGGACGAAGCGACCACAACTCCATTGAGAGAGATCAGCCAATGGAGAGAGATCAGCCGCCACACGCCCTCTTCTCCCTTGGCCGCCAAGCTTCTTCTCTGCCCAACTCTCTATGGTCGCCCTCTTCTCCCTCAGACAGGAGCGCTAGGAAGGGGGGAGGCGAGGAGTCAGGGGCAACGAATGGAAAACGATTTCCAGCCGAAAACGCTTAATTACAAGGCAGGATTCATGGGAAATATTGCAACCAAACGCGCTGGCATGAAAAGTGGCTGATTGTCAGAGAATCCGGTGAGGAAATCCACCACCAAACAGGCCCCAAGTGAACCTATGGATTCGGTCCGGATGCCAAATTAATTGAAACCAACAAACTGGACGTGGAAGTGAACTAACAAAATTCTAGGAAGGAAAATAAGGGCCATCAGCATTTGGGGCATTACAGCCACATTAAAGTCAGATGCCTGAGCTGCAGTAGCTGAAGGAGGAAGTGTCGATCTGAAATACTTATTTTAAAAAAGTTAACACAATTAAACACTAAAAGGTTAAAAATGTTACATAATTGAACATCAATTTTTATGTGAAATATGCTAAACTGAACATGGATACTGTTTTAGCATACATGGATATTGTTTTAGCATTCAGCTAATACAATTTATCCAAACATTGATCTATTATGTCTTAATACGTGGTACATACTTTTCTCTTTTTTTGGACAATTTTCTCTTGCCATGATGCATTTAAAATTGATAAACAAATGCTTTTCTCAGCGAATTTTGACATCGAGAATAGAGATATTGAGGCCTGTTTGGCAGCACCTACGTACCTGGATTTTAGAAGAATCCAGCTTCTCCATCCAAAGGAGATTTTCTAAAAAAAATCCAGCTTGCACTTCATTGACTTTTCTAAATAGCATTTTTTATAATTTTGTAAAAAAGACAGGGGCACATAATAAGAAAAACGTGTTTTCATGATTGAAAAATGTGTTTTCATGATTGAAAACATGTTTTTCTTATTATGTGCCCCTGTCTTTCATATTTAATCACAAAATATGCCATTGGGCTTTAAATTCTTCTTCAAAAACTACTTCTTCCCAACCAAACACAATCCCCCTCCGCTTCTTCCCTAAAATCTAGATTTCTCACTCTATAAATCCTCTACCAAATAGACCCTAACTGTAACTAGACAAGTAGTACCATTCCAGGTTCAACAATAACAAGTCTAGTGATGATGAAGACATGCATTACTTTGGAAGTCTAGTGATCTTGATTGTTTCTTTGAAAAAGATGGAAGTCACTAAAGCTATGTATTAAAAACCAACCAGAGTTTGTTATGTTTTGACAGTTTTGTTGAATGAATCCTGCCTGTGCTACTATTAACCTCAGAGCCTATTCAATAGTACCGGTTTGAAGTCCATGCATTAATGGCAAAGTAGAAGATGAAGAAGTAGCTAGAGTACTGAGGGATCTTCCAAGAGAATAGCAAACTTACCCTGTCATATTGCTGCATGCATATGTCTATGTACTCGTTTCATATTGATGTACTTAGTATCTCATCTCGAGACTGGTTAAGGTGGAAATTTTAGACATTTTGGAAATAAAAAGAAGAGCATTTTCAATAAGCCCAAATTTTTTGTCAAAAGACCAATAAGCCCAAACATCACAATAAAACAAAAAAATTAATCTGTTTATATTTCTTTATAATTAAGAGATTTTGACATGTAAGATTCTTAAACATTAGAAGGATAACTGTTAATCTGACCATATTCATATGATTCACATTCAAATATATCACACTAATTCAATCATATTCAGATTCAGATACTTAATTTTTCAGCTTTGATTTGGTTCAGACGACATTTCATACTCACATTCAGATGTAGCAAAGGGGCCTTAGTAGGAAGGATGAATATAATCAAGAACAGTTCAGCCAAAGCTGATTTATTTTAATGCCATCAGTCCATTGGCATTTGTGTGAACATAGTATTTCAAAGACAAGTAATGATATATGTGGTATTTTTCCTAGTTATATAGTCAGCATAATGTTCCTACTTCCCAGTTCCCAAATGTGTTGCATGTTATCTATTCAATTTAGTTAGCATAATGTTCCTCTACTAGGTATTTCAAAGACATCTAATATGTGATATCTTATTCGTTCACAAAGGCATTGAAGACAAATAACGCTGTGAGAGTGCTAACTACTAGGCAGAAGGAGCTTCGCATCATTAAAAAAACGAAATCTACTTGTGCACTTTCGAAGGAGTGCGAAGTGTCGAGATAAAGCTGAATCGAAAAAAAAAAAGTAGAATAAAGCTGGAGCTCTTTCGGCATATCTTTTGGGTTTCTTAGTTCTTGCTTATGGCCCATGGGCCAACTGACACAATAGTGAAAATCTCTCGCACCAATACTGGCCCATGTGAGCACGTAGGGTCCGTTCCTTGGTACTCAAGGAAACGTATCGACTCCCTCCGTCCAATGAAGCCTGTCTATAGTTGAAAATGAGTTAAATTTATTGGACTCTAATATTCGTAGAAAAGAAGATATCGACTTCTCCCCACCTCTTCCGTGTTTTTGGTCGTGAAGGAGCAAAGCCAGACAGGTAATAATGGACTTGTGTTTTTTCAAATGGAGACCGGCTTCATTGGTCAAAGGGAGCATTCGAATTTAGAATGCATGGGGAGTCCAACAAACAATGCAATGCAATACTCCATATTTTTGGTAATGTATTGATGCAATATATCACTTCAATCTTGGTGTCGGCATGAACTCTCACTTTAATTTTCGTCTGTATAAAAACAATACCTAAACTAAACCGACCTAAGTTGATTTGGTTGGATATCTCACTGTTGAGGGAGATGTGTCACTTGTGCATCGTCTGTGTGGAGCAGGGGTGTCTGAATCTTAACTGTGTAACTGAAAAGAAAACAAGGCATTAATGCCTTTATGAACAAATTGACATCATGATTTAGACGTGCTATAAATAACAGGACAAAATGTTCCTAGATATACTTGAAGCTGTGGTTATGTCATAAATATGGAGCTAATGGTTATGTCATAACTATGGAGCTAATAGTTGAACATGGTTAACAATCTAACGTTACCCTAATGGGTTGAGTTCCGTCTTAAATTTGCACCCGACTAACTGATCAAGCCAAGACTGGAAGGAATTTTAGCTGACCCAAGCCGACCAGGTTAGGCTATAAATATCCTTTTTTTTCTTCCTTTTGAATTAACAATACTGTTTTATTGTGCAAAAAAATTAAAAAAGTTTTTTTAGAATTCTAATTGGGCCGGATTTAGTTACCGGTTTGGTTGGGTTTGGGCCGACCATTTCCTAAATGGTACTCCCTCTGTCTAATGAAGCCTGTCTAGATTTGAAAATATATGAGCCCACCATTACATGGCTGACTTTGCTGCTTGAGAACCAAAAACAAAGAGGGAGGGCAAGCACTGCTTTTTTTTGTATGGGCCTTGGAGTCAAATAAATTTAACTCATTTTCAAATGCAGACAAGCTTCATTGGACTAAGGGAGCATAGAAGTCGGGTTTGGTATAAAGTAAAACAAACCCAACCCGGTTACATTTCTAAGTGCACTTGTGGCATGGTGCAAGCGAGCTTTAGCATTTCGTGACTCTCTGTATGCAAGCGGTTTGGGCCACAGGTGAGCTTTAGCACTTAAAGCCGGAAAATAAAGTTATTGGAGGTTTTTACAGGTTAAATGTATCCTAATTTTTGTCTACATGACCTATGTCAAAGTTATAGATAACACCCACTACCTACCGAAAGTTGACATAATACCGTATTGAAAACATTGCACATAAACCCACAACCTAACTTCGATTTAATATAAATGTTTTTGAGATAATTTACTCTTGTTCATTGCACTTCATTTGAAAAGCCTTGCGTAGAAGATTGATGTCTCTCTCACACACACACACACACACACACACACACACACACACACACACATGTTAAGGATGAATATGATTTAAGTAAGCTTACAACAGTTGCTTTATGTGAACTACGTACACACACCAATATCCACATTGTAGTATTAGTTATATACTTCTTCATCATCATATATTAAAAAATATTTGATTTACATTTTCACGTCTAGAGTTACATATATGGTCACAGTCTCACATATAAAGTTAAAACTATCTTAAAAGAAATTAAATTCATCATACACATTTAAATATGATGGATTTTTTTTATATAATCAATTTTGGTGGAAGTGAAGTGAGTGGGGTTATGTGCAATTTTCTCATAGGACATGGGAGTAAGCGCAGTGCCATTTTTGTACGAGCCCCCAATTTACTTAAACTCCCTTATTCTATTGTGACACATTAATAATAACACTATAAACACATCAATTTCCAACGTTTCTCACCCAACTCGAGCAAAATTTATTTGAAGTGTGACGTATCTTGATTCCTGACCTATATCTTATAACATGTTCCTACGCAAGTTCATCTCATTAATAGCTAACCAACTACCATGGCCATTGTCATTTCCTACCTTACAGAGGATTAAAGCCAGTTTTATCTACTTTACTTAGGTTGAATATCTCTTCACATGTTTTATGTTCTAACCGTAATGGAAGCTCATTAAATGCTTAATAAAGTCCATGTGCTTGCTTGAGTTTCTTTTACATCTTTAAATGGTGGATTTAACTTATTTTTGTCATGTCCATCAAAATGAAAGGAAGTAAAACATAAAAAGAGTAGCTCTCCTAATTCATAATGTATAGTGACATTTTTCCACTACGAGTGACTGTTCTCAATCAATACAGCTAATGTCACTTTCTGGACAATTAAGGTTCAATTGCAAGGCTTAATATTGTCTCAATGCCGGCGCATGAAACTGACAAGATAGTTAGCGGCAATAATCGACAATTTGTCATATGTCACTAGCAATCATTTTATGCACACAACATAATTGCAGATAGACTGCTGCTTTGTTTTTTCCAATAATGCAGATTGCCTAAGCATTGATTCATTATGTCTTAATCCAAATTTCTCGAATCAATGCAATTAAATTTGATATATCACTTTTTCAAGTGAAATTCAGTTGCGAAAATAGAGACATCAACCTTAAATTAGATAAGTACAATTAAATGTTCAACAAGAAGAAATCTAATGATGAAGACAGGCATTAGTTTGGAAAGCTTCATTAGACATTTTGAACTGTATTCTTGCGTGGTATCACTCTACTTGATTGTTGCTTGGAAAAAGATGGAACCACAAAAGCTATATATTAAAACATGGTCCTTTCAAACCAACCAGAGTTGTTAAGTTTCTGACTGTATTTTTAGTGAATCTCGGTGCTGACTATGGTGGTCCTCAGCCCATTCAGAAGCCGTCTTCTCAGACTTTGCAGATCGACAACAAGGTTATATTAGAGTTATTATTAGATGTAAGGGTAAATTCATCTTTTACTTATTATATATATATATATATATCTTTGTTGTATTTTGATATTTCAAGTAATCATAATTGAAACCCTAGCCTCCCCTTTTTTCTCCTTAGTTTCTTCTCAATTCACAGGTTAAACTCCCATATTGCTGCAGATACTGTCATGTAATCTCATGTTGATCTTCATCTGCTCATGTTCCATCTTGCTTCAAAGTTTCAAACCTTGCTTTAGTGCATATAAAATGAACAAACATTCATAAGATACTTGAAAATTGATTTGAATTATCAAGGTAGATGGCTGAATTCAAATCTCATATTATCTTGACCACTAATTTCAAATTGATTCGAACTTCACTCACATTTTTTCACAATTAAAAACTTCATTCACATGGATTAGGTATATAGACAATTGATGCCTTTACCATAAAAGTATACAACTTCAACTGTTCATTAACATATAACCACCACTGGGATATTCGTTGGATGGCGAGGACACACTTGCTTCGAGTGGAGGTCCTAAGTTCAAAGTCAAACCCCAACTCCGACCCATTTGCTGCCCACCCAGGATTTTGTTCGGATTTACCCAGTGAATATGATGGGATTGGTAGTGGGATACTAAGAGGCCAGTTGCCCCGCCCCTTCTAGTTAGGTCCTAAGGACTTCAGACGCTCCTCCTCGTTATCAAAAGGAAAAAAAACCAATTCTTGATCAAGCCATATCAATTAAGGATTCAAACTTTATAGTTGTCTCTCAGAATTATGGTTGAAAGTCGTAAGGCATGTATACTCTCTCCATCCTCCCTTTGGACAAAAGTTAATCCCATACTTATGAGATAATAGCTCAATTTAAGTAGTCAAGTTCTTAAACAGATTACACCGTTCATGTTTCCCATTTTCTTAGCTGTGGATCCCACCATTCAATAAAATGACTATTTTTGTAAATAGAACTATTAATATGGGACCAAGGGAGTATTATGGTGACTAAGCCACTCATGTCGATAGAATGAAACCACTCGTATGCCTTACAGTAGCTACATTTAGGAGGCATATGCCGCTAGCTAATTTTACGTACCTATGGTGTATGTGTGTGGCCAACTTTTGTTCGTACAGTATATTTACATACGTGCAGTTAACTGATCACATCGTGGTGGTGCCCTTCCTTCACTAGGCATTCATTCCTTAGAATGATTGAAGCATAGTCTCCGACCCTAATAGGACATAAGTAATATTGCCCAATAAATTCCAGTAGGAAATCCTCATCGAGTCAGTTTCAAGTACAATTTAACAAGTAGAATTACATGTCAACTACTTCCATAAAAAAATTACTCCTTTCGGTCACTTTTAATAGATACAGTTTTTTTTCAAATGAACTAAACTTTCTGTTCGTTTGAAAAAAACAGTATCAATTAAAAGTGACCGGAGGGAGTACATCAAGTAGAATATCTTTCTAGCTAGTATTACATTAGGGTTTCAATTTCATGCACAAAAATAACCTTCCTGCACATAACCATGTTACTGGCCTAATCCAATCCAAGTTCTCACCTAACTATAGGCAAATTGCTTTTAAATATGTTGCCTCCTAGGTCTTAATCTGGGCCCTTGTATCTTGTTACTGGGGGAAATAATAGCATTAATTGTTAACCAACCCCCAGAGCATGCAGTTCTCAGTAGTCCCCACTCCAGTGCCCAGAGGAAGTTTATCCCTTTCACTTTGAGCTGACTCTTCTCAACACGCACCATGTTAGAACAGAAGCGGCAGCTAAAATAAATGCTCAACCAGCCCTCAACTTATAGGCTCTCCATGTAGCTTGAATCTCTTTTCTAACTTTTGTCACTTGCTATCTAACTAGGGTCAGTATACAACTTAAGCATCGGTAGTTAATATGATACTGAACTGTCCATATTAATTGTCCGATACAGTTTTCAATCAATTCAGACTATCAAAGTAGGTCAGAGGGAGTATTATGAAATCAAGAAGAACCTTTTTCCCAAAAGTTTGAGGTTTGTAGTATGCATCTTCTTACACCTTCTCTCTAACTTGTTTTTTGTTAGTTGATGTAAAATGAACTGAAGATTTCTATGCTCTCTCATCATAAAATGTTAATTCCAAGAATGTTTATTTTTTAATTTGGTTCTGCATGCTTAAAACTTAGGATAGAGTTGCATCAAGATGATCATGATTATAAGTACAGACTTCCTCTTCAGTTGTAGCATCATCGTCCGAATGTTCCAATGAGAGGCTAAGGCATGATTTGTATTGTTCTTTTGCAGTCTCGTAAGGCTTGATCGCCACTGGGGCTTCTTCGACTATGAAGGTCGCTTGGCTTGTTGATGATGTTTGAAGTGGAAGCACAATCAGACTTACTATTTTCAGGGCTTTCATAGAGGTTTATTGAGTGATGGTTCGATTGTATGGTTGAGTCCTTTCTTCTTCTACCTATGGATCTAGGAGTAATATGCCATGAGAGTTCTGGTTTCTCTGTTGCTTATAGCTTATGTAACATGCACTTGTGATGTATCCGAAAAAAGGAAAACCATGAATTGACAACTTTTTTGTATGAAATGACATATGATAGCAAGTAACCCTAATGAATTTGACTATTAGCATAATGTCGCTGGCATGATACTGCTTATGGACATAAATCCAAACCATTATGGCGGTGTAGTTTACATAATAATAGCTGCATGACAAAAATGTTTGATTTGGTACTAAAAGAATCACCATTACGTCTTAATCAGTGTGTTTCTATGTTTTTGAAGTTGATAGAATTAGGTCTGCTAATGAAGGCCGACACACACACGTATATAATTAGTCAAACAAGAAGAAATGACAAATTTAACAGTAACAAAAATGAAAAGAGGCTAAATTAATTATCATGATAATTATGTTGTTTGGCCAAAATGGCAGTATCCAACTAACAGGAGTCCGTTATCTCACTTCTTAATCGTTAATTGCGCCACCTTAATTGAATTCTTGGCTCATGAAGCTGACTGCACGCCTTTGGATATATTATAACAAATGCATGTCGCAGTCTCCATACATAGCGGAGAATATTTGCATCTTCTTCTTGTTTGCCTCATTTAGCAATTAATTGTACATGATTGACGCTTGTTAATATTGTATTGTCATAATCATATATTGCTAGCAAATCCATGCAGTTAGACCATGTTTCATGTTCTTGGACCATGCCAGCAACATATATCACTTAAAAGAGAGGAGTAAAACCAGCAAAATAAAGCACTCAACACATGAAGAAGATAAACTTGGAAGCAAAAGAGAAGTGCTATACCTATCAGTTGGTTGTCTTTGCTGTTGCTGGAGAATTCCACCAATCATGAGAAAAGAAAACTGATGAAAAGAAAAGTCCAAGAGACAAAAATAAAACAACTGCCCACCCCTATTTATTGATTTTCCTGTTACATACACGTCTGCATTATATGCAAGAAGTTTTCAACTATATACTATAGACTTGACAAAGGCCACTGGGCCTTTCTTTTCTTTTTTATCTGTTCTATATTCTATACTTGGCCTTTCACAAGACACATATAATGGAACTTCTTTCCACAACAGCTACAGTTGCTGTGTGAAAAGCAGCTGCTGGACCATAAACAACCAAGGAAGGAAATGTAGGCTGAGCTTGACTAAACATATGACAGAAATTCTACTGAACAGCCCCAACACTGAAATGCCAAATTATTGTAGAGATTACATGGACATGCAGCCTGGCTCATTCACGCCTTCTTGAGGAGGGAAGGGATTAGGGTGGTTCCTATTTAACAGCTCCTCTATCATTTGCAATGCAATCCTGTCCTCTTCCTCCTCCTCATCCACCTCCATGGCTGTCGCCTCGCCGGCCCTAGTTGAAAACTCCGGTATTGTCACAATATTACTCGGGGACTCACCGATCTTCTTCCCAAGCTCGACCGTCATGACCCAGTTGGAGTCGGCCCGCGCTCCGGCCTGCTTCTGCCAGACACCAATGTGGGAGTTCTCAGTGTCCAGCCTCAGACATGTGAGAGACCTTGAAGGTGCCTTAGAGCACTTCCTCAGCTTCGCACTGAGAGTGGCCGAAACTCCGGTTGGAGACGGTGGTGACGAGCTACCACCCGCAGAAGTGCCGGCGGTGATCGGGAAATTGGTCTTGGCATTGCGGCCACTCATGAGCACTGCAGCCTCGTCGTAGGCCCGCGCGGCCGCTTCTGCTGTCTCGAATGTGCCTAGCCACACCCTTCTCTTCCTGCGTCGGAGAAATCAACAATGCATGAGCTATGGATAACATGAGAGAAATATAGGAGAGTAGATAGAGATGATAATGGATCAGAAACATCTAGCTTTTGCTAGATAGTCCTGCTATGTGGGCAGTACTTACAGTAAAGGGTGCCTGATTTCGGATACCCATGAGCCCCAGTGGCGCTGTCTCACTCCTCTGAACTTCTTTGATTGTACCATATCGAAATTAAAATCACTCAAGAAGAGAGAGAAGAAAAAAAAAAGGAAGAAAAGAAGGGGAGAGGGACACAAGAAAGGAGATTTCAGAGACTGGCTCAGAGATCCAAGAACAAAGTACACTGGAGACTTGCCAGCAATGAGGAGGGAGTCATAAAAGAAGAGTAGTGCAATGTCGGTTAAATAGAAAGTACATGGTCAGTATAAGAGTATAACAAGAAAGAAATAACAGAATATACAGAAATGTTACTCTCTTTCTCTCTCTTTCTCCATGGGAAGAATAATAGGGAAATGATGGATTCAACATGGTTTCTACCCATGTTCCTGGACGATGGAAGAAGTTTCGATGGCCAAGGGGTGGTAGGGTCCTGTGGAGTAAAGGGTGCAAGTAACAACAAAGACAAATTACCATATTTCACCAGAGTAGTCAATGGGGCGGCTGGTGAAGATGCTTTCGTACTAGAGGGGGAAGTGGGAGAGAATGCAGTTGGGTTTTAAATACGTTTTACAAACTAGTACTAGGCTGCATTTAAGATGTGGGGCCATTCCTGCATGTGTTGAACCTAGACCATGTGGATTTATGAAGATTTGTTAGGTGTTACTACTTTGCATGCTATAAGATTGATAGAGGTTGAGCATTTACAGCAGGGAGATGTTCAAGGCCTATATGATTTTTTAACGATTTATATGGTTAAGTATCACTGATGCATACCATTATTGGAAATATTTGATAAGGGAAAAGTTTATATGAGATCGCTCTCATATTGCTTATATGAGGCCACTTTGAATCATAGCCGTTGGATCTTGATCTGACGGCTATAAATATCCATAATGATCTCACCCACTCCTTGATGTGACACACTTACCTACTCACTGATTTGATATCCACCCTTCGATCAGAATCTAATGGTAATAAAGATTGGCCTCATGCTCCTTATATGAGAATGATCTCATGTAAACTCATCTCTATTTGATAATTACACTGTTACTTGGTATAATTAGCAAAATTAGCAGTCTTCTATATATTCAGAAAAATTATACCATGGGGTGAACAATTTTGTAAATTAATGGAGTGATGGAACTTGGAGGGACGTAAATGAGAAAGTGAAAACTGATCTTTTTTTAAGAATATAATAAATGATATATTTAGAAAAACTTAGGTACTAATCACCAACATGTCGTGCTATAGAAGAACATGTTTTAAATTTATATTTTGCTTTCAATATGTTTTTATGTTTAGATGTTAGTAGAAAACTCCAAAGCGTGAACGAACGTGATCTAACCTTAATAATATTACCTGAAAATATTATATAGACTATTGACATAACTCAATCATATACTCCCTTCATCCCACATTTAGTATCATTTGAGAAAAAAAACATTTATCCCACATTAATTGTCCCATTTCATATTATCTTTTTATAGCAATTAATGGATAGAGTGAAAAAGAGTTCGCCGATGGAGTAAAAAGGCTAATTGTAAGGTTTCTTAAGTAGCACATTTTGTCAAACGCGGACTCTTTATACAGGATGGAGGGAGTGTTGTTTAGCAACAAAAAAGATAAATCCTATAATTAGTAAATGTTCCATGTTAATAGTCTTATTTGGTTCTTAATGAACTGATTCTAGTTCATTTTGGAAAACCAAATAGGACCATTAATATGGAATGGAGGGAGTAGTCTTTTTTATCGAATGTAAATAACTTTACCATTTTGTTACTTTTGTAATACCCCAATTTCAGTAACACAATTTCATGTAAATTGAAGTAAATTTTTTTTATCGGCAAGAAATAATAAATATTTTATTCAAAATTCACAATCATTGGAGCCGAAGCTCGAGCGTATTAGCATTCAAAAAGACAATCAAAACACATCGTTGGGGCATTACCTTTTGGAATCATTTTTTTAACATAACATTAATTTAAAACCATAATACTATATTTTGATTTAAATCATCGATTAAACAGGATCCCAGGTCAATGCATACATGAGCCATAATAAATTATATCTTATTACAATAAATATTTTTGGCACACATACATGCCTAACTTTAATCAAAGTAAATTGCATGAAAAAGGAAATATCTCCTAATGCAGCTACTGTCTCTAGCTATCGTTCGCATCCCAATACTCATAAACTTACTCCTTAGAACTTGTAGTCAAAAGGGAAATTGAGTATGGACTGAGTAGAAAAATCTATAATAAATAATCATGCAACGACATACAATTCAAATAAGAGTAAGCTACAACAAACATTGACTCATCACAACCATTTTTGTATTTTTTTGCACTCTCTAAAACATTTTAGTATTAAATTTATTCTATTCCTTTGCCTCGATCTACACTCAAGGTCTAATACATAAGATCACTTTCTTGTAGAATTATCCCTTAGCATTTACTTTCTTTCTTTTTTTTACTACCATTTCCCACTCCCAACAAATGAGCCCTGAAAGGATTTCACGATTCTTCATGGTTTGGGTATACAAACATCATAAACTTTTCCATAATCATGCATGTGTAACAGCCCTTACAACTTAAGCAACACTTGCTAGGGCAGGTGTCATTACTATTGGAGACTCAGCATGCTGCCATCCAACTGGTGGTAGAGAAATAGCAACTGTCGGGGGCTGTGGTGACTCAACAGCCCCTGTGCTGGTTATAAAAGAGAGAGAAACAGAGGGAGCTGAGAAGGAGGAAAGGGAGTCGGGAGCGGTAGAGCCGCTAGGAGCCACCATCCGGTGACCCATATGGCTTCGACAATGGCGATGTCCCCTTTCCGCCCGGACTTTGCGATGGCGATGTACCAGCAGGGAGGAGAAGTCTGGCGACGCCATTTAGTCTGACAACCTTCCGATGAGCGGCGAATCGAGCCCCAACGCGCGTATAAGTCAGATTTCGTACCTCTTTTGTCTATTTTATGTTTTTGTGCTTTAATTGTATTTCTGCCGATGGAGGAGATGACAACGCGTATT
This sequence comes from Houttuynia cordata, assembly GCA_039654745.1. Taxonomy (NCBI): domain Eukaryota; kingdom Viridiplantae; phylum Streptophyta; class Magnoliopsida; order Piperales; family Saururaceae; genus Houttuynia; species Houttuynia cordata. The sequence continues at coordinate 35,376,830 of CM077502.1, forward strand.
TTTCGTCGATGGAGGCGACGAATGGTAGTGACTCAGAACTATGACTATGAGTTCCATAGTCGAATCACGTTGGGTCTGAAGGCAAAGAAGGAAAAGCTACCATGCTTTGGCGTGAGTGGGTTGCCACATGAGCATATTCCCACAGCCATAGAGGGCCTTTTGTTCCACGCGGCTGAAAGGGGTAGTGGTTATCTTGAATGTAGTTGGGACCACTTAGCTTCGGCATTGGAAACCATGTGACATGGCTATGATGATCATATGTATATCAGCTATTACAGTGCAGAGATGTTGATGAGATTTGATTGGTACTGTCTAATGACATTCAGTGAGTCTGCCTATATGGGGTAAAGAAGTAATTATTGGATATGAACTTGGGAAGCAATAAAAGACTTTGCTTGAAAGACTAATAAAAGAATCAAGTGGAATTCTATAATAGACTGCATAAAATGTTATGCAAATCTTGTTGACTTTATTGCTGATGTGTGTTTCGATATCCCACTGAGTATTTTTATACTCAGCATCCACTCGTGATGTAGGTTCTTTAGTAGAAGACTGTTTTCACGTAACACCTGGTGGTAGATGATCGAGAGTGAGGATGACTTGACAACTTCAAAGTAGGCATCAGTCTCCTTTATGTTCTAGTGTATTTTGGGATGGATGACAGGCTTGCACATGGAGGACTTGCATGAGTTTAATCGACTTTGCATCTGTATTAATTGTCTTTCAAGATATTTGTGAACCCCAGTTCTCACGGCCTAGATGCTTAGTTGATAATTTTCACTAATGATTTATCGCATAGAGGAATAATCCTCTGATTTTTCGCTGCTACTCTGATTTAAAAATGGTTTTAAAAATATGGGACATTACAGCATGCATTCATAATCTATTGTGAATTTTTGGGCCCCTAAGATGGCCAATCATGGTGTGGGTATATTTCTTATTTCTCTTGTGGCAACGTGGATACTTTCCAATTCTTTATCTGTCGGTTTACTTTGAACCTTAATACTTCTCATCTCAGTATTTCTTTCCATAGTGTAGAATTTTACATAGCATCCATTCCTAAACACATTAGTTTTCTGTCCTAACTCTTATGGTTCCAAAACAATTTTGAAATTAGAGTGTCATTTCATTTACTAGGTTTTAGAACTCTAGATCAATTCCTTATTCTAAAATTCTTCAATTTATTCTGTTGTCTTGCCCATTAACAACTTTTCACCACCACATCTTGGTGTTTGTGAATTATGTCAGTGGTTCACATAACAGAATTCTAGTTCCTTTTATGCTATACTAACAATTCATGAGTATTATTGCCCCACATTACAATATTATAGTAATGGCATACAAATCACATTCCTTTTACTGTTATGGGCCATCGACACAATTGGTGTTGGTGGTGATCTGATGGTGACCATGATAGATCCAAATCTGCCACACTCTATTTTATTCAAATTTCATTTTTTTCATGCAAAGATCATCACTTAAGCATAACAATAATCATGAAATAGCATTCACTTCATTGCTTCATCATTCCACATTCAAATCATCATGCATTTTCATCATAAAGATATTCACATCACACCATATGTGAAAATCATAATTTCAATCATACAACTTAGTCATTATATTCTTCTATGTCAGATCACATGGCCTCAAAAGTCAGAGCATAACATCAGTATTTCTTGAGACATAATTTGCTAACATAGCATACTAGATAACCATATAATTCATTTAATAAGGAAAGATCATCAATGCATGCAAATAACTTCAAAAGATCATACTTTTTCATCATACAAAATAAATCACAACTAACCAAGTGTGTATCCCATAATTTCATCATAAGGAAAAATATAAAGATATATGGTAGTTAGCTTTCCTACCTGGATTCCGACAATCAGAAGCCGAGATCCTCTTCTCCTTCTCCCTGCCACAAACCCTAATCTCCTTTGCCTCCTCCACATCCTGGGACATGCAAAGAATTGCTCAATAAGGATTAAATTTTTTTATGCCCAATACTTAAGTCTAATCACATTATAAAACTGTATGGACTAAACTGCCCTGAACCATCGATACATGGCCATCGATAAAATTTCATGTTGATGCTTGTACGTTAGTGGATTTTAGAAAGAGAATTTTAGTTGCTTTTCAACTTACAATGTTTCTAGGTCTTACATCCTTCTATCCTTCAAAGGAATCTTACCCTCAAGATTCAAAAAGCTTGGAATATGACCTCTGCATATTCTCTTCTTTTTTTCTAGTTTATGATTCCACAATTTTAAACCTCAAAAGGATTCGAACCATAGGTATCGATTTTCTTCTCCATACTCGAATCTGTCAATCTACAACCTTAACTTGCTTCTCTTTGAAAGTTAAACCTGGTTCTAGGTTCAAAGCTTAAATTTCCACCACATGAATTTCTTTATTGTCGGGTAACTGCTTCTCTTTGACATGAAAGGCATTATGTACTTCCTCCAAACTAGATGGAAATTCAAGCTTATATGCACGCTGTCCATTCCATTCAGTGATATTAAATGGTTCGACATACCTTAGACTTGGCTTCTCTTTTACGATAAATCTTGCCACACCTTTCAAAGGCGATACTTTCAAGTATATGATATCTCCTACTTCAAATTCTAGCTCTCCTCCTACGATCAACATACTTCTTTTTCTTGTCTTGAGTAATTTGAAGGTACTTCTTGCAATTTTTTTTGTGCTTACTTCAATTAACCTTTCTTGGTTAACCACTTTCTCACTGACCTCATTCCAATGAGTCGGAGCTTTGCATTTTCTCACATAGAGGGCTTCATAAGGTGTCATGTCATTACTCGCATGAAAATTATTATTTTAACCAAATTCAACTAATGGTAATAAATCATCCCAACTTTCTTGCCATTCTAAAACACATACTCTTAGCATATTCTCCATGGTCTGAATAGCTTTTTTATTGTCCATCTATTTGAGGATGATAAGTATTACTAAAATTTAACTCGGTTCCCAATGCTTTCTAAATTGCCTTCCAATACCTAGAAGTGAATTTGACATTCAGCACAATCAAAGCTGTTGTTCCATGCTAACTTACAATTTCTTTCACATATAATTCGGCCAAACTATTAGGAGTTTACTTCCACCGAATAGGAATAAGCTGACTTAGTCAAATGATCCACCAATACCCAAATAACATCCTTCTTTCTAGTGTAATGGGTAAGTTAGTCACAAAATCCATGGTCATATGTCCCCACTTCCACTCAGGAATTTCCAAAGATTTTAAATTCCCCTCGACGCCTTTGGTCTTATGCTTTGACCTATTGACATATGGGGCATGCTGCCACATATATTGCTTTGTCTTTTTCATTCCATTCCCCCAAAATTTAAAGGAAGGATTTTGGTACATCTTTGTTCCGCAGGGTGAATTGAATACTTTGAGCTATGAGCTTCACTCAAGAGGTTCGTTTTCACCTGATCCCTCTTGAGAACCATTGGTCGCTCTTGATACTGAAACACTCCATCCACATCCAGTACTAACTTCATTTTCTTAACCATTCCTAAAACAATTTGTTGGCTTTTCTATGCTTCAATCATCTTTGTTCAATTATTGACTCCACTGTAAGGTTGGCAATAAGAGTCTTCCCTCCTTGTTTTTTTCTTAAGATCTTGGCCTTAGCCAGCATACTGGCCATAATAGCTTATTTATTTTTTGCTCAAGGCATCTGCTACCAAATTTGTCTTGCGTGAATGATAATTGATTGAGAAATCATAATTCTTAATGAACTCTAGCCATCTCCACTGGTGTAGGTTCAGATCCTTCTGAGTATACACATACCTCAAACTTTGAAATCACATGCCCTAGAAAGCTAATGCATTCTATCCAAAAATCACACTTGTTAAACTTAACATAAAGCCGATGCTCCCTCTAAGTCTCTAGTGCAACCCTCGAGTGTTTCTTGTGCTCTTCTTCACTTTGCAAATGCACTAGCACATCGCCTACAAACACTATCACACAATGATCCAACATTGGGTGATAAATCTTATTCATAAGATCCATAAATGCAAGTGGAACATTTGTCAATCCAAAAGGCATCATAGAGAATTCGTAGTGCCCATAACAAGTTCTAAATGTAGTTTTCTAAACATCGTTCTCGTTTACTCTGAGCTGATGGTACCTCGTCCTCAAATCAATCCTTAAAAATACCTTATACGATTGTAACGCATTGAAAAGATCATCAATTTGTGGTGGTGGGCACTTGTTCTTAATGATCAACTTGTTAAGCATCCGATAGTCAATACACATCTTTCTTTTTCACAAATAGAATTGGTTGCTCCCCAAGGTGAACGCTCGGTATAATACATCGCTTCTACAATAACTCCTCCAACTGACCCTTAAGTTCCTTCAACTAACCTGGCGCCATTTGCTATGGTTGAAACAGGTGCTGCTCCTTATACTAAGTCAACGCAAATATCTATGTCCCTCTTTGGTAGAATTCTTGGTAACTCATCACCAAATGCATCCTTAAACTCCCTGATAGCTCCAATCTCCTCAATCTTTGGTCTAGCCTTTGTTACAACCACCACACTGGCCAAGTATGCTTCATACCCTTTTACAATCATTTTATGTGCCTTGACAGCTGAAACCAAGTGCACATTTCCTTTCTAATGAGTTCCACAAAATCTGATTTCTCCATGTCCAAGAATATCTAATGTCACCCATCTCTTCTTACAGTCCGATTTTGCTTCATACTTCAACCACCAATCCATACCTAGGATTATGTCAAATCCATCCTTCTCAATTAACACAAGAGTGATAAGTAATTATTTCCCATCACTACCGAAGGTAAATCCTTTAGACAGTACTTAGGCTATTCGAAACTTCCCACACTTCTTGCATGCGAAGATGGTATCTATGGTCTTCTGTCCACCTCTCCTATCCGTTGAACCACTTTCCTTGTTATTATTGTTCATTTTCTAGGTCTTCTTGCCCTTCCAACCATCATTCTGATGTCCTCCTTCCTAGCCTCCCATACATTTTAGTATTCTTTCTCCATATTATAAGAATCACTGACTGCATTTGCCACCATCAAAGTACTTTTCCATTACCTTAATGTCTCTTAAGATAAAAAATTTACCTTAAAGTCAACTGACTCATTGAATTTTCTTCTTGATTTCAAAATCACTTGCTTGAACTATTTCAGTCCTGATATGCAGTAACTAGAACGGTTGATGATGCTACTATAGAAAACCTACTTGCACTTTAAGATACAGTCTTCCTCTTCTATTAGAAACAAACATGCAAAAAATACCCTTAATGGGCACAATTACTACTACCCATCCCTTCCAAATAAATTAATGCAACAAGTACTAGCTATCATGGACATGCATAGATCGACCCTAAGCACCGATACCAAAATTGTAATGCCCCAATTTCAATAACACTATGTGTGAATCAGAGTAAAATTTTTTTGGTGGCGGGAAACGATAAATACTTCATTCAATATTCGTAATCATTGGAGCTGAAGCTCAAGTGCTTTAGCATTCAAAAATCAGATCAAAACACATCATTGGGGCATTAACTTCTGAATCAATTTTTGAACATAATAGTAATTGAAACCATAATATTATATATCTTTTTGCATCATCGATTAAATAGGATCTCGGATCGATGTATACTAACTAATATCTTATTACAATAAATGTTATTAGCACACACAAGTGCCTAACTTTAATCAAAGTAAATTGCAAAGAAAAGGAAATAGCTCATACTACAATTACTGTCTCTGGCTATCGCCCAAGTCCCAATACTCCTAAGCTTATCCTTATAAGTTGTAGTAAAAGGGGAGGTTGATATGGACTACTCACTAGGAAAACCTATAACCATAATCATACAACAACATATAATTCATACAAGACTAAGCTACAACAAGCATTAACTCATCACAATCATATCTGCATTTTTTGCATTCTCTCTTGGATTCTCTCTAAGACATTTCAGTATTTGATTTATTCTACTCATTTACCTTGATCTACACATAAGGTCTAATACACATGATCACTGTTGTGGAATTCTTTCCTTATCATTCATATGATGACGTGCAAAGAATGACTTAATTAGGGTTAAAATACTTTTTATACTTAATACTTAAGTCTAATCACATTCGACAATTGTATGAACAAAACTGCCCCGAACCATTGACACATGGCCATAGAAAAAATTTCATGTTAATGCATGTTTGTCTGTGGATTGCATAAATGAAATTTTAGTTGCTTTTCAACTTACAAATTTTTTAAATATTACAACTTTAGTTGTCGGTGAAATTACTCGTTTGTTGATTCCTAGAAGATTATCAACTATCCTATTTGGTTGTTCAAAATGAACTAATTAAGTTGCATTCATTTTCACAAACCAAGTACACTTAATGGGACAAATAGAATAAGATATTGGTGCTGTAAAAATTTAGCATTTTACCATTTGCACGATATTAAAACAAATTTGGCCACCAAAAATCCTATTCACATTTTTGCCTTCTTCATTTTAGTTTTAAAAAATAAATATATCCACTAATAAAAAATCATCATTTATTTAGGAATGTGTATAATGACGTTAAATCTTCACCTTATTGTTCTCAAGTGGTTTGCATCATGAAAGTCACTTGGTCTTAAAATCTTATCGTGATGTTCTTGCATGGATTTGGGATCACTATTTGTCAAAATGCCAAAGGGTGATATAATCACACTTGACCCAGATATCCTTCTGCAAGTCAATCTTATGGTGGATCTGGATTTCGTGATGCATGGCAAGAACCATCGTATTAGAACTACAAAAATGGCCCAACAAATTCTAAATCTTTAACTACGATTAGTTTAAATATAATTAAATTTGATCAATTTATTAAATAACCAAAAGTCATATGGAATTATGTAAACAAGCATAATGATGAAACAAGTGAAGGACTATTTTGTTCTAAACTTCGGGAAGTTATTCCACCCAAACATAAAAGTAAATACCTAAGTCAATGAAAAAAATTATCTATATTAGAACTTAACCTCTTATATTGGTGTGACGACCTCTAATTTTGCAACAATAAAATTTTATTTAGTAACCTACTCGACTTGGACTCTAGGAGACCTAATCGGATTTTAAATTGGGAAACTTGGAGTTGGACCAAAATTGTGGTCAACCTAAACTAGGAAAGTGAATTTTATTTGAAATCTTTTTAGTGCTGATTGAATGAATCTATCTCGAGTTATCTTATTTTTACTAATTAAAGTAGGCTTCCATTTTAAACCAGGATTTTGAGTGTCCAACCTAGCGCTGGAGCTGTGCCTGGTGCCAAGGTCAAGTGCATGGTTGTGCCTAGAGCCAGGGTTAGTTTGCAGTTGGGGTATGGTGCCAGGGTTAATGAAAGGAGAAGTGGTTTGGTACAAATCTTTTGAAGATACACTTCTAATTGGAGTAGGAATAAGGGAAGATCAGATGGACAATGGAGATGATGCCCTATAGACTAGGATTTCCTTTGGGTGCCAAGTATATAATTGAGAGAATCTTTTGGTTATTAACTTACCTAATTTAGGATAAACTCTAAGTGGAAAGAAGGATTAGATTTCCAATTAGAGTAGGACTCCAATTAGGGAGGGCACCAAGAATTAATTTGGGAAGATCATATTTGTTTACAACTCATCTGATTTAAGATAAACTTAAATTGCAAAAGGAGGTTTGGTTTCTTTTGGAATAGGACTTCAAATAGGAGGGGGCTCTAGGGAATTTTATTAGGAGAAGTAAGTTGTCTTAGATGGATTTGACTTGATTTGAGATCAAATCAAATAAGGTTAGATTGGTTGCACTCCTACCAGAAGTAGGAAAACCTAGTGCGCCAGCTCTTTAAGAAGTCATGGCCGGCCCTATTGCTTTGATCAACCATATCTCTCTCTCCCATAACCCTCGATCTCTTCCCTCTCTCCCTCTATCTTGACCTCGCATTGTTGGCCGACCTGAGCACACACACGAGGAGGTGTTGGATACTGAAGCTGAGGATAAACAATGAGAAGAATCGACAACAGTTTAGGTAGGGTGGTTTTACGTAGCATCTTCTAGGATCCTGTTATTTTTTAGTACCTAGATTCCTACGTGTTTGAAGTCAGATAATGTCATATTCTTGCTGATGTTATAATGATCTATATGCTTGAACGTGTGGTAGTTATATGCTCTATTGTCATGATTGTTTGAATCGATTTCAATCGGTTATTCAAATTTTGTCGTTATTACTCGTATTGAATTGATGAGAACCCTTATTACTTGTTGCTTCCTTGTTACTGCCTTTTTATATTCTTGACCTTGTTGTCCGGTCATAATGGTCCTATTTCATGAAGCAATTTGATACATACCTAATATAGACTGAGCCCTACCAATTTGAAATCTATCGACCAGAGACTCTCGTGCGTAGTCATGTTTCTTTCCGGGCAGTCTATAAGTATATACCATGTAATAAGCATGTTAATTAACTAGTGGTTTAAGTGGATATATTATTTAAGTAATGTATAAAACTTTAATTAAGCTAGACAGATGATCTCATAACAGATTAATGCTCTTGGCTAAAACTATTTCCTGCGCCAATAACTAATACTAAATAAATTGTAACTAGTTCAAGAAAAATCATAAAAATATGCATTTTTTGTATTAGGCTCTAGACACTCAGAGGTATCACAAGTAAATTTCTTCAATCTAGAACATGTATGTACTGTCATCAGGATTCGTGTAAATCCAGCCTTTCTGTTTTGAACAGAATCTGGTTTTCCTTAAATACCACCAATTGTGTTAGTCATGTAAACCAGTTAACTAGCAGTAAAGAAATGAAACTAATACTACATACATAAATCAATGTAGGCCGAAGTGTCTCTAATCAATTGTAGGTACTATATAAAAGACTACAGAAATCAAGTAGGGTGAATAGTTGTTGTCGATTTCATTGAAACCCAGACGAACTTGATAAAACCCTAATTGAATGTCATATGAGTATACAACTGATTGAAAACCTATTATTTATAAAATAGTTATTGCAAAAGTCTTTAAAGCATTGTAATTCTTTCTCAAGGGTTTCTCATTCAATTTCAATTACATGTAAGATGTACTGTTGCAGTTGGAACACTTATGTTAAAGCTATTCGTTACATAGTTGGTTAGAATCACAAGCGTCAGTTCCCATAAGGATCGTTGTGAGGCTCTATATACTTTCAACATTTCTATTTTGCATAATGACTGTTGAGTCAGTTCGACATCTTTGTATTGCATATTAATTGAAATCATGTCCTCGTAAGGCTTCGTATACTTGCAAGGCTCCCGTCTATTCCACAAGGACCTTGCTAGACTTTGCATACTCGCAAGACCTCCTGTCCATGAGAAACTATCATAGTATGCTCAATAAGCCATGACAAATATGTGAGGCTTCGTATACTTGTAGGATCTCCAAATTATTTTGGAAATTCGAGGCTTCGTATACTCACAAGGCTCCTGCCTTATTAGGCACCAATGCATGCTATTTAGTCAGGCATCACAAAAGGCCTATAGTCTCCACCCATTGTATCCGTGAGGACCTATGGGGCCCTCACCCTAGACTCACAACAAGTTTCAAAGAAAAAACCCCTAGTGATGATCAAGTAAGTTTCCACAAGGACTTGCGAGGCCATGTCTGTGGGAAACCATATGGATCTGAGAGCATAAATTGAATTCTTCCTTACACAATAGATGTTTATGGAGTTGATGAATTTGGACATTGAGTTCCTTATGATTATGATGATTCACATCTTCCTATTGATGGTAACATAATTGTAGTTCCATTTACTTCTGCTTTTGCTTACAGTATTGTGTTTGAACTTTATTTTATATCTCTGCTATGGTTCTGTATTCTACTGAGTATTTCTTCAGAGTATTCATGCATCCTGTGTCACGCCCTGAAATTTCAAGCCTCAATGGAGTGCGGAAGTCGACCTTAAAGCGAGAAATTTTTGAAGCCAAATTTCGGTAACGCAACTGAATACCCATTCACCAGTCAACCACAACATCTAAAAAGGATGTGTAATTGAAACCACTCAGTCATTTGAATCAACATCATCAAACCATATGAAATAAAAATTCTTAATCTCAAATTATCCCAAAATAAAAGTCATTAAAATCTCTTAACAGAATCACTAAACTTCTTGGCACACAGGCCATTAATGTCATAGCTATTTATTTTAAAAGCAACATAAACTTCGTAACTATCTGACTGCAATCCTTGAGCTTTTCTTTCTGCTGTAACATTCTCCAAATCTAATCTTTATCTACGCCTGCATCACAGGATGCATGAGTATTTCAAAGAAATACCAGTAGGATGTAAAACCCACACAAATACAAAAGATACAATATATAACAATGCATAAAATTTCAACAACAACTCATAAATCAGCAATATCGATATCCAATATAAGGAATTTCATTACCAGAAATCATCATCAGTCACTAAGACTCCAAAAACGCTAGAATGTATGGAGATAATATAATTAATAAAAAACGCTAGAATGTATGGAGATAATATAATTAATCAATGATGCAAACATTGAGAGTGCATAAGAAAAACATCATTCATGGAGACTTCAACTATCATAAACGTATGGAGCTACAACTTTCACTCTCATATATCACCACTTCCATGTGGTTTCTTGCCAGACTATCCTAGAGGTTCTCTCCTTGGAACCTACTGTTATGTCTAGGATATTAGCTCTATTAGTGCTCATGTAATGCCTCTCTTTGGGCAAGAATTTAACAAGGATCCAAAGATATACTCTCTTAACACATGGACTTTTGAGTCTTATTAACTCTCATCCTGGTAGGGTCTCTTAACTCAGGGGCTTTTGAGTATTATTAACTCTCTCCTTAGCTGAATTTCTTAACTTAGGGGCTTTTGAGTATTATTAACTCTCACCCTAGCTGAATCTCCCTTAACGCAAAGGCTATTGAGTATCATAGCTCTCACCCTGGCTGAGTTTCTCTTAACACAGGGGCTATTGAGTATCATTAGCTTTCACCCTGGCTGAGTTTCTCTTAATCCAAGTGCTTTTGAGTATTCTACAACTCTCAACTGGACAGAGTCTCTCCTAATCCGAGTGCTTTTGAGTATTCTACAACTCTCAACTGGATGGAGTCTATTATGGCTTTTACCAGCATACTACGAATGTCTTCACTCAGGTACTATTGAGACTACCCATCTCTCATCCTGGGAAACTAATTTACCTCTCTTGGGCAAAATCTCACAAGGTTCTTATAACGAATCTCTGATGTAACTATTTACTCGAAGGAAAGGTATCCTCTATGAAGAACATATTCATTCTGATAACTAGCTCACGAAAGAAGTACAACAAAGATTTCAATTCCCTTTCAAAAGTCTGACTCAGTAAAGGAGTACCAATAAGATTACTTAATCTCTATCGTCACATAACTAACCATAGAAGTATCAAAATAAAGTGTCAACAACAGCAGTATCACACATTGCCTTAACATAAGTGGAACTATTCTAATACTCAACTTCGGTCATAGAAACATTGATCCAAACTTCAAGGTTTAAGACTTTAGTCAAAGAGGATGATGTTTCGGCTTCCAATTGACAACGCAGTCTAGTCAATATCAACCATGAAACACATAGGACTTACTAAACACCAAACTACCCACTATTAGCCCATGATATTAAAGTATTATACTTAGTCCATTCAGCTATAATTCTTTCTGGAAGATCTTGTATAACACATATTACTTTCATAGTATACTTATTTTAGCATAGGGTAATGTTTTGCTAAATTTTCTCCTACTTTTACCCTAATTACAGTATTCTGTTTTTATATATTAGTTGAATTCCGGTTCTTCCCAGAATCAGCACAGATTAAATTACTCTCTGAAATTTTTACTGTATATAGTCCTTTGAGTCTAGTTTCTAAGCCAATAGACGGCATATTTTTCTGAGTTTATTTGAATTAGTTATGAATTATTTACTACAGACTATCAGTACAGAAATAGTTTTGGCCGAGATTAAGACTCTTCATTAAACTCGATTATCTCACTTAATAACACATTATAGGTGATAATATATTATTAACAGATAACCATACTCCCCTCCTAAATTAATTACAGACCTTAGGATTGTCGAGAATTACCAAAGTATACCCTTTAATCATGTTATATATCATATAACAATTGACCCCTACATCTTCACATTAAGAGCATGATTATATTCAACTCATGAATAAAAATACTACACATATTCATTCCCAAACAAGGTCACATATTTGACATCAGAACTTAAATCATAAACATTCATATGATTGAAATAAATCACAAAGAATAGTGGTAAAATCATCCTACACTTAATTCACCGAAGATTCCGCCTTTCTACTCGTTGCTCGTCTCCTCCGCTTCCTCCAAAGCTCCCGCTCCAAGCTCTTGCAAACTCCACAAGAAGAAGCCTTATAGGAGGTGGGTGAACGTGAGAAGGAGAAGGGGAAAGGTCTCTGGACGTTCTAGGGCTAGGTTTTTCAATAGCACAAGCCAACTCTCTAGGGTTTATATAGAGTTTGGGGAGAATCCCTTCTTAAACTAATTTTCCATATCATGGACACTTCTCACCAATGAGAAGGCCTCAAGATCCCTCTAGAGATATGCAATTTAAGTCCAGTTGGGATTTAGTATCTTTCCCAAACAAATCCGCCCTAAAATTAAGCTAAAAATCGCAAAACTGCAACCGGCGATCGATCAGCGATACGGCGATCGATCGTCGCATGCGCTTTTCTACACTACCGCGTTACAGCCGATCAATCGCAATTATTGCCGATCGATCGCTTTACCCGAAACAAAATAATCAATAATCATAGTAACTACGATTGATCGTTTTGATAAGCGGTCGATCGGTTCAATTTGCCGATCGATCATTTGTTCTGACGATCATTTGTTCTCATATCTTTTCACTCCGAACTCCAAAACGCGCATAATTGGTGGCATTGGAAAGCTCTTCTCACCAACTTTAATTCTCATAAGGCAAAACATAATCATCTCAAACATTAAGAGGGTCAAATTTCGGTTTTAATATACTTACTAATTTTTTGGGTGTTACATCCTGTTGTGCAGGTCACTACTTGAAAGAGTAGTGAGATTACATGGATTGTTAAGAAAGTTCGTAGTTTATATGCTTTATTTCAGTTTATTTCAAAATAATGTAATAAAAGGTGGTTGTGCCATTAGGGAATAATTTCAAATTATTACTTACAGTTCTTTATGGATTTTTATTTATTAATAGACTCATCCTATGAGCATTATCATTGATACACTTTTTATCATTGTGTGAAAGACGATAGAATTCCCTGTGACGTCCCAATTGTTCGGCATGTTTAAAAGATTCGCACTACAATATGAGCTGAACAATTGGTGTGTGATAGTTGGTCTTGGCAATACGAAAATATGATTTTTTTATAAGTATAAACTTCTTTATAGCTCACTGCCATCGTGACGCTGAAAAATGCTGAGATCCCCATGATGTCGTTCGCCTTGTCTTACGCCCCACACAAATGTTCCCAACAAAATGTAATCAAACATGATTATCGCAACACCTAGACAATCCTAGACCACCACTTCTCATTCTAGAAATTTTGTGTATAATCTGAACCCATGGACTGGTTGGTTTTAATCATTCGCGCTTATTTGTCCAAATACTGGACATACTCTTGGTGAAGCCTCTCTAAGCCCGAGTCAAGACTTTTTTCACATTATTGCTATTGAAAATTTTGATTAAGAGGTCGGTGAAGTCTTTGTCTAAGTGAGAGCCAGAGCTAAACGGGCCGAGCCAGCTCACGAGATTTTTTGGCTCGGCTCGGCTAGACTTTAGGCTCGGCTCGTCCCATAACGAGCTGAGCTCGAGTCGGCTTGCCAGCTTATTTGAGCCGAGTTTAAACGAGCCAAGCCAAGTATCGTTGGGCTCGAGCTCAACTCGTATTGGGACGAGCCTATATATATAAATATAGATATATACATATATAAAATAAATATATTAGTATGTATAAATATCTATTTGTAAGAGATGCCAATAGACTAAGTATTATCTTTATCATTTTGTAAATACAACAAATATATTGATATTTTATATATACAAGTACATGGTGTTTTATTTAGTTTTCTAATTTGGACACAGAGGGATATCATATTTTTAGTTTTTAATAAATAAATAAGAGTTTTATTTTTTAATAAATGTAACTTTTCATTTTTGTTATGTTTCACATGTAATATAACCAAAGCTATTAAATTGCAAAGGTATGTTTCGAATGTGACACAACAGTGTTGTGACAACATACTCATTTTAGGTTTTATTATGAGCAAAACTGAAATTTGCGCATCTAAAAAATAAAATACCATATCTTTAGGAAGCCATTCTATATTGCTATTTTCCCTTCCATCTTTTAAGAGCTTAGAACCTCTGCATATGCAACTTATGACTCCGTCACATAAGATTTTTATCATTGTGGGTCCTAATTGTTAAAAAAATCAATTTCTTGTTCACACAAGAAGATATAATACATACTACTTGGGTGCGAAGTTTTTGAAGAGAAATACAAAGCCTCCAAGCTCAATATGTGCTTAGAACTATTTATCAGAAATGTGGAATAATTAGAGATAGTTAAATTGTTTTACTATTTCGTTACTGATTAAGTGCCCTTATCAAGGCAAATTTTGCTTTCTACTAAACATTGAATTTATTTTTTTCTCACTTCATCGTAAATCAGAGAAGCTGGTGTTCGATATTTTTTTTAAAATATGATAATTTTTTGTACAATCAACTCTACCAGTATCTTAAAATTCAAGAATTACCACTAGAATTTGAAATTTTGAGCTCGAGCTGAGCCATGCCCAAGCTCAGAGAAGATGGGTTTTGATTTAATGTACATGGTGTTCAGATTAGATTCAACGGATGAAGTTGTTACAATGGGTTTTAGCCAATTGAAAGAAAAAAAAGAAAGGAACAAAACCTAAACCGACCGGTTCAGTGGTCAGTTCGGTCAGAAATAAAAAAATTAAAACGACCCCGAGCTCGAGCTCGGGTGTTCTAACAGAAGAACAAAGTGCTCTTGAGGATAAACCAGACGGTGGTCCTAGGCAGAAAAGATCTAATCCGATGATTTACATCCTAGAAGAAGACGGACGCTAATTTAAAGTAAAAAGCCATTTAGATTAGATCCGACAAATGAAAGTGCTACAATGGGTCTTAACCCAATCGAAAAAAAAATAAAAAGGAAGAGAATTGAACTGGCTCGTGGGTTCAGTCAGAAAAAAAAAGATAAAAAAGAAGGGTGTTTAGCAGGCGACAGACAGAGCTATGCTTGTGAGCTCATGGCGAGGCGACGGCGGAGCAACAGATAGAGCTCGAGGAGCTCATGCGAGGCCGGCGACGGAGCGATGGCGGGGCGACGACAGAGCGATGGAGAGGTGACGACAGAGCAATGGCGAGGCAACGGTGGAGTGATGGCGAGGCAACGACGGAGTGATGGCGAGGCAACAGTGGAGCGATGGCAAGGCAATGGCGGAGCGATGGCACGGCGAGAGCAGAGCAATGGCGAGGCGACCCCAGAGTGAAGGTGAGGCGACGGTGGTCATGGACTTGAGCTCGAGAGGAGAGGTCGACGGTGGTTCTGGTCTCTGCGTATTGGCCAAGCACAAGCTTGCGTCTTTCTGACCCTTCGCACTCAGCCACCTTCTGTCGGCCCCTGTCTCTGCGTATTGGCCACGCCACCGAGCTCAAGGTGGTCTTTCCTATCCAGGGCACTCAGCCACCTTCCGTCAGGCTGGAACTTTCAACTCTGGCCAGTCTTCATCCAGTCTTAGTCTAGTTCGCTACCGCTGGGTGGTTTCTGCAACAATCGGCTGCCACCGCCGACGTTGTACCCTTCTCCGCCAGTACCGCCATCTCCGCTTCTCCAGTCGTTGACATTGGTGGGTGCTTCTTCTCATCCTCGCCCCGCTCTCCCTCCTCCTCTTCCTCTCCCTCTCCTCCTCCCCGGCCTCCTTCACCTTCTCCACCATCGAATCATTCATCCGAGCCTCCTTCGAGTCTCTATTTTTCTCATAGGGGAAGCAGCGGTGGCGGAAGGAGGAGCTCAAGCCTGGGTTGAGCTTTGTGCCGAGCTTTCCTATTGTAGGTACTCGAGCTCGAGCTCAAGCCAAGGTCTAAAATTTTTAACGAGCCGAGCTCGAGCTGGGGGAGTAGGAGCTATAAACGAGCCAAGCCAAGCTCGAGCTCGAATTAGAAATTTTGAGCTCAAGCTAGGCCATGCCCAAGCTCAACTCAGCTCGGCTCGTTTACACCCCTAGCCCAAGCATTTGCCCCTATGGGTGACAAAACCCGTACTTGTCATCGGGGTTTCTTAGTAGTTCAGAGATGGACACCGTGCCTTTCTTAGAAGCCAATCGGTCACAGCTGCGAAGGTCCATGGTGGCCTTGTGATGTGCTTCAAGACGTATTGCTTTATCTGTTAAAAAAAAGTCATTTGAGCTCATTAACATCTGTCATGCTCTCCTTTGCTTCCTTAGCCAACCAGTGCATGTACGATTTCTGCCGTTTATTTTTTTTTTGTTCATTATGTTAATGTAGTGCATTATTCCTATTAATTTTGCTAATGGAACACACTATTTGCGCTATCCCTTCCTCATTCCATGCCCTCAGGCTATCTATTTAAACACACACAAAAAACAATGTTGATTAATTTATGTAAGGTATTTCTCTAAATTCTTTATAGAGATGGGATCTTATATTAACTAATCTCTCTTAGTTATAAGAAATTAGAGTATTTTATCCAAAGGAAACTTATAAAATAAAATGCGAGAATATTCATGAAGCAATTCAGCCCTAATTAGTCATCCTCGCATAATAAAATAAAAAATATAGCTAATGAGGGAAGAAGGAGCTTTATATTAAAGTCATTTTTTGTAATAGATGAAAGAGTATATTTCTATGCCGGCAAACTCCTTATTACAATGCGAAAACAGTAAACAACCTAAATTCTAGAAACTATAAGACTGAGAGTTAAAACTCTCAAATTTCACATGAATATGCTCTATGCATCAGAACAACCTAAAAGCTAGACCGAGAAGGCATTAGAAATAGTGATAAGTTGTTATATATCTGTATTGTAATCTGCATATTAAACTGGGGGGGGGGGGGGGGGGGGGGGGGGGGGGGGCATAGTTTTGTGAATAAAGGGATGGAAACAAATAAGAAACATGAAACTGATCTTTGTTTAAGAAAACGCATAAATGATATATTTAAAAATGTGAGGAAGTAATCATCAACATCGTGCCGTAGAATACATGTTCAAAGTGTAGGTTTTGCTTTCAATATGATTTTTTTTTTGTATGTAGATGTTAGTTGGAAATTGCAAATCGTGTATTCTTTTATGAATAATTATTGTCTGTGCACGTGTTTTAACCATCTCTATTCACCTGATTCATTTCAATCGTGGGAACACATATTTTTGGACGGAGGGAGTAACTTGTAGTCTTGATTGATGCATGGCAAGAGTGTTGAAATGTAGATATAACAGTCCCGTAAGTCTGCGCTCAGCGCATCTTCAGGCACATTCGATTCATCAAATTGAGATTTGACGGTGTGAGCTAATCAGCTAATACAGAGGCATGACTATTTGTTATTAAACTAGCCAATGACTTGGGGAAGAGATATTACATTTTATCGATTAATCTGAGACATGTCTGATTGCAAAGATAGATTCTGATTCCAATTGTCTTTAACTATTTAGAGGTTTTAAACTGGTCATCACTGATCATCAATTTGCTATTTGTGTTGGCTTATGAATTAGGTTTATGTCCATGTATTTCCATTTTATGTTTTTTCCTTTTTAAGGGCCAAAATAAATTAAAGGTTATATATAGAATGAGGAGCTTTAGTCTGTGCCTACGCTTAGACACATCTCACAAACTCCTATGCACTCACACAAGTTGTCATGGCACACTGGCCTCATGTGAGGCACTACCAAGAGTACTAGTGTTGATAGTGCACCTACAAGCCGATCCAAATCCTCTAAGTAGTGCTGCTCATAGTTCACTCTGGCGGTTTTTTTGGCGTCCCTTTTAATGCATGCGCGCCGCACATATATATATATATATGAACACACTTTTTAATTTAAAAAATGCTTCTTCTCTTGCTTTATTTTCACGGTCACCTTAGGTGCCTCTCATGAAAATGTTGTGGGTCCCACATTTTATTTTCTTTCACCATACTAGCACATGATGTTGGCCGTGAAGAAAAAGTGGGATGAATAGCAGTACTCATAATTTTTGTCATAAGAAACATACTTAATTTTATACAAAATAAGCCTACAGGTCATGCAAACTTGTTCATGGAGTGAAGGACTAGATATACCAACTAGCATAGGACCATTGTTTTTCCCTTTGGGATGAGTAGTTCCCTAACCCATTTGAGAGAGGCCACCCCTTAACACAGTCGGTGGATGTCATGATTTGTGCATTTTCAGTGGTGGTTGTCCACTCGTAGGCCGGTTGGCCTGTAGTGCCAACCGGCCGTAATCCATCTGTCCTACATTACTAGTCACATGTGCTTTACCAAAATGAACTAATTTTATTTCATCTCGGGATACCAAATGTGACTATTGATATGCGATGGAGGGAGTTTTTCTTTCTCCATAAAAAATCAGCCTAGTTGGATAAAATTAGCTCTTGTCAATGGCCATCCTGATTTCACCACTCCCATTTGATTGCCAAGACCATCTAAATGCTGCTCTCATTAGGGTTTTTTTTACTAGTAGCTGATCAATCTCGAGTTTAAATCTGATGATATAAACAATAATGTAAGAGGGCTCCATCTTACCAGAGCAAGATAGAGCAGTTGCTGTCCCACGTAAAAACCAGCCCGTGCAGCTCATTCATGTCCTATTTCTATCGTACGAATGCATTCACTTCCTTGGCCCCCCTTCAAGATGAATGAGCACTTGGCCTCCCATGTGATCTCTTCATTATTCAGACCCACCCATGGACCCACATCCAGGAAGGGCATGGACCCATTGGATCCTGCCATTGATCCTTGTGGCCCGGAGCATCGTCGAGGCAGCGGCTGCCACTTGTGTTTGGTGGTGGGCCAATGAGTTTCTTTGGTGGTTTTCTCGGCAGTAAGAATTTGAAGGACACTGTGAGGCCCATGTAATTTAATGGGCCGACCTGGGCTAGCTATGGGAAGTGCAGGTAAGTGGATAATGACATAGACCCGGACCTAGTCCGACGGTGGAAACTCGATATTATGGACACTGAGTTGGGCCGAAGCTCATCAGGATAGTGACCCTGTAGGAACCCATGTTGCCACGTTTCAGACGCTTAGTCATGCATTTCATGCCCCTTCTTACCTTCCAAGAACAGAGGAAGTGAATGTCAAGTTTTTTTCATTGACTGGGTCTTGTCGGATCTAATAGGGCACAGGTGACCCTTGTTGGGTAAGTGGATCTTATTTCGATTTAAATGAAGGATGGGACTTTTCAGTACCCCCAAAAAAAATTGTACGGTATTGAGTGCTCACGACGACAATATAGGAGAGAGATCCCGAGAGAATATCCCAATGCTTAGTAGAACCTAAAGTTGATGAGAATAGTGAACCCTCTCACTATTTTTCTCATTCGCGAATTTGTCAGTGAACTCCACTGTAAGATACTCCCCTCTGATCACTTTTAATAGATACATTTTTTTTTCAAATACAGTGTATTAAAAAAAACTGTATCGATTAAAAGTGAACGAAGGGAGTAGATACTGAGACTCTTGATGGTTGGGTTCTATCGTCAAATATATGACGGTGGTTCACCAGTGTCAGGTTGAGCTCAAGAATGGTTGATGTTCACTATTAATCGAATAAGATGGCATTTTGTCGATGGAACTCGAGTGTCATATACTGAGACTCTTGCCGGTTGTCTTCTCTACATTAAGATATAACATTGGATCCCTATAGTCATATTGACTTGGGGATGCTTGAGGAGCATAGTCGAGGGTGAGGAGGATCATGGAGGGACATTTATTCATTTTGTCACATTACTTTTGATTTCCAGTAATTATGTGTTGTTTGTTCTTCAAAAGATGAGGTTAGTCCTAGGGAGCAACACAATAAATCCGGGTTTACGTACTCTATTGCTCATCTTAGTTTACAGATGGCAAGTTTGGTAATTGAGACCAAGAACGTGAAGTCGATTTCCCACATTTTTAGTTGGTAGAAGTACTTTGAAATATTTGGATGACAAAATGTTTTGTTTTTAGACACTTTTCTTTTAGCTTGTTCCTTTTTTTTGTGGCTGACCTGAAATTGTTGGGAAAAGGCGTTGTTTGATAAGGTTATAATTATGATATAAATGGATACTGGTCATTTCCTTAATTATTGGGTCTGTTGCAAGGAATGTCGTATCGGATATCGGTAAAATATCAGTCGACCAAAGAGATAAAATATCGGAGATATTGTGTAAAAAAATATCGGTGGTCAAAAACTAGTTTTTACTATATATTTTTACAATATAACTTTTAAAATGAGTGTGCTCATTTAGACAAGCATAAATTTTAAAAATATGTGTTTGCGTTTTAAACATGTATTATTCCACTTGGTATAGGATGGGAAACAAATGTGAAAGTTGATTTTTTTTAAAAAAAAATTAATTTAATTTTTTTTTTAAAAAAGGGTATTTTTTAAAAATATATCACACCAAAACCGATATATCGGCAATATTTTAAAAAAATTCGAAAATGATATTGCAGTATATCATTTTACTGGTTGAAGGCCAATATCGATATATCGGTGATATATCGCTGATACAAAATTCCTTGGTCTGTTGTGTCAATGTTATGAATGCCATCTGCCATGGTTGGCATACTTATATTCCTTGATTTCGATATCTGATATGCATCTTATTTATTGCATTTGTTTCCAGGTTGAATTACTGCATGTTTTTTGTTTGGAGATGAGCTTTTCCTTGGTCTTGCTAGTTACGTTTGACATGTTGATTGAGGGTCGCTTTTGTTAAAAGGTGTCTCCACATGTTCTAAGCATCTGCTTAACTCTACTCATGTATGTTATAAACAAAATTCCTAGTTAATCGTATGTCAAAATAAAAATTCCAAATTAATATATTGTAGTTCCTTAGGATTTGTTATGATATTGGTTTCCTTTATAAAGGTTAGTGTCATTAGAGATGCAAGTCTTAAATATACTTATTCATCTCTTTTCTCTAATGTATCTTTTCAGGTGGAGATTAAGGGAATAGTGCTTCTTGGTGTAAACATGTGAAGAGAAATTGTTCCTGGTTTTCCCGAATCCTGTTGTCATTTGGAAAGAAGAGCATGGTCAGGCCAGTGTTTTTTTTTTTGGGTAAAGCATTGTCAAGCCATTGTTGCGTACAAAAATTACCCAGGTGATTAATCGCCGTGCATGGTAAGATGCCACTTTTTAAAAAAAATAAAAACTAAGGCTGCACCAAAAAAACAGACCCAACCCAACCCAGATAGAATCGACCCGACATTGACCCAGGTCGGATCCTATCTCGGGTAGGGTCGGTTCCAAGATTTAAAAACCCGCTTCTATCTCGGGTAGGGTCAGGTTTGGCTTTAAAATACCCAAGAACCGACCCTACCCGAGATATACCATTTAAACCCCTAATTTTCTAATATATACAAATTTTTTATTATTATAATTATATAAATTATTTTATTAAAATATATATTCCTATCTCGGGTTCTCAGGTATTGCGGGTTCTATCTCAAGTATGGTCGGGTTTTCGATTTTTTGGGTTATCTCGGGTAGGGTCATGTTCTACTATACCCGAGGCAACCTGATCCAAGATGCAGCCTTAAAAAAACCACCTTGTCGGGTGGGGAGTTACGCAGACTGTCAGTTTATTAAAATAAGGAATAAGGAAAAACCAACTACAATGGGGGACAAGATGCTGAAACCCCAAACTACAACCAAACTAGCTTACATAAACAAATAAGAAGCATCTAACTTCTAACTCTCAGATTCCATAAGCCTGACCAATCACATGATATAGAACCCTTTAGGAGTGGAGCTCCGGAGGAGTGGATAAGAAGATCCTGGCATTTATAGAAGAGCAAGCAACATTAGCAAGATAATCTGCGACAGTGTTGGCTTCCCTGAAGATGTGGTGAACTGATATTGAATGGCTTGACACACAAGATTTAATTTCATCAACTATGTCTTATACTCCAAGGAACAGAATACTGGTTAGTGATCATTTTAACTAATGATAAAAGAGTCTGTTCCAATGATAAGAGGTAGATATCCAAAACAAACTGCATGCTCAACCCTTCTGTAACACCCAGAAAATTAGTAAGTATTTTAAAACCTAAATTTGACCCTCTTAATGCTAGATTTGGTCATGTTTTGCTTTGTGGAAATTAAAGTTGGTGAGAAGAGCTTTCCAACGCCACCTATTATGCGCAATTTGGAGTTCGGAGTGAAAAGATATGAGAAATTGAATTTTTATTAAACGTGACAGCGATCGACCGCCTTAAGATCCGATCGATCGGTAAGCTAAACCGATCGACGCCTTATCAAAACGATCGATCGTAGTTACTGTGATTTGTGAATGTTTTGTTTCGCGTAATGCGATCGATCGGCAATAATGGCGATCGATCGGCTGTAACGCAGTAGTGTAATATAACGCATACGACGATCGATTGTCGTATAGTCGATCGATCGCCGGTTGCGGTTTTGCGTTTTCTAGAAGTATTGTTGGGGTGGATTTGCTTGGGAAAGATGTCAAATCCTAATTAGACTTGTTTTGCACGTCTCTAGGAGGATTGTGAAGCTTTCCCATTGGTTGAAAGTGTCCATAATTTGGAAGATTAGTTTGAGAATGGATTCTCCCCCAACTCTATATAAACACTAGAGAATTGGCTTGTGCTAATCCTAGAACGTCCAGAGACTTTTCCCTTCTCCTTCCCACGTTCACCCATCTCCTTGGAGGCTTGTTCTTGTGGGAGTTTGCGAGAGCTTGGAGCGGGAGCTTTGGAAGAAGTGGAAGAGACGAGTAACGCGTAGAAAGGCGAAATCTTTGGAGGATTAAGTAGGATGGTTTTTCCCCTCTTCTCTCTTCTGATTTTATGCTCTTGACAAGTTTTTTGATTCAGCACCTTAGTTATTGTTTGGATTCTTGTGAGATGAATGTATTATGTCCCTATTTCTATGCGTAGTGCATCATAAATCATATGTGCATTCATGTTTCACTTCTAGATGGGAATTCGCATCTAAAGTCTAATGCTTTATTAACTTTTCAGAGACTGGAAGTTCTGATATTGTTTGGTTGATGATGATCCATGTTAAGTTTGTGCCTTTAAGGTGTGTCTTACATTAATTATCTTATTTGGGGTGCATTAATGATTACAAACTATGTTATATATAGATGAACATAAGAAAGGAGTGAACTTTAGTAATTCTAGATAATTCTAGGTTCTGTAATTGGTCTAGGAGGGGAGAATATGGCCTGTTAATGATGTATTATTATTTATAATGTGTTGTTAAGTAAGATAATTAAATTTAATTAAGAATCTTAATCTCGGTCAGAACTATTTTTGTGCTGACAGTCGGTGGTAAATAATTCATAACTAATTCAAATAAAATCGAAAAAATATAAAATCAGTAGGGTTATAAACTAGACGCACGAGGGTATTATTAGTAAAAATTTCAGAGGTTAAGTCTTAGTGTACAGAGCACAGTATCCGTCAGAAAAGGACTGTTGTGCAGGAGACAGTGAGCAGAATTTGAGAGAAAATACTAAGTATACAAATAACATCATATAATATGATATGATAACGATTAATATGTTAATAACAGTAATTGGACTATATACTTATAGAATATCACAGTAAGAATTGGGTTAGATGTAATTCAATTATGAGGGATAATCCTTTGAACAAGTGATTCATAACTATCTATTTTAAAAGCATTGATGACTGTTTGATATTCTACTTAGAATTCAAATCATCTAAGATTCTTTGATTTCTTATCTCTGATATCTGTATTATAAACTCTAATGCGAATGAGGAATTCCTATCTAGAGCTGAGCATGAAAGGTATGTATTGATTGTATGTTACTCCTTGTGTGAGTTGTCATTATTCGAAGTGTTTGGGTTGTCTTGTTATTCTATGCTACTCCAATGAGTGAGTTATGTGTTGACTAAAGACTTTGATGCTTCTATCCATACTCCTTGAGAGAGTCTATTCTGGTAAGAGATACCTTATGATCTTAGAGTGTTGTGACCTCTATTCCTTTGAGATATTGCTCATATTGATTACATGATTGTTTCTTCCACTGGAGACCTTGCGAGACTCTCCCCATGGTGGTTTCATAGTATGCTCAATTAAGCCATTGCTAGATCTTGCGAGGTCACTTATATTTATGAAATTACGATTCCATACTGCCCGAAGGGAGGCACTATACGTACGTTAGATTGTGGACATTACGGAAGGTCCTCAGTCTCCGCCCATCGTATCCATATGCACTGGTGGGGCCAGCATCCTAGACGCATGGCAGGGTTCCAAAGAGAGGACCCCTAGGGTGGTTCTGGTATATTATTTTAGTCACTTGCGAGCGACCAGGTTAGCGAGCAGAAATTGTAACTCCTTTCACTTTAGATGTCTGGAGCCTTTAATATGATTGTCATTCTCTCCTTACTCATATGTGTAGTAGGAGCCTTATTGATGTTTTTCCTATACTTGCGAGTTGGAATTGTTATTGACTAACCTTGTAGGTGTATAGACCTCAGTTAAGTTCAGATGTTGTGGAATGCCTATGACCTTTCTTATACTTATTCTCTTCATACTGCTTGTTTTAATTCAGTGGGTTTTTACATCCTACTGAGTGTTTCTATGAAATACTCATGCATCCTCTGATGCAGGAGTAATTAAAAAGTGAGATCAGGAAGTGCAGTAGTGGAATGGCGGATTGAAGGCGCCGAGAAGAGTTTAAAGATTATTTAGTTATTTATTTTTGCTTTTATTAATGTTTATGACATTATTGGCGATTGTGTGCCATAGACTTATAGGCTTATTTTAATTGACTTTCTTAAATGGATTATTATTATTAAGTAAATTCATTTCATAGTATTCATTGATGTCTATTATTGTATTACACTGATTGTGGGCATAATCGGTTACACGTCCTTTTGAGATGATTGTAATTGGTTGGTAAATCGACTGTTCGATCGCGTGCCCGGGATCTCTACCTCGAAATGTACTCCATTGATTGGCTTCCGCACTCCGATTGAGGTATGGGATTTCGGGGCGTGACACCTTCAGCCATAGCTTTCACTTTAGCAGTTAAATTTGTAGTTTGGCCATAAAAATGAGAAAACCCGAACACCATATTAGCATTACTATTACGAATAGCACTTCCTCCTCTTGAAGTGTCAGGGTTCCCTTTGGAAGCTCCGTCTACATTCAACTTCCAATATCCAATCGGAGGTCGCAATAAGCTATACCCGGTAAGTAAACCTGTATTGTACTTAATTGAAATTCCCTTAAAAAATTCTCGGAATGTTTTTTTTTTCAAGCTGACCGAAAACCCTTTCATAACTTTCAACTACTTGAAGAACCTTCCGAACAAAAGAAGCCTTTCACATTGCAAAACAAGACAGTGCCATCAGCATATGAAGGGTGCGTTTAGAAGGGTGATAGTTGCCAACTATCACGCTGAAAATCCTTTGTCAGCCCGAAAAGTGTCTGTTTGGTGAAAGTGAACAAATCAGGGGCTGACGAGGAATTTTCACCTTTCATCCCAAATTGTCAACTTTCAGGCCTGAAACACTAATACTCAATGAAGTGAGCATCAGTGTGATGAGAATTCACCCTATTTTCAGTATTTATTTTCGTCAGCTCTCCAACCGAAGTGATTAACTTTTGGGCTGACGAGAATCGTCACCTTTCACACTTCATCATCCAAACACACCCAAAATATGAGAAATGGATTTGATTCGAGGAATATGGTAATCTATCTCCTGATTAGTCACATGTAAATTCAATAAACCTCTACTGAGAACCTCTTATGCAATGATAAAAAGACTTGAGCTAAAGAACCACTCTGATGTAGACTCTCATCTACAATGGAGAAGAACAAAGGGAAATAGAAAAGCTAAGCTAGAGCAAAATAAAACTAATTTGTATTTGACATCTGATATACCGTTTTGGTCATAGGCCTTACATATATAAAGATTAAAAATAGCCTAATCCTAATAGTAGTAAATCCTAACTAGGAATCATTATTAGATAGGAAATCCTATTCCTAATAAAAGTAAGAGACCCTAATTGAGTCCATAACATTTCACCAACGCTTCCGCATCACCTCGTCCTCGAGGTGCTCTTGTCGTTTTGCAGCAAAGGCGAGAATGCAAAATGCTCAACTTCATCAAAATATGACGGAACCACCAAGGTTCCTGTAGACAAGTCACGAAGAGTCCGCCTATGGAGAAAGCTCCGGATAAGGAAAGAGGCCCACATGATATATGACAGGTTTGAACCAGCCCAAGGAGTAGGCTCGAGGTGGTGCGGTGGTGCGACCGACAGTATAAAGCTCGCAGCTTGCGGAAGGTTTAGCAGTCGAGCTAAAGGTGGCTCCTTTCCGCTTTCCGATGCTTCCCCACCCTCCTCCTGGCCGCTACATCCTTCTTCCGAACCGTTTCCCTCCTCCGGTCCTCCCCCTTCGGCTGGAGGGGGAGGACCGGAGGAGGGACACGAATAGGGCCAGGTATCATAGCCGGAGAAAGGGAGGAAGACGAGAGAAAAGGTAAAGGAAAGCTGAATTCTTTATTGCATAACCCTAGAAGGAGGAAGAAGAACTCCTTATAAAGACAAGAGAAGGGAGGCATTGCCGATCGAGGGAGGTGATGGGGTGGGAAGGAGGGACCGTCGTCGCCATCGACGGGGGAGGCTGTTCCACAGCAGCAGGTGTCTGACCGGGCACCTCCACAGGCTTCGTCAGACCCGGCAGAGAGGTCATCAGCAAAGAGGCGGCAGCGATGACGCCGGTGGTCGGAAGAAGGGACTCGATGGAAAGCAGTGGCGCCAGCGAGCCGAAGGGACGATTCGAGACGAAGCTGAGCTTGTCGTGATGGTTCCCGCCGGTGCGAGGCCCTGCCAAGGTGGCATGCCGTCCGGCAGCAATTGTGTGCCAGTGAGGACGGATGCAGAAACCAGGACGGAGAGTGGCTGAAGCCCAGAGGGGTAGCCAACACCGACAGGCGATGCAGGAGCTCCGCAAATCGGCAGTCGGCCATCCGCTGACTCTCCGCAATCGCCGCTATTGAAGTCGTCAAATCGGTAAGTTTGTTATCTTGAGCATCCAATTTTACTTCCAACTGGGTAATGCGGGTAGTATCCGGTGTGAGGGTGGTAACGGGAACGTCGTGAAAGTTCGATGGCTTAGGCGTCACGGATGAGGGTCCGAAGGACGTCGGCAGTGGGTCGGAACTCTTCCGACGGTCGCCTGTCATGACGACAGAACTAGGGTCGAAAACGGCTCTGACCAATGATGTAGACTCTCATCTACAACGAAGAAGAACAACGGGAAATAGAAAATCTAAGCTAGAGCAAAATAAAACTAATCTGTATTTGTCATCTGATATCCCGTTTTGGCCATAGGCCTTACATATATAAAGAGTAAAAATAGCCTAATCCTAATAGAAGTAGTAAATCCTAATTAGGAATCATTATTAGATAGGAAATCCTATTCCTAATAAAAGTAAGAGACCCTAATTGAGTTCATAACACACTCTTATAGCAAGGCTGATCGACCACTCTTGTTTGGTCACACTTAACAAACTGTGATATATGAACACTACAAGAACTCTAACTTAGAAAAACAACTCCATTTCTTGGTTTCTCGGATGCGGCTCTGGTCGTTTTTTCCAAGCACTTTAAAGTTTTATCACAGGTACCAATAAAATTTTGGAGTTCCTTTAGTGACCAACTTGACTTTGTCATAATTTTCTTTATAGATCCTATTCTATAATACATTGACTGTTTTTTAATTTATAGCTCTATGGCATGCCAACTTCACTTCCTTAGCCTATGTATCTAATAGATGCAATTAATTTTACCTATCAAACATGGAGTAATAAATTGATCATTAAATTAAAAATTATATCTTAAATTCAACATGGAAAGTGCTTCTTCGTTATGTATCCCATACTTGACAACATATCAAACAAAACTCAGAGATGGACCTAAAAACGCATTTGTTTTACCATGGAAAGTACTTCTTCATGTGTATTTCAGTCAAATCCTCGTATGATTATGGTGTCACTCTTTTGTTTTCTATATCTCGCTTCCTAGCTACAGTGTTATAGTTATGTTTTGCTCGCATATGTAAATTATGGGTTATGTCATTAATCGAAGTTATTTGCTCCACGTTCGTTAGAAATTAGCTAACCAAAAATATACCAGCGCACTAGCAAGCTTCTGCATTTGGTAGTTTTGATTTTTGTCATAATGGGCACCCTGTATACTTAGGGGCCGTTTGGGCACCCTGGATGTTTTGCTACACTGTAGCATCTGGATATTTTATATATCCAGCTGAAACACCTCAGGACGTATTTCAGCTGGATGTAAAAATCCACATGGATGCTACAGTAAAAATCCAAAATTCAGTCTAGATATTTTTGCAATAATCACGCCCCAAACGGCCCCTTAATTTCAACAATTAGTTAGCGGAACAAACTCTTCTCATTCTTCGAAAGAGAAGGAAAGAACTCCCAACGACATTGTAGTTTTGTTCACTGTATGCTTAACAACTCTCACGTCATCCTTGAACAATTAACCAGAGATATCGCTGGCATAAAAAAAGAAAAAAAACTAGAGATATGGCTTGCAATCTAATGAGTGCAAGTTTTGCTGATTCACTATGCCCCGCAACTCGAAAGTGAACAATACTAGCTAGATTTGACTTTGTTGGACTGAAAGTGAACATATGTCAATCATCGATTTTTAATGTTTAAACTTTTGTTATAAAATTTTTATACTTTTTGGTTTGACAGACTTTTACATTTTTTTGGATAATTGATAAATTGCATAAGCAAGAAAAACATGGATGCATAATTTTTATAGTTATCTTAAGACCAAATCTTCCTAGGAATACATGAATTGAAGCATGTTTAACATAACCTATTCTCTTTTACAGAAGAATTGGAGTATAAAATTTGAGGTAGTTGCCTGCGTCCAGAGTCTAACCATAAAGCTTTACTAGACTTGGACAAAGATAACCAAAAACTCCTGCGGCATGAATTTGATTCCACCAAATTTTGCAAAAAATCCAAATTTGATCCAACCAACCCTATACCAGGAAAATATCCACCGTGATCAGATCAAAACAGAACCTAATCACGAACCCAAAATTTTAATAACATGATCTTGCACCAATACATAATACATTGTACTCAGCAAGTACCCTATTATAACAAACTTGCAAGAATATGTATATAGAATAACATGCAAGAAAACCAAACTTGTCCACAACTAAGAATATTGTGGAACTTGATCAACTAACTTAAAGTGAACACTTCAAACCCAGCGATCTTTAAGTGAGAACTCAGATACAACAAATATCGGTATCAATATCATCGTACGGAACAATACAGAATCTATATCAAGAATCCATATTAGCATGATCTTTATAAAATAAACTTTTTAACAGGATTTAGGACCAGTATACAATGAACCTGGCAAGAACCTAAGTTTTTACTTATCAACTTTTCCAGAAGAAATATATCACATGAACCATAACAAAACTTGCAAGAATCTGAATTTGAAACGCTTCGATCCGAGAGGCCATCATCTCCAAGAGGTTGTGTTGGCCTTGATGCACTCGTCGAACCACTCGCTGTAGGCATCAATCGGTCAGGCTTGTGAGTTTGGTGCAATTGCTTTCTTGACGGACACAACAGACGGCCACAACAATGGAGAGCTTTTTGTTGAAGACACATTCCACGCTGCCGGCATGATTGTAGAAGGGGCAGGTGAAGGACGTATCAAACTTGGGCAGCTTCTTCTTGGGCTGAGGCTTCCTCCTCGACCTTCTCCTCACCATCACTCGAAACTCTTCTTCTTGTCTTCTGCGTCACTCTTGCCTCACAATGCGATGAAGAAGAAACTGTAACGTACATTCCTAATTTGGTTGTTTCCTCACTCGTGACTTGAACATTCCTTTTTTTATGAAAAGACGTAAACATTTCTAATCTAGTTCTTCCTAGGTAACTAGTCTGTTAATTTGTAACATTCCTGATTTGGTTTGTCCACTGCGCTTGTTGTGAGATCTCTGGTTCCTGACAATGGGATCGCCTGGAATTCTCTTAATGGCAATGCGGAGAAGGATGTTCTATGGACTGCAATGATAATTGATGAATGCTATTGCAGAAGATTGGTGATATTGAGACTGCAAGAGAGTTTTTGTAACACCTGGTACATTGAGGGAGGCCAGGTGTAACAAAGTTGATAACAGATGGATGGAAGGTGAGGCTCGTCATGCCAGATGGGCTGTTTGAGTTCAAGTGCTGGATGATGTCTATCGACCTTACAGAGGAGCAGGGCATTTCCTGCAGGGCTGTCTCCTGTTCTTCTTGAGCCAGCAAGGTACTGAGCGGCATCATCAACCTTAGCTTCCTCGTTGACACATGAGAAGGAGGGGTCGGTGCTTACCTGCGTTGCCCATTGCAATCGAACGCCGAGATCATGACCCACAAGGAGACGAGGAGCTAGAGAGATCTCCAGCAACCTTCAGTGTCCAGCAAGCTCCGGCGACATCCAGCGATATCCAGCAACCCCCGGCAAACACGACGACTCCGGCGACTTCGAGGACCTCCGGCGGGCGGCGACTCGACGGCATACAAGGTCGGATTTCATACCAGATTATCTCTGTGTATATTACTGTGGTTTGAAGTGATTTTATTTTGAGAAAGAAAGATGAGGGAGGCCAAATCCGGCGACCCTGTTGCCGTCGGGAAACGGTGAGACCTCCACCAGGCCCCCGCACGGCCAAAGAAGTCGTGCGGCAACCGAAAGGCATGACCTTTCTGGCTACTGCAATTGCATTTTCTCCCTAGCCGGACCTGCAAGACCCCGAGCAAGCGTCATAGAAGAGGAGCGGAGCCTTTGACAGGCCCCCACCGCCGGAGGTGGCTGACGCGGCAGTGGCGGCGGCCGAAAGGCATCGACTTTGTCACTGCTGTCGTCTTTTCCGAAGAGCCCAATCTCGGGCGGAAACAAGACGGGAGGAGTGGGGTTGGAGAACCGGGCACTGGGTGCCGCCATCGACGAGCGCGGCGGCGGCGGCGGCCAGAGCTTGCCGCCGCCATAACCAGACGGTTGGTTGTCTCAATCGGGAGAGACGACCGGTCCGGTTCAGGCATAGGCCGGGCCGGACCGGTCCATTACCAGATAAGCCCGGTCCAAGAAATAGGATGGTTCAGGCAAACCGAACCGGGTTTGGTTCAGAGTCATACCGAACCCGGTTCACCCTTAGACAGAACCCGGTCCACCTACAGGCTGAACCCGGTTCACCCTCAGACCAAACCCGGTTCAATAATAAAACTCGGTCATAAGCCAGTTTGGATTTTGAACTGCCGGTGGACTTCAACCGACAGTTAAAACTGACGGTCGAATTTGACTGTCTGTGTATTTTTGTGCAGTATGGTATATACAAAGCCAGTTTGGTACATAGGCTCCTATTATTGATTTTGGGCTGTTTAATAAATAATTTCAAGCTCTAACTGGGGTGTTATTGGTATGTGTTTGTGTTTTTATATCTAAGGGCATTTGTCCATGATGTTATGCTGACTGATAGCAAAGGATCTTAAAGGATAAGGAAAACCTGACTAATAAACCTAGATGGTTTAGAGACTTAATCATTTTATGAAAGATAATAAAATGATGACTTAAGGGCTAAGCTTGAGGGTTGGAAAAAACCTAATCAAGATAAAGACTAAAATACCCTTGGGATTGGGAGTCAGTGTATGTGTGTGAGGGACTTCCGATCAAGCGACCGAATGACTATTAAGTCAAAGGTCAGGCTATCTGTTGAGCTATTGAGCCAACAGTTGTGAATGGTATGTTATAACTCTAAGAAGGGTTCATACTAGAAATACTGTGATACCTGTTAAGGATCACAAGGTATAGATTGGGGTGGTGTTGCATCTTCCGACTGGTGGAAGCTCTGCCGTCTGTATCTCTCTATGGATTTTAGAGAGCATTCACATCTTCCGACTGGTGGAAGCTCTGTGTCTTGGTACCTAATAAGGACCAACTTCTATTGGCCAGGCTTAAGCTGTTACCTCTTCTCTATGGATTTTAGAGAGAGCTTTTGCATCTTCCGACTAGTGGAAGCTCTGCACATATCCTGAGCCATGGTTGCCAGGTGGTTTACTGTGCACATTGGAGACGTTAGCATCCTAGAAGGCTGCGTTTCCCAACCCACATCGATTCTAGGAGCTGATGTGGAGCCAGACCCTTCCGACGGTCATACCTTTTAAGGTAAGGAATGGGCGAGGCAGTCACCCTTGAGGGATTAAGGGCGTGCCGTGATTACCGGTATTAACTGGAGCGATAGTCACGGTGTTTTCGTGCTGTCTGTCATGTAGGTATGACATTCAGTGGGTCTGTCTATATGGGACAAAGACTTAATTATTAAACTTGAATTTAGGAAGCAATAAAAGACTTTGCTTGAAAGATTAATAAAAGATTCAAGTGGAATCCTGTAATAGGTTGCATAATATGTTAATGCAAATCCTAATTTATTGTAATGTTGATGATTGTGTTATGGTATCCCACTGAGTATTTTTATACTCAGCATCCTTATGTGATGTAGGTGCTGCTGTGGAAAATTGAATTTGCACGGCACACGGGGACTTGGTGGCTTAGCTGTGAGGACGTTCAGGAAGCTGTATAGTATTTCTTCACTATCGGGTTTGTTCTAGACCCTGTTGTAAGGCGTGAGGGCCAACTATTTCTAGTTTATTTTGAGATGGATGATAGACTTGCACTTAGAGGACTTGTGTTGGTTTAATCGACTTTGCATCTTGTTATACTATATGTATATATGGTTTTGTATCTATATTTGTGAACCCCAGTTATCACGGCCTAGATGCTTAGTCGAAAATTTTGAACTAATGATTTATCGCATAGAGGAATTATCCTCTGATTTTCCGCTACAACTCTGATTTAAAAATGGTTTCAAAAACCCGGGTCGTGGCAGTTGGTATCAGAGCATAACCTTTATCTGCAAGTCTGGAAGTCCTCTTATGATATATCTAGTTATAGTTGGGTGATGAGTGAAGGTTAGTGATAGGTTGTTTTACCATGTAGGCTGAATGGCACCTTCAAGGAGGAATAGTCAGGTGGTCAAAAATTCTGTTGTTGAAATGGAGAGAGAGATTTCCAGCCAGAAGGATCTCCACCTCAGCAAATCTCTTGTGAGGAGTCCGTGGAAAGCACTGTCGGACAGCAAAAGGCTATGCAGGGGGCGTCATCATCCAATGCTAAGGGTCAAAGCTACAATGTCATTGATTATGAGTACACCGAGTCTGATCTCGATGAACACCCCCTGGAGGAGGAACTGGTAGCAGATGCTCAGCATGACGTTGACATCGAGTCTGACCCCAAGGAGTATCCTTTGGAAGAAGAATCTGCAACAGAGGCTCGGCCAGCAAGGATAATCTACCCATCGGAGAATGGTACCCCACCAATGATTATAGAGCCGGTCCCCAGATTGTAAGAGATCACCCCGTTTATCGGAGAGCGGAACATGAGGTAGCCTTATGGGACATCCTTTATAGGAGATTCAAGTCCTAGGGTTACCGCTGGCCCCACATGACCATTTGGGAGATGGCATGGCACTCATGGTTTCTACTGGCACCAACTCGTGTGGCTCTTGCTATACTAGATGAATATCGTTGAAGAAAAGAGACGTGGAGGAAGAAGTTGTTTTAGGGGTAATAGTTGTAGTAAGGAAGCTTTGTTGTAATAAGAATCTTGATCTTTTGTAAGAACTTGTTACAAAATAATTATATGTGGATATTTTGATGTGTCGCAATTACTCCTTGAGTTTGTCAAACTGGATTGATAGATGGATGAAGATTGGAGCGTGTGTAGATTTTATTCATTTTCTATCAAATTGGTTGAGATTGGACTGTGACTAGCAGATTAACTGCTTAGCCATGAAGGTGTATAACTTATGATGAAGGGAGGTGTAGCCTATCTGGCAAGTGAGATCACCGGTGAAGCAACTTATCTAATTTGGAGGATATACCGATAAGACCTCAGTCTCCTGAGGAATTCCCTGGTTTACCTTCTGAAATAGAAGTTGACTTTACAATAGAATTGTGTGCTAGAACTTCATCAGTGTCCAAGACACTGTTTTGGATGACTTCAGCAAGGTTGAATGAATTGAAAAAGCAATTACAAGAGTGTTCGACAAAGGATTTATTCGTCCAAGTGTCTCGCCTTGGGGAGCACCAATTCTGTTTGTCAAAAAGAAAGATGGTTCCCTCAGATTGTGCATCGATTACAGGATGTTGAACAAGGTGACTGTTAAAAATAAATACCCCTTGCCTCGAATAGATGATCTATTTGACCAGTTACATTCAGCCAAAGTTTTCTCTCGAATTGACCTGCGCTCGGGCTATCATCAGTTAAGGATTCGAGATGAAGACATCCCTAAGACTGCCTTTAGGACCAGGTATGGTCATTGTGAATTCCTTGTAATGCCCTTTGGATTAACCAATGCACCTGCAACCTTTATGAATTTGATGAATAGGATTTATCAACCTTGGTTAGACCTATTTGTCATTGTCTTCGTCGATGACATCCTTATCTACTCGTCATCCTTCGAGGACCATGCAAAACATTTGGAACGGGTATTAGATGTTTTGAGGGGGCATCAGTTGTATGCCAAGTTTAGTAAGTCTAACTTTTGGCTGGAAAGCATTAATTTCCTAAGGCATATTATTTCAAGGGATGGTAGATATGTCAATCTATCTAAGGTTGAGGCTATAATCAATTGGGAGAGGCCAAAAACAGTCACCGAGATTAGAAGTTTTTTTTTTGGGTTTGGTAGGGTATTATAGAAGATTCATTGAAAGTTTTTCTACTCTTGCCCTACCTTTGACCAAATTGACAAGGAAGGATGTGAAGTTTATTTGGGATGAAAAATGTGAAAACAGTTTCTTGGAGTTGAAGAATAGATTAACTAGTGCACCAATTCTTACTATTCCTTCAGGAGAAGGGGGTTTGGTGGTGTACAGTGATGCTTCTGGAAAAGGCTTAGGTTGTGTACTCATGCAGCATGGCAAAGTTGTGGTTTATGGCTCAAGACAACTAAAGCCTCATGAGAGAAACTACCCAATACATGACCTAGAGCTGGCTACTGTGGTATTTGCATTGAAGTTGTGGAGGCACTATCTTTATGGTGTGCAGTTTGAAGTCTTTACAAATCATCAAAGCTTGAAGTATATTTTCTCTCAGAGAGATCTGAATTTGACACAAAGGCGTTGGCTCGAGTATCTCAATGATTATGACTTCTCTATAGCTTACCACCCTGGCAAAGCTAATGTGGTGGCAGATGCACTTAGTAGAAAGTCAGAAACTCTTGCCACCTTTATGATGGTCAAATAGTGGAAATTGCTAGAATCTATGGCATGCCTACACATAGAACCTTCATCCAAATGAGGGAAGTCTTTTGTGGCCAACTTTGTAGTTCAATCTGGAATTGTTGAGAAGATTATTTTAGCGCAGGCAACAGATTCAGAAGTCCAAAACTTACTAAAAAAACAGGTTCTGTTAGAGGAGCTGATGGGGCAATTCGATTCAAAGGTCTATTGGTAGTCCCAGCTGTCTCAGAACTGTGCAAAGAATTATTAAGTGAGGCTCATCATTCCAAGTACACCATTTATCCAGGTGGGACAAAGATGTTCAAAGATTTGAAACGTAACTTCTGGTAGGATGGAATGAAGAAAGATATTGGTCAGTTTGTAGCAAAATATCTCACTTGTCAGCAAGTTAAAGCAAAGCACCAAAGACCTGGAGGACTTTTGCAGCCATTAGAGATTCCTCAATGGAAGTGGGAGCACATCACCATGGATTTTGTAGTTAGCTTACCTCTTACTAAGAAGAAGCATAATGCTATTTGGGTGATAGTAGATCGGTTGACCAAGTCTGCACATTTCTTTCCAATTCGGTGGAAGCAGACTCCAGAAAGCTTGATTCAGCTCTATATCCGAGAAACTGTAAGATTGCATGGTGCCCCTCTCTCTTTAGTGTCTGATAGGGATCCTAGATTCACGTCACGCTATTGGAGGAGTATACAAGATGCTTTGGACACTGCACTCAATTTCAGCACAGCATATCACCCTCAGTTTGATGGACAATCAGAAAGGACGATTCAGACTTTGGAGGACATGCTTAGAGCATGCGTGTTAGATTAGAAAGGTAATTGGGATGACCATTTACCCTTGATTGAATTTGCCTACAACAACAGCTACCATTCTAGTATTGAGATGGCGCCATATGAAGTTCTCTATGGACGTCCATGTAGATCTTCGATTTGTTGGAATGAAGTCGGTGAGAAAGTTATGATCAAGTCAGAGATGCTTCAGCTGTGTGCTGACAAGGTAAAATTCATTCGGGAAAAGCTTCGTTTGGCCCAGGAACGACAGAAACACTATGCAAATAAAAGGCATAGAGATCTTGAGTTTGAAATTGGTGACCATGTGTTCTTGAAGGTCTCACCCACACGTGGAGTCTTGCCATTTGGAAAGAAAGGAAAATTAAGTCCTCATTTCGTAGGTCCTTTTGAAATCCCCGAGCGGATTGGTAACTCAGCATATCGACTTGCTTTACCTCCTAATCTGGTGCAGGTGCATAATGTGTTTCACGTCTCACAGTTGAGGAAGTACTGTCGGGATGATGCACATGTGGTTGACTATTCCATACTGGAACTAAAACCTGACTTGACCTATGAGGTAAAGCCGATCAGGATTAAGGATTGAAGAAAGCAGGTACTCAGAAATAGGGTGATTCCGTTAGTTCTGGTTCAGTGGTACAATGATAAGTTTGAGGAACTCACCACATCAGCTCCTAGACTCGATGTGGGTCGGGAAACACAGTCTTCTAGGATGCTAACGTCTCCAATGTACACAGTAAACCACCTGGCAACCATGGCTCAGGATATGTGCAGAGCTTCCACCAGTCCAAAGATGCAAAAGCTCTCTCTAAAATCCATAGAGAAGAGGTAACAGCTTAAACCTGGCTAATAGAATATGTAATACTCTCTCTAAAATCCATAGAAAGATGCAAACATGGGCCAAAATAACATGTAAATGCTCTCTCTAAAATCAATAGAGAAGAGGTAACAGCTTAAGCCTGACCAATAGAAGTTGGTCCTTATTAGGTACCAAGACACAGAGCTTCCACCGGTTGGAAGATGTGAATGCTCTCTAAAATCCATAGAGAGATACAGACGGCAGAGCTTCCACTAGTCAGAAGATGCAACACCACCCCAATCTATACCTTGTGATCCTTAACAGGTATCACAGTATTTCTAGTATGAACCCTTCTTAGAGTTATAACATACCATTCACAACTGTTGGCTCAATAGCTCAACAGATAGCCTGACCTTTGACTTAATAGTCATTCGGTCGCTTGATCGGAAGTCCCTCACACACATACACTGACTCCCAATCCTAAGGGCATTTTAGTCTTTATCTTAATTAGGTTTTTCCCAACCCGCAAGCTTAGCCCTCAAGTCATCATTTTATTATCTTTCATAAAATGATTAAGTCTCTAAACCATCTAGGTTTATTAGTCGGGTTTTCCTTATCCTTTAAGATCCTTTGCTATCAGTCAGCATAACATCACGGACAAATGCTCTTAGATATAAAAACACAAACACATACCAATAACACGCCAGTTAGAGCTTGAAATTATTTATTAAATAGCCCAAAATCAATAACAGGAGCCTATGTACCAAACTGGTTCTGTATATACCATACTGCACAGAAATACATAGATAGTCAAGTTCGACCGTCAGTTGTAAGCAGTTTTAACTGTCGGTTGAAGTCCACCGGCAGTTCAAAATCCAAACTAGCTTATGACCGAGTTTTATTATTGAACCGGGTTTGGTCTGAGGGTGAACCGGGTTCAGCCTATAGGTGGACCAGGTTCTGTCTAAGGGTGAACCGGGTTCGGTATGACTCTGAACCGAACCGGGTTCGGTTTGCCTGAACCAGCCTATTTCTTGGACCGGGTTTATCTGGTAATGGACCGGTCCGGCCCGGCCTGTGCCTAAACCGGACCGGTCGTCTCTCCCGATTGAGACAACCAGCCATCTGGTTATGGCGACGGCAAGCTCTGGCCACCGCCGCCGCACTGGTCGATGGCGGCACCCCGTGCCCGGTTCTCAAACCCCACTCCTCCCGTCTTGTTTCCGCCCGAGATTGGGCTCTTCGGAAAAGATGACGGCAGTGACAAAGTCGATGCCTTTCGGCCGCTGCCACTGCCGCGTCAACCACCTCCGGCGGTGAGGGCCTGTCAAAGGCTCCACTCCTCTTCTATGACGCTTGCTCGGGGTCTCGCAGGTCCGACTAGGGAGAAAATGCAATTGCAGCAGCCGAAAAGGTCATGCCTTTCGGCTGCCGCACTGCTTCTTCGGCCGTGCGGGGGCCTGGTGGAGGTCTCACCGTTTCCCGACGGCAACAGGGTCGCCGGATTTGGCCTCCCTTATCTTTCTTTCTCAAAATAAAATCACTTCAAACCACAGTAATATAAACAGAGATAATCTGGTATGAAATCCAACCTTGCATGCCGTCGAGTCGTCGCCCGCCGGAGGTCCTCGAAGTCACCGGAGTCGTCGTGATTGCCGGGGGTTGCTGGATATCGCTGGATGTCGCCGGAGCTTGCTTGACACTGAAGGTTGCTGGAGATCTCTCTGGCTCTCGTCGTCTTGTGGGTCATGATCTCGGCGTTCGATTGCAATGGGCAACGCAGGTAAGCACCGACCCCTCCTTCTCATGCGTCAACGAGGAAGCTAAGGTTGATGATGCTGCTCAGTGCCTTGCTGGCTCAAGAAGAACAGGAGACAGCCCTGCAGGAAATGCCCTCCTCTGTAAGGTCGATAGACATCATCCGGCACTCGAACTCAAACAGCCCATCTGGCATGACGAGCCTCACCTTCCATCCATCTTTTATCAACTTTGTTACACCTGGCCTCCCTCAATGTACCAGGTGTTACAGTTTTTTTAGGGGATGCGGAACATAAATGTAGTCTCATGGAGTGTTTTGGTCGCTGGCTATTCATAAGCTGGGAATTTTAGAGAAGTGCTCTGACTCTGTACTGGTTAGCTTCTAACTGCATGTGCACAGCTAGGAGCTCTTGCACATGGGAAGTGGGTTCATTCTATGTGAGAAGGTGCTGACTCCTGTAAAATGTCATCTTAGAAACTGCATTGGTCACATGTACACCAAATGCGGGTGTTGTTCCTGAACTCCAAGGTATGATCCTAGAATCCTGAACTAGTATGGTAAATTGATCTCATTTTCAAAGAAAGCCTCACCGAACCACCTGGAACACCATGGTTTCCTGTTACGCAAAATGGGGAAGGCACGAAGAAGCCTTAGACCTAGTTCCCAATATGCATATGCACGGGTTGAACTAATCAACGACCACATATTTTCAACTGCGTTGAGTGTATCATCTTGGGTGGGATCGGTTGAGTCAGGAAAAACAGATTCTTTACTTGCTTGTGAAATCTGGGTTTGAGAGCTATGAACTTATTGTATTAATGGTTTGGATATCGTTATACAAATGCCTTAACAGGATGTTGTCTGTTGGACTGACATCTGGTTGGTTACATGCAATGCCAAGAACAATGTACAAAAGCTTTGGAGTTCTTTCATCTAATGAGAGTCAATGGTGAAGCAGAACCAAATAAATTGTCTTTTGAGTTATTAATTTGATGGAGCTTGGGGATTTTTACTGCAGGTGTAATGAGGTTGAAGACGCGAAGAAGATATTAGATTGGTTATCCATGTTTAAATACATCAAACTCATTTATTGACAGGTTTAGGTAGGCAGGTAGACTTGAAGATGTTGAGAAGGTTTTTAGTAGTACGGCTGAGTGGAATTTGTTGGCTTGAAATTGAGTATAGATACACAATAATGAAGGAAATAACTTGATTTTTTCATATAAAAGTGGAGATTTAATATGAAACATGCATACATAATAGATGGAGATAGAGGGGCTGATTTCAAACATTCAAAATAGGGGCTGATATGAGCTGATATGTTTGCCCATTTGCCCTAAGCATAAAGACATTATATATTTTTTTAAATACCCTTAAACATAACCCAAATTACAAAAGCACTAAATAACAAAATAGGCATAACTTTAACACTACTCCTTAATGCCAAATTATATAACTCCTAGCATTTATCTAAAATAAATAAACTTGTCTCTTGGAAACACCTTTGTGAAGATGTCTGCCACTTGCTCTTCGGTCTTCCAACACTTGAGCTCAATCTCACCATCTTCAA
Organism: Houttuynia cordata; assembly: GCA_039654745.1. Lineage (NCBI taxonomy): Eukaryota > Viridiplantae > Streptophyta > Magnoliopsida > Piperales > Saururaceae > Houttuynia > Houttuynia cordata. Next base: position 35,417,458 of record CM077502.1, read on the forward strand.
CGGTTTCTTTAATGAAATGATGTTTGATATCTTTTTGATAAAATTCCAAACCCAAGAAATAATGTAAAAGGCCCAAATCACTCATCTCATACTTGTTCATCAAATCTTTTTTAAATTCCTCAATCAATTTCATATCACTACCGGTAAACACCAAACCATCAACATAAAGAGTTGGAATTGCCTTCAGTCTTCACATACAAGATTGGCTCACTTTGCTCTTTTGAAATCCTCTTTATTTGAAGTAGGAATCAATTTCACTATACTTGTAACACCCGAAAAAAAAATCGGTATGCTTACTAAAATTAATTGATCTAAAATAAGAAGTTTTGATGCTTGTTTAGATTATGATTTGTTATGTCTTGCATTGTGGTGTTAAATAGCGCAAACAGAGCTTTCCAACACTACTGACGGTGCGTAATTCGGAGTTCGGAGCAAAAAATTATGCTAGTTTGAATTTGTTATGCAATCGGGGTATGCGATCGATTGCCTGGGTACACGATCGATCACTGGTACTCAATTGAATCCGGAAAGTGTTGTTTTTAGGAAACCTAGTTAAAGTAGATATCAAATCCTAACTAATCAAGGAGGATTAAGTTTAGGACGTCCCTTCTACCTTTGAGAAGCTTCTAATAAAATGATTTAGAGATTAGATTAGGAAGAAATCCTAAAGGAAAAATATTCTAGTTGGTATAGGCATAAGGTCTAAGAAGCACGGATACGAAAACGGGGACACGACACGACACGATACGGACACGGCGACACGCCATTTTTTAAAAAAGTAGGATACGACACGGCTAATAAAAAAATATTTATTATTATTTATAAAATATTACTACAAATTTGCAATTCAAAAATTAGTTTGAGTCATAATTTCTACTAAATTTTGACAAAGTCTCCCCTATATTTTTTATATGTAAAAGGCATGTTATAATCTCAAACACCTATACAATTTTCTCTTCAAAAAATAAGTTTTTCTTCTCATGGCATTTCTTCAAAAACCAATTAAAGAGGACCTTTAAGAATTGAATTGGAAAGGAAAAGGAGAGTACCAGCCACTCCCGCCACATTGCTGAGAGCAGAATAAGAGAAGTGTAAACCGGAGGAAATCATCAATTCGCCCTGTCTCCCCCTGCAGCGGTGAGAAAAGCCTAAAGTCCCTATTTTAGTTTGCCATTGTCGGCACTTCAAACATTTTAGTGTAGTACTACTATATTAAGTCTATACTTCAAGTGAGAGCATTGTTCTTAACAAGCAAAAGCCCTAGAATTAGAAGTTTTGCATATGGTTCCCATACATTCGCTAAATGTCAAATAAGAGATGCTAACATGTGATGTCACCTTATCAGTGGAAACAAGAACTATTTATGAAGCACAACAGACATCTTGGTTTCCCTTTATGACTCTGTCCATCATCTTTACCTAGATACAGAGAGTGGAAACCTCCTGTTTTTAGCCTTAAATGAAAGAGTTGTAGATTATACAAAGAATAACTACTGTTTACGTTCAACAACTATATGAAATACAATCAAACATTTGCTCACATTCAAACCACATAACTCTAAAAAAAAACACATTAATGAATATGCGTTAAAAGTAAAGATCTTTATGCAGAGAGTAGTTTCCTAATTCCATATGTTGTTGTTTTTCATACGATCAAAATTAGGAGTTCCAAAAGCCACAGTGTAGAAAAATCCCGCCACAACAGCTATTAAATTTAATAGAAAGGCTCATGGTCAGCAACTTTTACTTAGTAATTTGTGATGATGATGTCTGATACGAACTAACCTGCCCAACCAGAGAAACAGGTGGCATAGTGTGCTTTTTAACCTTCTTGTTAACATCTTGAAGGCATTGATAGAAATATCTGCAGGAAAGACAACCAAACTGGAAAGGAAAATAAAATCACTGTTTGTAGAACAAAATACTCAGATGTTTCGAAATTGCTAATCGAACAGGAAAGTAATGTGGGAGAGAGGGATTATTTCGGTTCAAACTTGATCTCCGCAACTCACTTTCAAATAAGGGGACAGAACCGTTGTTGCTGGCTTTAGAAAGGCAGATGGATCACCCTTTGGTTTCTCAAAATTGGCAACCCACTCCTTCATTGTCAATGAGTAAAGGTCAAATCAGTTTAACAAAAGGTTCAAGAGTACTCATGCTTTATTCAAACTCAGCATTTTCAAAAGAAGATAAACTAGCAAATTAAAAAATTAGATGGAGAACGGAAGAAGTCGCGATGACTGCCGGAGGCCCGAAACTCTGTCGATGGAGAACGGAAGAAGTGCGGAGGAGGAGGAGCTGCCGCAGCGGCGTCGGTGACAATCAAAAATCACCGGAAGAAGCTCGTCAGCGGTTGGGACAGCAGCCAATCGCAGGAAGAACTAAGGAGCAGGGGAAATCTAGGGCACATGCACGGGAGAAGAAGGAGCGCGTGGCCTAATTCCCGTGTCCGAAGCGTGTCCACACGTATCCGATCGTGTCCCCCCGTATCAGATACGTGTCCTTATTTTTTTTTAATTTTCTTAAAAAAAAATGGCACGGACACGCAGGCAGCCGTGTCGCCAGCGCATCCGTGTCGGATACGTATCGGATACGGACACGGCTGCCATTTTGCCATGTCCGTGCTTCCTAGCATAAGGTCTATATAAACACTCATAAGGGGGCTAACTTGTGTTTTATCATACTAGAGAGTTTGTGAACGCCCCAACCTTATTTTTCTCTCCTTCTCCATTGTTCCAGCAACCCTTTCACTCTTCTTCTTCATTCAAACCTCATCATATACAAAAGAGTGAAGGTCTCGTGCATAGAGAAGAAGAGGAGCTATGTTGGACGTGCAATTTTTGTTCTACAAAGAGGGTAGGATGGTTTTTCCTACTAAGTTTGATTCTAAACTCTTTCTATCGATTCTATGATGAGTTATTTGATTCCATCTCAGTAGTAGAGATTATATAAATGCTTGATTTGGTTGAGATATTCCATATTAATTATGATTATGAATATGATTATTGATCTTCTTTGGGTGATATATCTTCTAATGCTTGCATGATAGTTTTATATGGGAACATTATTCATCTCTTGATCATTTGGATGTCAGAAAGTTCTATTTTGATTATGTAAACGTTCTGGTATAATTGTACCATATGATTATAGGTTGGGATTCTTGTGTTAAGGTCCTCATTATACCAAGGGGATTATCTTAAATCAGTTTATATAATTAAAGGTGTATGAAAGCATGTGATGATTAATTTCAAAACGTACAAGGACCTGTAACAATCCTAGGATGGGAGTATTAAATGTTAATAATATTTTATAATCATGATTAAGGTTCACTAATACGTAATTAGTATGTATGATTAAGGCTTATGGTCTCGGCCAAAATTATTTCCTAAGCCAATGTCCTGCAATATAAAAATCATAACAAATCACAAAAAAATCAGAAAAATATGTCGTCCTTTGGGTTGGAAACTAGACACATAGAGCTATCTATTGTTAAAATTTCAGACTTAATTTCCTACTGTGCCGACTGTGAGGGCAGTCGGAAGGGGTCTATTATCAACAAAATAGTTTATTGTAATTAAGGTCTAAGTCACTAGTACCTATTATACTTAATGATATAATCCAGTCTGATTAAAATATCACTAATACATGATGTAGGACATGGTATGGACTATTACTGTAAGACTATTTGATAAAAAATATTAATATTATGGGTAAGTCATTACAACCTAGAGTCTTACTATACTAAGATTCTAATTCCAGCTTTGTGTCGGTTTGAGTTCCAATTGGAGATCAAACCATTTCAATCATTCTTTCATCTTGAATTCAGTTTCTTAAATAGTAGAACCTAAATTTCAGAGATGTTCCTATCTAAGGCTAGACATGAAGCATGTTGTTTGAATTATGATTGCGATCTATTTTACTCTTTTGGCGAGTTACCTATTGATCAAGACATTGGAGTCTCAGATGTGTTCTTGCGAGAAACCCTATTCTATTGAGATATTGATGACTTAATTGTACTCCAGATAGTGATTCTATTCCTATTGATGATTTATTTATACTCCAAAGAGTGAGTCTATTCCGGTAAATGATACTTTATGATCTTAGAGTGTTACGACCTCTATTCCTTTGAAATATTGCTCATATTGTTACATGATTATTTTCTCCACTAGAGACCTTTCGAGGCTCTCTCCGAAGTGGATTCATAGTATGCTCATTAAAGCCATTGCTAGATCTTGCGAGGCCTCCAATTATTTATGCCCGAAGGGAGGCACTATACGTATGTTAGACTGTTGACATTACGGAAGGTCCTCAGTCTCTGCCCATTGTGTCTGTAAGCACTGGTGGGGCCAGCATCTTAGACACATGGCAAGGTTCTGAAGAGATAACCCCTATGGTGGTTCTGGTATATTATTTAGTCACTTGCGAGTGATCAGTTCAGCGAGCAGAAATTGTAACTCATTGCACTATAGATACCTGGAGCCTTTGAATATATTGTTATTCTCTCCTTACACATGTGATTGTTCGGAGTCTTATTGATGTTTTCCCTATACTTGCGAGTTGGGGTTGTTATTGTTGACTAACCTTTCTATTCAAGTGTTGTAAACCTTGTGATCAGTCCCTCAGTTATTATATATTCATGTTTCTATTGAATAAACTTTTCTTCACGTTATTATTGTGTCTCCGGTGGATTTTTACATCCTACTGGGTATTTCTACGGAATACTCATACATCCTCTGATGCAGGCGTGAAAGATCAGTGATTCAAGACAATTGCAGGACAGAAAGGTGGTGTAGAAGACTTGAAGATGAATAAAGAATTTTTATTTATTTGCTTAGTTTAATATTGTTGGCCGTTGAGTGCCTCAGATTTTATGATTTCTTTTGATTGATAATTTATGTGAATTGCTGTAATAAAGACTAAGTAGGTTTCATTTAATACATTTACAATATTTTATTTTGAGATTTGATGATGAGTTCGCACGTTCTTGAGTGATCCTGGTATTGGCGATTGCACATCCTTTTGAGATGATGTAATTGGCCGGTTGATTCGATTATCCCAGAGTTCCTACCTCAACACATATAGTATTTACGAAGACTTCTGCACTCCGATCGAGGTGGGGGATTTTGGGGCGTGACAATACTATGCTTAGACTGATTGCTTTAAGCCATACAAAGCCTTTCTTAATTTGTTGACCTTGCTTTCTTCACCTTCCACCACAAAGTCTTGAGATTGCTCCACATAAACATCTTCTTCTATGACACCATTCAAGAATGTCGATTTCACATCAAGTTGATATAAAAACCACCCATTATGCTGCCGAGCTAACAAGAGCTCTAATTGTCTCAAGTCTAGCAATCGGTGCAAATGTTTCTTGAAAATCAATTCTGGGTTGTTGAGAATACCTTTTTACTATTAGCATTGCCTTGTTCTTTTGAATTAAGTCATTTGGATTGAGCTTTATTTTGTAGATCAACTTCACACTAATGACCTCTTTTTCTTTAGGTCTTTCCACCAAGTCCCAAGTTTTGTTTTCCACAAACACATGAATTTCCTCCTCCATGGATTTTATCCATTCTTCTTCTTTACTTACCTCTTCAAAGTTCTCCGACTTAACAACACAAAAGTTACAACTTGGATGCACATCACTAAGTTTTCCCATTTTTATTGGAGTTGAATTAGGAGATGGGGAACTTGTACTAGAAGAAGAACATGGTGAAATTGTGTTTAGATAAATTTCTTGTCGAGCTTCTTGATCAACTTCATTACTTTGAGTTTTCAATTATTCATTGAAAGTAACAACTTGATTTTAAACTTTATTTTCTTTCTAATCCCAACATGTCTTCTCATTGAAGAGAACATCTCTACAAATGATCACCTTGTTTTACTTCAAGCTAAAGAGTCTATAGCACTTTGATTTTAAACTATAGCCCACAAAAATATTTTTTCACTTGCTTCATCAAGTTTGTGTTTCACTTTTTTGGGGGCATAAGCAAAATAAATACAACCAAACACCTTCAAATGATTCACTGACGGTTTTCTACCACTTCAAGCCTCAAATGGTGTTTTATTTTCCACCGTTTTGGCAAGGCATTTATTCAACAAATACACCACTGTGTACACTGCTTCACCCCAAAATGAATAAGGCATTCCCTTTTCATGAATCATGGATTTTCCCATCTCAACAATAGTCATATGCTTTCTTTCCACCACCCCATTTTGTTGAGGAGAATGGCCAACACTCAATTGCCTATTCGACCCAATATCGTCACAAAAGATATCAAATTCCTTAGAGTTGTATTCTCCCCCACTATCACTTCTTAGTATTTTCAAGAGACATCCACTTTTCCTTTCCACAAACTTTTGAAATTTCTTGAATATAGCAAAAACATCCAACTTTTGTCTCACAAATAAACCCAAGTCATTTTAGAATAATTATCAATGAAAGTGATAATGTACTTGTTACCTCTATTTGTTGGAGTACCATTGGCTCACATTCATCGGCGCGAACAAGTTCCAAAAATGCTTTTGCTCGTCATGCATTTTCTTTTGGAAATGGCTTCTGGTGTTGTTTTTCAAGAGCACAAGCTTCACACACCTTCTTCACCTCTTGAATAATAAGCAATCCATAAACCATGCTCTTTTGTTGCAAATTATTCATACTTTGGAAATATAAGTGTCTAAGTCTTTTATGTCAAAGCCATGACTCATCCACCTTTATATCCGCATCTCTTGAATATTAGAAAGTGAGTTAAAAGCTTCTATTTTGACCCATCTTGATTGTAGCCACAACATGTCTTATATCATCTTTATCATAGACTTTGGAAGAATTGTCCTCAAAGTAAATAGAATATACATGCTCACTAGTTACCCAACCTTCAACAAATTTTGCTTCAACTCGGGAACTAGCAACATATCTCTAATATTTTTTTTCCCATTTTTGTCTTTATGGCAATAATACCCACTCATTTTGTTTGGACCAAGACACCATTTATCATCTTCACTTGAGAACTTGAGAATACCATCTATGTCCATAAAAATATTCTCTTCACTGGTCATATGAGTACTACAACTACTATTAAGAAACCATACATTGTTCTCTTCAGCGGATGTGATGTGACATGTATAAAACATACTCTCACCACCTTGCACTTCGGAGAAATTGGCTCATTGATTGTTCCTCACTTTACAATCTTTTTGTACATGCCCAAACTTCTTGCAATTGTAACATCGTGGTTGCCCCTTACCAACAATCATCATCCACATGACTACTTCGACAAATTCCACACCTTTGTTGAGTGGAATAATTTTTTTTTTTTTCAAAATTATTTCTCCATTTTCCTCTTGTATTTCTTACTCAGCCTCTTCCTTACCCACCACCTCTAGAGGGTTCACTTTTGAATTGACTATCACTTGAGGATCATTTCTCTTTGTCTTTGGAATTTGAACTAACCTTGAGCTTAGATTGGAAAACACTCTCAATTGATTTTTCAGAGCGCATACACAATTTTTGCTCAAAAGCAAGGATATAGCCCATTAATTCTCCAATGCTCAATGTGGATGTATTTTTTGTTCCCTCCATAAAGGCAGCAATAGCATCTTATTTCTCCTGAAAGAAAATCAAAATCTTCTCAATCACTTTTTTATCACTAATATTATCCCCATATGTCTTCATTTGATTCACAATTTCGACAATTCTAGAGACGTAATCATTCAACAATTCTATATATTTTATTCTATGATTCTCAAAATCTCTTCTAAGAGCTTAATGTTTAATAGATCTTACCTTCGTTGAGCCTCTATACTCATTTTGTAGAACATCCCAAGCCTCATTTGCTTTTATTGCATTGATGATTCTAAGGGAAAAAAATTTTGAAGCACCTTGTTGGATCGCATAGAAAGCTTTTAGATCCTTCTTTCATCCTTCCTTCAATGCTTGCTTCTCCTCATTTGTCAAAGTTGACCAACAATGAGTTCTTGACACCCTTCTTCAACTACCTCCCATAGATCTTGAGAAATAAACAAAGTTCTTATTTTTTCATACCAAAAATCATAGTTTTCGCTGTTGAACATAGGAATGGAGTGACTTTGAATGCTATTTGTAAGAGATTTTGTGGCTGTCATCTTCAATCTTCAATGGGGCCTGTTTTCACTTCAATAATCTTCAAAATGACCCAAAGTTACTCCAATCTAGCTTCGATACCACTATGTTGGCTTGAAATATTGGAGTATAGATACACAATAATGAAGGAAATAACTTGATTTTTCATATAAAGGTGGGAGATTTAATATGGGACGTGCATAAATAATAAATGGAGATGGAGGTGCTGATTTCAAACGTTCAAAACAAGGGCTCATATGAGGTGAGAGGTTTGCCCATTTGCCCTAAGCATAAAGACATTCCATATTTTCCAAAATACCTCTAATCATAACCCAAATTACAAAAGCACTAAATGACAAAATAGACATAACTTTTAAGAGTTCTCCTTAATGCTAATTTTTGTAACTCTTAACATTTGTCTAAAACAAACAAACTTGTCTCTTAAAAACGCCTTTGTGAAGATGTCTGTCACTTGTTCCTCCGTCTTGCAATAATTGAGTTCAATCTCACCATCTTCAACGGCTTCTTTACTGAAATGATGTTTGATTGCAATGTATTTTGTTCGACTATGGTAAACAGGATTTTTTATCATAAAATCGGTGATTTGTTATATATTACAAATAAGTGAAGTAGCATCTTCTTGCTTCTCTCCCACATCTTCCAAAATCTTTCTTAGCCAAATTACTTGTGTTGTTTCTAATGTTCAAGCTGCATTTTTTAACTTATCTTCTCCTAATGTGTAATGGTTATGCCCATGATGGGCTTGGACATGATGCTACTCTACTATTTGAACAGATGATAAGACATTGGCATACAACCGAATGCAATTACTTTTGTTGGCTTCTACTGGCATGTGCTTGATATACATATAAATTACATACATTTATATGCCTCTAATACTTAATTTCTAGTGCTATCTCATGATAATTAGGAATAATTATGAATTTTTGGAGTTAATTCAATAATTAGGACTTTACTTTATTTTAATAAGAGATTGTGCGTCTAAGTTAATTTGATTGTTTGTGTATGTTTATAAGAGCTCGAGTTGTAGATCATGGATTCATCACGCTTCAATCGGGTTTTTAGGCAAAGAGATCAAAGATCCAATGGTCGAAGACAAGTTGACAGATGAGATCGTTATGACAGGTTTTCGCCAAGAGAAGAAAAAAAAAGAAACCCGACCCGAACCAAATTGGTTTGGTCGGGTTGGTTCTAGTTCGGTTCAGAAAAAAAAGAGAGAAAAGACCCGAGCCAAATCTCGGGCCTTTCAGAAGAGCAGAGCGCTCGAGCTCTGCTCGAGCGCCGACAAGGATCACGACGGCGGCTGACGGCGATGGGTCTCGGTGGTGAGGTTTGGGCTCGAGCTTGACGAGGATGGCGCATGTGATTGACGGCGACGAAGAGGTGATGACGGTGAGGCAGACGGTGAATGGGTGATTGGGAAATGAAGGAGACGGAGCCGGTGAAGTACGGCGGCATCGACAGCCGGTTCCGGCATGATGATGGCGATAGAGGTCAACAATTCAAAGTGGCAGATCGTGCTCACATTTGGGCTCGATTCGACTTCAACTTGGATTTGGAGCTCGGATTTGGGACGACATTTGGAAGAGGCATGATGAAATTGGAGTCTACAACAAGGAACAAATTTAAAATTAGAAACTTACGGAGAATGGACTCAAGAATTGGATTGGATTTGGGTTGTCTTTGGATTTGGATTCATTCCCAAAACAGAAACGGATTCGGATTGGGACGTCTAGAAAAACACAGGACTGTTTTGAGGGTTTTTTTTGGGGGGGGGGAACAGAGAACTTCCAGCCGGAAAAACGAGACTTTGGGTGCTGTTTCTGCCGGAAGAAGAGAGGGGAGAAGAAGGTGTTGGCCGGAGGGGAGAAGGAGGAGAAAAGGGAGGAGAAAAGACGTGATTTTGGACTGAACTTCAAATTCCTACAGTACTGCTACAGTAAATCACAGTTTGAGGAAGACGATGAACAGTATCAGTGAACAGTGATTTTGTGAACAGTGTTTCGGTGAATAGTGCAAAATGACTCCGATAAATTAGCAGTGTTCTCCTCATCCGATAACTGACTAAATTCGCGTCAAGGCGTAGATGAAGCCCTAGATTTGTTTTATTACTCATAATTATTTAATTTAATAGAGTTGATATGACTTATGTTTAATGCGATTTTATAAGTTTCTTTTGAGTGCTTGACCATAGACTTGATTGATTATGAATGAGATTTGATATTATTAATCCATGTGTCTAACCAAGAACAGGATTGTGTTGATTCTATGCTCGACCAAGAATAGAATTAATATATTTTTTATAGTGGATGAACTTTTCGTGTCCGACCAAGAACGTGAGTGCATTCACTGGTGATTCGTGTGTCCGACCAAGAACACGAGTTACCGTGTCATATCAATTTGTGCAAGAGAATAATTGAGAGTAGTAATTACATGTTTAGTGGTGGATTCGTTGCCTTGGTATTTCTCCATATTAGTTAAACTCATTTAAAGTAGTTAAAGTTTATTATTTTCTTAGAATTAAATCAAAACAACTTTTCTTCTTTTGAATTTGGTAGATTATCATCTGTCCCTAAGGTTCGACAACCCTAAATACTCACTGTAGTACAATTGCCTTGTGCACTTGGAAGGGTTTAATATTTAAACGATCAGTGCTCGTTTAGGCATGGTGAATGAAAGGATGAGATATTTGGAGTTAATGAAGAAGCACAGATTAATTGCTAGTTTAGAGCATTATGCATATATAGTGGATCATCTTGGGCGATCAAGCCATCTCAAACATGTAGATGACTTTTCATTAATATGCCAATCAAAGAAAATAAAGAAATTTTGAAGGCTTTATTATAGATATACAAGTGGGCGAGAGAGTAGCAAGGACCATAATTTGAGACCTGAAACAAAAATCGAATTGTGTGGTGATGTCATATGAGGATATTGTTCCCCTCATTTGGTTTATATGAGGCTAACTCCATTCATAGCCTTTGGATATTGATCTGACGGCTACAAACAGCTACAAGGAACCCACATACCCACTGATTTGACACACTCACCTACCTATCGATTTGATACCTACCCTTGGATCGGAATCCAACGACCTAAAAGATTGGCCTCATGCTCCTTATATGAAAACGATCTCATGTAAACCGTCCTAATATATATGGGAAAAGTTTAAATGAGATCGCTCTCATTTGGCTTATGAGACAAATTCTATTAGTAGCCATTGGATCTTGATCTGACGATTACAAACAGCTACATGGAACTCACCTGCCCACTGATTTGATATCTTCGAATCGGAATCCAATGGCCCAAAAGATTGGCCTCATGCTTCTTATATGAGAGCGATCTCATGTAAACTGTCTTCTATATATATATATAAGGTCAGTTCAAATCGTAGCTATTGAATCTTGATCTGACGGCTACAAGGGTGAGTGATGGTTCACACTTACCTACCCACTGATTTGGTACCCACCGTCAGATCGAAATTTAACAACCGAAAAGACTGTTCTCATGCCCCTTATATGAGGACGATCTCATATAAACCGGTCTATATATAATATATATATATAGAGAAGGGTTTATATGAGATCGTTCTCATATAAGGAGCATGAGGCCAATCTTTATAACTGTTGGATTCCAATCGGAGGGTATATATCAAATCAGTGGGTAGGCGAGTGTGTTACATCGGAGAGTAGGTGAGATCATTATAACTATTTGTAGTCGTCAGATCAAGATCCAACGGCCAAGATTTAAAATGGCCTCATATAAGCCATATGAGAGCGATCTCATTTAAACTTTTTCCATATATATATATATAGAGAGAGAGAGAGAGAGGAGATGTTAGGAAATATGTGTATATATATGTACGCAAGTTTGGGAAAGTGGAATGAGGTGGTGGAGGAGATAAAGAAATTGATATGTATGGAGGTGAAAGAAGGATCCTTGTTGTAGGTGGATTGAAGCTTACAAATGCAGTCCCTGCGTTGTGTGTGGAAGAAAGAACTCGTCCACCATGTATTAAAAATCTATGCTGCCCTGGACAATTTGATGGCAAATATGTACTTAACCAACATGAGATGATTAAAAGTCTCCCTGTTTACTCTTTTATTCCCCTTAACCGTTTTGGCAGATAGTTCGAAAGAAACACTTGCAAATTTGGTTGTCTATCTTTAGCAGCAGGTAATGTGATTATAACATTGACAAACCTTAATGGAAAGTTTACATAAGTCTTACATGCATCAAGCAAACTTTAGGAAAATTCAGGAGTAGTAGAGTCAACTTTCAACAAGCTCGAGAACTTGCTTTTTCCCAGGCTTAAGCTGAGTCAAGCTTGAGCTCGCTTCATGGAGCTGCCACAGCTTCTCTCCACTCATTTTCTGATTTTTTTTTGTTTACCAATGAGACATTAAATATTATATGCATTAAAAGAAAAGAAGGGCACATGCAACATAGTCATACCTATACTCAAATACTAATCTAACCCTTGATATTAATCATGAAATTCGAACTTCAATCACTTTTATCACAAATACAATTAATTTTTTATGTCAGGCGTAATATTCATATATAAGTCATCACTATCAGTGTAGCTCCATAATTTGAATGAAGACGGCGCTTCTCAATAATTCCCGGACGCCGGTTATCCATAAAACCCTCATGGCCTATATCTTCCCTCCTCTCCGCCTGCAAACCCTCTTCCTTTCCCATTGCCACCACCTCAGCCGGTCTCGTGTCTATCCCAACTCCCGTTTGGCATAGTGTCAGACACGCAGCCAATGTTTTAGTAAAACGGACAAAACCGACCCGTTGACTGATTTGTCTGCATCAAGGTTTTCAAAACCGGACCGGCCATCGACCCGGTTGATGGCCGGTTCGGTTGAACCGTGGTCAAACCGGATTGATCCGGTTTAGGTGTGAGGAGTGACTATGGTAGACTGAAACTGGCTACTCGATCGGATCAATTTTTGTAGGCCATATATGAACATATGTCAAATTTTGATGTTTTAACTTATTATATCTTAATTATATGCCATTCTCATATTTTTGTTCTCACATACCCCCTCCCGTCACTTTTAATATATATACTTTTTTTCAAACACCCTAATTTTTTAGTGTACTTGAAAAAATGCACTACGAAAAGTGACCCGAGGAAGTACTTTAATGTAAGTTTTAAAATTATATAAGAATAAAATTTCCTGGTTTTAAGAAATACACTAATTGAAACCATGTTTAAGGCAATCCTCTCTCTTCTATAAGAAAAGCAAAATCATTAAATTTGACCTGTAAGTTTATATTTTGCCTTAGAACTTTTTTTATATTAAATTAAATTTGACCTGTAGGTTCCAAACTAAGTTAAAGCTGCTGCTACATGAATTTGGTCACACGAAATTTCCCTATACAATCCAAACTTGATGGAACTAACCCCTACCCCAGAAAACAGTCCTTCGGGATCAGATCAAAACAAAATCTGAATCAAGAATTCAAGATTTTTTATTGCATCATCTAGGACTAACACATAATGCAATCACCTAAGCAAGTACACAATTGTAACAAACTTTCAAGACTACGTAACTAGTCAGTTAATTCAGTTCTTCCTAGAGAGGCCCACGCCTGTTGTAGCGGATGGGCTACAGTTTTTTGGGCCCTGAAACCACGAGGCCCATAATTGAAAACGAACGTACAGACCCAGCTAGGTCCAATTGTCCGATAATGAGCCAACAACCTGAACAGTGCCCGTGCGAAATTGGACCAGTTGATTTCCGCTCGGCGATGCTATCATGGAACATCCTTTCCGCATATTCGAAAGCAGGTCAGCTTTCGGCTATGAAGGATGTATTTCATTTGGGGCTATGCGAATCATGGGTCGGCATTTGATTGTATTTAGGTTTATAAACGTATGATGAGAGAGTGTGGAGAGGGTCCAAACAGGATTACGTTTTCAACTTTGTTGATTCTCGCGTCTAATAGTAATAGGGGCATGGTTGAGTTGGGTACTCAAATTTATGGGCAGATAGTGAAAGTATGGGCTCGAGTCATATGTTTTTGTGGGTAGTCCTTTGGTTGATATGTATTCGAAGATGGGTTTCCATTGAATATTCCTTGCGGGTTTTCAAGAAAATGCATGTGAGGAACGTAGTTCTATACTTCTATATAATACCATGATTACTGGCTTGTTTAGATGCGGCATGGTTGAGGATTCTAAGAAGTTGTTCAGCGAAATGCCTGAGCGGGACGAAATATGATGGACTATAACGATCACGGGATATACGCAGAATGGTTTTGACAACGAAGCACTGGAAGTCTTAAGAAGAATGATAGGGGAGGGTCTTTCGATTGATCAATACACCTTTGGAATTGTATTAACTGCTTGTAGTGGTCTTTCAGCATTGGCACAAGGGAAGCAGATTCATGCCTACATAATCCGGACGGACTATACCAACAATATCTTTGTCGGTAGTGCTCTTGTTGATATGTACAAGAAATGTAAGAGCATAAAATCTGCTGAATCAGTGTTCAAAAGAATGAAAAGTAAGAACATCATTTCATGATCTATCAAAAAAAAAAAGAACATCATTTCATGGATAGCCATGGTTGTGGGCTATGGACAAAATGGATTTAGCGAAGATGCTGTGAGAATATTTTGTGAAATGCAGAGGGATGGGATCAAGACAAATGATTTCACACTTGGAAACGTAATTAGCTCATGTGCAAACCGCGCAATCTCAGAAGGAGCACAATTTCATTGCAAAGCTCTGGTATCTGGATTGATTTCCTTTCTGACTGTTTCAAATGCAGTTGTCACACTATATGGTGATCAAAGATGGCGATCAAAAATGAAGTCTCCTGGACAGCTTTGGTTTCAGTGTATGCACAATTTGGAAAAGCGAAAGAAAGTATAGAGTTATTTGAGTTAATGTTAGATGACGGATTACAACCCGATGGGGTAACTTTCATTGGTATAATTTGAGCTTGTAGTAGATCTGGATTGGTGGAGGAAGGAAAACATTATTTTAAAGCCATGATACACGACCACAAAATTGCCCCTGTAGCTGATCACTATAGTTGTATGATTGACCTATGTGATCGATCAGGAAGATTAAAAGAAGCAGAAATTTTATAAGAAAGATGCCCTGTTCTCCTGATGTGATTGGTTGGGCCACCTTGCTAAGTGCTAGTAGGGTTCATAACAGTATGGAAATTGGGAGTGAGCAGCAGAAGCTTTACTTAAACTGGACCCAGGAAATGCTGCGAGTTATGTCTTGCTGTTGAGTATCTATTCTGCAAAAGGAAAATGGGATGATGTTGCTTCTGTCAGAAAAATGGTGAGGAATAAGGGAGTGAAGAAGGATCCTGGATCTAGGTGGATCAAATATAAGAATAAGGTGTACATATTTACAGCTGATGACATGTCAAATCCACATCTGGATCAGATATATAGGGAGCTTGATAGGCTTAACATAGAGATGATCAGGGATGGTTATGTTCCAGATACGAGTTCTGTGCTTCATAATGTGGAAGAAGCAGAGAAGGTGCAGATGCTTAGCCACCACAGTGAGAAGTTGACAATTGCTTTCGGATTGATATTTGTTCCTCAGGGGTTGCCCATTAAGGTGGTCAAGAATCTTCGAGTTTGTAATGATTGCCATAATGTTACGAAGTACATTTAAAACGTTGCAGGAAGAGAAATATTAGTCAGGCATGCTGTTAGATTTCATCGGTTTACAGATGGTGTGTGTTCTTGTGGAGATTTCTGGTGATGGTATTTTCTTTGCAAACCAGATGACCATCGCATTTCTGTTCTTCCTGAAGACAGACATTCTTGTTTTGTGGGAAATGCTGGTTAAGATGATGATCTCCAAAGATGGTATCTCTTGAAAGATGACAGAGAACGGGTATTAACCTCCATTAAAATGTGCAGGATGATAAATTATGTGAGAATACGCGGTAAAGATGACACCTCGAACGAAGCAAGCAGTTTTACAAAAGGAAAAATACAGGCTTTGGTGGTACTTACCAAGCTTATATGTGGGACCTTCAATGGAGAGAGCACTGATTTCCAACCGAGTTACATGCAAGAAAGAGAATGTAAAAGAGGCCTCTTACTCTCAATGTTGGATGGTTTATGGAATGGAATGGATCCCTGCCAAGGCACGAAGGGATAATTACAAAAGCAGGTTTGAAACATATCTTATTGTCAATCGGAAAGAATGGTAATTCAATTTTCAGTTTAAGGCTTTGGTGGTACTTACCAAGTTGCTAAGTTTTATATGCAATTGTCCCAAGTTTTCCCCAAGGTTACTCAGAATGCTGATTAATAAATAACACTCCAGTGTTGCTCCTTTTTTAATTTTCTACTTTCATCTGACTCAGTTGGACTCCATTTGGGACATATTGCATTCGGTCTTCGATTTTTTTTTTTCAGTAAACCCTGACAATTGCGAAATGATTTCCATCCTACTCACGATGTGGTTTCTGGTTGTGTTAATCAGTGATTTATCAGCAGATATAATTTTGGGAAGTAATAATCAGATATATCCTGCTGTCAAAGATAGCTGAAACAAGTTTACTCACATATCTCAAGACTGTTGAAGAGGTCTCGCAACTTGTCTACATTATTTCATCTCACTTGTTGAGCAAAACCTCATGTAAGTTACCTAAAATATATAGTGGCTACAATATTTGGGTTTTTTATAGTCTTACTGGCTCTCCAGAAGAATCTCCCTTCTGACTTTATGGAACCTAGATCTGTGGCAAATGCGGGATTTATATATATTATTTTGTCAAAGCAGGGGACCTAAGTTGCTGGATTGGTGTTTTTATGTTTCTTTATTTACTTCACCGTACTAAATGATTTCCAGTTTACAGCTAGTGTGAAAAGAATGATGCTATATAACCTCTGTTCATAAGAGTGTATTTTGATGGGTATTTAGGCTTGGCCACCAATTCTTTAATTGAGATGGGACTTCACTTTTTGTTACTAGGTGTTATGAAAGATATGAATGTCAGAAATTTGAGGCTCACAATTACTGGAAGCAAATCACTCTGATTGCCACAATCTTGAACGTCAAAATTTTATGATAAAGCCATGTGACAACTAGATAATATGCAGGTAAAATCTGCTTCATTTGTTTGAGCATTGAATTGATACTTACTTAAAGTTGAAGCTTATTTTTCTAAATGCCCTGCAGTTCGGATTCCCTTGAGCTGCATCCCAGCTGAGGGGAAAGTAGTTTTGTTCACTTAAGGATTTTATGGTACCATACATTTAAACACATGCTTGTTTCTTTTTGGATGAAAATAGGGGGATGTAGTTAAGCTTTCTGTTTAATATTAAGTGAAAGAATACTCGAAGGATAAAGAGAATAGGTGGCACTGTAAAAAAACAAAAAAGACAGATTTCTGGTTTATAAGATAACAGAAATAGAAACTGCCAGGGTAATTAAATTTTGGTGGGTAGCCATCTACCCACTTGTAACAAGAAGTCTTTCCCATTCTTGACTTATAGAAGATCAGGTCCTTTAGCTTAAAAATTTTAGTCTCTCTTTCATTTTTAGGTAAAAAAGATGATATATGATCAACTATTTAATGCTTTATTGTCAACTACATAATGCTAATTTTACTTTTCTGTCTTTTTAAATAGTGGCTGCATTTGTCGAAATGATTAGTGAGGAGTTAAAAACTTGTTTTTCCAAATGCCAAGCGTTTGAGTATGGAAAAATAGAGAGCATCATAGAAAAGATCCGGTATCAACAATTTTTTTGGAAAAAAAGGGAATTCCATGCCTTTGTACATACTGTTCCTATAGGGCTATTTCACAAGCAATAGTTCCCACAGGCTTTTTAAACTTGGTCTTCATCACATATTAAACGTAGCAGTGCTTAAATAACTGAAGTGGGAAAGGAAGCAACTAATACCACATAATAAGGTCTACTACCACATACATTGAAGTTTCTGTGTCAAGATAGTTGAAGTAGTTAGTCCCGGCAATAATAAAAGAACATAAATGAGTTGGTGAATGCACAACTTTTAATGGTCCCTGCAGTTAGAAAATGAGAAGAGAGAAACAACCTACTTGCAGGCCATATCAAAGCATGATAGCATGGGATGCGCTAGCCTGTTCTCTCCTTTCTATTGTTATTGGATCCTATAAGAGGTTTTTCAATAAGAGTAACTAAGAAAAAAAAAGTTACTCTAAGAGGCAGTGAGATGTTTAAATGAAACAAATGTATATACTGCAGCTACCGTTTTGTTTTTTTGCAATAGGTAATATAAAGAAAATGCATGTGACACTGCCAATCAAAATAATCTTTAACTTAGTGACAGTAGTTTAGCCAGTAAAAAAATAGAACTAGAATTAGCAGATCAAGTAGAATAGATTTGCCAACGTCCTAGAAGCAAGTAGAAGTCTCAAGATGCCGTTTATGTCTCCTTGATTAGTTGAGTTTCCTAGTTTAGTTCGAGTATAGTTAAGGTAGGTTTTTGGTACTACATCATATCCTAGTTGAGAGTTTTCTATTTGAAGAAAGCTTGAAGCCTATATAAGATAGTAGCGATGTAGGGATGGAATTGAGATTGATTGAGAAAGAATAGACTCGTAGTTAGTTTAGTCTCACTTGTACAGTCCATAGCCCCTCTTCCTCCATAAGGACCTTAACCAATAAATTTTAGACCTTTGTGAATAGACTATTTCCACACAGCACGAGAGCGGTGCATCCCTCTTTGTACCCTTACATTGAAGACCTCCCAAGAATGAGCTCATACAATTGGGCTGGGGCTATGCATATGATGTTAGTTTCTGGTATAACCCACATGATCATTTAAAATTAAACCCTTGCAAGTACACAAGGCAATTGTATTACAGTGAATATTAAAGGGTTGTTAAACCTCAGGGACGGTGAATACTTTACCAAACTCAAGAGAAGAAAATATATAGTTTAATTAATTCTAAAGAAAGCAATGAACTTTAGCTAATCTAACTAAGATTTAATCAATATGGAGAAGTATCAAGGCAATGAATCCACCACTAGACATGCAATTACTACTCTCAATTATTATTAAGCATGAATTGATATGATATGGTAATTCGTGTTCTTGATCGGACACAAGAATTACTAATGAATTCACTAACGTTCTTGATCGGACACGAAAGTTCATCCACTATTATATAATCAATCATATCCTTGATCGGGCATAGAATCAATCACAACTCTATTATAATGTAATTAGTCTTATCCTTGATCGGGCATAAAATCAATCATAATATTTAATTCCATTCATAGTCAATCAAGTCTATAGTCAAGCACTCAAACGAATACTCATGAAATTGCATTAAGCATGAATCATAATCAACTTTATAAAATTAAACTATCAAGAGTAACAATACACATCTAGGGCTTAATCAAGCCTTGAATAAAGTTTAGTTACACATAGAAAGAAAAAAAAGAGAAGCTTATTTATATAAAGCCTCTTGCTCCTCTCTAGTCTCCAAAATATTTTCTCTAATCTATTCTCTGGTAGCCAAAACGTTCTCCCTTAAGGCCTATTTATATGTTGGAAAAGAAACCACGAAGTCCCCCTTCCAAATCCGAGTCGAAATAGATCTTATTTCTATTTTTTCGCATGCGGCGATCGATCGTACGTATTGCCGATCGATCGCTTACCGATCGATCACAATTCCTTCATTATTTTCCTCCAATCGATCGTTCTGCCGATCGATGCTGTATGACTCCGATCGATCGCTGTTACTGTCTTGCGTAATTCAAAAACTCCAGTAGATACGATCGATCATTTTGAGTGCCGATCAATCATTGCTTCAATAACACTGTTTTGCAGCTAAGACGAATCGATCGCGTTGAATGGCTGATCGATCATAGTTACTGTTCACAATCTTCATATGGCTATAACTTTCTGCTCCGAACTCCGAATTATGTGTGGTTGGCGGCGTTGGAAAGTTGAATTCTTGAACTTTAACATGAAGCTTGAATCAGTCCAATCAGAAATTTGCACATGAAGTTATGATGATTTAACCATTGAAGTGAATTTTCACCTCATTTCTGTGTATTACTCTCGTTTCTCTATAAAAACTAAAAACTATATTAAAGTAGTAGTAATTCTAATCAAACACTAGCATAAACATAAGTTTAGGAGATAATAAAATGCATATTTCATGTGTCGATCACCACACCAGCAGACTAGTGGGTGCGAGAACTAAAAGAGGGTCACTAGGAGGTGGATGCCTAAACGGCACCTCATATGTCATTCAGGTATGTAGCATTTCTATGTTTTTCCAACTGATCGAAAGACATGGACGGTAAGTGTCGTGTCTTATGCAACACGACTTTATTTATAGTCGTGTATTATGCAACACGATTTTATTTATAGTCGTGTATTATGCAACATGACTAATTATGTAGTCGTGTTGCATAAGACACTACTAAATTTCTAGTCGTGTACTATTATAGTCGACTATAATAGTGCATGACTTGACTGTATCCGCGACTTTTACTAATGTTTTCATCTATTTACTATGCAGATTTGGTTTTTTAAGCACACGATAATCTTCCATGATTTCGTGGGCCCTACCAGTCCGAGGGCGAAAAGGTGGCCAGGAAGTGGGGCCCTAATTACAGAGGTCAAGAAGGGTGCACAGAAGAAGCACCATATGACCGACTACTGGAAGGGTATATTCGATAATCTGGACGTATGGGAAGAAGTCGTCGATATCATCATCCCCATGGCCGAAGAGGCATCTCTCATTCCTTCGCATCCCTCAGTGGTCCCTCCTCCGAGACGACATAAGACGGAGAGGCCGGAAATGAAGAGGACTCCCAAATGACCTACCCCCTCTTCCTCGAGGACGGTTGCTCAGTCTACTACCCTGGGGCGATTGGAGGGTTCGCTTCAGGGCATACAGTCACTAATTGAGATCGCTCTGTCTTCGTATGAGGAGATAGGAATGAGTGTCAGACCTCTGCGAGAGGTTCTTCACTCTATCAAGGCATCTGCCACCACAGCATCAACGCTGTTAGAGGGTTAGAACTTTGAGCATCCCAAGGAGGAGAAGACTGAAGAGCTGAAGAAGGAGTCCAAGGAATCAGAGAAGAAGGAGAGGATGAAGAAGTCATCGGTTCATCACATGGAGGAGCCAAAGAAACGGCCCGATCACAAGGAGCATATGAAGAAAACTCCGATGTGTATGCGGACAAAGGAGTTGGTAAGGAAGTCAGCCGGCGATTCATTGAAATGGGGTAAAGGTAAGTTGTACACCACTATTTAATTTTTCATGTCACAAGGTATACGACTATTTAATTATTCCTGTCACATGATACACGACTATTTAATATTTCATGTTGCATTCTACACGACTATGTTATTTTTCGTGCTGCTACTGACACGAATATTGAAAATGTCATTTTAGCTCCCATCAAGCGCGCGGATGTGGAAGAGAAGATTGTACAGGCTACAAAGAGATCCTCCGCGAAGTTGTTTTTGAAGAAGCTCCAACCAGAATTCGATGAACATATGGAGCGTGCAGAAGTCGAGTCCCGTCCGACGTACGGACGGGACATATTCCCCCCTGGTGTAGTGGTAAGGAAGAGAATGAGGACTGTTTCCGCGAGGGAATTGCAGAGGATTAGGGAACATGACCATATACGGAGAATGGCGGAGGAGCAAGCGAGGAAGAATTTGGCGGAAGAGCCGAAAGGCGACTCTGAAGATACCGTATCCGATCGACAAACGACCTCTATCATCGATGAGGTGATCTCTTCCTTACAGCAGTCGGATATCCAAACGGCCAAGGAGGATGAATTGGCGAAGGAGGAGGCGGAGAAGAAGGATGAGGATGAGGCAAAGGAGGAGGTGAAGGAGAAGGTGGATGAGGAGAAGGAGGATGAGGAGAAGGAGGAGGTGAAGGAGGCCACAGGCTTAACGTCATCATAGCCTCTTGACATTGATGTCCTCTAAACCCCGCAAAAGGCTAAGGCTACAGTTGAACTCCCAGAAAACTATGCCAATTTGGAGTTATGCTTAGGGGTGTAAACGAGCCAAGCTGAGCCGAGCTTGGGCATGTCTTAGCTCAAGCTCGAATTTTCAAATTCGAGCTTGAGCTCGGCTCGGCTCGTTTACAGCTCGGTCCCTACCAGCTCGAGCTCGGCTCGCTGAGGAATCTGGAGCTCGGCTCGAGCTCGAGCTCTAGTACCTAGCACTGGAAGGTTCGACCTAGGCTCGAGGTACAAGCTCACCGGCGCATCGCTGGCCGATGACAGTCAGACGTACTGCCGACTGCTTGTGGTGTCGCCGGAGAACAAATAAAAAATAAACATTTTCTTTTCTGACGCCACCGTCGCGGGGGCCAAGGAAGGAGATGGCGAACTCACCTGACGCCCCACGCCGCTGCTGCCGTCGCCTCGCTCAGCGCTGCCGCCGCCATAGCCCCCCTCCTTCCTCTGTTGCCGCCCGCTGTCGCGGTCCCCCTCCCCTCGCCAGCACCACCCCCCTCACCCGGCAGCCCCGTCGACGTTCCCCCTCCTTCCTCTATTCCCGCTCGCCGCCACCGTCTTCGCCTCCCCTCTTTCCTCTGTTCCCGCCAGCTGTCGCGGCCCTCCTCCCCTCACCAGCACCACCCCCCCCCCCCCCTCTTCCTCTATCCCCTCCCCCCCCCACCGCCAGCACCGCCTCCTCACCTCACCAGCACCCCCCCCCCCTGCGCCATCCCCGTCGACGCCCCACCTCCTTCCCCCCGGGCAGCCCCGTCGCCGCCCCCCTCTCCTGTCGCCAGCACTCCCCGGGCAGCCCAGTCCCCCCTCCCGACCCATTTTCAATACCAGGCCCCATACCACACGGGCCTTGTCCTTTTCTCTGTATTTTTTTTTATATGACGTCAGCAACCGGTCAATCCGGGGTTAGACTTACCTGGCAAGAATTCCGGGTCGAAGACCAATTGATTTTTAAAATATATTACGGGGGGGCTCTGTAATCCAGCGGTCTCTCAGAAATGGCAGATCCTGCGAATATATTGTATGATATCAAACAAACAACATAGACATGATGTGAGCCCAACACACATACGACTCAAATGCCTGACCGTCTTCTGTTCCAATCCCTCCACCTTCCTCAAGGCCTCCACTCAAGGGAAGTCGAACAATTTCTTAATTTTCTTTTAAGCTTGTGGACTGGCTCGCTAAAATGAGTCAGGTGGATTGGAGATGGAACCCTTTTTAAAAAAAAAATGGCTAATAATGGAGTAATAATGATCATTTCTTACAAAATTCACGAGTCTGCAACCATGAAAGCCAATTATCGATAGTGTCAGCCCCACAGAGAGCCCTTAAATTAAATCGGGCGGGGGAAAACATGAACTCTTTCTCTTCTCTTTGCAACATTCCAGAATTAGATGGCAGAGAGGAGGTTGACTTAGCTTCAAAAACTTTGCCCACAAATAGTAAAACTTGAAAGACTAATTAATTTATGACAACACTATTGTGTCACATTTAAAACATAATTTTACAGTTTAATAATATCTTTGGTTATTTACATGTAGAAAATGACAAAAATGAACAGTTAGATTTCTTCAAAAATAAAAATTTAATATTTATTTGTAAAAACTAAAACTCTAATATCCCCTTTATGTGTCCAAATTAGAAAAGAAAATAAAACACCATGCACTTGTACATATAAAATATTAATATATTTGTTGTATTTATAAAAAGATTAAAATAGTACTAAGTCTATTGACATTAAGAGTGTAAATGAGCCGAGCTTAGGCACGGCTGAGCTCGACTTCAAAATTTCAAATTCACTTGTATGGGGCCCCATTACCTCTGTCTAATGATAATTCTTGAATTTCAAGATACTTATAGAGTTGATTGTACGAACAATTATCATATTTTAAAAAAATGATCGAACACCAACTTCTCTTGTGGAAAATAAATAAATTCGATGTTTAGTAGAAGGCAAAATTTGTTTTGATAAAGGCACTTAATTAGTAACGAAATAGTAAAATAATTTAATTATTTATAGTTATTCTATATTTCTGATAAATGGTTCTAAGCGCATATTGAGCTTGAAGCTTTTGTATTTCTCTTCCAAAACTTCGCACCCAAGTAGTAGGTACTATATCTTCTTGTATGAACAAGAAAGTGATATTTTTCGCATCTTTTACAAATAGATATTTATACATACTAATATATTTATTTTATATTTGTATATATAGATATATATATATATATATATAATATAACGAGCCGAGCTTGAGCCGGCTCGCGAGCTTATTCGAGCCGAGTTTAAACGAGCCGAGCCGAGCCGAGTATCGTTGAGCTCGGGCTCGGCTCGTATTGGAAAAAGCACGAGCCGGGCTGACCGATCCTGATACGAGCCAAGCCTAAACTCGGGCTAAGCCGAGCCGAGCCGGAGAAGCTCGTGAGCCAGCTCGGCTCGTTTACACCCTTAGTTATGCTTCCACATGGGGGTATTGTTAGAGCGGGATAGAGTGCCAATAGATGGATGGATCGCCAATCCGAGGAAGGCTTATCCAATCCCAACACTATGTGATGACGACTATGTATCCCTCCTGCAAACTACAGAAATTAACACCAATGTAAGTATACATTTCGTTTTCATTTTCCGCACATGTTATCCTCTTTTCCTTTTTCGAAGACACGACTTTACGCGTAGTCGTGTCTGTCCTAAAGTCGTGTATAAAATACTCTACTTTTCATTAATCTTCCTAAAGTCGTGTATAAAATACCCAACTTTACACATGGTCGTGTCTGTCGAAGACACGACTATTCCTAAAGTCGAGTATTGTTTTAATCTTGCCAATTTCTTATTATGTTGTTGTTTTATACAGGTTATAGATGAATTTTTTAGTCTCTTGCTGCAGCGCAATGAGAGAGAATGGCTGAAGTATCCGTTCAGTTTTTTTGGATGTCACACATTCAAAGAAATATTCGACAACGTAAGTGTTCCCTGCATCACAAGCGATAATTTCACATTTCCAGTTCGTGAGTTTCTGACTCTATTGCGGTTTTGCAGGAACACATAGAAGGGGGCAATAATACAAAATTGATAAAAAAAACTCGGGAGGATGCTCAAGGGATTGAACAGGAACATGTTCTATGCCTTTTTCCCAATCCGCACCTGCTCCCATTTCTGCCTCGTCTATGTACACTTCCCCAACTGTGTATGGCATGTCTACAACCCGCTCTCCGGCAAACCTCAGTTGTACCCACATCACAGGGTCGCAGCTGAGGAATTCACCAACTTTATGAACGTTGTCATGGCACACACACTGGTGTGGATGGGTTGCATCGAATGGAAGACGACTCAGATCGCCAAAGCACCCTGGCAAGAGAACTCAAAAGACTGTGGCATCTTCATCATGATGTACGTGGCGCACTTGGCGTCCAACGTCAACCCACCCGAGTTTGATCAGTCCACAATTACACGTTTGTGGTGCCCAATCATTGCTGCAACTATGATTCGCGGGGTTATCGACAGCAAGTTTGACGACGATTCAATCAAAGTAAAAAATCAGGAAGTCACAGTTGCGGGTTTTGTGAGGATTTCGAATGAAGACAAAAATTCTTTTTTACATTTTTTTGTACATGTATTCTTTTGTCCGAACATTCTTTTTTTGTACAAAGATTCTTCCATGTACATACAGTATTATTTCAATAAATTCAAATTCATTTTATTTCATGTCTTTAGTGTATTGGAAAGACGCTAAGTGTCGACTCTTATGCAACACGACTTCTTATATAGTCGTGTTGCATAAGACACAACTATATATTAGTCGTATACTATTATAGTCGACTATTATAGTCGTGTTACATCGACAACACGACTATTACGGAGTCTAATTTTTGTATTTTTCATGTACGTGAGGAAACGAAGAAGTATAGTTGTGTTACGTCGATGACACGACTCTTATACAACACGACTTCTTAATGGATATTCCACGTTTGCCCAATTTCTTTTATTGATCTTCTGAACATATTTCCAAGCCTCCTCATTGTGTTCCTTCATCTTGTGCATGATTTCATCGAATTCTGGTCTCCGGAAGTAGTTTGCAGCTCGGAATAGAAGGTCCTTCAGGTACTTATCCTTCTAATGATTAAGCATATCGGTGGCTATATGCCTCAGGCAAAACCCATGGTGTGCCTCGGGAAAGACATCAGCAACCGCTCTCAGAAGTCCCTTCTGTCTATCCAAGACAATTGTATCCAGAGATGCCGGGGGGTCTGTAAAGAGGGTGGCTTTCAGTGGGTTGAGGATCCGCTTCCTGCAAGTCAGCAATCAGAGTGAAAACATATTAAAGAAAGAAGAGATAGGTGGTAGACAGTCGTATAAGAAACAACACGACTGTATGAGTAGTCGTGTTGCTCAAAGACACGACTACTCGTACAGTCTTCTTTGCATACGTACTACGTATTTATGGTCTCTTTGTCGACAACTGCAAATGCAAGGCACATTAATTGTTGATTCCCGTCGAGTGCTGTTGCAACCAATAAAACTCCAGGGTACCTTCCTTTCAGGAATGTTCCATCAACAATGAGCAGCGGCCTAAGTGATCTTCGGAATGCTCTTGCGACCGGCTACCTCAATTTCAATTTCCGGTATATCGCAAGATCTTTCAATCACCACATATGTACCTGGATTAGACCGCTCTAATTCTTTTCCGTAATGCGGCAAAATACGATATGCGTCTTCTGATCGTTTAAATATAAACCCTTGCAAGTGCACAAGGCAATTGTACTATGGCGAGTATAGAAAGGGTTGTCGAACCTTAGGGACGGTGAATATTTTACCAAATTCAAGAGGAAAGTTGCAGTTTTTAGTTAATCTAAGGAAAGCGATAAACTTTAACTACTTCTTAAGGGTTTGAATCAATGGAGAGAAATATCAAGGCAATGAATCCACCACTAGACATGTAATTACTACTCTTGATTATTATTACACGCAGATTGACATGATATGGTAACTCGTGTTCTTGGTCGGACACACGAATCACTAATGAATTCACTAACGTTCTTGGTCGGACACGAAAGTTCATCCACTATTGTATAATCAATCATATCCTTGGTCGGGCATAGAATCAATCACAACCCTGTTATAATGTAATTAATCCTATCCTTGGTCGGGCATAAACTCAATCATAATATCTAATTTCATTCATAATCAATCAAGTCTATGGTCAAGTACTCAAAATAATACTCATGAAATCGCATTAAGCATGAATCATAATCAACTTTATAAAATTTAACTATCAAGAGTAGCAATACATATCTAGGGCTTCATCTAGCCTTAACAAGGAATTTAGTTACATATAGAAAGAGAGAAAAGAAAAGCCTATTTCGATAGTTCCATTGGCATGGATTTCTTCTTCTTCTTTGGCTCCAAAAGACTCCTTCTCTTGCTCTTCTCTAGCCTCCAAAATAGGTTCTCTAATGTCCAATACGTTCTCCCTTAAGGCTTATTTATATGTTTGAAGAGAAACCCTGAAGTCCCCTTCCAAATCCGAGTCAAAATAGGCTTGATTTAGGTTTTGCCGCACAAACCGATCGATCGCTCCGTATAGGCGATCGATCACTTTTCTTCACAAATTCCTTCGTTATCGCGCCGATCGTCTGTTTCATCTTGACAGCGATCGGTCATTTTTATACCAATCGATCGTGTTTACTGTATTGCACGGATCAAAAACTCCAGTAGATACGATCAATCGTTTAAGTGCCGATCGATCGTTTTCTCCGATAGCACTATTTTCGGCTCTGGCGATCGATCGCGTATGAAATGGTGATCGATAGTAAGTACTGTTCACAATCTTCAAATGGCTATAACTTTCTGCTCTAAACTCCGAATTGCGCGTGGTTGGTGGCATTGGAAAGATGACTTCTTGAACTTTAACGTGAAGCTTGAATCATCCAATCAGAGGTATTCACACGAAGTTATGATGATTTAACCATTGAAGTCAATTTTCATCTCATTTTTGTATCTTACTCTTGTTTCCTACAAAAACCAAAAACTATATTAAAGTAGCACTAATTCTAATCAAACACTAACATAAACATAAGTTTAGGAGATAATAAAATGCATATTTCATGTGTAGATCGTCTTCCGGCTTGCCATCGATCAATCGTATCAATTCCACTTTCGCCCTCCATGCCCTTTGACAGTTCACTTTTACGCCCCAATGTTTCTCAATGTACTGTTGGATATTAGCCCTTTTTATGGAGTTTGAATCCTTGTGGAGGCCATGACACTTCCGTGCAATCCATAGGTGTGAGGCCAATGGATGATCTTTAGAACTTATCAAAGTGTCACATGTATGCCTTCCTTCCCTCCTTCTCACGGTGACTCCATCAAGTAGATTCGAAGCCCGTATGTACCACTTTCTTTTCTCTACATTCAATATATTTGATTTTGAAATGTGTACAATTGGTATAGAATTTATTTCTTCCAATTGCTGTTATCAAATTTTGCTTTGGGTAGCTTGGAGTTGTTAAGTTTTGAAACTAAATTCTTTCTATCAAAACTTAAGAGCTACACTATGATTATACTTGAATAAGTTAGGTTCAACATGAAATATAAGGTCTCAGACTAATTTTAAATCTAATAATGTTTAGGAAGCGGTTTTGATGATGTCAATTGACTATACCTCAAACAAGTATAAAAGTTGACATGCCTACTTATTCATGTTTTTATACCCAAAAAAGACGGTAAAAAATGAGAATAAGTAGGTTGGTATGTATACGGACATAAGCTTTAGATTATTAGTATATAAAAATGGACTTGGCATAACTTTTTTTAAGGTACAAGACAGCATAACTTAACTCTTTGTGATTAAATGTCAAAGAGAATTTTCAGTCATAACGAAAGTGAAAAATCCCTTGGACTTTCAGCAATAATAACTTTCCAGAAGATATAATTTTATTTACAACATTCGATTATAGACCATGAAAAAACCTCCCAATCCACGAATTGTGCATGAATCAGAGTTCCATAGTTTAAGAGATTCCACCTGCTAAGATTGTTGAAAGACTAAAATATACCTAAAATCTTCATTCTTCGAAATTGTAGTTGTGTACAAATTGGATTTGTCATGAAAATTTGGCAACCATGTTGTCAAAAAAGAAAAAAAATGTTAACAAAGCTACTTTATCCACATCGAGATTCCTCATAACAATGGCAATGTGAAAGCATTTGTTACATTTTGAAATCATGGAAAAGGAACATATTGGTGCCTCTAGTATATCCTTTGGAGGAACATGGAGAACCATTTAGGCAGAAAGCAGTTATCACTTTTTCAATACCGTGCTAGATTTATGAGGTACTTCGTCGGGGCTTCGATGGGAATTGACAAGATTGGTGATGCCAAATAAGATACTTCTAATTTTACTTCATTCACTACAACAAATCAGGGCTTTTGCGACAAATTTTTTGCAACAAAACCATTTTGTCGCAATAGATATTACATTGGCGACGAATTTCAGAATTGTCGCAAATCGTTTAGTATTTTGCGACGACATGGTAGTTAGTCGACAAAATAAGTACTATTAGCAACCGATGGCAATTTAGTTGCAAAAACCAATGCATATTTGCGACGAACATTGTGTTTAGTCGCAAATGTGATTGCTATTTGCGACAATCTACGGGTTTGTCGCAAATAATAAATAGTTTTGCGACAATCTACAGGTTTGTCGCAAAAATGTTGAATGTTTTTTATCTTTGTTTTCTTGCATTGGAGTGCCATATTTGTATAATTATTTTGTTGATTTTGGAGTTTGGGATTCGGTGTGCTTGTTAATTTAATTGTTGGACTTGTCTCTCAAATTTAATTTTCAGAAATGGAGTCAGGCTTGTTCAATGTGTCATGCTTATTTGCAACTCCATTGAGAATTTATATTTGTTGGATAAATGCTTGACGTGAGCTTTTATATCTTTGATGAAAACAACGCACTCCAAAAGTTTTTTTTTTCCTAATACTAGTTGTATTGGTACGCATGGAATGCAGTCGCACCGATATATCGCCGATAACCATAGACAACCAAAGATGTTAAAAAATAGTCTTAGTTGTCATGAGACACATTAGCTAACTCCTTCAAACACAAAGATTGAGGTAATTGTCTACGAACAAAATGAAAAATGAAATAAGATATAATAAAATTGAGACTTGATTGAGATAAAATCTATACAAATAGTGTAATATATGCATGCACATATAGGAAAGTTAATATACAAAGGGTAATTAGCTTTTCTTGAGCTTTGAGTCGAGCTGAGCCAATTAGAGGTATGATTGAACTTGGCTTGACCAACTTCGCGCTCAAGTTGAGCTTTTGAGTCGGCTTTAAAACCCTTAGCTACAGGGCAGGCAACCGTCATATGAATGGGGGCCACATGATCTGACAATTGCTATCATAAAAGAGGGCGTCTAGCGTGACCGATTTTGGGGACCAGATTGCAGACCCCATGCCACATTGGCATGGGGATCTGCAATTGTGCATCCCCCATGCCAACGTGGCATCGGGTCCTGCAATCTAGTCCCCAAAATCGGTCAGCAAAATATTTTCTGTCATAAAACGCCCTAGCGCAGGCTAGCCCGACTCTTATTGGATGGAGGGACTAACATTAATTAAAATGCACCACCGGATTGGAATCTGGCGGCCATCAACACGGGGCTCAAATAAACAAAGAATAAAAGGATAATTTGGCTGTGTTGTGTCCTCTTTGCTCAATCTGAATCGTCAGTTTAAAGTGCGATCACGGCAATAGGGCGGGTCTAAAGCAGAATTGCCCATCCCGCCTTCTATATATACTCCCTTTCCCGCGTCCAAAGAGGAATTGGGGAAACACCGCCCCCCACTTCTCAAATCGTAGGGTTCATTCCAGCTTTCCCCTTCAGCTGGAAGTTCACTTTCTCATTTCTCCCTTTTTTCCCTCAGGTAAGCTTATGTTCTCAAGCAAAGTAGAATTTTTTATGTTTCTGACTTCTTAGTAGACCTGCAATTTCTGGATACATGGGTGGTTTACAACTTCATCTTAATCTAACTTCACTTCATATGTGCAGATTCACTGTACACGGAAGGATTTTGCTTATTTGTTGTCTGCATTTTGAAGAAGTTTGAACCCATCTTCATCTGCAACATAGGGGGTTTGCTATTTTACATTTTAATTTCCTCCTTACTTCATGCCTCTCTCTCTACTGCCTTCCTACTCCATGCATCTCTATTGATCAGTTACCATCAATGTCACCCATCTCTCTTATTCCATTTTCACATAATGAATAAAGAAGATAATAACTTTTCATGTATTAATAACTTGCACTGATGATTTGACATAGCTTTTCCTTGCAGTTTTATGTGGACAGATGTTTAAAATCTTGATACTTTTCTTAAAAATTGTTGTTGTTTATTGCTTACAAAGTGTTTGATGAAATACCTACATAGTTATACTAGGTATTTTGACTGAAATAGTTTTTCTAATAGGATCCTTCTACTCTCTTTTTTTGCATTTATGGCCCAAAACCTTGAACCTTGCTTTTGTTGTGTTTTCTTAGCAACATGGGTATGATGAAATGAGAGTACCAAGTTGCATGAAATGGAGGTTTTATAATGGTTTAACTAGGGAATGAAGAAGATAATATGACCCTACAACTACCAAAATAAAATTTGTAGCATGAAATTTTTTTTACTTCATGTAGCATGACATACCCACAGTTTGTCATGGCACCAGGTCAAAGAATCATGAAATCAGTGCCACCACCTAATGACGTAGGGACATCTGATCCTCTGGTCCAGGGGCCCACTTTGGGTTATGCCACAGGTACAATTATCTAATTAGCCAAGTTTCACTTGATAAATTGTATTCACATTTGTGTTTATCAGGTATTTATATTGTCTTAAATGATCTCTATCTTTTTTCCAGCATCCACATCTAAAAAAAACGTGGTATTTCCCTTGGTCGAACGCTATCAAATTATTTGAAAAAGAATCCTAATGCAAAGCCAAAGATTTGTTTCAAACCGGGGAAGTTGAAACCTGTGGGAAA
Source organism: Houttuynia cordata (assembly GCA_039654745.1). Classification (NCBI taxonomy): domain Eukaryota; kingdom Viridiplantae; phylum Streptophyta; class Magnoliopsida; order Piperales; family Saururaceae; genus Houttuynia; species Houttuynia cordata. The sequence continues at coordinate 35,449,618 of CM077502.1, forward strand.
GTGGGCTAAAGAATTCAATAGTGAGGTTGGAAGGATGTGCCGTACAAATGCAAAATTGACGTATGAGTACTGGTCCAAAGTGCCTGATTTTGAAAAAGCTTATATACATAAGCTCATTAATGTAAGTATACTGCGTGGTCCAGTTTATCATTGTTTTATCCATAAAATGCATTACTTAATTTCTTTGTACTTAAACCACTATTTTATTTCAGTCCAAATTTGACATTGATATGAGTGACAAACATGTTAAGATGGCAGTGGATAATTATTTACGTGCAAGGTATACTTCTCACAAGAATAGAGCACATAAACACTTTCTGAAGGATGCCTCAATCCCGTACCAAGAGGTGGATCTTGACCAGTGGAAGAAGCATTGTGATCACTTTCGTTCTACATCATTTAAAGTATGGTGCATAATATGCTTGATAGAACTACTCAATGTGTATCCATCAAAGGTTTAGCTCCATCTGATTGTATGTTTCATACACTTGGAACTTAGAAATTTCATACACTTATTACTTAGAAATTAAATTATGAGATTAATCTCTTCTTGTTGTTTTTTGTATCTTTTCTCTAGGAACTTCAATCTAGTGATTGGTCATGCCGCCCCCTAACTGAAGAGCAAAAAATATATGCTGCAGCAGATGCCTTTTACTTAATCGAAATATTTTCAATCTTCCATGTCAAAATTCTTAGAGGTTTTGGTTTCATTTTACAGTTTTTTTCTTTACTTTTGTTGTCAAATTTGTTATCCTATTTTAGTGATGTGTTCATGTTTGAAGATTATTGAACCAAATGCGGGATCTCGAAGAGGAGTTCGATGCAGAGCTTGAGGGGGAGGCTGAGGAAGAGCCTGACCTTGTATCTTTTTATAAGCTTACGCACTTCAGAGAAAAAGAGAAGACTTGGGCGACTGATCATTGTGGAGTTCTATATGTAATGAAAGTGAACTATAATTTTGATTGTTAGCTATCCATTTGATGAAATAGTATTTCTAACGGTCTTTATGCTTTTTAAATTGCAGGATAAAATGGATGAGATGGTGTCTGCTGCAGAGGAGGAGGGCATTGTAACAAATTCCAAAAAGAATGAAATATTTACTTTAGTTCTTGGACCAAATAGGCCAGGTTATGTTCGTGGCCTTGGACATGGAGAGATGCCCTGCGCATCGACCCCTTGTTCCAAAGCTTCTGACCTGCAAAATGCTAATACGAGGGCTGAGGTAGCTGAGAAAAGTGCACAAGGAATGGAGATTGACTTGCATTCACTTAGATCAAAGATGGAGGAGATGAAAGAGGGAGCCAACTCTGAGATACAAACTCTAAAATCGACAATGGTGGACTTAGAGGAAGCCCGGGATGATGAGATACAAACTCTTAAATCCAAGATGGTGGATTTGGAGGAAGCTCGGGATGCTGAGATACAAACTCTTAAATCCAAGATGGTGACTTGGAGGAAGCCCAAAATGCTGAGATACAAAATCTTCAATCAAATCAAGGGCGCCTAGAGTCGATGTTGCTGAAACTGATGAAGCAACAACTTTCACAGTTAGTTTCCTCCTTTGATGTAGGAAACAACATTTATATTTATTACATGGAAAAATATGTTTACTTTATAATCTCAGTTCAGCATATGATGCAAATTTTAGCCTCCTTCATAAAATAGCATCAACCCTTAGTACTATTCTTAATTAGTGTCAAGAAACAAATTTGCATATGTATAAGCACCTGCATGATTGTACTCTAGCATTTTTTAGGACAAAATCATGTTCGTAGTACTCTAGTGTTTTAAGAATGAATTCATGTTCACATGGACTCTTTTATTGTTGCAGGTAAAAAGCTCAAAGTCAAGAGGGTGTGATCAGCTTCAAAATGGCTAATAGACTGCATATAGCAGCTCTTTTGTATTTTTTGTATTGGACAAATGTGCAGGAATCATAGTTTTTGTTGCAGATTAACTCTAACTTGTCAAGGGATAGTGAAAAATGGATATTTATTTTGGAAAGGGTTGTCATCTTTTGGGTGTTTAGGAGGGTAGTTAGCTTTGAAATTTGTTTTGTGTATGTAAAAAGTATCCTACACTTTGTATGTACGACCTTCAAGTCTATTAAATTGAAATAGAAAGTGCAATATTTATGTGCATTATCCTCAAAATCTATCTTAGACATTCTTCTATTAACAGTTTAACATGTTTATACTCCAATGTTTTCCAGCCACAACCGAGATGAAATGCCAAGGGAGGTGGGGAATGTAATTGTGTGATTCAAGTTTCATGTCTACCTGATTTTTTTTTAATTTTCTATCCTTGGTTTCTTGCAAAGTCCACCAATAGGGAACATTATTCCTCTTTGTCTGTTTTTTATTGTTCCTTACTTTTTCTTGTTTACCAGAACAGTGAGCGAAAGGCTGAACAAAGATACCAAAAGAGTGTTCAACGAAGCTGATTCTTTGCATGAAATTTGTTGTGATTGGCTTTTTTTTCAATTTTTCTGAACAGGGTGTTAAACGGATTGGTTCTGAGCTTGTTGGCAAGGTGGAGATGCCCTGAAAGAAGGTCAAGATGCGTGATCTGGAGGCGGTGCTTCGGTCTAGGGGTGAGCCTTCAAAACCCCCCAAGAATGTGCTTCGTTGAATAATGCTAATGATATGATTCTTTGGATTTATACATGAGATCTTGGATTTTAAGTCCCTTTCAGTGATATAAATTTTTACCTAGTTGTACAAATTTCTTATGGATGACGAGGACATTTAGCCTCGAATTTCATGTTTTGATATCATTTGTAAGGTTTCCATTTTGTAATTACATATGAATCACTACTGTGATAAATGACAGATTCATCTTTACTTTCATCTTAGATTAGTTGCTAAAAACCATTTTTCTGATGTACTCCATATAGTTCAAAAGAGAATTTCATCAGCTTTAGCTTTCTCATAGGAACCTGTGGCTAGCACTATCTGAACAGTATTCTACGATATTTCTACTTATTTGGGATGTATTTGCAGTCGCTACAAAGTATTTGTGTAAATAACATCAGCTATTTTTTCCAGTGCATGGTTGTTCTAGTTGAGGCTTGTTACATTATCTGATGCTTCATCTGAATCTTTTCATACCTACTTATCTCTATTTCTGCAGATATAGGAATCCAAAGTGTTGAATGCAGATTTTCTAAAGTTGCAGGTCCAAGTGGTTTGCTTAGTGGACTTAATCTAGGAATCATAAACCATGTGAGAAATAGCAAACAGCTTTTTTCAATAATTGAAGCTCTGGTGAAATCTGAAAAGCAAATTGTTTGTAATTCCAGAAGACGAGAAAATGAAGTAAAAGAAGAGGACAAAGCCACAGATGGCACAATTGAAGATGTTGTTTATGAAGCAGAAAATGCACAAACATGTATGGAAGGGCCAATCCATTTAAGTACTATGTACGACCATACAAACTTAAAAGATGAGGGTGATGTATCAGATGCAGGAGAAGTGTCTCACTATGGCTCATCATTTTCTTTACAGTATAGATCACAGCAGGGGAATGAGAGGTTAAAACTGAAGTTGTCATCAACAACAGAAAATTTGAGTAGTATGTTCTCTGATGGCATCTCTGCTAATCGAGAAACTGTTTCTTCTCTATCTGTAAAAGGTTAGAGCACTTTCAGTTCATTGAAAGCTTGCTTTTTTGAGACTTACTGCAGCTCTACTACTCTCTTTAGTACACTTTAATTTCAGTACTAAATACTACTTTACCCTGGTTCAGGTCAATGTTGGCATAGTTCCCAACCTCCGGCGTTTCAGCCCAAAATAAGTTCAGATTTCAAACTGCTATTGTGGGATTGAGCACACGATAGGGTGCTGCTATCACTTGTTCCAACAAAAGATAGCAGGCCGAAACCCAAACTTTTGGAATCATGGGTTAGAAAACAGAATTGAGAATTTTGGCAACATTAACTTGAACCAGGGTAAACCACTCGTATTAAAGGTGACACTGATATATATGTCTATATGCCATTCTATTATTTGTATGGATAAACAAGAATACTGGGCAGACCTTTTGTCTAATATATCATATTTTGTAGCGGCAAGAGTTGCTTCTCAATGGTTGGAACTTCTTCAAAAGGGCATTAGAGGGCGGCTATCTGGTAAATATGTTTTCCATTATAATTTCAAAACAAGTATAAAAACATAAAGGAAAGAAGAAGCATACGGAAATTTACTTCGATTCTGATTTTTTTATTCAGGTAGCTCTAAAACGAAGTGGAAGTGATTCAGGAGCATCACTGAGAGGGAGTTGCCTCTTCTTCTGCCAAGGGAATTTGCATGCCAGCAGGAGAATGATTTATGTTTGGGGGAGTGCTCTAAATTGTCAGAGGTACATATGGAGTATTGGAGATCCATCTTCCATCAAATAGAGAAAGCTCTGTTTGAAGAACAAAAACATTTGGTAAACTAAACTTTATCGATGTTTTATTTTAAGAGCTTGACTTCAGATTTCTAGTATGGCTCTTTGCAACACTAGGCCCAAATGAAATTCACATAATTTACATGCCTGTAGTATAGATAATATTAGAATATAGAAGACAATATTAACAATCAGTATGGTGGTATGGACTCTGTATTTTGTTGTAATATCTTTTTTCTTTTAAATGACAAACTGACTTTTTATGCTATCTACTTATGAAACAATCAATCTGCAAAGCTTTTGTTTAGATTGAATGTAATAGATTGGAACTACGTAGCAGAAGTCTCTCTTTTTTTATTGACTTGTCCTGTTTTCTCGCCAACAGGTTGGTTGCCTTTGCACTGTCGACCATGTACATGATACTCTTGTATAGTTTATATGTGTCTGACTGGGAATACCAAATTGCAACAGGGCACTCTGACAGTACCAACGTGAAATTTTCTGTAAGTTTTGTAGTGTTATTCTAAATTCAGACATCTTGAGTTTGGTTTTAAATGGATGAAAGTGTTCCTGAAATAGTGAAGTTTGTGTAAAGCCACATTAATCCTTCAGATGATCTTTTCATCTGACTTAGCTAGATCTGTGTCTACAAAGGACCTGATAATGTATGCCTCTTCTTATATTTAGGTAAAATGTGGAGTTAGGGGTGATACAAGTCCTGCTTGTAATGCTGTTGGAATGATTGATCGAAAAGTATTTGGTATCCAGCATCTTTATAAACATCCGATCTATGCACGTACAAAGGTAAAACTTTGGACCTTCTTGCACTTGTGTTATGATCTGTTTAATAATGGCCCTCATTTTTTCTTTTAGAATATTATAAAAGTGCTCAACTTGTAATTGTGTGATTCAGGTTGCCTCTTATATTCTCTCTCTCTCTCCCTTGTGAAAATTGTACTCCTTCCGTCCTGAAATAGATGCTCCATGAGAAAAAAATGGTTAGCATTACTATTATGGAGCATCTATTACAGGGCGGAGGGTTTTTTTTATTATGAAATAGTTTTGCGACGCAATTTGTTCGTCGCAAACATACCTTCCACTTTTTAAAAGATTTCGTCGCAAATGTTATTTTTAATTGATTTTTTTCTTGTTTCCAGGTAAATTGGGCAACAAAATTCTAACTATTTGCGACGGCATATTTCGTTGCAAATGTTAATTATATTGCGACCAAAGCTCTCTTGTCGCAAATACTTTTTGTGATGGCGTATCTGCGACAGACTGGCGACGAGCTATATTTCGTCGCAAATTACGAAAATTGACGTTTTGGCGACGAAACAAAAGCCATAATTTGTTGTAGTGATTTTTGTTAAATATATATGACACACAAACTCGTGTACGCACACGCACAGCTCTAATATGCACCAATGGTCGATTCTAGGACCCCAACCCACAACCAGGAGAGATCCCACTAGCCCACCAAAGGTTGTCTCAAAATTTGCTCCTTGACAATCAAACTTTGGTGTTTCCAAACTCTTTTAGGGTGCGTTTGGAAACACAGATTTGGATTTTGCCAAAGGATATAAGAATGTTAGGATTTCTAAATTACTAAAGATTGGGATTTATATTCCTATATTCACTGGTTGGCAATGAATGAGATTTAACTGTGGATTCATAAATCTGTGTGGATTGTTAAATTTCTTGATTGGGAACTTATATTGGCAACTTCATATTTAGATTTGGATTTGCTTTAAGTACTCTTATGTAAAGCTCTTAGCAATCCCATGAAAGGCTCCTTGTTGGGTTTTAATCCCTGTTCCTTCATTTCAGGCATTAGTAGTTCCCCCACCAAACCAAATTTTTGGTCGATCCCCAGCATGGACCAAAAAACCTCTATTAGATTTTTTGCTGGCACGAACTCTTGAAAAGAAAATTATCAAAGCTCTATATTGATCAGCATTGGATTAGAAAAAGTGCAGAGCAACTGATCAATTCATGATACTATCAAGTATACAGTTCCTGAAGAGACTATTCACATTGGCATTCAGTAATAGAGTGTGACTACCTTCTATAAATGCATTCAATTTGGCCAAAAGTCAAGCATAATATCAATTCTAGCAACTAAAATTCCCTTCACTAAACAATCAGCTGAATAATCCTCCCTTCCAAAAAATCTCTCTAAATTTCAACTTCCTGTCTAACATTCACAGTACCCAAGTAGCCAGCCGACTATATAGCACCAAAAACTTGAGTTATTTAAACAATGAAAATGAGAGACCAAAATTAACAACAGTTCACAAGTTCTTAAAACTCCAATACACCTCATTGGACAATAGTCTTCTACACCAATGAACCTTCCCTTAAAACAATTCCACGAATACCATTTTCTTTGTATCATCCCAATTGAATCCACTTTGATGAATAATGTTGGTTGCAATAGCATAATCTTGCTTCAGTAACTTCAGTATGTGCTTGACATGCTTTGGTATAAGAGACAAGTCAAATTCCTTATTCAAATTATCCACACACACTTTGTAAGCTTGTGGCTTCCATCCATTGTCTCCTCTCATCCTCTGATAAGTTTGATCATGAAGTTGTGATATCAAATAGTTAACCATTCGTTTTGACCATCTTGTATAAAGTTCTTGGCATCTCCCATATATAACTTCGACTTGGGCGCCTACTGGTGATAGTGATGCAGAAAAGCATCTCCCAGTTGGTCCTCAATCGTGTCAACAATGTGAAATCCGGATGGAAAAGTGTTTTTACGGCTTTTACGGTTGCCGCTGGTGAATGCAAGAACATTGAGTTATTGGCATTTGCGACCAGGGAGAAAACCGTTAGAGGTTATTTTCCCTATATAACTGAGACAGAGACCACAACCTTTACTGACTGTGTAAGATGTTTCATTCCCTTTCTTAATAGCAGATTCAACAGTGATGTAAGCCTAAATGCTATTCCATTTCTACGATTTTGTGTTGTTACACTAGCTGAAGGAGGGCTTGTTTGTTATGAAAAGACGGAAGAAACTGCTCTATCTATTTCAGTTAATGCAGATGCTTCAAATGGTCTTACTTTTACAGATAAAGATGATTATGTATACTTTTGGGTTCCCTTGCTAACAGGTGTATCAAAACTCACATCTGATCCAAGCACTGCCATCATAAAATGTTCACTGGAGGGGTTCTTTAACATTTTGATTGATCACGGGCATCTCTTTTCCCGCACCTTCTGGATCAGCATTCTAAACTCTCTTGTTTTCCCAATATTTAGCTGTATACAAAATGAAAAACCTCTTGCGGATTTGGATAATGGACTATCTTCTCTTCAAGATCATTCCACTAATCATGAGGAATCTATATGGAGCTCTGAAGCTTGTGGTGTTGCAGCCCAAGGTCTAATGGATTTGTTCCTAAATTTCTTTAATGTCTTGCAACCACTATTACTAAATGCTGTCTCAGTTCTTACAAGCATTATGAAGAGTCGAAATCAGGGTTATACTAGCACTGGGATGTCTTCATTGCTGTATTTGACACGCAGCTTAGGCAGCAAGCATTGGGAGAAAGGGTGGGCAGATATTCTACTCTCTTTGAAGGAAGTTGCTCTTTCCATGCTACCTGAAATTATGAAAGTTGTGCGGATTATGGATAGTGTTGAGATACTTGAAACAAATCAAGGGTATTTTGATACAGGCTTGTATTTATCTGAACATTTCACCAATGATGACCTGGAGGATACTTCATGGCTTCATGAGGACAAATTTTTGGCCCAATATCCGGGTTGGATGCCTTGAGGTCAAGGCTGGTAGCGGAGCGTAGTGGAATGATATGTTCCAGTAGGCCCAAGTCGTCTCTTATGCTTTAATAGTGTATTTGTAATGCTGGTCTTAGGCCCAGCCTAGGGGGAATAGCCCAATCTAGTGAGTATCATGTAATAAGCCATTCAGGCCCAATTAGGGGATTAGCCCAGGCCCATGGCGAGATAGTATGTAAAGGGCTTATGCCCCCTTTGATTCATTATGCAAGAATTAAACCTTAAATCTCCTTCTTCCTCTAGCCTCACCCCCTTCGTCCCCCCTCTCTGTCTGCGCCGCCGGCTGGTCAGCAGAGGGGCCTTCTCCCTCGTTCTTCCTCTTTCTCTCTATCTTTTTCCCCACTCCGGGCCATGATGCCTAGCCCTGTTCGTGTCCCAGTTTAATGTTGTAGTGCTTTTGTATTAAGTAAGGATGGCGATGGTGAAGGAAAGCAAATTCAATCTCAATCTGCCGGAATTACAGCACTTGACTATACAAGATTGTTGTGTCCCAGTATGGGACACAACAATCTTGTATAGTCAAGTGCTGTAATTCTGGCAGATTGAGATTGAATTTGCTTTCCTTCACCATCGCCATCCTTACTTAATACAAAAGCACTACAACATTAAACCTGCTGAAGCTTATAAGTTTTAAAAGACAACTGACATATAGAAACCAATCACATTTTTTTCTTAAAACTAAACCAGTAACTTTTCTAACTTATACAATAATAAAAATAGATGCAATGTAAAAAAAGTTGAGGAAAAAACAAACACTACAACTAGAAATTAAAAGGATTAAATTTACATAGGATTTGACCAATGTTTTAAAACTTGGTTCGGTCGTTGACCCGGTGTGGTGACCGGGTCGGGCCAACCGGTTTGATCCGGTGGGTCGACCCAGATGACATCATAAGTCTTTGTGATATAAATATACCCTTCCCTAGAAGATTAGAAGTGCAAAAATAAATCAAGGTCTATGATTGGTAACACTGTACTTCTAATAAAATATCAAATCCAGAGAGCCACAGACCATTTGGAAGCAAACAGAACATGAGTAACATGCAACAACCTAGAACATACATCATACAGATCATCATAAAATACCAAAAAACTCATTCCGAAATACTAAAAATCATTAAAACCCCGCATCTAAATGGCTGTTCATGTTGCTAATTTATTTGGGAACCTACATAGTAAAATGTGAAGACACTTAGGAAATATATTTTTCTACAACAAAATTGTAATATTTGTTTACATTGAAGAACAGTTGAAGGTTTCAGGTCTATGTAGCTAACCAATTTGATAGTTTACATGCCTGAGATTATCTGGGCTATGCAAATAAGCACACCATTTTTGAAGGAATTGGTCAATATTGGTGCACAAAATTGAAAAAAAAAAAAGAGGAGCTTCACATTGTACCTGAAAGCCGAACACTAACCCGAGCCAATCAAGCAGATCATGAATAGTTCTATCTCCAGTTTCAAGTAGTAAATGATCATCAACTTTTTGCAAGCTAGTAGGTTCAGACTTGATGACAGGTCGTGGAAGATTGTCCACCCTATGAAGAGCACTCACTGCGGCTTTGATCTGTTCTTTCAAAATTAGAGATATCATAAACACAGTGATGCAATACCTTGTTACTCGTTATTGGACACTTTGATGTCATGACCAGATGTTACCTCAGCAAGTTCCATAATTGCATGGGGCTCTCCAGATGCACGAAGGAGTTCACTTTCATCACTTCTTGCAAGCTGAGGCTTCGTTTCTAATTCTTCCTGCGGCCGATGTACACGATTAAAATCAAGAACAATAAAAAACAACCAATGCTGCATCATACTACATTAGAATTCACTAATTATAAAAACAAAAAGCAATAAAATTCGGTTACCCTTTCCAGTTTGTGGAAGAGATATGTTTTAAATTGACGAACTAGTTTATGAGCCTTCTCAAAAGCATAGAAGCGACCTGATTGAGCACAAACAAGTTGTAAAAACTGCATAAGTTCGGGTGTTAGGTGAAGTAGATTTAACAAGAAACATTGAAACCAATAACGAAAAAGAAATAGGAGACTTATGATAATTTAAACTACAGTTAGTGACAACAAAAACTCGCATTTTCCTTCCTTATTTATGTATTCTCTTTCTCATTGGTTCGGAGAATATTTAGTGCCCGCTGGAATAAACTTCCAGGAGTTTACACTCACAATCCTCTGCAACATAAGTAGCACCTCTTTCTCACTGGATTAAAATCAGTAATCCAATGAGCCAACTCTTGCAACCTGGGTAACTTTTAGTTAGCCATCCGCAAACAAGCCCAACAATTTACATTATAACTTTACTGTTTCACAACTTCATGCTAAGTTCAAATGCACTCCAATATCACTACTTTCACCAATATTTTTTGTTTAAAATGCCTATGTTGCTAACATTGAGGTGAAACAGAAAATTGAGATGGCAATTAACTGGCAGAACTTTATGATCTGTCAATCCATGCAATACTTGATAATCTTTTCAGTGAGGAATAAAAACGAAAGCTTGCTGATATATGCAAAATATACACATTTTTATATGCCTTTCTACCTATGTGTTAGTCATTAGTTTAGTTAAAATAAAGATAATTAATGTTTATCAGTGTTAAGTGAATAATTAGGAATTTAATTAATAAATGCAATTAATTGAGTTATTTAGATGCATTAATTAGATTTAATAGATTTATATTTTATTATGCGTCTAATTACGATTTAATTTTATTTATGCAGATTTTAGAGCTCCAGATTCAGATAGCCGAATGTGAAACACGTCAATCAGCTCATGTGAAGAGATCAAAGATCCGACGGACGAGGTTGCTACGACGGGTTCAGCACAATGAAAAGGAAAAGATGAGTAAGAGCTGAACCGGGTCAGCGGTTCAGTACTTCAGTTCGGTTTAAATAAAATAAGAAGAAAAAAGGACCCGAGCCGATGGCTCGGGCGTTACCCAGAACAGAGAGCTCGAGCTCTCTGCTCAAACGCCTGCGACGGAGGTGGCGATGCCGGAAAGGGCCGTGGAGATCTCGACGGCGGTGGGTCACTGCGATTGGTGCTCGATGACAACGGCAGGCGGTTGTTGGCGGAGCGATGGCGCCGGAGAAGAAGACAGTGAGGTGATCGACAGAGAAACAGAGCAGAGCTCTGCTCAAATAAATCCGGTGACCATGGGCTTTGCCGGCAATGGGTCACGGTGGCGAGGTCGAGAACGGCGAGAGCTCACAATTACGGCCATGATGACGACGCCAGTGGAGAAGGAGGGGCTCGAACAGCACGAACAAAAGTCGTGATTTGGAATGTGTTGGATTTGGAAAGTTCAGATTTGGAGAGATGAATCGGGAAAGATGGGTTCCAGCTCCGTTTCATAATGGCAAATCGGATTGAAAGCTCCTGATTTGGATGGTATTGAAGAAGGAAAATTGCTTCTTTTTGAAGGGGGTTCGTCTATAAAAACAGAGGACGGCCGAGAGCTTTGGGGAGAGAACTATAGTGTACTGTTCTGTGAGGAGGACGGTGCTGTTTTCATAGGAGAGGTCTGCTCGTGTTGAGATACTGTTTTGCGAGAGAGAGAGAGAGAGAGAGAGAGAGAGAGACGGCTCTGTTTGTTTCTGGAGTGCTGGCTGTGCAAGAAAAGGACTGTTTGGTGGCGGCGGCTGCTCTGTCGAGAGGTAGAGAAGGGTGAGAAGAAGTTGTTCGGTACGAGAGAGAAGAGCAGATTCATTGTTGGCTGAGAAAAGAGGGCTGCTGGAAAGGGAAAAAGTTGCTTTTCCTCGAGAGAGAAAAGCAAAAGTGTTACTTGCTCGAGAGAGGGGTAGCATAGCGGAGGTTTCAGGAGAGCTTTGCTTTGGCTGGAACTGGGGACTGTTCTGTTCTATTCGAGAGAAAGATCAGAACAGTTGAGGCGTGCAATCGAGAGACTGTTGCAGAAGGTGGAGGAGAGAGCAAAGCGTGACAGGATTGTAGACGAACTAAAAGCAGAAATCAAGATTTTTCTTTCTTTGATATTTTGTTTAGTTAATTTCATTTCATTAGTTGAACATCTGATTGATTGAATAGAAAGTAAAAATTAGAACTTTGCATTTCATTACTACTTGTTACACATGCTCTTAGAATTAGGTTGAATATCCTATTAAGTCTCTGAGGGATCAACCTCGTAGCCATTATTCTACATTAGATTCGTGCGCTTGCGAGTATTATATTAAAATTTACATCACTTGCTATTCAAAAACTCACATAAATACTCAACGATTGGCCCCTTGCCGGAGAAGACGAAGATGATGATGGAGACTCGGGCACGTGGGGTTGACGGAGAATACGACGACGGCGAGTCGGCAGAGACGGCAAGGCTAGGGCATGGCGGCGGCGAGTCGATGATCTACACTTGAAATATGCATTTTATTATCTCCTAAACTTATATTTATGCTAGTGTTTAATTAGAATTACTACTACTTTAATATAGGTTTTGGTTTTTGTAAGAAAAAATAGTAAGACGCAGAAATGAGGCAAAAAGTGACTCAAATAGTTAAATCATCATAACTTCGTGTGCATATTTCTGATTGGATTGATTTAAGCTTCATGTTAAAGTTCAAAAAGCAAAATTTCCAACGCCACTGACCACGCGCAATTCAGAGTTTGGAACATAAAGTTATAGCTATTTGAAAATTGTGAACAGTACTTACAATTGATCGACATTTCATACACGATCGATCGCCATATTCGGAAAACAGTGTTATTGGAGGAAACGATCGATCGGCACTAAAAACGATCGATCGTATCTACTGGAGTTTTTGGTTTCGCGCAATATGATATATGCAAAATATACACATTTTTATATGCCTTTCTACCTATTTTTTAGTCGTATTTTTAGTTAAAATAAGGATAATTAATGTTTATCTGTGTTAAGTGAGTAATTTGGAGTTTAATGAATAAACGCGCTTAATTGAGTTATTTAGATGCATTAATTGGTTTTAATAGATTCATGTTTTATTATGCATCTAATTACGATTTATTTTTATTTATGCAGGTTTTAGAGCTCCAAATCAGATCGCCGAATGTGGAAGGCGTCAATCAGCTCATGCGAAGAGATCGAAGATCCGACGGACGTGGTTGGTACGACGGGTTTTAACCCAATAAAAGAAAAAAAAAGAAAAAGAAAATCGAAAAGAACCGGAATTGGTTTGGGCGGTTCAGCATTTGGTCCGGTTAGAAAGAAAAAAAAAAACAAGCAACCCGAGGGATGGCTTGGGCGCCTGAAACAGAAAGAAAACAGAGCTCGGAGGCTCTGTTCGGCTACCGGTGGAAGAAGAAACGATGCGACGGCGTTACCGGCGGTGGGTCATGCTTCCGATGATACGACGGCGACGGCAAGACGACGGTGAGGCTGAGGTCGAGGAGGCGTCGAACCAGTTGCAGAGCATGGGTTCCGGCGAGATGAAAAGGAGGAGCAATCTCGATTTGGAAAGTTCGAATGCGAGATGCCGAATCAGGAAATTGAGGTTCGACTTTGTTTCGGAATTGCTGTTAATTGGAGGAGATATCTACACAAGATTTGGATTTGGAAAGGTCTCGATTTGGGAGAAAAATTGCTAGGTGGCTATCTCTATAAAAACAGGGCACTGTTCCGGCTGTGAGAGAAAGAAAAAGAAAAAAAAAAGGGGGTTGGTGGCTGGATCTGTCGAGAGGCAGAAAAGGGAGAGTTAGAGGTGGCCTGAATTATTTGCAGCAACAGCAGAATCTCTGCTCGTGGGATTGGCTGAAAGGCAGAGAAGGGAGAGAAGGCAAGGTGTTGGCTGGGCAGAGAAGAGGCTGTTGGTGGCGTCTGATTTGAGAAGGTTTGATTCTGCGCTTGATTGAGAAAGGTCTTTGGCTGATCGGTAGAGAAGGAAGAGGACTGTGTTGGAGGAGGACTGCTGCCTTGGTCGAGAGACAGAGCAGTAGTCCTGTTTGGCTCACAAAATCAAAACAGAGTAACTGCTTTGGCTTGAGAGTGTAAAGCAGAGTAATTTACCGTTTCTGCTCGAGAGAGAGAAAAGGTGTTGAGTCAACACGGGAAAGAAGCTTTGCTTTGGCTGGAATTGGGGACTGTCTACTCTATTCGAGAGAAAGAGTAGAACGGTTGAGGCGTGGAGTTGAGAGACTGTTGCTGAAGGTGGAGGAGAGAGCAAAGCAGGACGGAGAAGCAAGACAGACTGAAAACAGCAAACAAGATTTTTCTTTATTATTTTATCTTTTGTTAGTTAATTTCTGTGTTTTTAGTTTAGTTGAACAATTGATTGCTTAAAAAGAAAATAAAAATTAGAACTTTACATTTCATTACTACTTGCTACGTACTCTAGAATTAGGTTGAATATCTTACTAAGTCTCTGAGGGATCGACCTCGTAGCCACTATTCTGCATGAGATTCGTGCGCTTGCGAGTAGTATATTAAAATTTACATCAAGTTTTTGGCGCCATTGCCGGGGACTACGTAGGATAATTTACCGAATTCTTAGAGTAGTTTAGTTTCAATTTAAGTTGGTCTACTTTTTGTTACTTATTAGTGTTTTGTCTTTTTGTAGGAGTAAGAGAAAACGTGGAATTCTTGCCAACGTTGGAAGGGCCACCCCTTCCCCTCGTTTGCATTCTTTTACCTTCTCTTTTAATATTTCTAGGTGCTTGGTATTTTTTTTATATTTCTTCCTGTGATTGCATGCTTGTGTTAGTGCGATTTTTAGGTTTGTTCTAGGTATTTAATTTTTAGTGCCGTTAGTTAGTGTATGCTTGGTCGTCGGTTACTGGGTGAAAAGCTTGCACCTCTTGACCTAGAAATTGAAAGAACTTTTAAAGCAAGACTCAAACATACAATGGATATTGCAGATCAATTAGATAACATGGAAAATGAGAATGTGAGGAAGACACTAAAAGATTATTCATCCCCCATTCAATTCAACTCACCTTCCTGCATAGTGTTGCCGCTCACCACGGCACACCACTTTGAGTTGAAACCAGGGGTGATGCAACTCTTGCCTACATTCTATGGTTCTAATAAAGAAGATCCCTATAATCATGTTAAAGAGTTCCTTGACATTTGTGCTACATTTAAATTCCAAAACTTCTCTGATGAATCTGTTAGGTTGCGCCTCTTTCCCTTTTCTTTGAAAGAAAAAGCGAAAGCTTGGTTGAACTCTTTAGAAGTTGGAACAATTAGGAGCTGGGATCAATTAGCTGAAAAATTTTTGAACAAATTCTTCCCTGTTCATAAAACTCATGCCCTTCGTAGAGAAATTACAAATTTCATGCAGAAGGAGGGTGAACACTTTTATGAGTGTTGGGAAAGATGGAAGAATTTGCTCCTTAAGTGTCCACACCATGGATTTTTAAAGTGGCAACAAGTTCAATTTTTCTATGACGGTTTAACACCTCAGAACCGTCAAATGGTTGATGCCGCTAGTGGTGGGTCAGTTATGATGAAGAGTGACGAAGAGGCATGGGATTTTATTGAGACTCTATGCGAGAATTCTCAGCAATGGGATTGCTCAAGTAGAGTTGACAGAACATTTCCTTTTCAAAAGAAAGCAGGCGTATATGAGGTAGACAATAATGCACATTTGATCTCCAAGATAGACAGCCTGACACAACGCTTTGATGCGTTGATGTCTGCTGGTGGGCCCCAAATGCCATCACATGTCAATATGTGTGCTATTTGCTCTAACCCCTCCCATGTCACACAAAACTGTCCTTCTAACACCTCTGGAGTGGAATACAATAGCGATCAGGCTAATGCTATAAATGCCTTTCCTCGACCTGGCAATAACCCATATTCGGAAACTTATAACCCAGGTTGGGCAAGGCATCCCAACTTTTCATGGTCCAAAGGACCACATCAAGGAGGACCTCCAGGGTACCCTCCCAATCAATCTTACCCTCAACAAATTCAAACATTCCCTACACAACCCAAGAAACCATCTCTTGAGGATACTTTGAATTTGTTCATGCAAAGCTCTCTACAATTTCAAAAAGATACCCAACATTCTTTACATGCCAACTCGCAAGCAATTGCGAAGCTGGAACTTCAAATGGGTCAATTGGCTTCTGCATTGAATGAGAGGGAAAAAGGTAGGTTTCCTAGTCAACCTGTAGCTAATCCCAAAGGACAATTTGAAGTGGGATCTAATTCTTGTCAAGACCAACCTCCAGCGCAAGTTAAAGCCATAACTACACTTAGGAGTGGAAAACAAATTGACAATAATGTTGAACTACCTAAGACTGCCATAGACACAACTGCTAGAAAGGGTGAGGACCAAGAGAGCACCACTAGACCAGACGTGAGTCCTAATACATCGAAGAAGAGCCTAGAAGCTTCTTCGTGTCCTGAGTCTAGCCATATGCCACCCTATATACCCAAGGCACCTTTTCCTCAAAGACTTGCAAAAACATCTCAAGGGAACAAACTTGATGAGACAATGGAAATTTTTAAGAAAGTGCAAATCAATATTCCATTGCTCGATGCTATTAAGCAAGTTCCCGCTTATGCAAGATTCTTAAAAGACATGTGCACCCATAAAAGAAAATTGAATGCACACAAGAAAGTATTTCTCACTGAACAAGTTAGCTCAATTCTTAAGTATAACACTCCTCCTAAGTTTAAAGATCCAGGATGCCCCACAATTTCATGCGTTATAGGAGACCATACTGTGGAGAGGGCATTGTTGGACCTAGGAGCTAGTGTAAATTTGCTGCCATTCTCTGTTTATGAGCAACTTGGATTAGGAGAGCTGAAACCGACTACCATAACACTGCAACTTACAGACAGATCAGTTAAAGTCCCACGCGATGTTATTGAGGATGTTCTGGTTCAGGTGGATAAATTTTACTTCCCCGTAGACTTTATTGTCTTAGATACCCAACCTGTACAGAATCCTGGTAGTCAGATTCCTGTGATTTTGGGAAGGCCATTTTTAGCCACATCTAATGCCATAATAAATTGTAGAAATGGGGTTATGAAGTTGTCTTTTGGCAATTTAAAAGTCAAACTCAATGTCTTTAATGTGAGACAACAACCCCCGGAGACGGATGATTCTTTTGCAGTGAATATGATTGAGAGTTTAGTAGAGGAATCCCTGCAAATTGTTTTAAATGACGATCCCCTCCAGACATGTTTAACTCATTTTGGCTTAGACTTTGACATCGAAGGGTCTATTAGAGACGTCAATGCATTGCTTAACTCTACCCCTATTTTGGACCCAACCAAATGGACAGCCAGGGTGGAACCTCTTCCAGTTCCCGAGTCTAAACTTGTCCCATCTATTGAAAAACCACCCCAACTTGACCTAAAATCATTGCCAGATACACTTAAATATGCGTTTTTAGGTTCTTCTGATACCTTGCCTGTTATCATCTCTTCGGACCTTAATTCAGAACAGGAAGGCAAGTTGCTTAATGTTCTTCGCGAACATAAGACAGCTTTGGGGTGGACAATAGCAGACATTAAGGGTATATGTCCTGCTCTGTGTATGCATCACATTTACCTTGAGGAGCATGCAAAATCTTCCCGTGAAATGTAACGCAGACTTAACCCTAATATGAAGGAGGTCGTCAGAACCGAGGTGCTAAAATTGTTAGATGTTGGCATCATTTATCCCATATCCGATAGTACTTGGGTCAGCCCAGTTCAGGTTGTTCCTAAGAAGTCAGGAATCACAGTAGTCAAAAATGATAATAATGAATTAGTCCCCACCCGAATGACCACTGGGTGGCGGGTTTGTATTGACTACAGAAAATTGAACTCGGCTACAAGGAAAGATCACTTTCCTTTGCCATTTATTGATCAGATGCTTGAGAGACTTGCTGGGCATAGCTACTATTGCTTTTTAGATGGCTATTCAGGCTACAATCAAATTCCCATTGCTCCAGAGGATCAAGAAAAGACCACATTCACTTGTCCTTTTGGAACATATGCCTATCGCCGCATGCCATTTGGGTTATGTAATGCACCCGCCACATTCCAGCGGTGCATGATGAGCATATTTTCAGATATGGTTGACCGATTTCTTGAAATTTTCATGGATGACTTCTCGGTGTTTGGATCCTCTTTTGATGAATGTTTACACCACTTGTCTCTTGTCTTGGCAAGGTGTAAAGAAACAAATCTTGTGCTAAATTGGGAGAAATGTCACTTTATGGTTCGTCAAGGGATAGTTCTGGGGCATGTTATTTCTAATAAAGGAATTGCAGTTGATAGGGCCAAAGTTGACTTAATTTCAAGTCTGCCTCCACCAAAATCAGTAAGGGAGGTTCGATCTTTTCTTGGCCATGCTGGGTTTTACAGACGATTCATCAAAGACTTTAGCAAAATTTCAAGACCTTTGTGCAATTTGCTTGCTAAAGAAACTCCTTTTGTCTTTGATGATGATTGCTCTAAAGCATTTGATCAACTCAAGCAATTTCTCACATCTGCACCCATCATCCAACCACCGGACTGGAATTTACCTTTTGAGCTTATGTGTGATGCATCCGATTATGCGGTTGGAGCTGTCTTGGGGCAGCGGGTGAATAAGATACCCCATGTCATCTATTATGCAAGTAGAACTCTCAATGGTGCTCAGCTCAATTATTCTACTACAGAAAAAGAGTTGTTGGCTGTAGTTTTTGCTCTAGACAAGTTCCGATCATATCTCTTAGGATCCAAGGTAGTAGTGTTTTCAGATCATGCAGCTTTGAAATATCTTCTTTCAAAGAAAGACACTAAATCTCTTTTAATTCGTTGGGTCCTATTACTTCAAGAATTTGATATTGAGATAAGAGACAAGAAAGGTTCTGAAAATGTTGTTGCTGATCACTTGTCTAGACTTATTGACGAGTCTGCTGAGGAACCCTTACCTTTGAATGAGTCATTCCCTGATGAACAACTTTTTGTTGTCTCTCAATTGCCTTGGTATGCTGATATTGTTAATTATCTTGTCACAACTCAACTTCCTGAACATTGGACAAAACAAGATAAATCCAAATTCTTCGCCGAGGTTAAGCATTTTTTCTGGGATGATCCATACCTGTTCAAGTATTGCCCAGATCAAATCATTAGGAGATGTGTGCCGGAGCATGAAGTTGATAGTATCATATTTTTTTGCCATGCTCATGCATGTGGTGGCCATTTCGGTGCGAAAAAGACTGTTGCAAAAATTTTGCAGAGTGGTTTTTATTGGCCTACTTTATTCAAAGATACTCATGAATTTTGCACAAAATGTGACAGATGCCAACGTATGGGTACATTATCACGTAGGTCCATGATGCCCCTTACCAACATTCTGATTGTTGAACTTTTTGATGTTTGGGGTATTGACTTCATAGGCCCATTTCCTCCATCGTTTGGTTATCTCTATATCCTTGTTGCTGTAGATTATGTTTCCAAATGGGTAGAGGCAATTCCCTGCAAAACAAATGATCACAAAGTGGTGGTTCGGTTCTTGAAAGAAAACATATTTTCTCGTTTTGGAACCCCTCGAGCAATTATAAGTGATGGTGGTACACATTTTTGCAATAGAGCTTTTGAATCACTTCTGAAAAAGTACTCCATTACTCATAAAATTGCAACTCCATATCATCCGCAGACTTGTGGACAAGTAGAGGTTTCAAATAGAGAAATTAAACGCATTCTTGAGAAAACGGTTCGTCCCGACCGAAAGGATTGGTCTGAAAGATTAAATGATGCATTGTGGGCTTACCGTACTGCTTTTAAGACACCAATTGGCATGTCTCCCTATAGACTTGTATTTGGAAAACCTTGTCATTTACCTGTGGAATTAGAACATCGTGCTTACTGGGCCATCAAAACTTTTAATTTTGATATAGACAAGGCTGGAACACTTCGCAAACTGCAACTCAATGAATTAGACGAAATTCGCAATGAGGCTTATGAGAATGCGAAGATTTACAAAGCGAGGACCAAAGTTTTTCATGATCAGTCAATCCTGAGAAAGTCATTTGAGCCCGGTCAAAAAGTTTTGCTCTATAACTCCAGGTTACATCTCTTCCCAGGAAAACTCCGTTCCCGATGGTCTGGACCTTTTATTGTGCACAAAGTATTTTCCCATAGAGCGGTTGACATTCAAAACCCTCAAGATGGAACTATTTTCAAAGTTAATGGGCAAAGATTGAAACCATATTTAGAGGGTTTTACTGAGAGAGAGGAAACTGTTCTAGATTTGGATGAACCTAATGCTCCTACATGATTTTGGGTTACGTCTGGCTAAAGACGTAAAACTTAGCGCTCTTGGGAGGCAACCCAAATTTTTGGTTCTTGATAGCTTTTTATTTGTTTAATATTTAGGTTGTTGATACATGTGTGGGATGCTACAATCTAGGTTTGGGGGTGTATTTTCTTTTTCCATATTTTGTACTTACTCCTCATTCTTAGTTTGTGTGTTTCAATGCTCTACATCTACCCTGCGGCATCTCCATTCAGGTGATTTCTTTCCTTACACTCCTTTTCTTTTCCTCATCATTGTGATATTTATTTTGGTAAACATTGAGGGCAATGTTTCGTTTAGGTTTGGGGGTGTAGAAAAGAAAAGTAGTATTCCTTTGGTTTTTATTTTTAAAAAAAAATCGAAAAAAAAATTTTGAAAAAAAAAAGAAAAAAGAACCATAAAAATTTAATTAGTTTTAGGTCGTTTGTTAGTAATTTTCTTAGGTTTTGATAGTTTATCCCTTTATGATGCATACTTCAATTTTTAAGAGATTAATTTGCATTGGAAGTGTGAGTAAGTATACTGGAGGATAGAGAACTTAACTGAGCAGTATCTTTCTGTTACAGTCCTCTTGGAACGATGTGCTTGAGCTAATAAAACTCACTCACACACACTAGTTACATAAAGTAATACCGTTTAGAGATTTGTTGAATGCTAATTTACAGTGGGATATCTTTAGTCATAGTCATTGGATGATATGTAGTTGTCTGTTGAGCTTAAAAGATCATGATAGACCATTTACTTGGCTATGGCAAGGGATTGGAACCGGAAATAGGTTGAGAGTATAATACAGCCTGGACAAAATAAAGATGTGCTGAAAATATGAATGAAGAAAATGAAAATGCGAAAAAATGAAAACAAAATAAAAAAAAGGGGCTGCTTGACTTTATAGGATTAACTTAGGCTGATGCTCGGGCCCGAAGCGGTCTACTTAAAACCTAATGCCCTAAGCCAACTGGTTGGGAGTCATTGGCCTGAGTCATTGCTAAACCTAAGCATCTTGAAGTCAGGCCTTACACAGTCCTAGCGAAAAAAAAAGTCTATGGTGTATTATCCTCTCAAATCTAGAATGTTGGACCCGAAGGAGGCGCGCAGATCTGTGCTATCATGAACCTAAAGATTACGACGGCTGTGTTGATTCTGATGTTCTTTGGTTAATGGGTCACACTGAATCTGTATAAAACAGAGATTTAGAATGTATTGCTACAATGTTCTACACTTTTACTATATAAAGTATCATGTTATATCCTATTGAGCAGAAACTTCCAAGATGAAGGTGTAGAATAAAACCACTTACTTGAGGGCTTCTATGTTCCAGTTGATTATAAATCCAAGTACATGTGGTTAATTTTCTTAAACATTGCAGTTTGCATTCGAAGGGATATTAGGATTGTTTGTTTTGTAGTGATTTTCCATTTCTTTTTACACTTAGATTAAATAGGTTGATTTCATAAATACATGTTTGTGGGTAGCATGGCTGCAAACCCTCACGAGACTTCACTCGTCTAGCCAGGGACACCTGGGGGTTTAAAAGGCTTGTTGCATGCGCTAAATGCAATCGCAATTTCCTGCGAAAGTGGATTAGTTAGATTTCTTTGTTTTGTTTTGTTTTGCTCGAGGACTAGCAAAATGTAGGTTTGGGGGTATTTGATATATGCAAAATATACACATTTTTATATGCCTTTCTACCTATTTGTTAGTCGTATTTTTAGTTAAAATAAGGATAATTAATGTTTATCTGTGTTAAGTGAGTAATTTGGAGTTTAATGAATAAACGCGCTTAATTGAGTTATTTAGATGCATTAATTGGTTTTAATAGATTCATGTTTTATTATGCGTCTAATTACGATTTATTTTTATTTATGCAGGTTTTAGAGCTCCAAATCAGATCGCCGAATGTGGAACGCGTCAATCAGCTCATGCGAAGAGATCGAAGATCCGACGGACGTGGTTGGTACGACGGGTTTTAACCCGATAAAAGAAAAAAAAAGAAAAAGAAAATCGAAAAGAACCGGAATTGGTTTGGGCGGTTCAGCATTTGGTCCGGTTAGAAAGAAAAAAAAAAGAAAACAAGCAACCCGAGCCCGATGGCTCGGGCGCCTGAAACAGAAAGAAAACAGAGCTCGGAGGCTCTGTTCGGCTACCGGTGGAAGAAGAAACGATGCGACGGCGTTACCGGCGGTGGGTCATGCTTCCGATGATACGACGGCGACGGCAAGACGACGGTGAGGCTGAGGTCGAGGAGGCGTCGAACCAGTTGCAGAGCATGGGTTCCGGCGAGATGAAAAGGAGGAGCAATCTCGATTTGGAAAGTTCGAATGCGAGATGCCGAATCAGGAAATTGAGGTTCGACTTTGTTTCGGAATGGCTGTTAATTGGAGGAGATATCTACACAAGATTTGGATTTGGAAAGGTCTCGATTTGGGAGAAAAATTGCTGGGTGGCTGTCTCTATAAAAACAGGGCACTGTTCCGGCTGTGAGAGAAAGAAAAAGAAAAAAAAAAAGGGGTTGGTGGCTGGATCTGTCGAGAGGCAGAAAAGGGAGAGTTAGAGGTGGCCTAAATTATTTGCAGCAACAGCAGAATCTCTGCTCGTGGGATTGGCTGAAAGGCAGAGAAGGGAGAGAAGGCAAGGTGTTGGCTGGGCAGAGAAGAGGCTGTTGGTGGCGTCTGATTTGAGAAGGTTTGATTCTGCGCTTGATTGAGAAAGGTCTTTGGCTGATCGGTAGAGAAGGAAGAGGACTGTGTTGGAGGAGGACTGCTGCCTTGGTCGAGAGACAGAGCAGTAGTCCTGTTTGGCTCACGAAATCAAAACAGAGTAACTGCTTTGGCTTGAGAGTGTAAAGCAGAGTCATTTACCGTTTCTGCTCGAGAGAGAGAAAAGGTGTTGAGTCAACACGGGAAAGAAGCTTTGCTTTGGCTGGAATTGGGGACTGTCTACTCTGTTCGAGAGAAAGAGTAGAACGGTTGAGGCGTGCAGTTGAGAGACTGTTGCTGAAGGTGGAGGAGAGAGCAAAGCAGGACGGAGAAGCAAGACAGACTGAAAACAGCAAACAGGATTTTTCTTTATTATTTTATCTTTTGTTAGTTAATTTCTGTGTTTTTAGTTTAGTTAAACAATTGATTGCTTAAAAAGAAAATAAAAATTAGAACTTTACATTTCATTACTACTTGCTACGTACTCTAGAATTAGGTTGAATATCTTACTAAGTCTCTGAGGGATCGACCTCGTAGCCACTATTCTGCATGAGATTCGTGCGCTTGCGAGTATTATATTAAAATTTACATCACAATATAGTAAACACGATCGATCGATATAAAAATGATCAATCGCTGTCAAGATGAAACAGACGATTGGGCGATAACGAAGGAATTTGTGAAGAAAAGTGATCGATCGGCTATACGGAGAGATCGATCGGTTTGTACGGCAAAACCTAAGTCAAACCTATTTTGACTCGGATTTGGAAGGGGACTTCGGGGTTTCTTTTCAAACATATAAATAAGCCTTAAGGGAGAACGTATTGGACATTAGAGAACATATTTTGGAGGCTAGAGAAGAGCAAAAGAAGGAGTCTTTTGGAGCCAAAGAAGAAGAAGAAATCCATGCCAATGGAACTATCAAAACAGGTTTTTCTTTTCTCTCTTCCTATGTGTAACTAAATTCCTTGTCAAGGCTAGATGAAGCCGTAGATATGTGTATTGCTACTCTTATTAGTTTTATTTAATAAAGTTGATTATGATTCATGTTTAATGCGATTTCATGAATATTTTTTTGAGTGCTTAACCATAGACTTAATTGATTATGAATAGAATTAGATATTGTATTGATTCTATGCCCAACCAAGGATAGGATTAATTACATTATAACAGAGTTGTGATTGATTCTATGCCCGACCCAGGATAGGATTGATTACACAATAGTGGATGAACTTTCGTGTCCGACCAAGAACGTTAGTGAATTAAGTAGTGATTCGTGTGTCCGACCAAGAATACGAGTTACCATATCATGTCAATCTGCGTGTAATAATAATCAAGAGTAGTAAATGCATGTCTAGTGGTGGATTTATTGCCTTGATAATTCTCTCCATTGATTCAAACCCTTTAGAAGTAGTTAAAGTTTATCGCTTTCCTTAGAGTAACAAAAAACTGCAACTTTCCTCTTAAAAATTGCCTTGATCACTTGTGATCTACACATGAAATATGCATTTTATTATCTCCTAAACTTATCTATATGCTAGTATTTAATTAGAATTATTGCTACTTTAATATAGTTTTTGGTTTTGTAGAAAAATGAGAGCAAAGATGCAAAAATATGGTGAAATAAGACTTCAATGGTTAAACCTTCATAACTAAGTGTATGTATTTCTGATTGGACTGATTCAAGTCTCATGTTAAATTTCAAGAAGTCAGCTTTCCAACGCCACCTACCATGCATAATTCGGAGTTCGGAGCAAAACGTTATGACCATTAGAAAATTGTGTTGCAGGATGAATAGTAACCGATCGATCGGCTAAATGAGGCGATCGATCTCCTGAGGAAAAAATCGAAATTTTTGCGATCGATCATCGCGTTTGATCAATCGTATCTACTGGAAATTTTTTATGAACAGTACCGATCGATCGGTGAATGGTGCCGATCGATCGCCGTATACGGAAAATGCGATTTTGACCTATTTCGACTCAGATTTGAAAGGGGACTTCGTGGTTTTCCTTCACTATTATAAATAGGCCTTATGAAGGAACGTTTTGGGCATTCGAAGGTAGATTAGAAGGTAGACTAGAGAACATACTTTGGAGGCTAGAGAAGAGCAAGAGAAGGAGCCTTTTGAAGTAAAGAAGAAGAACGATTTATGACGATAGATCTACATAAACAAGCTTTTCTTTTCTCTCTTTCTATGTGTAACTAAATTCCTTGTCAAGGCTTGATGAAGCCCTAGATGTGTATTGCTACTCTTGATAGTTTAATTCTATAAAGTTGATTATGATTCATGCTTAATGCGATTTCATGAGTTTCTTTTGAGTGCTTGATCATAGACTTGATTGATTATGAATGAAATTAAATATTGTGATTGATTTTATGCCCGATCAAGGATAAGATTGATTGCATTATAATAGAGTTGTAATTGATTCTATGCCCGATCAAGGATAGGATTGATTACACAATAGTGGATGAACTTTCGTGTCCGATCAAGAACGTTAGTGAATTCATTAGTAATTCGTGTGTCCGATCAAGAACACGAATTACCATATCATGTCAATGTATGCTTAATAATAATTGAGAGTAGTAATTGCATGTCTAATGGTGGATTCATTGCCTTGATACTTCTCCATATTGATTAAATCTTAGTTAGATTAGATAAAGTTCATTGCTTTCTTTAGAATTAAGTAAACTACATCTTTTTCTTCTCTTGAGTTTGGTAAAGTATTCACCGTCCCTGAGGTTTGACAACCCTTTAATACTCGCCGTAGTACAATTGCCTTGTGCACTTGCAAGGGTTTAATTTTAAACGATCAAGTTTTTGGCGCCGCTGCCGGGGACGGCACAATAGTTTACTGAGTTCTTAGCATAGTTTGTTTTAGAGTAGTTTAATGAGTCTTAACTTAGATTATCTGTCAGTAGCTTAATTTGTGTTTTTCTTTCTTTTTGCAAGGTTAAGAGAAGACGTGGAATTCTCGCCAACGTGGAAGGGCCACCCCTTCCCCTAGTTTGCATTCTCTTATCCTTTTCTTTTTAGATTAATTTGTGTGTTTGGTATTTTTCTTTTCTTTCTGTGACTGCATGTTGTGCTAGTTGTGGCTATTAGGACTGCTAGTTGTCGATATCTAGGGCTGATGTTTGTTAGTTGTGGATATCTAGGGTTGTTTCTCTTCACCTTTCTATGGATTTAGTCATGAGAACCCATATAGGAGCTTTAATGATTATTGTTCTTCACACACATCTAATCCCCTTCCCTATGAAATGCCCCACCTACGTCCCTTATATGCTGATACTTACAACCGTGGTTGGGATAATCACTCTAATTTTGGGAGTGGCACATCTTCCCTACAATACACAACTCCTCATATGTCGGAACCATGTGCCCTCTGTTTAAGTCCTATTCATACCCCAGTGGAGTGCCCTTTGGCCCATGAGTACCCTTATTTTATACGCAAGTATGTTAATGAGGCACAAAGTCTTCATAGGTGGGAGGATCATCCTAACAACCCTTGGGAGCAACCCAACCCTGGGACCACTCTTCATGAGGCCCCTAGACAAGATTTCCTAAGCCAACAACTACCTTACCAACCAGCCTCTAATCCTTAGTTTGGCTAGACCAATAAGAAACCATCCCTAGAAGATCAAATGAGCCAAATGCTAGCCACCCAATCTACTCTCCTCTCAGCTTTCAGTGCGATGGAAGCCAAGATGGACACTATGATAGACACCAAATACAGAGAGCTGACAGGAGAGCTGAGTACCCAGGCCCAGATTATCCATTCTCATACACAGACTCTTGCCAACATTGAAATACAGGTAGAACAGCTAACACACGCCATGAATATGAACAAAGAATGCATTTTACCTGTCGAGCCCCAATATCCGAAGGGCCAATTTTCTGATGAAGGGATCTGTTTTTCCCCTGACTATGATGTTACATCCCCTCAGAATGCCCAAAGGTTTGATAATGAGCTTGAGTGGGTTTTACATAATGATCAAGAGGGTGTAGAAATTAAAGAAGAAGTGAGTGCATTAATAGAACCCAGCTTTAAACCTTCTTCTATATTTGAGGAGTCACATTCTATGGCACTATCAACATAACCTTCTATTCCTGAAACACCATTTATACCATGTCTTGACCGATCTAACCCTTTATTTATTGAAAGTAACTTAGACCGTTTCATAGATTGTTTAGTTGAGTCACTAATTGAGGAAGCTTTCCCAATTGGGTTACTAGAAGAGGCCCCTAAGGCCAAAATGGTTAATTTGGAGGAGGAGCCTCTTATTCTAAAATTTTCTAATGACCCTTCTTCATGGTTAATGCAGGGACCCCTCTTTCCAAAGCTTCCCTACCCACCACTCCATCCTTTCAGTCCACGATATGCTCCATACATAAGCCACACCGATAGAAGTGTGTGGGGCAATCATTTAATTGATCCAGGTTGAATTCTTGAGGATCTGAACCCTGCACTGGATCATGGCTCCGTCTGACTGAAGATGTTAAACTTAGCGCTTGGTGGGAGGCAACCCACGTATTCAGGTGTATTCTCTCTTTTTCTTCTTTTTCTTGTTATGTTTCATTGACATTTTCTGTTTTGTGCACATTGAGGACAATGTTCATAATAGGTTTGGGGGAGGGAATAGTGCTTATATAAAAGAAAAAAAAACACCATAAAATTAAAAAATGATATAAATTTGATTAGTTTTTAGGTTGTTTGTTAGTATTTTTTGTTAGGTTTTGATAGTTTATCCCGTAATAATGCATGTTACAATTTTTAGGAGATTAATTTGCATTGGAAGTGTGAGTAAGTATACTGGAGGATAGATACACTTAACTGAGCATACCTTTCTATTACAGTCCTCTTGGAACAAGTGCTTGAACTAAGAAAATTCACTCACACACACTAGTACATAAAGTAATGCCATCTAGAGATTTGTTGAATACTAATCTACAGTGGGATGTCTTTAGTCATAGTCATTGGATGATGTGTAGTTGTCTGTTGAGCTTAAAAGATCATGATAGACCATTTACTTGGCTATAGCAAGGGATTCGAACCGGAAATAGGTTGAGAGTATAATACAACCTAGACAAAATAAAGATGTGTTGAAAAAAAAATATATCAATGCTGAAAATAAAAATGCGAAAAAAAAAGAAAACAAAATGAAAGAAAGGGGCTGCTTGACTTTATAGGATTAACTTAGGCAGATGCTCGGGCCCGAAGTGGTCTACTTAAAACCTAATGCCCTAAGCCAACTGGCTGGGAGTCATTGGCCCGAGTCATTGCTAAACCTAAGCATCTTGAAGTCAGGCCTTACATAGTCCTAAAAAAAAGAAGTCTATGGTGTATTATCTTCTCAAATCTAGAATGTTGGACCCGAAGGAGGTGCGCAAATTTGTGCTATATGAACCTAAAGATTACGATGACTATGTAGATTCTGATGTTCTTTGGTTAATGGGTAACACTGGATCTGTATAAAACAGAAATTTAGAATGTATTGCTACAATGTTCCTACTGGGGACACCCAGAGGTTTAACGGCTTGCTGCATACGCTCAATGCAATCGTGTTCCCTACGAAAGTGGTGTCTACTTTTATGCATTAGTTCCTTTGGTTTGTCTGTTTGATTTTGTTTTATTTTATTTTGCTAGGGACTAGCAAAATCTAGGTTTGGGGGTGTGATCTACACATGAAATATGAATTTTATTATCTCCTAAACTTATATTTATGCTAATGTTTAATTAGAATTATTGCTACTTTAATATAGTTTTTGATTTTGTAGGAAAATGAGAGCAAAGATGCAAAAATATGGTGAAATAAGACTTCAATAGTTAAACCTTCATAACTAAGTGTGTATATTTCTGATTGGACTGATTCAAGTCTCATGTTAAATTTTAAGAAGTCAGCTTTCCAACGCCACCTACCACGCATAATTCGGAGTTCGGAGCAAAACGTTATGACCATTGGAAAATTGTGCTGCAGGATGAATAGTAACCGATTGATCGGTTAAATGAGGCGATCGATCTCCTGAGGAAAAAATCGAAATTTTCGCGATAGATCGTCGCCGTTTGATCGATCGTATCTACTGGAAATTTTTCATGAACAGTACCGATCGATCGGTGAATAGTGCCGATAGATCGCCGTATACGAAAAATGCGATTTTGACCTATTTCGACTCGGATTTGGAAGGGGACTTCGTGGTTTTCCTTCACTATTATAAATAGGCCTTATGAAGGAACGTTTTGGGCATTCGAAGGTAGATTAGAAGGTAGACTAGAGAACATACTTTGGAGGCTAGAGAGGAGCAAGAGAAGGAGCCTTTTGAAGTAAAGAAGAAGAACGATTTATGACGATAGATCTACATAAACAAGCTTTTCTTTTCTCTCTTTCTATGTGTAACTAAATTCCTTGTCAAGGCTTGATGAAGCCCTAGATGTGTATTGCTACTCTTGATAGTTTAATTCTATAAAGTTGATTATGATTCATGCTTAATGCGATTTCATGAGTTTCTTTTGAGTGCTTGATCATAGACTTGATTGATTATGAATGAAATTAAATATTGTGATTGATTTTATGCCCGATCAAGGATAAGATTGATTGCATTATAATAGAGTTGTAATTGATTCTATGCCCGATTAAGGATAGGATTGATTACACAATAGTGGATGAACTTTCGTGTCCGATCAAGAACGTTAGTGAATTCATTAGTAATTCGTGTGTCCGATCAAGAACACGAATTACCATATTATGTCAATGTATGCTTAATAATAATTGAGAGTAGTAATTGCATGTCTAGTGGTGGATTCATTGCTTTGATACTTCTCCATATTGATTAAATCTTAGTTAGATTAGATAAAGTTCATTGCTTTCTTTAGAATTAAGTAAACTACATCTTTTTCTTCTCTTGAGTTTGGTAAAGTATTCACCGTCCCTGAGGTTCGACAACCCTTTAATACTCGCTGTAGTACAATTACCTTGTACACTTACAAGGGTTTAATTTTAAACGATCAGTCGACAGGCGGCAATTCGGGAAAGATGGTAATCCTCAGGTTGTCCGAGACCTGAGGATGAGGGATTCGACGCCGGCGAGGGTGGAGAAGAGGGGACGATCGCCAGAGGCCGGAGAGGCAGGGAAGAGATGGTGGGACCAATTTGGGGACAGCCGACTTCCCATGCCCGAGCCCCAGCCCCGAATTTCTAAATGGCGTTTCCTAAACGTCATTTAGAAATCCACACCCTCGTGTTTAAAATGTCTATTCCTAAATTCTCGTGGATTTCCGTCCCTTAAGTTAAGAAAAGGGCAGTGATATTCAATGAATGGGTAATCTGAATGGAAAATGATGATGTAGAAATATCATTTTCTTTAAGAAAACATCCAAACGGTGAATTTGGATTTCGCCTCCCAAAATCCAAATCCCCAAAATCAAATCCTTGGTTTCCAAACGCACCCTTATACATATCTGCCACGGATGCTCCACAAATCTAAAAGGAACTGATTGTGGTAAAGCTCAAAACGATGAATGATAGGCCAAATTTTGATGCACTTCGGTAGCTCAAACTATGTCCACCCAAAGAATGTCTCCAAAGTTATGCAATTAGTCAACCGCCTTCCAATTACATCCGACCTGATGGCAGTATTAGACTCATGTGAAGATAGGGCTCTTCGATCATTTTCATGTAACAGCTGGCAATTAGAAGCCAAAATGAACATAGGAAATGTCTTGGAGTTAAAAATCTGTGGTCACATAATAATCATTTTCTCTTAGCTTAAAGATAGTAATTTGGCCCAAATCCTAAAGAAATTGCAAAGACAAGAATCCATATATCGCTGAAGAAGAACCAATATTCGGTTTTTTGCTCAAAAGACTAAAAATACAAGAAGAAACTCCATGCAACTACTCAATTTTTTGTCATTTTGTTAAACTAGACTAAAAAAACTCTATCACTCTGCTTTAATACCACACTTTTTTTATCCTCTCACACCACTGTAAAGATGGGTCGAATCCCCTGCAGGAAGAGTTTTTAGGGGTTGTTCGGGTGCCTTTTAAAAATTAAAGGAAAGCTCTTTCTCTTTTTTTCTTTTGCTAAAAAAATAAAAAAGTTTTTATGTTTGGTTGCCTTTTTTCCTACTTTTAAAGATAAAAGTTTCCTAGCACTTTTACTACATGTTAGTACTTTTACTACATGAAATGATATAAACGACCTGCAACATACAGATGAAAATGATTTTAAAAAGATTAAACTGTCTTTTTTACCTGAAATTTCTTCTTTACCAAAATCCTCTTAGGAGCGTTTGGATGTACCATTTCCTAAGTAGAAAGGGACTTTTAAGGGGCAGAAAAGAACTTTCTGCTAAAAATACATTAAGCAAAAAAGGACTTTTAAGGGGCATAAAAGAACTTTCTGGCCCATTAAAGGGTTGGAAGACCCGTTCTACTTTAAAAAAGTTTTTGCAAGAAAATATACAAACAAACATAAGCATAAATGAACTTTTTGCATGAAAAATTTTTCATATAGAAAATTTGTTTACAAACGTTTTTTTAAGAGAATGTTTATGCCCCTTAAAAATCCCTTTCTGTCTCGGAAAGGGTGCTCCCAAAGAATCCTCGGGGATATCCACTCGCACTCAGAGCTAGTGTGTGCACAGTCAATCTTGATGATTCCTATAATGTGTGTGAAGGGCATCCTAGAGGATGCAATTCTGATGATAAAAAACTCTTCCCAGCACAAAGCGATTCACATGAGCATAATTCACTGCAAGGCCATAAAGGCCCCCAAATTACACATGGGCACTTAGCTCCTCAACTTTTATCTTGACTGGCCCCAGCTGACTTTTCCTTTTTCTTCCTTATCTATTCTTGTTTGTTAAATAGCATTATCCTTCAAATTATGGAAGTAAGCTTCCTCTTAAGGTATTCGAGTTCACTAGAAAAAATCACATTCTCTTTTATCTCTTCAAATTATGGAAGTAAGCTTTCCTCTATACTCCTGTAACTGAATTCTTGAGCATGATGTAGACTGTTGTTTAGTTAATAAAGACCCCAAACGTCATGTTATCTTCCTTACTAAGAAAGACCACCCCACGATGTAACACACTAGATTGCTATTACTCTTACTCTTTTAGGTAAATAGTAAAATGTGCACGTGGAGGATGTGCCAATAAAGAATTTCAAAATATGTTTAAAATGGAATTTTACATTAGTTTTTTATTTTTGAATCTTTCGTGTATGCCAAAATAAGCCGAAATTTTATATCAAGGGCATTTATTCAATGCAGGATGAAATTGTCTATGCAGGATGAAATTGTATCTTCCACCCCTTACTTTTAGAAGTAGTACATATTACCAATTATCACATATAATCCTCAAGGAATAATACGACATGTATTTCCAGACTAATTAGCAATGATAGTCTAATTTAACATAACAACATACTCCTATTACTGAATTTGTTTTGGTTTTATTTATGGTGTTCACGGTTTTATACGTAAGCTAGAGTTGATAAAATATGTTTAGATATGAGCACACAACACCCTCTAAAACTTATATCCAACTATCTATAAGGATAATCCAACAATAGTGCTCAAATCAAATCTAGATCTTTTTTTATTTATTGGATCTAAGCTTTCCTATGTCCCTTTAATATACTTGACTCTAACTATAAAAAAGTGTTCATCACTTTTGCTTCCTCTCGGACTAGAAATAGGTTGGACATTTTTTTGTTTATCTTAAATATAATTGAATCTCTATGCTTTTTTGTTCATCACTCCACCATTGTGTCTCACAATGCCTGGTCCCAATTATGGGGAAAAAGAGGAGGGTTAGCGTTAAATTGATAGTCGACTGTAAAAACTTCGTCAATCACTATGGATTTTACACCCCACATTCTAGCTAGAGCTATGGCATTCCCTATAAGTGAAGTATTGTGTCAAAACCCAGGTGTAATGATAAGTAAGCAAGGGTTGGTTAGCGCATTCCCTGAAAGCTACGCATTGCAACAATGTCTGGTTGCAATGAAAAGTGAGCAAGGGTTCTAGCGTTAATTTGGATTGGTGCGAGTAAATAAGCTAGTCCAAGACCGTAGGATTAAAGTGGCAATATGAAATATTGGTACCTTGAAGGGTAAGGGTATGAAGTTAGTAAAAACACTCAAGAGAATGAGGGTTAACATAGCATGCTTGTAGGAGACTAAGTTTATGGGAGAGAATGTTATGGAACTAGGGGAGGGCTTTAAACTAGTTTGTCGTGGGTATAGTGGTTGATAAGGACTTAAGAGAAAATCTTATGTGTCAAGAGATTTAGTGATAGAATTATATTAATGAAACTGGTGTTAGGGGAATTAACAATTAATATTATTAGTGCTTATGCACGTCAAGTAGGATTAGGAGAGAACGTTAAGAAATAATTTTGGAAGGGATACCTAACGGAGGAAAAGTTATTATAGGGGGTGATTTAAAGGAGTATGCAGGGGAGAATAACATAGGATACGAGAGGGTGCATGGAGGGCATGGTTTTGGGAGAGGAATGAGATGGGAGAAGTTATTCTAAAGTTTGCAATAGCAAACGATCTAGGTATAACAAATACCTATTTCAAGAAGATGGAAGAGCATCTAGTAGTTTTCAAGAGTGGACTTTGATCGTTTTAATATTAAACCCTTACAAGTGCACAAGGCAATTGTACTAAAGTAAGTACTTAGGTTTGTTGAACCATAAGGACGGAGGATTAACTACCAAATTCAAGTGAAAATGTGTTTTTGCTTACAATATAATTACTCTAAGCAATGAAGTTAACTAGAGAAAAGTAAATTAAGATAAATGGCTTGGGCATTGGAATCTACCGCTAGATCACTACTCGTATTCTACCGTTGCTTAAGACCTATCTTACGTAGACATCAATGCTCCTAACTAGACTATTAGAAGCATTGAAGAATATAGCAATGGAATCTAAATAGTATGGGGTATCTAATGAGTATAATCTATCTACACTAAACTATTTATAGGCATGGACTATCCCACCAGTATACCCCATCCAAATTCCTCCACTACTTCCATTATAACTATTGCATAAAATTCCCTAATGAGACTAACCACGAGTGCACAATGGGAAGGCGTATCAACTTCAGATCAAAACAATTAGTCACGAATTCACAACAAGCACTGAAGTTGAATAATTGACAATTAAACTTAAAAGAAGATTCTTTACTCAATCATGCAATCGTCTACATAAAATAAAGAAGAAAAGCTAGGGTTAGAGATACAAATATCATATTCTATGGCTTCATCCAAGCCCTATGCCGAGGTCTAGCCGCTCATGGTAGGAGGTAAGGAGAATAGATCTTAAGTCGTCATCTTCATCTTCTTCTCTTTCCTCAAGCTCCTCTTCTTTCATCTTTTTCCTTTCGTACGAACTCTCACAAAAGTGTTGTGAGAGATCTGTAACAACGTTTAAGAGTACCTTTGGCGACGCTTTTGTGTGTCGCTAAATGCATTGCCATTGATGCCAATACAATTGCTCAATTACAACGAAATGGTTAAAGTATAGCAATTACTCGATTTCAACAAAACAGTTAGTCCGTCGTAAAAATATATTTCCCACGGTCGTTGAAATGTTGAGACTAGATAACAACGTCAATTTTTTACTTCGTCCCTATTGTAATATGGCAACACTTTTCTACTTTTAGCCACGCCATTTAAACACTAAAAAAGGCATCTATGGAATTTGACCGAACATGTAGAATCTGTTGTTATTAAGTACGACAAACAAATAGTGTCACAAGTATTAATTAGCAACATAAAACAATAGATTAAAAAGTGTCGTAAATACTAATGGTCTTTATCGATGAGCATGCCCACAATTCTCTATTATCGTCGCTATTGCTGAATCGTGACACCTGAGACTGTCAAATTTGCTTATTTAAGACACTAAAAAAAGGTTGATATTCCTTATTTAAGACGACCAACCAATAACACAAAATATCAATTAATTAGAAAGTACACATAACTTAATTATTTGCTTAATATTTCATTAAGAAACAATTGAGTCAAATTTGTCAACACTAAATCATGTAATTGCGTCAAATCAGAAATTGATCATTATAGTAAAAAAATGTCTACATAACTAAAAGCAAATAAACTAACATTGATTCAATAACCCAAAGTAAAAATAGACACCACCACCAACTTTTGACTATCATTCTACCACTTAATCTCTTCCTCGGTCAATCCTGCACAAAGGTAATGGTTTAAAGATATCAGCAACATAGACATTATATTCAAATTATAACAAATAAAATTAATAAAGTACAATGGTGGCATAATATTAACCAAGGTTTTCAAAACCGGACCGGCCATCGAACCGGAATGATGGCCGGTCCGATTGAACCGCGGTTTGACCGTTTGACCGCGGTCAAACCGTGGTCAAACCGGAATGACCCGGTTTAGGTGAGAGGAATAATACATATATGTTAAATATATATTTTGTATAATGTAAACACCAAACCACTGTTAGCTGTAAGGGGGGTGATTCACCTGTTCCAGGTTCGAATCCCCCCTTTGACATGTGATTTTTGCAAAAAAAAAAATTCTGTAGGAGAAAACAGACCGGACCGGTTTCCCGACCGGTTCCGGTTCTCCGCGGTTGGACCGGCCGGTCCGGTCCGGTTTTGAAAACCATGATATTAACCCAGTAGCTTATAAGAATATATATATATATATATATATATATATATATATATATATATATATATATATATATATATAAAGTCTGCTATGGCATTCAACAATAGAACCATTTTCAAAACGAACACACCGGACATTGATTTGCTTTTAAAATAATTAAGTCAAAGATGATATGCACAAAACCAGCTAAAATATGAGTCAGTAAGTCCATTATAAAAATCTACTATAATCCCCAATTTTGTTCATTCATATTAGAAGCAAGATGACAAAAAACTAAAATACTACTCCCTCCATCCAAAAAAATCCTGGCAGCATTTGAAAATGAATTATTTTTTAGTCATAATTTTTATGCAAATTTTGATAGAGTATCCCCTATATTTTTGATATGTAAAAGTCCTGTAATAATCTAAAACGCCCGTACAAATTATAATAACTAAATAACAAAACTTTTAAACATAAAAAATGCACTGCATCATAAAGACAGACTTTAGTAATGACAGTAATGACATGCATTGTAGCATTTAGTGTAATCCACAGCATCATATACCACACAACATTCAAAATTGAAACTAGAAGTCCTAGCTCAAACGACACTCAGATAGAAAACTATATTTTTAATGACTTCACTAAAGAGAAAGAAAAGAATGGGAACTTTTAGACAGAATAATCAGTTGAAAAACCACTAAGCCATCAACCTTTCTTTGTTGAGTAGTACATAGTTTTATAAAAGTCCACCATGCTATAGGAATCCTGAGATGGGGTTAACTTCTCGTGTTGTATCATGTTAATGGTTAGTGAATAGTTTTCATGAAAAACAAGTGTCATTGCTAAAAATTAAATAAGGATATACAAATAATACCAATATCTCTCGGCAACGGACAAAAGACATCGAACCACCAGAATGTGGGATTTAAGGGCCTTTTCCTCAGCTGAAGTCATTCTTATGCACAATAATCAATAATTGGCATCCCAGCGAAACTTAAATTTCCTTGCTGAAGCCCACGCAATCAGGTATTTTCTTCCTTTTTTGCAATGCAGGCTCCATAACCTAAATAGCTATTCTTATTTTTGTGGATAATTTTTGTATGTAAGCGCGAGTTGCATCTATTTTTTGAGCCTCAGCGCCTCTTTCATCTAAATACTTCAAACAGTGGCACTTCCTTTCAAGGATTACTCGCAACCTTTCTTTTCAAGGATTACTCGCAACCTTTCTTCAGCCTGCCCAATTAGATGAAACATTCTGTTAGTTTTACATCCTCAAATAATATTCGAGTATAGGAGCACCGTAACATAAAGGAGATTGTTTAAAACCAACTTTTTGGACACCAATTAGCATCACTGTGTGCTAATCAGCAAGGACACAACAGACATAGTACTTATTCAGACAATTTTGTAGTAACACGATGCATTTTAGCAGTTGAAAGCCCTAAAAGTGACCTTCTAAGCATAAATAGATGCTCAGAAAGCAGAAATTGGCCTGAACACTAAACAGAAAATCATCGGAGAAGATTGACAAGAGACTGAAAGATATGAAATCACTAGCAGAGAGAAACTGATCTCAAGGATGCAGTGCATTTTCAAAGCTAACCTTAACTTTAGTCATAGTGATAAGATAGATCTTAATTCTTGCGTAAAGAAAAAAAAAAGAGGTATTCATGTCAAGTTTTAGATAGCGATGTACAAAATGCAGGCTAAATTCTACACATTAAAATACGTAGAGAAGCATGCAATTATAGTTGCAATAGGAAAAAACTATATTAACACTAGAAAAGTGCCATTCACGTATATTTTTATTCTCAAAGGTCTAACGTTGGAATTTAGAATAGAACCAGTAGTACTTTGAAAAGTCTGCACCTGTTCTGCTAGCTAGTGCGACAACAAAAAAGGATAGAGCAATAATAGAAGATATACGGCTCCTCAGTCACCCAGGACATGTTTGAAATGGTAATAGGGCCATTTAAATAAGAAAGAGGTAATCTTGATGGAAAGGCAAAAGATGGAAAAGCTTGAAAGGTAATAAAATAAGAACTCACTAGAATCTACGGCTAGAAGGGCGCCCAGAAAATCTCCTTGAAGGGGGAGAAAAATGGAAATCATCCAAAGGGATAACAGTGATTGATGAATCCAGCATATGAATTCCTTTCACAGCTAAAAAGAGTGCAGATGAATAGAAAATCTTGAAAAGTCATTGCAGATCAAGAAGTCATATAGGCAAAGTAATGTGCAGTTCACATTCTGTAGTTTTTTCTTATCTTACACGTCATTTGTCTTTCCTCTATTTGTCAAATTCACATGATCAGAGTCAGCAAAGTTCTCGGATAACAAAGATATCAATATGTAGACCTGGAGAGTGTGTTCGGTACAGAACGTGATCAATGAATCATGCTTGCCAAACTCATCGATATTTGCCAATTTTGTTCTCAATGGCAAATATTAGATCAATATTTGGCTTACCTTAACTTCAGCATAAAGTTCTTCTCCCAAATGTAGAGTTTCTCCATAGTGGCCGAAAGATTTCCTGCCTTCATTGCTTTGTCTTCCATGAAGTCCGGAAAGAGAGAATTATCCTTCTCAGCTACTGAAGAAGGCGAAGCCACTGGCAAAGTTGGTTTCATCACATTTATCATCTTCCACGATGCTGTGACAAAAAAAAAACCAGAAAAGACACCCATCATAATCAAAATTCCGACACAGCTCTTTTTGGGTGAAAAGGCAAATGATCTGAATTTTACCTAGACATAGTCCCAACTTTTTTTATTCGTATTTAGAAATCACAAAAAAGGATGACTTCAAAGGAACTAAATTCCATTTTTTATAAGTTGTAATGTGTAATCCAAGAAACTAGATATTCAAAAGAGCTCTTTCCTACCTCAGTGATTCAGAAGAGCAAATTTAGCATTTCTTAGTAACTGACAACTCAAAAGACGTTACCTTTATGAACAGCATTTCTCCGGTGGTATCGAAGCTTTCCTGCCTCCAGCATCTTGGCGACCTCAGCACCCGACTCCGCTGCCCTACCAAGCGTTGAGCAAGATCACATTTATCAGAAAAATTGCTCATAGATTTCATAGTATGTATTGCAAAAATGTTGTAACTGGGAAAGGGCCATAACAAGACAGAAAACAACAAAAACGTGCAAGCCATACCCCTAATCACATAAATAGAATCAGAAAAAAGGTGTAACCTAAAATTCGGTCCCATACAGTTTTAAGCAGCAGAACTTTCTATACTCGTATATTAACACATATAACTTCAAAGTAGAGAAAATAAGTTAAGAGCGCAGTTGCAGACCCACAGCCCCTTTCTTAAATGGGATAATCACATCTCACTTTTTTCCCAAATGTAAACCACAGAGATTATGGGACATTTATGCTCTTCCGAAAATCATAATTAACAGATTGTTTTGCATGAAGAAAGGAAATAAAAACTACCTTTCACCAAACTTTTCAGTTTTTGTGGGTGCATCATCAACTGTGTCATCATTTTTGGCCCTTTCCCTGCAACAGGTTGAGGTAAATATTATCGTATACAGAAAAAATAGGAAGCTACCAATATAAATGCACATAGAACAATATAGAATTAAGGTGTGATATTCGTTTGCATGTACACTGCCAGTATTCCAAACTCATAGTCGTGTGCAAATGGACTCTAGACCTCACTTTCAGCCATTTAAAGAGTAAATACAAAACCACTCTGAGTTGTAAATGCAACACATTTACCATCTCCTAACAAATGTGTAAGATAAAATTATAAGAAATTTTAAACATCCAAAGATACTTGGATTTTAGTCTTGCTTGATACGAATTAATTTTGCCAAGACATACTTAGCAGATTACACCACAAAGAGGAGATGTAGATTAATTGACAGGTGAGGGTCGTAACGTTTAATTCATCAGACAGTTTTGCAGCTTTAGCAAGTGTGTCGATCTGCTATACATAAGCTATAAAGAATCATTTTAAACCGAGGATCCTAGTGCAAGACATGAGGGTAGTACAAGATGCTGGAGCATTACCGTTATTAGAAAGCCCAATCTAAGAAGTACACAAATTTCACTGTTCTGCTAACCAAGGTAAGATATTAAGGTGTCAGAAGTCATATTCATGCATATGTTAACACATGCACAAAATCCTTAACCTCACTCAAAGCTCCAAGCAACAAAGTATTTATTATAGAGAATGATTTTCATAAGAGGATCCCACTGTCCTCTTTAGGGTAGTACAAAATGTTATGGATCACTGTAATCAGAGCATATCCTGAAAAGGTACAAATTTGAAGTGTTCTGCATATAGTGTTATTCTATCCAAAGATCCTTTCTTAATGTGTAAGTTGCCACTATCACATGTATGTTAACACATGCAAGAAATAATCCGCTTTACTCACATCTCAGAGCAATTAAAAAACAATATCCACCAATCCTTAACCACTCAATTAGTCATCCATCTTGAAAAACTGAGTTTCTATTCTAACATCATTCTGCATTCCGCTTCAAAATTCCGATAGATATAATTTTTGGTCCTAGTGATTTTCTCATCATAAAATATAAATCTCACTTCGTTCAATATTACCTGTACGGATTGGAAAACCAAAATGAACTAAAATCAGTTCATTTTAGTTTTCTAATCCAGATAAAATTGGACGGAGGGAGTAGTTTACTTACCCAGGACCATGTTCGAAAAATGTTCTTCATATTATCATGTGGAAAGAATCTCGACCAAATAAGAAACATGTATTCAGGTCGTAAAAGACGTCACGTACTGCCAGATTACGCTTTGCGAGGTATTAACAGAAGATCGCTAGAAACGATAGTTATTTTTTTCATCATTAGATAGGAGTATTATACATTATCTCCCCGGGACCACAGTAAAAAAATTTGCTCTTCATGAGGTTACATGCAATTTATCTCAACCGAATAAGAAACCTGTTCTTAGGTCACAATATACATCGTTTTACATTGAAAGTATTGGAAGAGAACGATTTGCGAGATCAGTAGAAAAAAGATAAACCACATAACTAATAAGTGCCCGACCTCATCAAGCAATCAACTTTTCATACAATCAAGTAAAGCAAAGCAATCAAAATTCAGACATTCAGCAGCTAGTATAAATCGTCGAAAACCACAAATTAGCAGCGTCACTAATCATGCATACACGAACAACAGTGCATAACATCCGAAGCAGAACAAAACAACAGCTCATTAAAAATAAAAAAGCCGATGTAAAAAAAAAATTAAACGAAGAAGGGGAAGAAAAAGGACGTACTTGAAAGAGGGGACGGAATTGAGGAAAAGGTAGATCCAGAGGATTTCCGTCTGGATGGGCTTCCAGGGATGGTCAGAACCAAAACGATAGGAAATGGCACAGGCTCTGTAATTGGATTCGATCGGAATAGAGAACCGCGCGCCGCCTTGAACGCTGCAGACACACTCCCACGGGGTTCCTCTGCCACAGGCGGTTCGACGTTCCTCACCACATTCTTATCCACCATATGAACCTCGTACTTCATTCGCCCACCAGCCTCTCCGCTGATTCTCCTCCCATCATTGAACATTGAGGGCGGCGGCCCCGCTTTCGTGTACCCTCCGACACCACCGTCGTGGACAAAATTCTGCTCCACATTCACCTCCTTCACCACCTCTCACCTCCTCCTCGTCCTCCAGGTCCGAGATCCCCTCCTCCTCCCTCAACTCCCTCGAGTCGCGACTCGGCGTGAACGGCGCCGACGCAGTGTAGATTTGGGTTCATGCTCTCGCAGGAGATACTCCATAGAGAGTTCTGGCGTGAGATACGTCGGCGTTAAGGAGTTTTGGCGCGAGGTCGAAAAAAATAGCCGCGAGGACTGAAATTGGGATAATAGCAACTGTAATTTTGGGAAGCGCCGAGAGTCGACGGATTGTGATATGATGGTGGACACAATGGAATATTGATTTAAAGGTCCTCAGAATCGAGTGTTGTTATTACCTTGAACTATTGAGACAGATATAGGGTGCGTTTGGAAGTTGACATGGTGAAAGGTGAAAATTTATGTCAGCCTGAAAATAATCAAGGGTGTTTTTTCCTGATTGGTGACAGCTCGTTTGGAAGCTGAAAGTAATTCGGCGTCAGGGTGAAAATTTTCACGCCTAATTTGTGAAAGGTGAAATATGTTTGGGAACTGAAAATAAGTCACACTGATAGGAATATTCGTCAGCATATCGAGTAATTTGATACACTATAGTACTGCATATCGAGTAACTGGTTACACTATAGTACTGCATATCGAGTAATTTGATACACTATAGTACTGCATATCGAGTAACTGGTTACACTATAGTACTGCATATCGAGTAATTTGATACACTATAGTACTGCATATCGAGTAACTGGTTACACTATAGTACTGCATATCGAGTAATTTGATACACTATAGTACTGCATATCGAGTAACTGGTTACACTATAGTACTGCATATCGAGTAATTTGATACACTATAGTACTGCATATCGAGTAATTTGATACACTATAGTACTATAGTACTGCATATCGAGTAATTAGATACACTATAGTACTGCATATCGAGTAATCGATTACGCGATAACTTTTTTAATGGGCAAACTTCACCGATGCATATCTTACTCATTTCTAATCCGTTTTGGCCCATTTTTTTTTCATTCTTCCTCATTTTTAGTGTTCTTTCTTATAACGATGAAAAAAATGTCCAAAACGGACTAAAAATGAGGGAGATATGATGGGGAGGGGGGGGTCCCTTGGCTTAACGGTGCGGCAGCGGAGGTGTCGGGGTAAATACCGGGGTGACCGGCTTTGGACGACCCGAGCAGTTGCCTGGGAGGGGTGGGCACGGGTTCCCTCAGCTCAACGGGGCGGCAGCGACGAGGTGGGGGCCTCAATCAGCGGCGGCGGCAACCGGAGGGGAGGGGGGCTCAATGAGCGGCGGGGACGGGGGGCACAACCTCTCTCAGCTCAACGGGGCACCATCGGGGTGGGGGTACTCACCGGGGGGACGAACCTTGTGAGAGAGTTGATTTTTTTTTCGTCGAAGAGGTGCGACGATCGATTCGTCAGCCTGATGCTCACTTTGGTGAGAATCAGCTTTTCAAGGTGAAAGGTGAAAATTTGTCACCTTTCACCTTTCAAGGCCAATTTTCGGCCTTTTAGCAAACAAACACTTTTCAGGGCTGAAAGGTGAAAGAGTGAAAATTTTCACCTATCAC
This sequence comes from Houttuynia cordata, assembly GCA_039654745.1. Classification (NCBI taxonomy): domain Eukaryota; kingdom Viridiplantae; phylum Streptophyta; class Magnoliopsida; order Piperales; family Saururaceae; genus Houttuynia; species Houttuynia cordata. Next base: position 35,492,626 of record CM077502.1, read on the forward strand.
CGTCACCGACCATTTTTCACCATTTCAGCTTCCAAACACTTTTCACCCTGAAAGGTGAAAATTTTCACCTTTCAGGGCTGAAATATGCTTTTTTTCACCCTGAAAGGTGCAAACAAACGCACCCATAGTATCTATAGAAACTATGAATGCTAGTTACCACGCTTTTCTATTAGTGTTGCAATAGCTTGATTGTTAGTGCCCATGTGTCGTAATTACTTCAATAATAGCGACATTCTTTTATTCTGCGTCACTAATGTCCAATGCCATAGCAACTTTAACTTTTTCCGTAATTAATAGTTACTTGCAACGCTTTTTTTTAGCGTTGAAAAAAAATGTCATTGCTGACCTATTTTGTTGTAGTCGTCTTGTGGCCCTTTTGAATATGGCGATTGATCGATCGTGTACTGCATTGCACAATGATTTTGCAACGGTTGTAACGTCTTGCTCTTGCTCAGAACTCTAAATTGTAAACTGTCGGTGGCGTTGGAAAGCTAACTTCTTAAAATTTAATATGAAACTTGGATCAGTCAAATTAGAGATTTGTGGACTGAGTAATGAATATTCTACCATTGGAGTCATGTTTCGCCATATACACAACTTGAGCTTATTTCCTTCTTTGTATACCAAAATGAGTGTAAACCTTATTCTCCTACAAAAGACCAAAAACAATATTAGAGAACACTAAATACAAGTGAACACTAGTAGTGAATGACGAATAAAGTGGAGCCTAGGATCAAGTGGTGGAACTTGAAGGGTGAAATGCTCAATACTTTTATGGAGAGGTTGTAGGTTGAAGGAAATTGAAACTTAAATGAGAAACTAACAATGATGTGGGGTAACATAGCTACTTGCATTAAAAAAGTGGGAAAAAAGTAGTTGGTGAAGTGAGGATAAGAGATATATAAAAAAAAATCATGGTGGAGGTATGAGAAAGCTCAAAAAGTCATCAAGGAAAAAGAAGTGTTTCTTGAATGAGTGACAAAAATGTAAAAATCAAGAGAATTATGAAAAATATGATAAGGTTAAGAGAGAGGTTAAAAAGATAATGAGGGAGGCTATATATAAGGCGTGAGGGAAGCTATATATAAGGCGTTTGTTGTGACCCGTAAGGATCACAAGGTACCGAATCGGCAAAGAAGAAGGAAAATAGAAAAGATAACTAGAACTTGTTTGATTGCATACCAAAGAAGAGGATGAAGGTCCCCTTATAAAGACATAAGGAGGCGCGGCTCCTAGGGGCGCGCCACTAATTGGGCCTCTAACGGGCCAGGCTTACAAGCATTATTTATCTAATTGATACGAAAGCAAATCTACTCCTAATCAAGGAAAGCCCATCGCAATAGTTGGCGTGCTGACGAAGATGTGCTGACGTCATGGGCCTGACGTCACAACAATCCACCACGCTCCGCTGTTCGCCTTGTCCTCAAGGTGACCATTCTGGAAAACGAGCCGTGATATCATCCTCCAATTCCCAAGTAGCATCATCAAATGGTTTACCACTCCATGCAACCAAAATCTCAGTAGTAATGCAACCAGCTTTCCGCACACGACGGGTGTCAAGGATAGACGCCGGAACAGGAGCATCGGACGCAGTCAGGGCCGGACTTGGAAGAGGCCCGCCAATAGTCACCGATGTGGGGTCACCAGTAAACCGGCGAAGACGTGATACGTGAAAAACTGGGTGGACCAGAGATTCTGAAGGCAACTGCCCCCACACGTTCCTCCACAGCATAGGGCCCATGATAACGGGGCGCCAATTTGGCCTGATCCATCCGAAACAAGGAAGTCTGGCAGTGGGGAAGGATTGACACATAGACCAAATCACCAACCTGAAACTCCTTGTCCGTGCGCTTTTGATCATATAACTGTTTCATGCGATTCTGCGCGGATGTCAAATTAGCCTTTAACTGACGGAGAACCTCATCTCGCGATTGGAGCATATAATCCACCTCTGCAACCGAAGAACGCTGGGGAACATAGGAGAGAATCGACGGTGGGGGCCTACCATATACCACTGTAAAAGGAGTGAAGCCCGTCCGGGTGTGGTAGGCCGTATTATACGACCATTCGGCCCATGGAAGGAGCTGTAACCACTTGCGAGGCTGATCCCCCACAAAGCACCTCAAATGCTGTTCTAAGCATCTGTTCACAACCTCCGTTTGGTCATCAGTCTGGGGATGATAGGCCGTGCTCATGCGAAGCGCTGTGCCCTGGAGTGCAAAGAATTCGCGCCAGAAGTGGGAAAGAAATACCTTATCGCGATCTGAGACAATTGTCTGTGGCATGCCATGAAGTTTAGCAATGTCACGCACATATACCTCCGCCACAGTCCGAGCAGTGAAAGGATGGCTCAAGGCACAGAAATGGGCATACTTCGATAGCCGGTTCACAACAACTAGAATGACCGATTTCCCTTGTACAATCGGTAGCGCTTCGATAAAATCCATGGAAACATCCTCCCAAACTCGATCTGGAATAGGAAGAGGCTGAAGAAGTCCCTGGGGAGAAGTTGTTGCCGCCTTGGCATGCTGACAGGTGTCACAAGCGGCCACATAGGCCTGGATGGCGCGTCTGATTCCAGGCCAAAGAAAACTTTAACTTACCCGCTTGTATGTTCGAAATGCACCTTCATGACCTGCCATCAATGTATCATGGAAATGGGAAATAATACGTTGGCGCAAATTGCCGGTGTCGGGCACCCATAACCGGCCCTTCCATAATAAGACGTCATCATGCCAAGAATAGGACGGCTTATCTACGGGCTGCCCCTAAATGCGCGCGAGCAAGCGCTGTGTGTAAGGGTCGTTCGTATAGGCCTGGCGGAGGTCTGCGAGGAAGGGGCAACTCAGAACGGATAGTGCCAAACAGGCGCCCATGCTGTGTCCCGACGCGAAAGAGCATCAGCCACTGTGTTTTCGGACCCCTTTTTGTAGATAATGTCATAATTGTACCCCAGTAATTTACTCACCCAGCGTTGCTGCGCTGGAGTGGATACCCTCTGTTCTAGGAAATATCGCAGAGGCTGATGGTCTGTGCGAATGGTGAAACTGCGCCCCAACAAATAGGATTGCCATTTCGTCACTACATGAACAATGGCCATCATTTCTTTTTCATAGGCTGACAGTTGCAGCGAGTGTCCAGCGAGTGCTTTGCTAAAGAAGGCCACAGGTCGATCTTGTTGCAAAAGGACCGCCCCCAGGCCCGTATCTGAAGCATCCGTTTCCACCACAAACGGAAGAGCGAAATCCGGCAAGAGAAGGACAGGCGCTGTGACCATGGTCTGTTTCAAACGATTAAATGAATCCTGGGCCTCTGTCATCTAGGACAATGCCCCTTTTTTTAGCAATGCCGTAAGTGGGCTGGCCAGGACGCCGTATTGTCTGATGAACCGGCGGTAGTATCCTGTTAAGCCCAGAAAGCCATGAAGGCCCTTCACACATGTAGGCGCTGGCCAGGAGGTCATAGCTGAAATCTTGGCCAGGTCATTGGCTACCCCATTACGATCAATAATATGGCCCAAGTACTCCACCTGTTGGCTACCAAAAGAACATTTCGAGCATTTAAGAAATAAGGAATGCTCTCGTAGAGTAGATAACACCAACCTCAAATGCTCCAGGTGGGACGCCCATGATTTGCTGTAGATGAGAATATCATCAAAGAAAACCAGAACAAACTACCAGAGGAAGGGGCGGAAAAGATCATTCATCAGACTTTGAAATGATGCTGGCGCATTGGTCAGACCAAAAGGTATGACGAGAAACTCGAAGTGACCGTCATGGGTGCGAAAAGCCGTCTTATGCACATCTGACGGTTGCATCCAAATCTGATGGTACCCAGAGCGCAAGTCGAGTTTGCTAAAGAACATAGCACCAGCCAATTTGTCCAATAACTCCTCAATGACCAGGATAGGATATTTGTCTTTCACAGTAATTGCGTTCAAAGCACGATAGTCCACGCAAAACTGCCAAGTCCTGTCCTTTTTGCGCACCAAGAGAACAAGCGAAGAAAAAGAACTAGTACTAGGTTGAATGATACCGGACTGCAGCATGTCTTTTACCAATCGTTCAATCTCCATCTTCTGAACGTGTGGATAACGATATGGGCGCACATTAGCCGGGGCGGCACCAGGAAGAATGGGAATGGAGTGATCATGCGTTCTGGCTGGCGGTAGCCCAGTTGGCTCGAAGAAGAGGTCCTGATGGTCGTCTAATAGGAGTAGCATGTCCTCCGGAATATCGACCTGTGCAACATCCATACTTGCCCGTTGTTGCAGCATCAACCCCTGAGCAGCAAACCTGAAAAAAGACCCAACCGCCTGTGCAGTGTGTAGCACAACAGGTTGTGCCCCTTGCAGGCGCACCCGCTGCCCCTGAACTTCAAAATCCATAATCAAGTCTTTAAAGTTCCAAACCACATCCCCTAAGTCTTGGAGCCATTGGACCCCTAAGACGACATCGGCTCCCTTGGTTGGCAGCAAAAAGAGATCGGTAACAAAGGTGTGACCCTGGATAGTAAGGGCGGCTTGGGCACATACCCCCGAGCTCCGGAGATGCTTGCCGTCTCCAATGAGGAGGTCAAATGGTTTGGCATCCATCACATAGCAGCCCAACCGTTGTGCCACCTTGTCGTTAATGAAGTTGTGGGTAGACCCACTTTCAATCAGCACGGCTACATCTTGGCGTTTGAGAAGCCCTTGTACTCGCATAGTGCATGGGGTGAAAGTGCCCGAATATGCATGCACTGAGATCTCTGGTTGCACGTCATTATAATCATGGACCATCTCCTCGATAGGGTCTGTCATGTCCTCGTCAACTTCCACAATTAATAAGCTTCCTAGGGCAGAACAACGATGACCCTTGACAAACTTCTCGTCACAATTGAAACATAATCCCTTGGCTCTGCGTTCTTCCATCTGGGCGTGGGTTAGTCGACGGACTGAGGTAGCGCCCGCTCCTGCGGAAATGGGCGAGCCGACAGAGTGTCCAGACGCTGGAGTTGGTCCCAGTGCAGGACTGAAAGGGGTTCTCTGTCCCATTCCACCACGCCCCCCTCGTCGCTGTCTGGCCAGTTTTTCCTCCTCGATGTGAACGTGGCGCACCACGTCCCTCATCGTGTGGCAAGGGTAGTGTCTCATCTCGTCTGCTATCTCTGGCTTCAATCCCCTCTTGAATGTACCCACGAGAGCAGCCACTTGCCAATCAGGCTGACGATTGGCAATCTTCATGAACTCGATATAATATGCCTGCACCGTTGTGGTCTGGCGCAGGCTGGATAACATCTCGTTAAAATCTTGAAATTCATTGGGGCCAAACTGCACGCAGAGTTCATCAGCAAAGGACGCCCATGTCAGAAAACGAACCTCCTTTTCGTAATAGCAGAACCACACTGAGGCATCGCCATCCAGATGAAACGCAGCGATGCGTAGCCGTTCGGCCTCCGAATAAGTTCCCTGGTAGTCAAAGAATTTCTCTGCCTTGTAGATCCACTCCATGGGATCTTCTTCTCCATTGTAGCGCGGAAATTGAAGACGAGCCAGTCGGGTCTCAGCCCCTCCACGCCAGCTCCCTTGAGGGCCCAGCGGCTCCTCCCAGTCCCAATCGATCTCCCGTTGGATATTTCGAAGAGGCGTTGTCATAGAGGCATTTTGTCGAACACCTGGTATGCCTCGTGCCCCTCCCCCCAAACGGCCTTCATCAGTTGCCTAGTTGAGGGATCCAAATCGAACCCCTTGCATGGTGTGGTTTGGCGGAGGAATCCCAGTTCCTGATCCACCATAACCCCTCGAACCACCCGCCTATGACGTTTCACCATTGGGTGCAGAAAAAACTGGCGGAGGAGTCAGCGTCCCCCTGTTTGGTTGGCCGTGGTTGATGCCTTCGTCGTCTGCAATTGCAGTAGCTGCGCAAGCATGGACTTGATCTCGGCCATGTCATTCTCACTGGTCTTCCTCGGGCTAGTGGCGTCGTTGGTCCCGTCGGGATCTGGCTATGCCTCATTAGCCGTCGCCGGTTGCTTACGAGGCGGCATCTCAGTCACGGATCGAGACCACTCTGATACCAATGTTGTGACCCGTAAGGATCACAAGGTACCGAATCGGCAAAGAAGAAGGAAAATAGAAAAGATAACTAGAACTTGTTTGATTGCATACCAAAGAAGAGGACGAAGGTCCCCTTATAAAGACATAAGGAGGCGCGGCTCCTAGGGGCGCGCCACTAATTGGGCCTCTAACGGGCCAGGCTTACAAGCATTATTTATCTAATTGATACAAAAGCAAATCTACTCCTAATCAAGGAAAGCCCGTCGCAATAGCCGGCATGCTGACAAAGATGTGCTGATGTCATGGGCCTGACGTCACAACAGCGTTTGATGACTTATATAATAAAATAAGATAAGGATGAAGGAGGGGGAGAGGGACGTATATAAAATAGCTAAGTTAACAGATAAGAGAAGTATGAACTTGTAGCAAGTTAAGTGCATTAAGAATGAAGATTAATGGGTTTTAGTGAAAGATGAGAAAATTAATGAGAGATGTCGTAGATATTTTAAACATTTGTTGAATGAAAATTGTAATAATGGGATGGATATTGATTCTAGTCCTGTTAAAGAGATAACTTATTATAAGAGAGTCTTGATAGAGGTGGTAAGAGCTGCATTGAGGAAGATGAAGAAAGGCAAAGCTCCAAGACCCGATAGAATTTTTATTGAAGTATAGAAGGCTCTAGGATGTGTTGGCTTAATTTGATTGACTAGTTTGTTTAGTAAGACCTAGAGGTCGAAGAGGATGCCATAAGAGTGGAGAAGTACCCTCATACCCTTGTATAAAAATAAATGGGACATCCAAAGTTGTACAAACTATAGTGGTATAAAAACTATGGGGCATACTAAGAAGTTATGGGAGAGAGTTGTAGAAGGATGTTTGCGAAACCAAAGTAATAGAGGATTAATTTGGTTTCATGCCAGAGAGGTCAACAATGGAAGTTATATTTTGTTACAATAATTAGTAAAGAGGTATAGAGTTAGAAAACAAGACCTCTATATAACCTTCATAGATTTAGAAAAAAATTTATGATAGAGTGTGGAAAGATCTCATTTGGAGTGTTTTAAAGAAGAAAAGACTCATAAAACGTTACATAGATATTTTAAAGGATATGTATGAGGGGGTTGTGACTAGGGTATAAACAATTGGGGGGAGAGAGTTTTCAGTAATTGTAGGTCTTCATCAAGGGTCAGCTTTAAGTCCTTATTTTTTCGCTTTAGTTATGAATGAGCTAATTAGACATATGCAAGATAATATACCTTGGTATATGCTTTTTGCATATGATATAATTTTAATTGATGAGAATAAAGTAGATTTGAATGTAAAACTAGAATTATAGAGGGAGGCTCTACAATCAAAATGTTTTAAAGTAAGTAGACTAAGACAGAGTACATGTAATTTAATTTTAAGGAATGTAAAACCATAGGTAGAACCTTAGTTGAGATAGATGGGTAAGAAGTGTCAAGTTGTGATCAATTCTACTACTTAGGATTCATTATCTATAAAAAAAATAATATTGGTAATAATGTGGTGCATATGATAAATGCGGGGTGGGTAAAGCAGGGGGTAGGCTCGGGAGTTTTGTGTGATAGGCGTATTCCAAAAAAGTTAAATAATAAGTTTGATAGGATAGCCATTTGGCATGCAATACTCTATGGATAAGAATGTTGGATACCAAAGAGAAGTCATATAAATAAGTTGAATGTAATCGAAATGAGAATGCTAAGGTGAATGAGTAGGATAACTAGGAAAAATACTAGTTTAAAAAAGTTTAAAAATAAGTTTGATAGGATAGCCATTCGGCATGCAATACTCTATGGATAAGAATGTTGGATACCAAAGAGAAGTTATATAAATAAGTTGAATGTAATCGAAATGAGAATGCTAAGGTGGATGAGTAGGATAACTAGGAGAAATATGATTAGAAATGAATATATTCATGAGAGTTTAGGAGTTAACTCCTTTAAAGAGAAGCTAAAGGAATGTAGGTTGCGTAGGGCATATGCAAAGAAGACCAATAGATACTCATGTGAGAAGATTAGAATGGATGCCTGTAAATGATGCCAAAAGAGGGAGAGGGTAACCTAAGAGAAACTTAGATGAAGTTATTAAAAAAGGATATAACTTTACTATCTCTTACAAAAGATTTAATACAAAACAGGCCTGAATAGAGGCCTAAGATCTATGTCGCCGACCACAAATAGTTGAAAAAATATGCTATTTGATTATGATTATGGTTATGATCTTAAATTATTCACTCACGTAAGTTTCACGTACTGTTGTTGATCGGGATGTTCAACTTCATATTTCCATGTACTTTGTTTTCTTTTATGTAGTTCATGCTATATTTATTTATCTTATCGAGAGTAGGATGAAGACCTTGGACTGCTAATATTTAATTTCCATTTCACACTACACGTGAAGGTAGCCGAAAATTGTCAAATCTGCCACACGTTGCAGATCCTTTTCCTTTCGTTTTCTTTGGCAGTAGACTACCCTTTGGATCTATATGACTATTAATTGATTGACGAGATCCATTACCTATGTTTCCTTCTGGCTAGACATGATCGATTTTTACATCATAGAAACCCCTAAGAAAGGCTGAATATGAGAAATGATGGAACGAATGCCCCACGGCTAGTTATAGTGCAAGTATGGAGTGCTGATCCGAGCATTGGATTTGTCTTGAAACCATGGACTAAAATCAAATAGGTGACCTGAGTATAGTTAAGTGAACTTATGTAGGAATTGCTATTCGTTGAATTCCAATCTAACGACTACCAAGCATTGAACGCTAACAGGCTGAGCGTGTTATATAAAAACCCTGTATGCCAGCACTACCTATAAATTCATATGCCGATAAAGACAAGGTTGTCCCTAACCTTATGCTATAGATAATTTGCCTTTTTGTATTCTTGTATTGCGTAGTTCTTAGTAATGTTGTGAATATTTATCCAGCCAAAAAAAAGTTGATTTTCCATACTCCCGCCGCCCCTGAATAATTATCACCATAAGGATTTTCCAAGTGATAATTATTCCGGACGAAGGGAGTCGGATCTGTTTCTTGTGAAGCCTACTCATCAAGTTTGCTAAATAATTTAACGTCAAATCAATGGCTGAAATTTACAGAGGTTAAATGGGTAAGTCTTCAATTAGTTAGACAAAAGTTAAAGTTTTAAAATTGTAAAGAAAAATTAAGAACTTTAGTAAAACTGTAAATTATTTGTGAAAGCGTTGGACTCGATCAATATCAAAGCATCGACCTTTTCACCTCGGTGCGTTTCTCTTTGGAGGTGTCGGAGCTGCAAAAGAAAGTATGATGAGACCTTGCCACGTCAAATGCCGTAAGAAGATTTACTTTTTTAGGGATGCGACTTGGCGGTCAGAAGACGAACTCAAGAAGTGGACCCACTCATACGGAGCGTCCAATGTACACGTAAGTAATCCTGAAATGACACTCGCCAGAAAGGGACCGCGATCCGCCATTCGTCCCGCGACACGCGGGTAGCACACCCCAAAATGGCTAAATGGGAAGTCCGAGACTGTCGGTCAATTCTCCCCCCTACAAAACCTCACTCCCTCCCTTCTCCTTCCCAGATCATCTTCCCTTCTCCAGATCCATTTCCTTTTTTTCGGTAATTCCGAATCCAATTCTCCATCTAGTTTCCACTCCTCTTCTTTATCTTATTTTTGTGATTTTTTTTGGATTTTTTTTTGGTGATGAAACGATCGTTTTGGCACAGGTTGAACTTGTGATCGCAGAGAGGAGCTTCGGGAGAGAGATCAAGCGAGTATGGCGCAGATCCTAATGCACGGGACGCTGCATGTCACCATCTTCGAGGCCACCTCGCTCACGCACGAGGGCGGCGGCGGTGGGGGTTTCTTCCGTAAGGTGGTGGATTGACTGGTTTTGATTTGATCTTGTAGCTTTTGTAATTTGATTTGATTTGATTATACGATCTTGAATTGCAGCTATGTTGGTTGGGCTTAGTTCAGTAGTTTGAAGTGGCATTTACCGGACAACTTTTGATTCTTGAGAATTCTTGATCACAAGCTCTTGATTCCATTTTTTCCGGAAAAAAAAATTCTCTCTCTTTTTTTATAAATGGGCATTTGAATTGCACACTTTTGTATAATTCTGATCGAAATTTGTAAAAATATTTCTTATTGTGGTTTTGATCGCAGTGTTTTTCTATACAAATGCTAATTAAAGAATTTTGTCGTTCGTTTTTCAAAAATTATTGTTTGCGAAATATTTTTTCACATGACAGTTTTCAATTTTCTGTATAACGTTGAAATGCTGATCCGGGTCGACTTTGTTCCTTTATATGGTGTGTGCTACACTTGAGCACAGTTATATGGGATCGAGCCATTGGAGGGGCGTGATCTCCAATGGCTATTATTTAAGGCTTTGAGCTAATTTAAGTATTCAGATCTGGATGACCTTCTATGTTCACATTAATATTCTAAACATGAAGTATTACCATCCATTGTTATCGGATAACTTGCTGTTCTAATGGTAGTGATACATCATTGTAGGAATGATCGTGTTGCAGAGAACACTGCTTCTAAAGTGGCATCTGCCAATACTTCAATTTTTTTTTCCAAGATTTATTGTTACTTCGATTGATTTAGTTAGGCCTAAATTTTTTGAAAAGTGTATGTTACTTCATCTATTCCATATCAATTTGCTGGATTGGAAATCCATAATAATTGCATGCTTCATTTTGGATTTCCAATCTAGACAATTAATCTAAGACAGTGGGAGCATTATTAAGTGCCATATTTGATTTTCCTGTCAAAAGTATGATCAACAAGTACGAGATATTTTTTATACAATAAAATTGTGCTTCTCCTTCTTCATTCCTGGACCAATGGAAAATTTTGTGGTCTCGTAGTGAACCATTATACTTTTTATAGTACTTTACAAGTGCAAATGATCGGGATGCTGTGATTTCCTTCTTCTATTCTATCTGAAGGAATGGCTGTTGTTTCTCCGGAAGAATGTTCGGTAAAAGGTTTAGCATTCTCTTGTCATGCTGATATTGTTACCCCATATTGGACCTAGTTTATCATCTGGTTCAATGACACTTTGTGAATCTCAAAACAAATTATTTCCATGGATTTACATCAAAAGATCCCACTTTTTAGGTATAGATCATGATCCTATGCAGTATTAAGTCTGCCAGATTCTATTCTATCTTTTTAGTTGATGTTGTTATTTTGAATTGCTGGTTGGCAAGGGGTCTCCGAGTTCTTAGGATTCAACTAGAAGAAACAATGCAATCGGCCTCTCAGAGCACCGTATTACGCCACCAATACTACATGGCATGTACAGTGCTCTGAAGCTCCATTTAAACAGGACAGAGGTGCGAGGTACCTGAGACGGGCATGCTTCGGTATAGTGATGCACATGTCCATGCTTAATTCATTGTGCTAAATGAGATGTCATGGTGTAACATGCCTCCAGCGGCAGGGCATGGGCTTTTTAATTTCTGTTGAATTTGTAATATTTTTAGTTTATTCTGCAACTAGTATATATATATATACCAATACTACATTTAAAAGGTCTTGTTTTATATCCTTTTACTCTTTTATTACTTCATATTAATTTTTTATACCCTTTTCCTCTTTTGTTAATTTCTTGTCAAATGATATACTCGTATATGTTTAAAACTTTGGTAGATAAAAGAAAATTTGCCTTAAAGCTCACCCCTTACTTGTTTGGGGGTGAAAATCTTGAGGCTTGCTTTACACCTTCTAAAATGCTGGCTTCAGCAGTAACTTTGACAGATTTTGCGGGTGGTGTTTTGTTTCAATTCATTTATGGATCTTGTTTCCCATTATATTGTGTTTATTATGTGAGCCTTTGAGTGCAAGATGTTTTAGTATTCTTTTCCTCCCCCCAGACTCATTTCATTAAATATTTATATTGGTGGTCCAAAGAATTGTCTCAGACAGCGCATTGAATAGATCTGAATTAAAACTGTAGCCCATGGGTTGGACCCAAATCTATGGGAATAGGGTCATGGTGATTGTATTACCATTTTGCATTTTTAACATTTACTTAGCCTTTTTTTTGGAGAATGTTCTCACACAAAATTTGGATTGCTGAACAATACCTTTAAAAGGATTCTAATGCATATATAAGCATGATTTTCTGACTTCATATTCTGTCAGCTAGTACTTCCTTATTCTTTTTATTTTTTCGTGAATTTCATTCTCATTAATTATATGCTTCCATTTTTTACAGCTGAAGGAAAATATTGAGGAGACTGTTGGTATTGGCAAAGGCACTAGTAAAGTGTATGCAACTATAGATCTGGAGAAAGCTCGTGTCGGCCGGACCCGCATTTTAGAAAATGAACCTGCTAATCCCCGTTGGTATGAGTCCTTCCATGTCTACTGTTCACACATGGCTGCTGATGTGATCTTCACTGTCAAAGATGATAACCCGATTGGAGCAACTTTGATTGGAAGAGCGTTCGTCCCTCTCACTGATCTGCTGGATGGTGAGGAAGTAGAAAGGTGGGTGGAGATCTGTGACAGAGACCGGCAGCCAGTTGAAAGTGGTGCCAAGATCCACGTAAAGTTGCAGTTCTTTGATATTACCAGGGACCGGAACTGGGGGCGAGGCATTAAAAGTAGTAAATATCCTGGTGTCCCCTACACATTCTTCACACAGAGGCAAGGCTGCAAAGTATCTCTGTATCAAGATTCTCATGTTCCTGATGACTTTATTCCGAAAATTCCTCTTGCAGATGGAAAGTACTATGAGCCACACAGATGTTGGGAAGACATTTTTGATGCTATTACCAATGCAAAACACCTGATTTATATTACTGGATGGTCTGTCTACACTGAGATTACCTTGATAAGGGACTCTAGGAGGCAGAAGCCAGGTGGTGATGTCACTCTTGGGGAGCTCCTCAAGAGGAAGGCCAGTGAAGGTGTTAGGGTTCTTATGCTTGTTTGGGATGATCGTACTTCCGTGGGTCTGCTAAAGAAAGACGGATTAATGGCCACGCATGATGAGGAAACTTCAAACTACTTCCACGGCACAGATGTGCACTGTGTTCTATGCCCTCGAAATCCTGATGATGGTGGTAGCATAATTCAGGACTTGCAAATATCAACTATGTTCACTCATCACCAGAAAATTGTAGTGGTGGACCATGATATGCCAAACCAAGGATCCCAGCAAAGGAGAATTGTCAGCTTTGTGGGGGGTATTGATCTGTGCGATGGAAGGTATGATACTCAGTTCCACTCTCTCTTCAGGACCTTGGACACAGCCCACCATGATGATTTCCACCAGCCAAACTTTGGCGGTGCTGCCGTCACCAAAGGTGGTCCCAGGGAGCCATGGCATGACATTCATAGCAGGCTGGAGGGGCCTGTGGCATGGGATGTCCTGCATAACTTTGAGCAGCGATGGAGGAAACAAGGGGGGAAAGATCTGCTTATTGAGCTTAGGGATTTGTCTGATGTCATCATCCCCCCCTCACCTGTTACTTTCCCAGATGATAGAGAAACATGGCACGTACAGTTATTCCGATCCATTGATGGAGGAGCTGCTTTTGGCTTCCCTGAGACTCCCGAGGATGCAGCTAGAGCTGGCCTTGTGAGCGGGAAGGATAACATAATTGACAGAAGCATTCAGGATGCTTACATACATGCCATCCGTCGAGCAAAGGACTTCATCTACATTGAAAACCAATACTTCCTTGGAAGCTCCTTTGGGTGGAAAGCAGATGGCATCGAAGTTGAGGACATTGGTGCTCTACACCTCGTTCCCAAGGAACTTTCCTTGAAAATCATTAGTAAAATCGAAGCTGGTGAGCGGTTTACAGTATATGTTGTTGTTCCCATGTGGCCTGAGGGTATTCCAGAATCTGGGTCTGTCCAAGCAATATTGGACTGGCAGCGGAGGACAATGGACATGATGTACACTGACATTGTTCAGGCGCTTAGTGCTAAGGGGATTGAGGCAAATCCCAAGGAATACTTGACATTTTTCTGCCTTGCAAATCGTGAAGTGAGGAAAAGTGGGGAATATGAACCTCAAGAGGAGCCAGAGCCAGACACTGATTATATTAGAGCTCAGCAGGCTAGGCGGTTCATGATATACGTTCATTCCAAGATGATGATTGGTAAGCACATTACTTCAAGCACTTCATGTGTTATGTTTATTTATAAGTACTTAAACGTTTAACTGAAATGGATGACCAGAAACTAATTTGCATGGAAACTTGTTCCTGTGCATTAACAGTTGATGACGAATACATAATTGTTGGATCGGCAAACATCAACCAGAGGTCAATGGATGGGGCGAGGGACTCAGAGATTGCCATGGGGGCATACCAACCTTACCATTTGGCTACAAGACAGCAACCCGCTAGAGGGCAGATCCATGGCTTTAGGATGGCCTTGTGGTATGAACACCTTGGCATGCTGGATGATACATTCAATGATCCTCAGAGTGTGGAGTGTGTCCGTAAAGTAAACAAGATTGCTGAGAAGTACTGGGACCTCTACGCGAGTGAGACACTTGAGAGCGACCTGCCTGGCCACCTTCTCAGCTATCCGATCGGTGTCACAAGTGAAGGGGAGGTCACTGAACTTCCTGGAATGGAAAATTTCCCAGACACCAAGGCCCGTGTGCTAGGTACTAAGTCTGATTATATGCCACCAATTCTAACTACTTAAATGGTCATCTTCTGTTGCTCTTATATCTCCCTTGTTATTTTCCTGCAAGCAGCGAGATGTTGTGAGTAGTACTCAATAAGATTTGAAGCATTTAATAATCCAAAAAAGAAATTGATGCATGTTTATTATGGCCTGTATTAGACTAATAGTAGAAAGGGCTACGAAACATTAATATAGTGTCTTCTTTAATATACTATCACTGAAGGGAGTGTTCCTTTCTTTTTCTAAAGTTATGTAAGAATATTTCTATAATGTTCTATTGTTCATGAGTTGCTTATATGTATCTTACTTTGTTCTGTCTATATAATAATTGTCATAGAATATTACCTGATTCTCATTCAGCCAATAAAAAAATATTAACGGGTTCACATTAGCTGTAAGAAGCTTTTTCTTGGGGAATTTACTAAATAATAATTAAAAAAAAGAAAAATTACCGATTGGGAAAATTTTTTACAAAATTCCCAATCCAGACAGCCACGCTCGCCTGCGTGGCATTGGCGTTGTGCATTTTTTCTTTTAAACCTTGACCCGAAACTGGCGCCTCTCATCTAAAGTGAGGCGTCGGTTGATGGGACGCCATGCCTTCGAGAGTTTAAGCTATTTTAGTAGGATAAACTTCAATGATCTTTCATTTTTTATCCGTTTTCATCTATTTTTTTTAGTATTTTTTTATAATGATGATATCACAAAAATTGAGACACCGCATGCTATTTATCATAGATTTTGTGGTGTTTTTTTAACATGATATCAAGATCATTAGGATATCATGATGATTAGAAAGAGTAATAAAAATAAAGAACAAAAAAATTGGCAAAAATAGACCAGAAATGAGAGAGATGATTCGTTAAAATTTGTCCCATTTTAATACTTGTAAGCGTAGTGCTATCATCAATAGTATTTACACTTCACCGAATCATATTTCTTTTATTTCTAATTTATTTTTGTAAAAAAAAAATTCCTTAATTTTAATGCTTTTTCTTATCATCGTGATATCTTAGGGGCCGTTTGGGGCGTGAAAAAATTGGAATATCCACAGTGGATATTTCACTTCCACTGTAGCATTCATATTTTTTTCACTTTCAGGCTGAAACACGTCCTGAGGTGTTTCAGCTGAAAGTGAAAAAAAATATGAAATGAATAGTGAAATGAAACATCTACTGTGGATGTTTTGCTTTTTATCACACCCTAAACAGCCTCTAATGATCTTGATATCCTATCGAAAAAATACCAAAAAATCTACGATAAATAGCATACGGTGGTTTAACATCTTTGTGATATCATCATTATAAGAAAGAGCATTCAAAATAAAGAAGAATAAAAAAAATAGGCGATAACGGATCAGAAATGAAAGAGATATGTATCGTTGAAGTTTGTGCCACTAAAAGAACCGAAGAAGGGATGCCTCTCACTTTAGATGAGCGACGTTGGTTCAACCGACGCCTGACCCGAACCGACGCCTTTCGGGTGAGGGTAAAAAAAATTGTGCAGCGCTAGCGCCACGCTGGCGCCTGCGTTAGATAACCAAATCAGGAATTTTGTAAAAAGTAATTTTTTAAAATTATTTGGTAAATTCCCCCTTTTTCTTTCTCTCTATGGGAACGTCCCATTGTGGTCTCAAAAGATGCAATAGAGGAAGTTTCCTTGGGGTAATGCGGGAGGTATACAAATATGCTTGCATTTCGATTGTGGAGATCTAGATCTATGAAATTACTTAGAATGTGCAACTTTAGGCAAAAGCGGTTTGAATTTCATGGGTATAGAGAGCAAATTCGGATACACTGGTTCTCTTATTATGTTTATTTTGCCATACCTGTAAACTGGAATATACTCCATTTTCCTGAATCGTACCAGTAAAACACAAACTATACATGAAACTGAAGAGTAATTGTGGTAGCATGCAGGTTTTTAGTTTGTTTATTCTATTTTTTAAATATGTTTACTTGTTATATAAGAAACATGTTATTAATGTCATGTGCAACTTCTTTTTTATTTAGAAGTTGGATAATTAGATTTTTACCATATTTTAGTATATTTAAGCCATGTAATATCCAATTGTTTGCCCAAATTGCTAATTATGTCCACAGGAATCAGGATCTATAGGATTACCAAAATGAAATTTTTTTTGCGCATGTAACTGACTGTGGCCATCTACCGTCTACAATGCAATGGGCCACGGTCAAGCCTTATGCAAGTTTTGCACACTGATTTGATGGGAAAAACCTTATTGTGATAATAATTCCGGACAGAGGGAGTCTTATTTTATGGTGATTGAGGATTCGTAAAAATATGAGATGTCTACCCTAGGCAGGTTTGTGGGATGGGAATTTGATAAAAAGGTTCTTGTGTTGGGGGAGGTAGTTACATGGGATGAAACATAGAAGTATTTTGCAGGGTTTAAAGTGGGAATGGGACTCAATGGGTTAGTGAATCAAATGAGAATTAAGTGAAATTTAAGCTGAGCTAGTTTAATTTGAAAGGAAGGGCAGGGAATTCACTTTGGGCCCCTGCGGTTAGAAATCACTTCACAGGTTTTCTTTGTAAATGGGCCTTAGAATGAGAAATGTGCTCTCAACCTTTCGATTCATTAGTGAAAATAGTGTACCCTAAATAGGACCAATGTACTAACCATAGATAGGGGTATTTAACCTGTTGCGAGAATGAATTTACATAGGTTTGTCTCCAGCCATCGCATGATCCACAGGATTAACGTTAAACATGCCGGGGATTGTAATATTGAAAAAAAAGTGCCCGGCGCATCTCAATCCGTTGGATTGCATACAGGGGCCGGCAGCTAGGGGCAGCAAAACCCACCCGTCGCTTGATCAAATCATGTAGCCGAAAAGCATTGGTGCACGCGACTGCAAGCACATATAAGCGGGGCTCTTTTTCTTTATGATACTTATCCATGGCATTGCTTAATTTGAGCTTCCGAAGAGCCCTTGCAAGCGGTTGGACTTGTGTGTTGCGATGATCATTGTCACTGTTTCCCAAAGGATGGCATCAAAGCCCCATTAATCTAACTCACATGACGAAGATGCAGAGTGTTCTTGTTGAGCTTGCATGTGGGGGACTGCCTTGTTTGCTTAGCAGTTTTTGGTCCCAAATGAGAAAGACAGCTTGCATGAGGCAGATGCAGAGTTTTTGGTCCCCCGAGTATACGCTACCTCACATGGCAACCTGACATTCTACTTCTTTCCCATAAAGACTTAGCCACCCTTAATATTAGTGCTCAAGTAGTGTAGAATTTGGATATGGTAAGTCCTTGTCCATTCACCAAAAGGAAAAGTCAGCCTTTCATATATTTTGGTATTCATCTGATCTACTAAGTTCTCCCTTTCATGTGGCAAGTATTCAGTACTCCCAATGTGTTACCTGGGTTTTGTGCCCAAGTACACGGGCCATCGATCAATTAACCATGTAGTATGCCAGGCACGCTTAATTAGATTGAATCTACCAGCTACTGCCTTTTCCACATTTGAGCAAAACTAGCACTAATTTATGTTCTCTCGTTGCTATTGAACCCCTCCCAAACAACTATGTAACATATTTGTGTTAATGACTATAGTTTGAAGTTTTGTTAACGAAAATAAGTCATTTGAGACAATAGTTGTACCATCTCTTGATGCCAATTGTGATTACAATGGCATTCACTTCAGATTTCTTATGGGAATTTTTTTTGTGAAAGCAAATGAAGGAAGGAGTGGTCAGCTTCTCATTAGAGTTTTTTTTTTAAATTTCAAGGAACATATGTGAGTCAATGTGGTAGAATTCACACATCATCGAATCTTTTTTGCGTCAATTACATTTTTTAAGCTAGTTTAATGATAACATAACATTGGAATGATCTCGCACCACAATATTGTTGGGACATTAATGTAGAATTAACATGAAAAAATGTAGTAAATGCGAAAAAACTGAAAAATTTATAGATTCCACCTAATTGACATGAACATAAGTTCATTCCCTTTTGAGAGAGCAAATGAAGGGAAGGAGCCCATCTTTTCATTTATGTGTTATATACTCCCTGTCCGGATTTATTATCACCATTTCTCAAAATTAGAGCTTTAATGAAGTGGGCCCCACAAGACAGCATATTTCCTCGGACAGAGAGATCAGAAAGATGCAAACGGCAAAAAAATATTTTCCTAACCAACATTATGTGACCAGTAAGTAGGACAAAGGGACAAAGTGGAGGGATGACTCAAGAATCTCAGGTAAAGTTATAATTTCTCTTTTTATTCAGCCCTTTGTTCCTCCCCTAATGGTAATGAAAATTGGTCATGCTAGACAACTATTAGTATTGACAGAAGTGTGTTTGGTCGAATCACTCCCTCCGAACATCTTTCCGTTTGTTTAATCAAAATTAAGAGAGAGGATTTGGTCTGACCCACATTTTTCCTAGTCGTTAGAACCCATCTCCTGGGAAAATGAAGAGAGGGCGAAGTGGTCACCCACACGTCCACTTCCCTCATGTTCAGAAAATATCTTTTCGAACGTACTTATAAATATTCTTTAACTACTCCCTACCCATCATCCTCTTTTATGTGCATTGGTTATTTTGTCCACCCGACTCCCCTGCTTGTCATGATGGCCACAAAGGACCCACAAATTAGAAACCATGTCTATCATCCATTGGTGATGAACACATTGTTCTACTATGTGCCGCGTACCTAATAATTTCTCGTGGGGGTTGGGACTCACAAGGCAAAGGAAATGGTAAAAGGTTTGTAAGAGCCTCTTTTAAGGCCATATGCTGATAGAATTTTCGGACATAAGGTTTTTTGTTATGCTGATAATAATTCGGGACGGAGAGAGTATTTCTTTTCCATGCCTACAATCCAAATTATGTACGAGGGAGATTAGTGATTTTCCATGGGGGTGGAAATATAAACAGCAAGAACAAGAAAAGTAAAAAGAGAGGGAGGAGTGGATCAACTTGTCAGAAAAGAGGGCGTCTAGCTTATCTGGCCTTCAAACTCGGTCACTAAAACATTTCCCGTCAGAAAAACAGTTAGGTCCTTCTCCACCTCTGTCGAGACCAGCCGACCAATGAGAACCCGTCATGGGACCCACTTTCTCCCAAAACCGACGACTGCCCATCTACGCTCACTTGGCAGCGAAGTTCCCAGTGGGTCCCAACCCCGAGGGCTTTCCAACTTCCTGCAAACTCTCAAGCCAACTTTTATTTCCATGTACTACACTACTCTACTACTAAATCCACACTGACACTATCAATTATCAGGCTTCCAATTAGGAAAACGTTGTATCAAAAAATAAAATTAAAGAAAAAAATCAATGTGAGCCAGATCGAGACAATATGGGCTTATTCATATATTAAGAAAATTAATTTTTTATTCATAAAAATATCCATATTCATAAAAACTATGTTCCCACATGTACTTAGAACTCCCATCTCCTCTCCCTCTTTCCCCTTTTCCCCTCTAGAAAAAACCCTTTTCTCCCCTCCCATCTCCTTCTCCTCTTGAATCATCCTCCTCCCTCAACCCCCCTTCCGGCCCGTGTGGCCATGCCGGGCAGACTTTACCTTGCATCGGCAATCGGGATGGTTGAGAAGGCATGGGCTGAGGAAGGAGGGGCGTGGAGAGGGTGTAGGGTGGTCGATGTGGGATGGGCTCCTATTCCACTCCCTACTGCCCACCACCCTCTACACTTTCTTGTCCGTCTCCATCCTCCCTCCAACCTTGTTTTTTGTTGACCTAAGGTGGAGCCACCCAATACCAATCTTGTATGGTTCCGGTTTGGGGGAGGTGCTCCCCATCCCCTTTCTTTTGGTTCTTTTTTGTTTTCATGTCAAGCTTTCGGCAAGATTTGGGTGTGCATCTACTTTTTCACATATGTGTTTGAGGGGTATCACTTTACCCAATCAGAAAACAAAGATGACTAATGTCGCTGGGAGTGAAGATTTTGATCTCTCACAGGAAAGATCAGTTTCTATTGTATTAGTTTCGGTTTCACTCATCTCTTTGCGTGGTAGCCTTTTGGCTATGGAATGCGGTAGTTGCCATACTACCGGCGGCAGTCTTGCCGCCAGGCATGTTTCTCCTCTATTGCCTCTTGTAGGTAATATTCTAACCTCGCACTTCATGGATTATCAAGTAAAGAAAAAAAATTGGTTTGTCGCCACTGCAAAGGTTGCGGAGGTTGGTTACTTTCAATTGGCTTTTTGCCAATCCTTTAGAGTGTGCCAGAGATGGTGGATCTCGAAGTTTTATGCTATGGTGAATTATGCTTCATGTTTATGCTCATGGATTTGGTTGTGGGTTTATTGTGTATGAGGACTCGTCATTAGTGTTCATCATTTTCTCATAGATTGTGTTGATCTCTCCCCTACAATGTGCATCTTTGCTCTTGTTATGAGAGTTTGTTGGGTTTATGTTTATGTTTATGTTTATTTATGTAAAGTTTAGTTTGGGCAGTTTCCTCTGCCGTTGTTGGCACTGAGGAAGACCCCTCTCGTGTTTTTTTTGTTTTAGTAATATAAGGTTTCTTTTAGCAAAAAAAATGTTCCATATATAAGTTCAACATCTAATTTAACATCCATACTTCAATAAAACATATCCTCACTTATAAAAGGTTAGTTGACACATATGTTAGTTTGTCCATGCCCGTGGCACTCTATTAAACTAGACAGATAGGCCCCGTATGTGTCTGTTGTCCACACAGGTGGTCCATTATACTACAGAAGGACTAACAGACACGGATTTTCGTGAACACCATATCCATGAGCCTGGGCCATGGAAAGTTGCATCGGCGATATATCGATATCGGGCCTCAATTGATAAAATGATAGTGTGTAATTTCGTTTTTTCTTTTTTTTTTCAAAATAATGCCGATATAACGGCGATACATAACTGATATATCGGTATTTCTTAAAAAAAAATTATTCACAAAAAAAATTTTGAACTTTTTTTTTAAAAAAAGGAAATAAAACAACTTTTCCGTTTGTTTCCCATCCTATTCCAAATGGTAGGATACGGGTTTAAAACACGTACACATATTTTGAATTATATATATATTTTTATGCATATTTTGAAATCTATGCTTTGTCTAAATTAGTATCACTCATTTTGGAAGTTATATTGTGAAGATACATGGTAAAAACTAGTTTTTGATCATCGATAATTTTTTACACAATATCTCCAATATTTTGTCTCTTTGGTTGATTGATATTTTACTGATATCTGATACAGCATTCCTTGGCCTGGGCTCATGTAAGCTGGATTCTACCATTTTTACGCAGATAACTTTTTTTAAAAATAAAAATACATTGTTAGACTTTCTGATTTCGTTATACATGGCTAGAATTGAAATAGCTTAGACCCGAATTCGAAAAAGTAGCCTTGCATTCCCCTTTTTATACATGCACAGCTTATGGTGAAGCCTAAAAATTAACTGAATTTTTTAGGGTTTAGGGTCTGACCAAATCAGACCCAAAAAAGGTATTACTGCCTACATAGCACATTTTAGAAGATGAACCCATATACCTTTTTTTAAAATCAACCCATATACTATTGAATGTTTCAAATGTAGTACCCTTGCAAGTATACAAGACTATGTGAATAGGCAAATATAGAGGGTTGTCGTACCTCAAGGATGGATGGATTATTCTACTAAATTCAAGAGAAAAAGTTGTTGTTTTTAATCAAATTTAAGAAAAGCAAACAATTAATTCTAATGATTTAAAGCGAGTTTACTAGTGTAGAGAAATTCTAAGGCATCGAATCCACAAATAATTAAACTAATTCTATCATCTATTTCTCTCTTTTGTAAAATTCGTAGTTGATGCAATTAAAGTATTCCTCTCGGACCTACGCTAATTAATGTATTCCTCTCAGACATACGCTAACAAAATAAACTAATTATACAAACTCCTCTCGGACGTGGGCACTTAAGACAATTAAAACAATTAAATTAAAAACTATCTTTCTTGAGCACATAATCAATAAAATTAAGAACTTTATTAAAAAAATACCTCGGTTTGCACATGCTCCTCTCAGACACGGGCATTCCTCAGATTAATTCAATAAAATCTACTCTACCCTCTCTCGAGCTCATAGAATAAAATTCAATGAAACTAACATTAATTACGGAATAAGATTTCATACATCAACTAAATAAAATAGAGAAAGAGAAAGATAAAGATAAAACTGATTTAATCAGGGCTTCATCTACGCCTAGGATTGGGTTTAGTTGAACATCGATGTCATTTGCATATCCACAACACTGTAGCCATTACTATTCATCATCTACTCCACTGGACCAAAGTAATTGTAACAAATTATAGTACTGTTATAGTTTCGTCTGAAATCAGTTCGGTTGCAAACAGTACTGCTGCTCTCCCCTCTTTTATCCCGGCCATCATCTCCTTTTATAAGCTGCTCCCAAAATCAATCCATGAGTCTATTCATAGTCCTAATCGATCCACACAACCCACGGCCAAATCCCCTGCTAAATCGAGTCCTTCCAATTCACGTTTCAAATCCGAAATCCGAGCACAACTCTAAAAATCTCATTCAAAATCTACATCTATCCATATTCGAGTCTATCTATTCAAGGAAAGAGTCCCAATCGAAAATGATTCTAACTGTCCAAATCCAGCATGCCTCTGTTCCAAATTAAGTTTCTGCTCTTCTCGGTTGATTCCTCTGCTATTGCTCCTCGGCCATCTCGTCGTGAGCCTCGCCGCCAAACCACCCTCGAGCTCGAGCCCAGGCCGCCAATGTCGTCATCTCCGCGGGCGCTCGAGCTCTCTGTTTGGAACAGAATACCCGAACGCCAGCTCAGGTCGTCTTTTTTTTATTTTTTTCTTTTCTTTCGACCGACCCAACCGAACCAATTTGGTCTAGTTCTCTTCCCTCTTCCTTTTATCTCTTTTTTTTCTTTTGATTGGATTAAAACCCATTGTATCATCTTCATCTGCCGGATCTAATCTGAACGGCTCTTCACTTAAATCAGTGGCCATCTTCTTTTTGGATGTAAATCAGCGGCTTAGATCTTCTCTGCATGTGATTTCAATGTTTTAAATCAATTGACTCTTTAAAACCCGTCAATGCTTCCTTAACCGTTGGATGATCAATGTCTTGATCTCTTTACATATAAATCCAATTGAAGCACGATAAATTTATGATATGCAACTCGAGCTCTTTCAAGCCTACACAAACAATCAAACTAAATTTAGATGCACATTAAATATTTTTCCATTTAACACATTGAGTGCATGTAAACGAATCAATTAATCACAATTTCTTATTAAATCAAGTAAAGTCTTAATTGTTGAACTAACTCTAATAAAACATAATTATTCCTAATTATCTTGAAATAACACTAACAAATTAGGAATTAAAGGTATATAAATATGTGTATTTATGTATATATCAACCATCAACGAGCGAAAATAGTTGGGTTAATAAAGGCTCGAGCTGACAAGGCAAGCTCTCTAGCTTGGTCTAACCTAGTAAGCTGATATCGATCAGTTTGTGCTGAACTTGGCTTCAATATAGCCAACTTTAAGTAGGATTAGTTAGCTCAAACATGGCTCATCAAGTAATAAACATGTTGCCATTATAAGAAATCATTTTCAAAAAAGAGAAATCCTGAAGCTCAGCTCATAGGTGTACTTGGTTGGGTTTGGCTCAACTTGAACCGGCTCAAAGTCCGAACTACCACCTCCGTCCAGAATTATTATCACCATAAGGATTTGTGGTGATAAATAATTTCGAACGGAGGGAGTATAACTTGACATACTCGAAATGAATAAGCTAGTTCAAATTTTATTTGGCAAGATTTAAATTTGAGTTTTGTTGACTCAGCTCGAACTCTACTGGAAGATCGGGTTGTACTTGAATACTCATTTCCCACCATATCCTCATGGATATCAGCAGCCCACATCAGAGACCGACAGGCTCTTTATGAGAGTGAGCAAGGGTCTTCTTGCATCTCCCCCTCTCCGTCCGTCCTTCAATACCAAGTTTAGTTCAAGTGTCCTGCTCAAATTGAGTTCAAGTTTGTTAGCTTGATAGTCGATTCAATTCAAGACTCAATTGAGATCAGGTTGGCCATCTCTCAGAGGGCACTTTCTGACTTAACGACCCTAAGGAGGAGTGATGGCTTGTAAAGCGGCATAAAGCATTTTTAGCCCTGCTTGAGGACATTCACCAGGATATCCACCATCAGTTCGGAGTCATCATAAAGATTGATGGTGTACATGCTTTCTCTATGTACTATAGCAAATAGACACTTTTTGTTGGACTGTACAAAGTGTTGAACAAAAGTTCCCAACAAAAAAAAAGGTAGAAGATGTAGGAACTCCTTGTTGAGGCTTGGTTACCTAGTTTTCCTTGAGGATGATTGGACCTCTATTGGTCAATTGCCAATTTACTAAGAAGTATCTCAATGCCAATTTCCTCCCAGGAATCTCAAGCTTTTTGGTAGTAAGCTCTTAGCAATTGAGGAAACTACCTTGATCACTCTTTATAACTATGGTGGAAGTTGGCACTCAAAGCAAATACATGAAAACATCACAAATATATAGAAATGGTTTTGGACATAAAGCCTAATTAATTTGGGATTAAAAGCAATCAAACTAGTCATTATAGGTCCGTCCAAATGGGCCTGTAATGTACTAGCAAAAAAAAAACAAATTAAAAATGTTCTTGGCAATTGATCGCTTCTCAATCGCCCTTTTTGTTTTTTATGATACGACTCCAATAATCCCCCACTTTTTATCATTAAAAATAAAACAATGAAAATTAGCTAACATTTCATTGATAAATCCTGACTATAAGAAGGTGTTCTTTAGAATTGAACCTTCAATTAGTAAAAGAACTATTTATCTTATAAGCAAAATTTATGGTGTACCCTAAGGTATTGAACCACTTATCTTATAAGCTTAGCCGGTAATTTCATACACAGGAATTTATCTTGCTACGATGATAGTGATCATTTCTCACGCTTAGCGCTATTTTGGTCATGTGCTATCCCGATTTCAGAGACACTCTAGGAAGTAAACTCTTACCTTCGTTTTAGAAACGGCACCACTTTTTTATCCCCGTAGGTGAAATTTTCCAATGTCTTGTCACATACACATCCACTTGAATTTAATTAAGAGTATATAATACTCATCCCTCACAAGTGACTATCTCAATTTCTAGCATTCTCAAATATTGAGCTCTTTTGCTAATGATTGACTAAGTAGTGACTTATTTTTACCCATTGATCCTTGTGCTAGAGGTTACTAGAATTTGGTTAGGTTCTCATCACTACTTAATCTTTCTTGAAGGTTTAAGGTTTACCTCTTTATATCATGATGCCTTCTTGCATCATAAACAATATCTTAGATGCAAATATCTAGACTTGTCGTCACTCTTCTTTTGGGTTGTTACAATCTCAACAAAGTAATCTCAAATCCTCAATGAATTGAAATAGTGTTGTTTTAGAGCATAATTCATATTTCACATTTTCACAAGTTATGCAAAGAACAACAAAACTAATGTGAATGTTTACCCCCACTATGTTCAAAATGCAAATAGTTGATTAAGTATGACTCCACTATGAAGGTTTATACGAACAACATGCCATCAATGTGTATACAATCAAATATAATTATACTATATCACTAAATAGTAAGCATGAAGTTGGATTATTCTATTAACAACTATATTCATGTTGTACTTAACAGAAACAAAGTGTTCACTGATGTACAAATGTACACCCACTTATCGTTCTCTATACTGGTGTAATTATAGTATTGGCTATAACTATAATTCTCCTTTTGCTTCATCAAAAGAAAGAAGATATAGACAATTGTTATCATAATGTTAGCTCACGAATTGGAACAAAATTCATTCATCTTATCTTTTGTAGAACTATAGAGATAAAATTCTCATAAATAGAAAAGACTTCTTCTTGTCCTTTTAGATCAAACATTAGATTGCTCATCCTATGAATGTTTTTTATTCTTACTGATCTATACATAAATTATGCATTTTATTATATCTTAAACTTATGTTTCTGCTAGTGTTTGATTAAAATAAATGCTACTTTAATATAGTTTTTAGTTTTTGTAGGAAACAAGAGTCATACAAAGAAATGAGGTAAAAAGTAACTCAAATGGTTAAATCATCATAATTTCATGTACAAATCTTGGATTGGATTGATTCAAGATTCATGTTAAATTTTAAGAAGTCAGCTTTCCAACGCCACCAACTATGCACAATTCGGAGTTCGGGACAGAAAGTTATAGCCATTTGAAGATTGTGAACAGTAACTACGATCGATCGCCTATCAATGCGATCGATCGCCGGAGCCGCAAAAATAGTGTATTAAAGGAAACGATCGATCGGACTTCAAAACGATCAATCGTATCTACTAGAATTTTTGATCCGCGCAAGACAGTAACTATGATCGATCGACATTATACGGTGTTAATCGGCACAGCGATCGATCGGAGGGAAATAACGAAGGAATAGCGACCGATCGGTAAGCGAACGATCGGCAATACGGAGTGATCGATTGCCGTATACGAAAAACCGAAATAAGACCTATTTCGACTCGGATTTGGAAGGGGACTTCGTGGTTTCTCTTCAAACTTATAAATAGGCCTTATGGGAGAACATTTTGGGCACCAGAGAATAGACTTTTGAGCTTTATTGGAGGCTAGAGAGGAGCAAGAGAATGAGTCTTTTGGAGCAAAGAAGAAGAAGGATTCATGACGATGGATCTACATAAACAGGCTTCTCTTTTCTTTCTTTCTATGTGTAACTAAACTTTCATTCAAGGCTAGATGAAGCCCTAGACTCTTGATAGTTTAATTTTATAAAGTTGATTATGATTTATGCTTAATACGATTTCATGAGTATTCTTTTGAGTGCTTGACCATAGACTTGATTGATTATGAATGGAATTAGATATTATGATTGATTTTATGCCCGATCAAGGATAAGATTAATTGCATTATAATAGAGTTGTGATTGATTCTATACCCGATCAAGGATAGGACTGATTACACAATAGTGGATGAACTTTCGTGTCTGATCAAGAACGTTAGTGAATCATTAGTAATTCGTGTGTCCGATCAAGAACACGAATTGCCATATCATGTCAATGTATGCTTAATAATAATTAAGAGTAGTAATTGCATGTTTAGTGGTGGATTCATTGCCTTGATACTTCTCCATATTGATTAAATCTCAGTTAGATTAGCTAAAGTTCATTGCTTTCTTTAGAATTAATTAAACTACATCTTTTCTTCTCTTGAGTTTGGTACTGTGCAGCAGGTTCAGGTGGAGGGGTGGAAGGAGCAAGACGTGATGAAGAAGCTTCACCCCTTGAGCGTTTGTGAGCGACTGATTTCTGAGGCATTATACCGGAAGAAAAAGGAGTGATTGCGATGAAAGGATTGGGAAATCACGGAAACCGACACCGGATCTGGATTCTACGTGCAAATATCCTTCGGGGGCCGGAGTTTTATCTCAAACAAGGGTCGTAAACGGCGGTGGTGAGCGAAAATAGATTTCTCTCGCCGTGGCCTGAGGTTCGACAACCCTTTTTATACTCGCCGTAGTACAATTGCCTTGTGCGCTTGCAAGGATTTTATATTTAAACGATCAAGTTTTTGGCGCCGTTGCTGGGGATGGAAGCCAATAGTTTACCAGATTCTTAGCATAATTAGTTTTAGAGTAGTTTAGTGAGTCTTAACTTAAATTATTCATCAGTAGCTTAATTTATGTTTTGCTTTCTTTTGCAAGGTTAAGAGAGGACGTGGAATTCTCGCCAACGTGGAAGGGCCACCCCTTCCCCTCGTTTGCATTCTCTTATCCTTCTCTTCTAGATTAACTTTGGTGTTTGGTGTTTTTCTTTTCTTTCTGTGATAGCATGTTGTGCTAGTTGTGGCTATTAGGACTGCTAGTTGTCGATATCTAGGGCTGCTGATTGCTAGTTGTGGATATCTAGGATTGTTTATTTGATTCGTGGATGTATGATATTGTGGTTCGGATGTTGATGAATACATGGTGAAGAAATGTCTTCTCCATTCTATGGATTTAGCCATGAGAACCAATATAGGAGCTTTAATGATTATTGTTCTTCACACACATCCTCTCTACCTACCTGGCCACCTAATCCCCCTCCCTATGAAGTGCCCTACCACCCACGACCCTTATATGCTGATACTTACAACCGTGGGTGGGATAATCACTCTAATTTTGGGAGTGACACATCTTCCCTACAATACACAACTCCTTATATGTCGAAACCATGTGCCCTCTGTTTAAGTTCTATTCATACCCCAGTGGAGTGCCCTTTGGCTCATGAGTACCCTGATTTTATACACAAGTATGTGAATGAGGCCCAAGGTCTTCATAGGAGGGAGGATCATCCTAATTCCCTGTGGACACAACTTAATCAGGCCCTTAGACAAGACTTCCTAAGCCAACAACTACCTTACCAACTAGCCTCTAATCCTCAGTTTGGCCAAACCAATAAGAAACTATCCCTAGAAGATCAAATGAGCCAAATGCTAGCCACCCAATCTACTCTCCTCTCAGCTTTTAGTGCGATGGAAGCAAAGATGGACACTATGATAGACACCAAATATGGAGAGCTGATAGGTGAGCTGAGTACCCAGGCCCAAATTATCCATTCTCATACACAGGCTCTTGCCAACATTGAAACGCAGTTAGAACAACTGGCCCAGGCCATGGATATGAACGAAGAATGCACTTTTGCCTGTCCAACCCCAATATCCGATGGGCCAATTTTCTGACGAAGGGATATGTTTTTCCCCTGACCATGATACTACATCCCTTCAGCGAGCCCAAAGATTTAAAAATGAGCTTGAGTGGGTTTTACAAAATAATCAAGAAGGTTTGGAAATTAAAGAAGAAGTGAGTGTGTTGATAGAACCAATTTTTCAACCTTCTTCTATATCTAAGGAGTCACAATCTATGTCACTATTAATGGAACCTTCTGTTCCTGAAGCACCATTCATACCTTGTCTAGATCAATCTAACTCTTTGTTTATTGGATGTAACTTAGATTGTTTCATAGATTGTATATATGAGTCACTATTAGATGAGTCTTTTAAGCAAGTGTTACTAGACATGGCCCCTATGGCCAAATCGGTTGATGTGGGGGAGGAGGTTCCCTTTATATTAAAATTCTCTGATGACCATCTTCCATGGACAATGCAGGGACCCATCTTTCCACTGATTCCTCACCCCACCACTCCATCCTTTTATTCCACGATGTGCTCCATGCATAGGCAACAAGGATAGGAGTGTGTGGGGCAATCATTTAATTGATCCAGGTTGAATTCTTGAGGATCCAATCCCTGCACAAGACCGTGGCTCAGTCTGGCTGAAGACGTTAAACTTAGTGCTTGGTGGGAGGCAACCTACGTATTCAGGTGTATTCTCTCCTTTTCTTATTTTTCTTTCTTTTTTATGATCATTGTCATTTTTATATTTTGTTCACAATGAAGACAATGTTTATACTAGGTTTGGGGGAGAGGATATGCTAAAAAAAAACGAAGAACAGTAGATACGATCAATCGGATATAAACGATCAATCGCTAGCTGATCGACGCCTTATACTTCCGATCGATCACCCTGCGGTATATCGATGCCATTCATCTGCAATCTGACGGGCGGTGTTTCTCGTTTATACAACGATCGATCGGCTCAACAAGCGATCGATCGCGGGTCATCTTCCTCGTGTTTAAAATCCGAATCCGTCTATTTTCGATCTTCCGACTCAGAGATGCATCGAGGAACGGCCGGATTGGGTGAACTATTTCACCCATATCACTGCAAAGAGGCAGACTGCATTTGCAATGGTCCACGAGAACCCGGTTCGGGAATTCTATGCAAATGGCACCATTGAAGACAATGATAATCCAGAGCAGGTGACCATTCAGAGCGTTGTATGTGGTATTCCTATCCGGGTCCGGGTCACCGATATTGTTAGCGCCATAGGGTGTGACAGAGGTACGATTCAGCACCCTGATTTTGATGGATATCAGTTTTCTCCCTACCACAATATCACAGGGCGGTGGATGGGATCTACAGTAGGACCTCGGACCTCTACCTACCTGGCTGCCATCAGCATGCGATCTGAGTTCCGCTTTGCCTTCTTAATTCGTCAGCATGATGTATGGTCGGCTCGAAAAGAGAAAGTCGACCGAACCATGGCTAATTTATTATTTGTATTCGGCGACGATACTCGGCGCCGTGATATTGACTTGCCTTCATTCGTCTTTGGCCGGATGAAGCAAATGATGGTGGGCCGAAAAGATGAGAGGTTACCGTATCCATATATTTTAGAGCGGGTATTTCTGACCCATGTTCCTGAGCATTCTAGAGTATCTCATGGACTGGGGCCCATTGGAGTGGATGCGTAAAACCGTATGATGGGCCATACACGACGCGGGTGCCCACGGGCTCCCCGTCTTGAGGAGCACGCCGAGATACCTGAGGGTGAGCCTGTTCAACCACCCTGGACGACGATGTAGCAGCAGATCAACGATCTCACTGGCAATGTGCAGGAGATTCGCCAGTCCCAGCAGGAGATTCGCCAGTCCCAGCAGGAGATTCGCCAATCGCAGCAGGTGCTTATGGATTCCCAGCATGCTATTATGGAACGCCTCGACTCCATAGTCGATTTTCTTCATGCATGGCATTTTCCTCCCGGCGATGGTGATGGCGATGATCGGGATTTCTAGTCCACTTCCTCTGGTGTTTTCCTTCCTCTTTCTCTTTTATCTTTTGTGATCATTGTGTTTTGTCTTTATTGTGCATTGAGAACAATGCTTATATTCGGTTTGGGGGAGAGGATGTGCTTTATTGTAAAATCAGAAAAAGAAAATTAAAAAAAAAATTAAATTTGTTTGAGTAGTTTTTAAGTTGTTTGTTAGTATTTTTGTTAGGTTTTGATAGTTTATCCCATAATAATGCATGTTACAATTCTTAGAAGATTAATTTACATTGGAAGTGTGAGTAAGTTTAATGGAGGATAGATACAATTACCTGAGCATATCTTTCTGTTACAGTCCTCTTGGAACAGGTGCTTGAATTAAGAAAACTCACTTGTACACACTAGTACATAAAGTAATGCCATCTAGAGAGTTGTTGAATGCTAATTTACAGTGGGATGTCTTTAGTCATAGTCATTGGATGATGTGTAGTTATCTGTTGAGCTTAAAAGATCATGATAGACCATTTACTTGGCTATGGCAAGGGCTTGGAACCGGAAATAGGTTGAGAGTATAATACAACCTGGACAAAATAAGGATGTGCTGAAAATATGAAAATAAAAATGAAAATGCGAAAAAAATGAAAACAGAATGAAAAAAAAGGGGGCTGCTTGACTTTATAGGATTAACTTAGGCTGATGCTCGGACCCGAAGCAGTCTTTTAAAACCTAATGCCCTAAGCCAAATTGGTTGGGAGTTATTGGCCTGAGTCATTACTAAATCTAAGCATCTTGAAGTCAAGCCTTACACAGTCCTAGCGAGGAAAAAAAAAGAAGTTTGTGGTGTATTATCATCTCAAATCTAGAATATTGGACCCGAAGGAGGCGCGCAGATCTGTGCTATCATGAACCTAAAGATTACGATGACTATGTAGATTCTGATGTTCTTTGGTTAATGGGTAACACTGGATCTGTATAAAACAGAAATTTAGAATGTATTGCTACAATGTTCTACACTTTTACTATTTATGCTATCATGCTATATTATATTGAGCAGAAATTTTCAAGATGAAAGTGTGGAATAAAATCACTTACTTAAGGGCTTCTATATTCCTGTTGATTATGAACCAAGTACGTGTGGTTAATTCTTTTAAGCATTGTAGTTTGTATTTTAAGGGATAATAGGCTTGTTTGTTTTACAATATTTTAATTTTTTCTTTGTTTTTGCACGTAGATTAATTAAATTAATAAATACATGTTTGTGGGTAGCATGGCTACAAACCCTCACGAGACAACACTCGTCCTACTAGGGACACCTAGAATTAACCACACGTACTTGATCCTATCCTTTTCTTGTTTTTCTTTCTTTTTTATGATCATTGTCATTTTTATATTTTGGTCACAATGAAGACAATGTTCATACTAGGTTTGGGGGAGAGGATATGCTAAAAAAAAACGAAGAACAATAGATACGATCGATCGAATATAAATGATCGATCGCTAGCCGATCGACGCCTTATACTTCCGATCGATCACCCTGCGGTATATCGATGTCATTCATCTGCAATCTGACGGGCGGTGTTTCTCGTTTATACAACGATCGATCGGCTCAACAAGCGATCGATCGCGGGTCGTCTTCCTCGTGTTTAAAATCCGAACGGCCGCGGCGAGAGAAATCTATTTTCGCTCGCCGCCGCCGTTTCCGACCCTTGTTTGAGCTAAAACTCCGGCCCCCGAAGGATATTTGCACGTAAAATCCAGATCCGGTGTCGGTTTCCGTGATTTCCCACTCCTTTCATCGCAATCACTCCTTTTCATCCGGTACAATGCCTCAGAAATCAGTCGCTCACAAACGCTCAAGGGGTGAAGCTTCTTCATCACGTCCTGCTCCTTCCACCCCTCCACCTGAACCTGCTGCACAGCCACGACCCATACAATATGAGAGGTAGGTGGTCCTGCACCCGTCTATTCCCGATCTTCTGACTCAGAGATGGATCGAGGAACGGCCGGATTGGGTGAACTATTTAACCCATATCGCTGCAAAGAGGCAGACTGCATTTGCAATGGTCCACAAGGACCCGGTTCGGGAATTCTATGTAAATGGCACAATTGAAGACAATAATAATCCAGAGCAGGTGACCATTCAGAGCGTTGTATGTGGTATCCCTATCCGGGTCCGGGTCACCGATATTGCTAGCGCCATGGGGTGTGACAGAGGTACGATTCAGCACCCTGATTTTGATGGATATCAGTTTCCTCCCTACCGCAATATCACAGGGCGGTTGATGGGATCTGCAGTAGGACCTGGGACCTCTACCTACCTGGCCGCCATCAGCATGCGATCTGAGTTCTGCTTTGCCTTCTTAATTCTTCAGCATGATGTATGGTCGGCTCGAAAAGAGAAAGTCGACCGAACCATGGCTAATTTATTATTTGTATTCGGCGACGATACTCGGCGCCGTGATCTTGACTTGCCTTCATTCGTCTTTGGTCGGATGAAGCAAATGATGGTGGGCCGAAAAGATGAGAGGTTACCGTATCCATATATTTTAGAGCGGGTATTTCTGACCCATGGGATGCATTTTCCTTAGCATTCTAGAGTATCTCATGGACTGGGGCCCATTGGAGTGGATGCGTATAACCGTATGATGGGCCATACACGACGCAGGTGCCCACGGGCTTCCCGTCTTGAGGAGCACGCCGAGATACCTGAGGGTGAGCCTATTCAACCACCCTGGACGACGACGTAGCAGCAAATCAGCGATCTCACTGGCCACGTGCAGGAGATTCACCAGTTCCAGCATGAGATTCGCCAGTCGCAGCAGGTGCTTATGGATTCCCAGCATGCTATTACGGAACGCCTCGACTCCGTAGTCAATTTTCTTCATGCATGGCGTTTTCCTCCCGGCGATGGTGATGGCGATGATCGGGATTTCTAGTCCACTTCCTCTGGTGTTTTCCTTCCTCTTTCTCTTTTACCTTTTGTGATCATTGTATTTTGTCTTTATTGTGCATTGAGGATAATGCTTATATTAGGTTTGGGGGAGAGGATGTGCTTTATTGTAAAATCAGAAAAGGAAAATTTAAAAAAAAAATTTAATTTGTTTGAGTAGTTTTTAAGTTGTTTGTTAGTATTTTTGTTAGGTTTTGATAGTTTATCCCGTAATAGTGCATGTTACAATTCTTAGGAGATTAATTTACATTGGAAGTGTGAGTAAGTTTAATGGAGGATAGATACACTTAACTGAGCATATCTTTCTGTTACAGTCCTCTTGGAACAGGTGCTTGAACTAAGAAAACTCACTTGCACACACTAGTACATAAAGTAATGCCATCTAGAGAGTTGTTGAATGCTAATTTACAGTGGGATGTCTTTAGTCATAGTCATTGGATGATGTGTAGTTATCTGTTGAGCTTAAAAGATCATGATAGACCATTTACTTGGCTATGGAAAGGGCTTGGAACCGGAAATAGGTTGAGAGTATAATACAACCTGGACAAAATAAGGATGTGCTGAAAATATGAAAATAAAAATGAAAATGCGAAAAAAATAAAAACAGAATGAAAAAAAAGGGGGCTGCTTGACTTTATAGGATTAACTTAGGCTGATGTTCGGGCCCGAAGCGGTCTCTTAAAACCTAATGCCCTAAGCCAAATTGGTTGGGAGTTATTGGCCTGAGTCATTACTAAATCTAAGCATCTTGAAGTCAAGCCTTACACAGTCCTAGCGAGGAAAAAAAAAGAAGTCTGTGGTGTATTATCCTCTCAAATCTAGAATGTTGGACCCGAAGGAGGCGCGCAGATCTGTGCTATCATGAACCTAAAGATTACGATGACTATGTAGATTCTGATGTTCTTTGGTTAATGGGTAACAGTGGATCTGTATAAAACAGAAATTTAGAATGTATTGCTACAATGTTCTACACTTTTACTATTTATGCTATCATGCTATATTATATTGAGCAGAAATTTTAAAGATGAAAGTGTAGAATAAAATCACTTACTTAAGAGCTTCTATATTCCTGTTGATTATGAACCAAGTACGTGTGGTTAATTCTTTTAAGCATTGTAGTTTGTATTTGAAGGGATAATAGGCTTGTTTGTTTTGCAATATTTTAATTTTTTCTTTGTTTTTGCACGTAGGTTAATTAGATTAATAAATACATGTTTGTAGGTAGCATGACTACAAACCCTCACGAGACAACACTCGTCCTACTAGGGACACCTAGAGGTTTAATGGCTTGTTGCATACGCTCAATGCAATCGTATTCCCTACGAAAGTGGTGTTTACTTTTCTGCATTAGTTCCTTAGTTTGTTTGATTTTATTTTATTTGTTTTACTAGGGACTAGCAAAATCTAGGTTTGGGGGTGTGATCTATACATGAATTATGTATTTTATTATCTCCTAAACTTATGTTTCTGCTAGTGTTTGATTAGAATAAATGCTACTTTAATATAGTTTTTGGTTTTTGTAGGAAACAAGAGTCATATACAGAAATGAGATGAAAAGTAACTCAAATGGTTAAATCATCATAACTTCATGTACAAATCTCGGATTGGACTGATTCAAGCTTCATGTTAAAGTTTAAGAAGTCAACTTTCCAACGCCACCAACTATGGGCAATTCGGAGTTCGCGATAGAAAGTTATAGCCATTTGAAGATTGTGAATAGTAACTACGATCGATCGCCTGTCAATGCGATCGATCGCTAGAGCCGCAAAAGCAGTGTATTAAAGGAAACGATCAATCGGACTTCAAAACGATCGATCGTATCTACTAGAATTTTTGATCCGCGCAAGACAGTAACTACGATCGATCGGCATTATACGGCATCGATCGGCATAGCAATCGATCGAAGAGAAATAACGAAGGAATAGCGATCGATCGGTAAGCGAACGATCGGCAATACGGAGTGATCGATTTCCGTATACGGAGTGATCTCCTATTAACCTTTGTAAATAGGGCTTTTTGGTGGTGGCCCGCACGGAAGCTCCAACAGTTGGGGGCTGGTCAGGTCAGCCTCTGCCCTTCATGGGAATGAGGCTGACACGTGATTAGAGCCCTGGCGTCGGCATCGGTGCATCAGTCACGCTGTTCCAAGTGCAATTTTGTTTAGTTTTTTTTGAAGGAAAATTAATATGTTTCTAGTGTGGCCGCCGGATTGAGATCCGATGGCGTGTGCTAAAGTATTAAAGGGTCAACTGCTCGCCGATGTTAATGCGCACTGTTGGATTAAAATTGGACCGCCCCCAATGTTAGAGTGCATACATGAGCTGCAGATACTAATGCGACTAATTTGTGGTAGAACTTAGATCAAGTGCAAAATTAAGGATAGAACATAGACGCCGATGTAAGTTCATGCTGGAAACAAGGGTTGGAGATTCATTATGGGGCTGTGTGAAGCTCTGAAGTGTTTGCTTAAGGGTTTTTATCCCTAAAGCAAATTTTCACTTCCCCATCTTCCTTCATTTTCTTTCCTTGACTTGCAAGTTTTATATTCATTTCCTCTAAAAAAACAGCCCTTCACCTTCCAATGCCCCCAATTATTCCCCATAAAAATAACACTCAACTCTAGATCATTTGGCCTCACTCTTCCAACCTCTTATTTATGACATTCATTCCATGAGACACGCCAACTGTTCCACACCTCAAAGAGCTCCGGTCTTTCCATCTCTTTCTACTACTGTTTTGTTACTTTCTATCTCTGTTCTTGTCATGTCACCTCTCTTGAGCTCACAAGCCGTGGTGCTGGCCACAGCCATGGCCATCTCCGGCTCTGTCATCCTATTTGCCTTGCGCCGGCAGAGGCCCTTCCAGGTGACCCACCTCGCCGTCCGCCGGAATTCTGCCTCCCACACCGGAAACCTCCGCTCCTGCTTCGCTTCTGGTATGTGGGTTGCCTTGATCTTTTTGCTTCGTCTTCCTATATGAGCTTCTGATCTCTTGTTTTCTGACATGGGGTTCGGCTGAAACAGGGGACGGGAAGCTCTGGAGGAGGAAGAAGAAGAAGAAAGTGCATTTTGCAGACCATTTGGTGGAGGCCGTGAAGGTGATTGTCGACGACGATGACGACACGGCCGAAGAGGAGTTCGAGGAGGAGGAGGAGAACCCGATTTTCGACCCGAGTCGAGTCGACTCCTCGGACAGCCGGGGAGTCGGAAAACTGCCGGCGAACCGGGCGGCCCTGTACAATGGGATCCTCCGGGATCGGCTACAGAGGATGGCCTGCTCATACTAATCCCATCTGTGCAGACAAAAAGGGTGAATGTTGTTAATGCGTAATTTGTAGCACTAATCTCCTATTAACCTTTGTAATTAACAGCTTAGTGGAATCAAGAAAAGCAGTGTATTTCATTTGTACATATACCATATGCATATTGCTTTGCAACTTTGGATTGGGTGAACTAATACGCATATGTAAATATGCACCTTGCGCGTGCGGTGAGTCTGGCACTTTTGAGAATAGGTGCTTGCCCTTACAGATGAGCCATTGGATAGTCAGCTACTAACGGATGAATTATTGGGTACAACGGTCTGACCACGTCATTTCTATGGCACCAAACAGCCAAACGCACGACTAAAGGATGTGCACTGTCGATCCTAGACATCTAAACTAATGTGCCAGGGGGCACCCAATAATTTCTCCTGTAACATGGCTAGCGCATAATTTCGAATGTGCAACCTGGGCTATGCTTGATTATGGATTATGCAGGATTTAATTATGTGATTAATTGAATGATTAGTTGATTGTTAAATAATGGGAGTCAGTTGGGGCGGCTGGGTTCAGAGGTTTGGTAGGGCAATGGCAAAGACTTGGCTCACTCTGCGGCAGTTGGAATTTGGCAGTCATCCCAAATGGATGCCAACTCGGCTGAGAGTCGGAGTCATGAGACATAACTCGGTCAATCTGGAACACGAGTCGCGTCGGCGGCTAATGATCGGGTCACAACTGGTGATCATGGTGAAGTTTTACCAGCCCGTTGATCACTTGAAATGGACGGTGCACATGGAAGATGTTTGCGCGCTTACCGTGTATGCGCAGTGGCGTACCCCCAACCGGCGAGTCAATGGAAATGCGAAAGGTGGGAAAAGGAGGATGGGAAGCAACGGTCACGAGCAGAGTGTATGTGGACAATGGGCTTGGTCCAAGTCAACAAAGCCAACTAATCCTAGCCTCTAGAATAAAGTGGACCTCAAATTTTTGCCCTATACTTTTTTGCCCACACTTTAGTGGGAGAGTGACTTGTGACTTGTATGGGCAACTGGGTTTCTTTAAGCAAAAATGCTTTCTGGACCAAAGCTCCGTCAATGTCCATGACCATATTACATACTCCCTCTTGCCATCTTAGGTGTCTGCATTATAAAGCTAAAATGAAATAAATTAGGTGCAGACAAATAATATAGGACGGAGGATGCAGAAATTGTTTATATCTTCGGTTAGCACATAATTACTAATGTAGTTTAGTCAGGAAGGTTTGTCTGGATTGACGGTAGGGCTAGATGTGCCCTTGTTTTGGGCCTATGATATTGAATAAAGGCTTGTCATATTTAGCTCGTTTATAATCCAAGTTACATTGGCCAGATTAATTAATTTTTTACTATTTTAACCACTCTTTATATATTGCATAATCACCATTAAGTGCCGAGAATAAGTAAATCCAGGTAAAGAAAATAAATGCAAATTGATCTGGTTCAGGTCCTTGTTTGAATCCATCTTGTTCATTCCAAAGCAAAATCGGGTTCAACTTTTTTGACGTTGCTACAAAATATCTGGTTCAACTTGGGTCCTGTCAAATATATTCTGTTTGGCTTATAAACACTGGGTTGATTAATTTTCAGCACATTCATGACTGCTTAAAATGCTTCATTTCTTTGTTTGTTTATCAATGAGATGGAAAAGCTTTTGCTCATGTAAAAAAGGAGGAGAATTTTGGCTTTTGGCTTTTGGCTTTTGGATATGCACAATAAACCTCAAGAATATACTGAGGCATCTCCAATAGTTTATTGATCATAAGCAAATAAGATATCATGCTTTACAAAGTGAGACTATTTTTTCAGTATCTGAAAATGGAAAGTTAGCCAATGGCCTGAATAGGTGGTGTGGAAGGAGAGGCATGAGGACAGGTAAGGGGGATAAGGCTTTTAAGCTCTAGTTGACTAATCATCATTCAGTTTTGTTTGATGATGAATAGAGATAAAGCTTTTTGTAAACAAACTTTATTATTTGAAGAAGATGGTGATTTTTATGACAATACACGTTAAAAATCTTTGCTTGCATCACCAAAAGTTTATACAGGTGATGACGTAATTGTTGGCATGTTGAAGACAAATGGTAGTGTTCACGATCATTTTTCGTCAGCCTAATGTAAAAGATGCTCTACTACTTTAGCATCCTAGGCTGCATTGCCTAATTTTGGACACCCATTTAAGGCGTGTTTAGGGCCTTAGGCACACAAAAGGGGCTTAAGCTGCTTTACCTTCGTCAAACTTCACATCACTCTTCCCTTGCAGCCGTTTCCCGCTTAACCCCTCCTCCGGAGGAAATTCTGGCAGAAAGAGCTATCTTGCCCAAACGCACCCTTGGCCTATGACGAACGTGAACAAATTGTCTATGGCATGGGAATCTCCAACGGAGTGCTCAAATCCTGAGTACTCAAATTCAGATTTGACTACCCACATGCTGATGTGATACTTTGCGTACTTAAGATTGAGTTCTTCCTCCAGCCGAGTAAGCAAATTTTGGAATCTTCAACATTTTTTCTCTCTCCAACCGGCAGTTGGGCTTGTTTTTGGATTTTCTTCCATGGGGCCGATGACGAAGTCCATGCTTGACTTGGTTCCTCCTTGCTGTCCCACCTTAGAGTCCATTATATGCCCCTATAATTCTCCATCACCTTGCCTTCTTCAGCAACCACTTTCTTCCCAACTGCTGTCTCTTCTCTCTGATATTATTATTACAATGAATAACTATAAGAAATGTTGACCTGTGCCCATGTGCCGATGTGCGTGCTACCTTTCTCGGCTTTATACCCTCTTTATTATTGTATTATTATTAATAGTTGCTGTTTTTTTTTTTACTTTAACCAACAACATCACCATCATTATCATCATCATTATTATTATTATTATTACTAAAACCAACGTCAGCATATAGGTTTACGCTTAAAGGTGCTGCTACAAATGCAACCAACCGTCATTATAGGTAAACGACCACAATGAAGAGACGGTAGGCCACTAGCATCCATCACAAAAAAAACACTATAGTTTAAGGGCTGTTTGGTTAGCGAGTTTTAATAAATTTGAAGTTTAATTAATAAAAAATTTATTTAGGCTAAATTGGTATAAAACAGGAATGTTATATGGTTGCTAAACTGAAAATTCACAATTCAGTTTTCATTCGGTGAATCTACTCATGAAGAGATCTACAAATTAAGCCTGAATTAAGGGAGGATCCTCTTTTAGGCTGAATTTAAATTCAACCCAAATTCATGAATCAAACATGATTCATTGAGTTATCTCAAAATTCAGGCAGAATTTGCAGCCAAACAACGCCTAATAAATCTGCCTAAATGGCACCCATTTACGTTCTTTACTCTCGACGACTAAAAGGCATCTAGCCATATTGTAAGCTGTGTAAAAACACTTTTGAATGAACAAGTGGATCAGATGAAGTAATTCTATCCTACAGGAAAACTCTATAATTAAGGTTGTACAAAAAACAATACTATAGATTTGCGTTTGGTGAAATTAGCTAACAGTGAGTAATATGCAATGAACTATAGGAAGCTTAGTGATAGGAGGTTTTTCCATATTACCTGGCCAATGAGCCCGGATTGCCATATTACTTGATTTTTTTGGGCTCATCTCATATAACTTAGTTTTGGCACCTAATTTTCCCATTTTGACCACCTCAACCCTAACCCTAAAACCATTATGTAATGTTTCCATATTACCTAGTTTTAGGTTTTGTACTTCAACGAATAATATATCTTTCATTTCTAATCCATTTTTGTAGATGATTTTTTTCTTCCTTATTTTTAATGCTCTTCCTGATCATCATGATATCTTAATGATCTTGATATCATATCAAAAAAAATACAGCAAAATCCATGATAAATAACATGCAGTGTCTCAACATCTTTACGATATCATCATTATAAAAAAAGACACTAAAAATAAGGAAGAATTATAAAAATAGGTGAAAACGGATAAAAAAATTAGAGAGATATTCATCGTTGAAGTTTGTCTCACTAAAATAGTTATCGTGTAATCGAATACACGTGTTGTGCTCCGTTATGAATACAAAGGTACCAAGCTTCGATCAATGAAAAAGAGGGAAATTGAGGGAGGAAGAAGATAATTTTTTTTATTGCATAATCCAAAACAAAGGAGAAAGACCCCTTATAAAGAAAGGGGACGCTCCTCCCAAGGAAATGTGCTAGCTAGTGGCCCGCTGATGGGCCACGATTTTTGGCCATCAACTAGTCCATTACAATATTCAGTTCCCAATCATGCCTTATTACAAATTATTGATTTATATGGAAAATTAAAGTCCTAATATGGTTAGTCCTAATATAGTTGTGCTGGCATACACAACACTTCACCACGCTCCACTTTTGCCTTGTCCTCAAGGCGACCAGGTTGGAAAGCGCTCCTGAAACTCATCCTCCAACATCCAGGTGGCATCCTCGAGAGACTGACCCTGCCAAGCCACGAGTATCTTTGTCACAATACGGCCAGAGCGATGCACACGTCGCTTATCAATAATAGATGCTGGTGTGAGCCCCTCGGACTCTGAAGGTCCCATCATTGGCGGAGGTGCTACGCTAGAAACCAGATTCGGATCCCGAATGGAGCGACGAAGACAGGATACATGAAAGACAGGGTGTACCAACGAGCCCGATGGCAAAGCCAAGCGATAAACCACTAGTCCAATACAGTCGACAACAGCATACGGACCATGATAGCGGGGAGCCAACTTAGTCTATTCCACCTGAAACAAAGTGGTCTGACACTAAGGGATCACCGAAACATATACAAGGTCACCCACCTGAAACTCCCAATCAGAATGCTTCTTGTCATACACTTGTTTCATGCGGTTCTGCGCAGAAGCTAGGTTAAGTTTAAGCTGCCATAAAACCCCATCTCGAGTCTGTAACATGTAGTCAACTTCAGCGATGGAAAAGCGGTGAGGCACATATGATAGCACGATAGCAGGAGGGCGGCCATATACCACCTCAAACGAGGTGAATCCAGCGCGAGTATGATAGGCCGTGTTATACGATTATTCAGCCCAAGGAAGAAGCTGGAGCCACCGACAAGGCTGATCCCCTACAAAGCAGCGCAAGTACTGCTCCATGCATCGGTTCACCATCTCCGTTTGACCATCAGATTGTGGGTGATAAGCGGTGCTCATATGAAGCTCAGTGCCCTAAAGTGAGAAGAACTCGCACCAAAACTGAGATAGGAAGACTCGATCCCTGTCCAAGACAATGGTGCGAGGCATGCCATGCAACTTGGCTATCTCCTTAACATAAAGCTCAATGACGGTCTTGGCAGTGAATGGATGGCTCAAAGCACATAAATGCATATACTTGGATAGATGATCCACCACCACTAATATCACTGATTTCCCCTGCACCACCGGCAAGTCTTCCACAAAGTCCATCGATACATCTTCCCAAACCTTATCGGGAATCGAAAGGGGCTGAAGTAATCCTGCAGGAGAAGTGGTGGCAACCTTTGCACGCTGGTAGACGTCACAAGCAGTGACATAGTCTTGTACTGCCCACCTCAGTCCTTGCCATAGAAAACTTTGACTAACTTGCTTATAAGTCTTGAACGAACCATCATGGCCAGCAAAGGGGGTATCATGGAAGTGAGATATAATGCACTGTTAGACGTCAAATGTATCCGAAACCCACAATCGCCCTTTCCAGAAGAGAAGAGAAGTTCATCTTGCCACCCAAAAGAGGAATCAGCCGAAGAATCCGTGCACACACGAGTGACCAACTCACGGGTGGATGGATCCTCCAAATATGCCCATTGCAAATCGGAAATGAATGGACAATACGGTATGGAAAGTGCCAAACAGGAACCTTCCTCAGGTCAGTGAGAGAGTTCATCCGCCATTGTGTTTTCCACCCCCTTTTTGTACACCACCTCATAATCATACCCCAAAAGTTTGCTCAAGGAAATATTTCAATGACTTATGGTCTGTACAGATGAGGAAGCGGCAGCTGAGCAAATAAGGGCGCTATTTAGTAACTGCATGCACGATAGCCAGCATCTACTTCTCATAGGCAGACAAAGTCAATGAATGTCTTGAAAGTGACTTTTTAAAGAATGCAATAGGCCATTCTTTATGTAGAAGAAGGACAAAGGAGAGACCAAAATCGGGTAATACCGACACTGGTGCAGTAGCCATGGCCCACGTCAACCATTCAAATGCTCCCTGAGCTGCCTCTGTCCATGTGAAGGTCCCCTTTTTAAGAAGATAGGAGGGGCTGGCAATCGACCCATACTAGCTGATGAAATGCCGATAATACCCTATGAGACCCAGAAATTCGCAAAGAGCCCGACGCAAGTAGGGGTTGGCTATGACAGTATTGCCGTCACCTTCGAAGGATCAATTGCCACCCCTTGGCGAGAGATAATATGTCCAAGGTATTTCATCTGTTCACTGCCAAAGGAGCATTTTGAGTGTTTCAAGAATAATGAATTAGCTCGTAAAATAGAAAAGACAGATCTGAGATGCTCCAAGTGTTTTGCCCATGAAGTGGTATATATCAGAATATCATCGAAGAAGACACCAAGACAAATTTGCAGAGGAATGGTCGAAATAAATCATTCATGAGGCTCTGGAAAGTGGCTGGAGCATTAGTCAGCCCAAACGACATAACCAAGAACTTGAAGTGTCCATCGTGAGTGCGAAAAGCAGTCTTATGAACATCAGTGGACTGCATTCGGATTTGGTGATAACCCGAATGAAGGTCGAGCTTGCTGAAAATGGTAGCCCCAGCCAACTGGTCAAGTAACTCCTCGATCATGGGAATAGGATACTTATCCTTCACGGTGATGGCATTAAGTGCTCTGTAGTCTACACAGAATTGCCAAGTCACATCCTTCTTTTGAACCAGTAATATCGGAGAAGAGAAGGAACTAGTGCTTGGTTGTATAATACCTGGCTGAAGCATGTCATTCACCAACCGTTCAATCTCAACCTTCTGTATGTGAGGATAGTGATCTACTCATGAAATATGCATTTTATTATCTCATAAACTTATGTTTATGCTAGTGTTTGATTAGAATTACTACTACTTTAATATAGTTTTTGGTTTTTGTAGGAAACAAAAGTAAAATGTAGAAATGGGATGAAACGCGACTCTAATGATTGAATATTTATAACTTCAATTGAATATCTCTGATGGGACTGATTTAAGCTTTATGTTAAATTCACGAAGTCAGCTTT
This sequence comes from Houttuynia cordata, assembly GCA_039654745.1. Taxonomy (NCBI): domain Eukaryota; kingdom Viridiplantae; phylum Streptophyta; class Magnoliopsida; order Piperales; family Saururaceae; genus Houttuynia; species Houttuynia cordata. The sequence goes on from CM077502.1 coordinate 35,537,551, forward strand.
CCAACGCCACTGACTGTTCACAATTCGGAGTTCTGAGCAAAAAGTTATGATCATTTGAAATATATCACGCGAAAGAGGCATGATTAAAAAGAAGAACCGTCAAGATGAGATTGGATGGATGAGATCGATACAACAGGTTTTTGTTTAAAAAAAAAAAGAAAAAAAATATGAACTGAACCGGTTCCGTTCTGGTCCGGTTCGATTCAGTTAAAAGAAAAAAAAAAAGAGAAACCCGCCCCGAGCCAAAGTTCGGGCCTTTCGTCCAGAACACTCGAGCGCCGGTGAAGAACGCCGGCAAAGGAGCTATGGGCGAGTGCCGGTGTGGGCTGAGCTCCGACGGCGAGGACGACGACAAAGACGGCGACGGCGGAAAAGAACAGCAACCCTGTTTCATCGAAAAAATAAAACAGATAGAGACGTGCTGAAAATGGAAAGTTTGAAGTTTGAATTTGGTTTGGAAATGGAAAGCGTTGGATTTGAAGATCGATTCGACTTCAAAACGGACTTGGATTGTATTCGATTTGGGATGGGATTGGTTCCTATAAAAACAGAAAAAAAAAAGAGCCTGAGGGAGGATTTTCTGGCCAGAAAAAGAACAGAGCTTCACGGAGATAATTTCCGCTGGATAGCAGAGGCTTTCCAGCGTGTTTTTGGCCAGAAAAGGAGGGGGAAGCGGAAGCAAACGGCCGGAGGAGAGAAGGAGGAAGAAAATGTGTGATTTTGGACTGCTACAGTAACTTCCGCCATTTGCTACAGTAACCGGCTGAAGGGAGAATACAATGAATAGTACCTGTGCGTGAACAGTGTTGCTACAGTGATTTTGAATAGTATTTTCCGGTGAATAGTAAATGATGACTCCTTCAAATCAATAGCCTTCTCCTTGTTCGATGGCCGGCTAAATCCTTGTCCAAGGCGTAGATGAAACCTGAGTAAATTGGTTGTATCGTTTTCTTTCTCTCAATCTTAACTTTTACCTTAATTGGTGTATGGATCTTATTATAGAATCACTGTTAATTTATTGAGGTTTATTCTATGTGCTCGAGAGAGGCTAGAGTGAATTCTTGTTAATTTCAATCCGAGGAGTACTTGCGTGTCCGAGAGGAACGTAAGTAGACTAAGGTGTTATAAAGGAATAAGGTTTCATTGATTTATGCTCGAGAGAGATAGATCACAGTTCCATGATTTAATTGATTTATGTGTTACGTCCGAGAGAAGAGCACGATATTTTGAATTGACAAGTATATGTCCGAGAGGAATATGCTAGCCAATTAGGAATTTATTCAAAAGAGAGAGAGACGATAAGCTGGTTTATTTTGTGGTGGATTCAAAGCCTTGGCACTTCTCCATATTCGTTTAATTAGTTAAAGTTTACTGCTTTCTTAGATTAAATTAAAAATTGCAACTTTCTTTCACTTGAATTTGGTAAGATTATTCATCCGTCCCTGAGGTTCGACAACCCTTTAATACTCACTGTAGTGCAATTGCCTTGTGCACTTGCAAGGGTTTAATTTTAAACGATCAGATAGCGATAAGGCCGGACATTAGCGGGCGAGGCACCTGGGATGATCAGGATCTGATGGTCGTGTCGCCACGTCAATGGGAGACCTGTTGGCTACGAGAGCATGTCCTCGTGCTCAGCCAGAAGAGTAAGAATGTCCTCCGGCAGGTCATCCCGGCCCACATCCACTGTTGCATGCTGCTGAAGGAAGAATCCTTGGGTTGTGAATCGGAAGAGGGAACTAACCGCCTGTTGTGTCCCGGCATGGGACACGAACAGGGCCAGGTATCATGGCCGGAGAAGGAGGAAGAGAGAAGGAAGAAAGGGTAAAAGGAATAGTAATTTCTTATTGCATACCTAAACTGAGGAGGATGACCTCCTTATAAAGGGAGAAAGGTGGCGTGGTGCCCTAGGGGGACGTGCCACTAATTGGGCCACTAACGGGCCTGGAATACATCTATTATTCAATAAGCAAATTTACTAGCCTACTCAACTAGAGCCCAATCAATTATCAAGCGTGATGTCCGTCCCTGTGACGTATGCGTGCTGACGTTCACAACACTCCACCACGCTTCTGCTCCCGCCTTGTCCTCAAGGCGGCCAAGTAGTAAATACTCCATAAACGGTACAAAAATGGCACGGAGCGTTAGCAGGCACTATAGCTACCGAATCGACATTGGCACTTGCATCCACCATCCGATAGAAAACATCCAATAGCCATGCACAAACCTGTGTCTCTATTATGTGCAAGTAAGCAACTGTATAATACACCAGCGCCTTGACACAATTACTAACGCGAGTATATAGTTTGAAGTCGTTAACTATGCGCAGGAGAAATTCAAATAATTGGATCACAAAGGCCTCAAAGCGCTGGTCGGAACCATCTGAGTCAAGTCTTTCATGGTAGAAAGCAGTAGTACCTCGAATATTTGAAGAGACATAACCGTTATCCCACAAGTCAATATTAGTACAGGTTTTCAGAAGCCCAACGAAGGTGACGTCATTAGGCTGGAATTTAGTGCATCATATGGAGTCAAAAATACCAAAGGCCTCCAACAACAACTCAGCAGCTGTTGCATCCAATTTCTTCCGTGCAAGTGCAACAATAGGAAGTCCATTGTAAGATCCATCTGAGTAAACTGCCACAGATACCCAAGTTCCCTCAGGTTTCCCAAGAATCATTGCCATCGTTTGATATATAAGGTCTAACGCCCGCTGTGCATGCTGAGACCCAAATAAAAGCCACAGTTCAGCAAGCAGCAGAGTAACTGAGGCTTCCAGAAGAACCTGGTTAAATAACTTGCAGAAATGCAAACTTGCTGACGCAAATGGCAATGCCAAAACTGGATTTCCTGATTTCATATATGTCTCTGACAGCAAGAGCAAGACTGTCGCTTTTTTAATTTGCATATTATATTTGTAGCATATTGAAAAGAGAGAGTGTGCCACATCTGCAGCCTGACTATACTGATTGGCTGCAAGAAGAGTTCGAGCAAGGCGAAGGCGACAGTCAACTTTAAGCTCCCTGTCAACTCCACTTATAGAGGAGGCCAATAATCCACGTTCGCCACATAATCTTTTTGCCACTTGCAAATGTCCTCTATGCAAAGCACAGTCATGAAGTAACTACAGCTTTAGCAGCTGGATTGGTGACAGCGAGATAGAGACAAGCTTCTCTTCAGCCAATTTCAGGGCATAAACCAATGTATTGAAATGAACGAGTGAAGCACGCCCATAAAATTCCCAAGAAGTTGCTCTGAGTAAATAAGGTGAACCAGCTAACTGCAACACAACCGCTGGAATAGGATTTGGTTGTGTACCAAAGTAAAAGGAGTCATAATCATTTCTGGCCACCTTTTCGTGCATCATTAGGATCGATGTTCTAGCTCTTTGTAGATTTGTTAGCCACGCAGTGCTAAAGGAACCATCAATCGTTTGTGAAACCAACAATAAGTTCATTGCCCCAAACCTCTGAAGCGTTGCTGTTCCCGGCAGGATCAAGGATGCACGAAGAACCACTGCACCAGCAATACCATATGAAAGTACCCAGCGCTGATAATGGAGAGGCACCCTGCAAAAAATTCCGAAGCTTTTTCCACTCCTTCTTTCATGCCCACGCCACGACCAAAAATTACAGAAGCGCATACCTGAATGGACATTGGACTTAGAGAGCTCCTCATATAGCTGCTGTCCAGTATGAGATCCCTTGAATTGATCAGAGAACTGATCCACAGAAATATAAATGTAGGACACATCCCGGTACCCATACTGTGCCTGGTCCTTGCTATTGATTATTTCCTGAAGGAATTCAGCTTGCAAAGAGACATCCGCAGGTAACTTGAATTTTGATGGCTTTACAAAAATAGGACCCGAACTGCAGTTGGAGTTGTCTTCCCAAAGTACTGATTGATTCATCCAAGGAGAGCAAACACCTATGGGATTTCTTCCTGTTGAGGTGGACTCATAAAATAGGGCACATGTGACGTGCATCTGAGTTCCTGCAATCTTTGGAAAAGAAGATGTTGAATCGGCAACTCCCAGCCAAGCAGTACTACCGACCTTCAATGAGGTCATCTCGTAGGCAGCAAGCTGGACCATTAGAGGTGTCCCCAAGGTCGTCTGCTTTAGCATACCAAGAAAAAGAGTAGCTCTGCAGACCCCATTGTCGGCAGGAGGAATCTTGTATACAAGCTAAAGAACGTCAGGAAGTTTCTCACCTCTTTTGCAGAAATCAATGTGGCCAGTAGGAAGCATGGGTACAAGTTGAGGAACATACTGCCCTTGATTACGGGGGTGATGGCTGTCAGGATCTTCATCCGCATTATCGACTGGCGCATCAGAAGCAGGGGATACCAGATGACCGTGTGGTTGAGCATCTATAGTACCCAGTTGGTCCTTCTTCAGGGCAACAGTTGGCTCCACGACCTGAGTAACCTCCCCTTTTTTCGCAACCAGAGGTGCTGTGTTGTTGCTGCTAGCCGAACTATCATCCGGCGATCCTTCAATTACCTCGTCATGGTTCGGTAATTCGTCCTCCGTGTCAGGGTCATCGACAAAGGAAGGAGTATCCGATACTGACGTTGCTTTCCCGGGATCAGGCACATCCACATAGCAGAGCACATCGTGGGAAACAAAGTAGCCACCCACTTGCGGGGCGAGCAAGAAGGACTGAGCAAAATTTTTCGTTGAATAGTCATAGCGGACGAGAACTCCCGTCACCAGAATACGGATTCTACGCTCAGGTAACTCTTGAACATCTTCGACCTCTGTTTCTGTGCTCATGCATTCATGGTGAAAAGACCGAATTTTCTCAGTTATCCCGTGTAGAGTCGTGACGGAATTTATAGTACCATTGGGCTCAGGTCGGATGAGCCTGCTGGAATCATGGTAGAATCGAAAGACTTCCTCCGGCTTGGTGTAAAGGAGGTAATAATAATGATCAATAAAGAGCTTACAAACCTTTTGTGTATATTCGGAGACTGCAGTCCAAGGAGCCGGAGAAAAACCATCCGTTCGCCACTCAGGCATTTCGTCAAACACTTGGCGGCCAACTGAAGAGGAAGGTGTTGTTTGCCACTTAGGCATTTCCTCAAACATCTGGTAACTGTTGGCTGAGGAAGAATATCGGCGTCTTTCTGGCGTCGGAATGGGTAGCGACACCTGCAGGAGGGAACCCATCATCGTCGCCGGAAGTGGGGGTTCGACTGGTAGGGTCGCCAGTGCATCCACTTGGGTCACCGCCGTCTTCGTTGTCGAACTCCAAGCCACGGTCGCAGGAGCAAGGACTGGTTCGCTCGACCATCGGGCAGCAGTGGATAAGGCCACCGTAGCCTGCGAGGAGGCGGCGAGGCTACCTGTTCCAGCCACGGCCAAGGATGGCGAGGAAATCTTCGCGGTGGTGAACATCGAAGGCATCGATGCCTGGTTCGGAGTGCTGGAAGGGACTAAAGGCGCGGCCTTGTAGGTGAAATCGGGCTGCTGGGTGGCGGCGACGGTACCCACAGGACGGCGGTCAAGCAACTCGATCACAATTGGCGCTGTTCTGGCCGAAGGCAGCAACCGCTCATCCAAGGCAATCGAAAAGCGCTGCGGTATGGAGGGAGGAAGCGTGGCCGACAGAGGCGGTCGGAGATGGTTACGACCGGAGTCGGAATCTCGGATGTGACCGTTCGGTGGTCCGCCGGTGGACGATCGTCTCAACAAGGACGCCAGTGATGATGACTGGTCCGGTGGCTGCGACTGGCGTGAAGGACGAGACACAACCAGTGGTTTGGAAACTTGGTCGGTGTTCCCACGCCGATGGAGGATCCCGGCAACGGTGCCGACGGCGATAGAGTCGTCAGCGGACTGACCGGTGTTCGAATGGTGGTGAATACTTCGTTCCTCGTTCTGGCGAATCGGAACTGCTCCGATACCAATGTTGTGTCCCGGCATGGGACACGAACAGGGCCAGGTATCATGGCTGGAGAAGGAGGAAGAGAGAAGGAAGAAAGGGTAAAAGGAATAGTAATTTTTTATTGCATACCTAAACTAAGGAGGATGATCTCCTTATAAAGGGAGAAAGGTGGCACGGAGCCCTAGGGGGACGTGCCACTAATTGGGCCACTAACGGGCCTGGAATACATCTATTATTCAATCAAGCAAATTTACTAGCCTACTCAACTAGAGCCTAATTAATTATCAAGCGTGATGTCCGTCCCTGTGACGTATGCGTGCTGACGTTCACAACACCGCCTCGGCAGGAGCCCGACTGCGACCCCATCCCCAATCAGCACATCGAATGGCTTCGAGTCGACACATAACATCCCAACCATTCTACCACTTTGTCATTGATGAAATTGTGGGTTGAGCCACTGTCGATTAGGATGGCCACCTATTGCTGTTTGAGGTAACCTTGGACGCGCATGGTCCGTGGGATGAAGGCTCCTTAGAAAATGTGCACAAAGATCTCCAGCTGCACGCTCTCATAAGGGGACGACGCCTCACCTGACAAAGCAAAATCCTCGATGAGCAGACTTCTGTGGACGGAACAACGATGGTCAGGTATGAACTTCTCATAGCATTTAAAGCATAAGCCTTTAGCGCGCCTCTCATCCATTTGGGCCAGGGTAAGGCGATGGACTAAAGGGCCAGTAGGGCTAGAGGAAGTTGTTCAGCTGGGGTTGAGCCTGACGCTGGTTGAGGGGCCGGTGCTAGGCTGGTGGGAGGCCGTAGGGCAGAGCCAATTCGGCCTCCACAGCATTGTCGGGCAAGCTTCTCCTCTTCAATTCTTGCATGACGTACGACCTCCCGCATCGAAGTACAGGGAAAATGGCACATCTCATCTGAAATATCTGGTTTTAGCCCTCTCTTGAAGGTGTCTACTAAGGCCTTCATCGGCCAATCTGGCGGACGGTTAGCGATCTTCATAAATTTAGAGTAATATGCTCACACTGTGGTAGTCTGGCGTAGGGTAGAGAGCATCTCGTTGAAATCCTGGAACTCATTTGGACCAAACTGGACGCATAGTTCGTCGACAAAAGAGGCCCAGGACGGAAAGTGGACCTCCTTCTCAAAACTCTGGTACCAAACCGAGGCATCGTCGTCTAGATGGAAGGTGGCTATGCACAGTCGTTTAGCCTCGGAGTGCCTTCCCTGGTAGGCAAAGAACTTCTCCGCCTTATAGAGCCATTCCACCGGATCCTCATCGCCATTGTAGCATGGGAACTGTAGGTGAGCCAATCAAGGCTCGGCCCTACCCCGATGTCCTCCACGATGTCCAGGGTACTCTTCCCAGTCGTCCTCGAACTCATGCAACAGGTTTCGGGGATCCATTGTCATTGAGTCATTTGCCCGAACACCTGGCGTGCCTCGTGCGCCAAAGCCTGTTCGCCCCCCTTCCCCTGTCTGATTGAAGGTGCCAAAATGAACCCAATGTGGAGGAGGGTGTGTTGTTGTCGCAAATGACTCTTGGCCTCCTGAAACGTGGGAGCCTAGTGGCTGGGAGGGCTTGCCCATCTCCGTTGAGGCTTGTGGCGGTGTGGGCAGGATGGTCGTGGCAGGTGTGGCTTGGAGATTGGCAACTGCGAGAGTGAGCTGTTGAATCTGGTTCGGAACTTTGACAAAAGATTTAGCTATGCATATTCAAGAGAAAAAGAAAAATCAGATTCGGAAGAAATTACATCGAAGAAAAACACTGTTGCAGTTTTACTATTCACGGGCACTGTTCACAATTTACTGTAGCCTCAGAATACTCCAACTGTCCTACAAAATAAGCAGCTAAATTAAACTAAGAATAATTAAAATTAACTAAACTATGCTAGAAAGAAATAAACTAATTAGAAGATTAATCCTAAACTTCACTCCCCAGCAACGGCGCCAAAATTTGATCTAACCCCTAAATAAGTTGACAAATTGTAATATTTACTCGGTAAGTCCAAGGTCGAACCATAGGGAATGATGTAGGATTATTCCAAACTAATCTAATTACTACTTAGCTTAGCAAATTAAAGTTCTTATTATAAAATTTTGTAGAGAAATTATAATTTAATTAACTACTAAAATGACGATTAAAAATTCAATTAAAACTAATTAAAGATAGGAAAGATAATCGATGAGAGATATCAAAGCTTCAAGGATCAATTATTTAATTAATATTGTATGTCTATTTAATTACGCAATTAGATTCAAATAATAATTTGACCTAATCGGAAGATATTTTATTCACGTTCATCATAACCATTAACATAAAAAATATCGATTGAATATTTATCATTAACAAGCTCAGTCAAATAATCACAGGGAATTATAAGCATTCGCCGTACCTTACGTTAACGACAAATCAAATAATTATATAGACTATGACTATTTCCAAAACATCGCATTCAACCAAATAAGCAATAAGTACTTCTTTATAGACGTAGAAATATCAACTAAATAATGTCACCTCTAGCTTTGACAAAAGATTTAGCTATGCATATTCAAGAGAAAAAGAAAAATCAGATTCGGAAGAAATTGCATCGAAGAAAAACACTGTTGCAATTTTACTATTCACGGGCACTGTTCACAATTTACTGTAGCAAAACACTGTTCACAGCAATGCACTATTCATCGTCTTCCTCAACCCGACCGTGGTACTGTAGCAATTCGCAGGTACTGTTCATCGAAGCAAAAATCCGTCTTTCTTCCTCAAATCACTTCTCTTCTGTCCACCTAGTCTTCCCCCTCTTCGATTTCCTACTCCTCTTCAATTCCGGCCAAAAACACAATGAAATCACGAAAAACACACCCAACAAAAGCTCTGTTTTTTTCGAAACAGAACAGAGAAAACCAGTCCTTTTCGCCCCCAAATCGCCCTCTTTTATAGACTTCGAGATGAGAGTCCTTTTCCTTTCAATTTCTCATTTGGATGAACCCAAATCCATATCCAATCTAAGCACAACTCTGTTTCAAAGAGAGTCCCAAATCATCTCGGTTTCTGATTTCGCCATGAGCACGACTCTTCCTTTTTTCTGTTTGCCGTCGATTCAAGCTCCGCCTTTGTGACGACTGCCAAATCACTGTCTTCGATTGATCGCCGGAATCCAGGGCCACCGTCATCAGCTTCGCCGTCGTGACTCTCATTGGATTCCTCTGTTTCCTCTCGGCCGCCATCGATTGCCTTCATCTTCTGCGCCGGTCGTCGTCAACTGTGCTCGAGATCTGCTGCCATGACTACCGCCGTGAAACCAAAGCCGCCGTGAATCTCGGTCGCCGCTGGACCATCGTCATCGCCGTGAGCTCCCATGCCGGCGCTCTAGCTTGCTCGACCGCCCTGCTCTGTTTCAGAAAGAAGACACCCGAGCCGATGGCTCGGGTTGGTTTTTTTTTCTTTTTTTTCTTTTTTCATTCTTTCTTCTGAACCAACCCGAACCAGTCGGTTTAATTCCTTTTCTTTTTTTTTTCTTTTCTTTAAAACCCGTCGTAACAATGTCGTCCGTCATATCAACTATGAACGACTGAGCATTAATTCCGCTCCTATCTCCTTCATCAATGAACATCAACGGCTTAGATCTTCGCAGCGTATGATCTCGGCTCCGAGGTACTTTGGCACTTCAAAACACGCCTAATACGCTCGTCTGCTATCGATTTGCAATTCGCATTTTTAAACCTGTAATAACAAAACCAAACTAAAATTAGACGCATAATAAAAATATGATTCCTTAAATTCTTTAATGCATCTAAAATAGTTAATTAAAGTAAATTAATTATTAATCCCCTAATTATTATCCTAATCACAAATAACCCATTTTATTCATGTTTTATCACAAAAACTACACCAGCATATAGGTAAATAAGGCATATAAATATGTATATTTTATGCTTATCAAATACCCCCAAACCTATATTTTGCTAGTCCCCGAGCAAAACAAACAAAATAAAATCAAACAAAATAAACTAAAGTAAAATAAACTAGAAAAGTAAATGTCACTTTCGTAAGGAACACGATTGCATTGAGCGTATGCAACAAGCCGTTAAACCCATGGAATGCCAGCTCGCCGATATATCGCCGATATATCGGTATTGGACACAAACCGATACACAGATACCATTAAGTATCGGATTTCAGGTTTTTTTCCAAATATCGCCGATATATCGGTTTCGGACCGATATATAGGCCTTTTTTGAAAAAAAAATAATTTTTTTTTTAAAAAAAATTTTCAATTTTTTTTTTTTTGGGAAAAAAAACTTTCATGTTTGTTTTCTATCCTAATATGTATTTTTATGCATATTTTGAAATCTATTCTTTGTTTAAATTAGTATAACTCATTTTAGAAGTTAGATTGTGAAAATATATGGTAAAAAATAGTTTTTGACGACCGATATTTTTTTACACAATATCTCCGATATTTCGTCTCTTAGGCCGACCGATATTTTACCGATATCCGATACGACATTTCATGGTTAAACCTCTAGGTGTCCCTAGTAGGACGAGTTTTGTCTCGTGAGGGTTTACAGCCATGTTACCCATAAACATGTACTAATCAAAACAATCAAACCTATTATCCCTTCAAATGCAAACCACAATGTTTAAGAAAATCAACCACATGTACTTGCATTTATAATCAACTGGAATATAGAAGCCCTCAAGTAAGTGGTTTTATTCTACACCTTCATCTTGAAAATTTCTGCTCAATATGATATGAAATGATAATATAAATAGTAAAAATGTAGAACATTGTAGTAATACACCCTAAATTTCTGTTTTACACATATCCAGTGTTACCCATTAACCAAAGAACATCAGAATTAACATAGTCATCGTAATCTTTAGGTTCATGATAGCACAAATCTGCACGCCTCCTTCGGGTTCAACATTCTAGATTTGAGAGGATAATACACCATAGACTTTTTTTTTATTTTTTATTTATTTTTTCAGCAGGACTGTGTAAGGCCTAACTTCAAGATGCTTAGGATTAGCAATGACTAAGGCCAATGACTCCCAGCACAGTTGGCTTTGGGCATTAGGTTTTAAGAGACCGCTTCGGGCCCGAGCATCAGCCTAAGTTAATCCTATAAAGTCAAGCAGCACTTTTCTTTCTTTTTGTTTTCATCATCATTTTTTTCATCAACATTCATATTTTTCAGCAATCTTATCATGTCCAGGTTGTATTATACTCTCAACCTATTTCCGGTTCCAAGCCCTTGCCAAAGCCAAGTAAATGGTCTATCATGATCTTTTAAGCTCAACAGACAACCACATATCATCCAATGACGATGACTAAAGATATCCCACTGAAGATTAGTATTCAACAAATTTCTAGAGGGTATTACTTTATGTATTAGTGTGTGTAAGTGAGTTTTATTAGCTCAAGCACATGATCCAAGAGGACTGTAACAGAAAGATATGCTCAGTTAAGTGTTTCTATCCTCCAGTATACTTACTCATACTTCCAATGTAAATTAATCTCTTAAAAATTGGAGAATACATCAAGAAGGGATAAACTATCAAAACCTATAAAAATACTAACAAACAACCTAAAAACTAATCAAATATTTTTTATTTTTATTTTTCTATTTTTTTTGTTTTTTTTTTGACAATTTTTTTTTAAAATAAACAATGTTATTCCTATATACCCCCAAACCTAAACTAAACATTGCCCTCAATGTTAAGAATGAAATGAAGGATAAAATAAATAAATAAATAAAATCAAGGATAGATGTTACCTGGAGAACTGCTAATTGCTAGAATCCCATGCGAGTGAAAAGCATCAACAAATAAGAAGATAATAGCAATCACAATATCCAACAAGAAAATATTATCTAATTAAATAAATAACCTAAAATAAAGAAAAAGCTGGGCTGCCTCCCAAGATCGCTAAGTTTCTTGTCTTCAGCCAGACTGAGTGTAAGAGTATTCAATCATGATAAGTGGGACCAGACAGAGGAATACTCTCCACTTCTGATGGAATCAATTCTAGGAATGGCTTAAGTCTTTGACCATTTACTTTAAACACATTACCATTCAATGGATTTTCAATTTCAACAGCTCCATGAGGATAAACAGTTTTAACAATAAATGGACCAATCCATCTCGAACGGAGCTTACCAGGAAATAAATGCAATCTAGAGTTATACAAAAGAACTTTTTGTGAAGGTTCAAAAGTTTTTCGATGAATGTGTTGATCATGCAAAACCTTCATTCGTTCTTTGTAAATTTTTGAATTCATATATGCATCATTCCTTATTTCTTCCAATTCATTTAGTTGAAGCTTACGCACAGAACTGGCATCATCCAAATTGAAATTAAACATCTTTATAGCCCAATATGCCTTGTGCTCCAACTCCACAGGCAAGTGGCAAACTTTTCCATAAATAAGTCTATAAGGAGACATACCAATAGGAGATTTAAATGCTGTACGGTATGCCCAAAGTGCATCTATTAACCGCAGAGACCAATCTTTGCGATTAGGGTTAACCGTTTTCTCTAAAATGTGTTTAATCTCTCTGTTGGCAAGTTCAGCTTGCTCACTTGTTTGTGGGTGATAAGGAGTAGCCACCTTATGTGTAATTCCATATTTTTTCATTAATGCCTCAAAAGGTTTATTGCAGAAGTGAGAACCCCCATCACTTATGATTGCACGGGGTATACCAAACCTTGATAGAACATTTTCTTTCAAAAAGCGTATAACAATTTTATGATCATTAGTTCTACAAGGGATGGCCTCTACCCACTTGGAAACATAGTCAACTACCACTAGGATGTACAAATAGCCAAACGAAGATGGAAATGGGCCCATAAAATCAATACCCCAACAATCAAATACTTCAATCACTAAAATGGGGTTTAAAGGCATCATATTCCGACGGGATATCCCACCAAGCTGTTGACAACATCCACAAGTACGACAATAATCATGAGTATCTTTAAATAGGGTAGGCCAATAAAATCCACATTGTAAAATTTTAGCAGCAATTTTTCTAGCAGAAAAATGACCACCACAAGCTTCTGAATGGTAGAAGGAAATGACACTATGAATTTCATCATTTGGTACACATCTCCTAATAATTTGATCCGGACAATATTTGAAAAGATATGGATCATCCCAAAAGAAATTTCTTACCTCCACCATGAATTTCTTCTTGTCTTGTGTTGTCCAATGAGAAGGAGTTTGACCTGTGACAAGAAAATTAACAATATCAGCTAACCATGGTAAATCAGAAAGAATAAAAAGTTGCTCATCCGGGAAGGTGTCTTTAATTGGAGCAGCCTCATTGGAATCATCCACAGTCAGCCTAGATAAATGATCGGCCACCACATTTTCAACTCCTTTCTTATCTTTAATTGTAATATCAAATTCTTGCAGTAGGAGTATCCAGCGAATCAACCTAGGTTTTGCATCTTTCTTTGATAGAAGATATTTCAAAGCAGCATGATCAGTAAAGATAACAATAGGATATCCTGTCAAGTATGCCCTAAATTTATCCAAAGCAAAGACTATAGCAAGTAATTCCTTTTCTGTTGTTGAATAATTCATCTGAGCATTGTCTAAGGTCTTACTTGCATAGTAAAACATAAGGCTTCTTATCCTTCCTTTGACCCAAAACAGCCCCTACAGTAAAATCACTAGCATCATACATTATCTCAAATGGTAAGGTCCAATCTGGGGGTTGCATAATAGGGGCTGAAGTAAGCATTTCCTTCAGTTTAGCAAAAGCTTTTTTGCAGTCAGCATTCTATTCAAAAATAGTATGCTTAGATAGGAGATTACACAATGGTCTAGAAATATAACTAAAATCTTTGATGAATCTCCTGTAAAACCCTGCATGACCCAAAAATGATCTAATATCTTTAACAGTCTTGGGTGTAGGCAAATGAGTAATTAAATCAATTTTTGACTTATCAACTTCAATTCCCTTCGAGGAAACAATATGACCCAGAACAATTCCTTTAGAGACCATGAAATGACATTTTTCCCAATTAAGCACAAGGTTCTTCTCTTCACACCTGCTCAAAACTTTATGCAAATTAGACAAACAGTCATCAAATGAATCACCAAATACAGAAAAGTCATCCATAAACACTTCAAGATAGCGTTCAACCATATCACTAAAAATACTCAGCATGCATCTTTGAAATGTTGCACATGCATTGCATAAACCAAAGGGCATTCTCCTGTAAGCAAATGTGCCAAAGGGACATGTGAATGTAGTTTTCTCCTGGTCTTCTAATGCAATTTCAATTTGATTGTAACCGGAATAGCCATCTAAGAAACAGTAATATGTGTGGCCAGCTACTCTCTCCAGAACCTGATCTAAAAACGGTAACGGAAAATGGTCTTTCCTAGTGACTGAGTTCAACTTCCTGTAATCAACGCACATTCTCCAGCCAGATGTAACTCGAGTGGGTATTAATTCATTATCAGCATTCTTGACAACTGTTACACCAGATTTCTTAGGCACAACTTGTGTAGGACTAACCCACTTGCTATTAGAAATGGGGTAGATGATCTCCGCATCTAAGAGCTTAAGAACTTCAGCTCTAACCGCCTCTTTCATGTTTGGATTTAACCTACGTTGCATCTCCCTTGACGGTTTGGCATTGTCTTCCAAATAAATCCGATGAGTGCAAATCAAAGGGCTTAGTCCTTTTAAATCAGTAATTGTCCATCTTATTGCACCTTTATGCTTTCTCAAAATATCAAGCAACTTACCCTCTTCGATAAGATTAAGATGAGACGATATTACCACCGGAAGAGTTTCACCATCACCCAAAAATGCATATTTGAGCTCAATTGGTAACTTTTTCAACTCCAATTTCGGTGCTTGAATGCTTGACGGGGTGGGCAATTTGTCACTCAATGGTAGCTCCTCAAACTTGGGTTTCCATCCATTCACTTCCAATACCTGTAGAGAATTCAGCAAAGAACAAATCTCAGCCTTTTCACAATTCACTTTAGACTCATCATATAAAGAATTGACTAAACAAGATTCTAAAAGATCAGAAAAATATGAAACATGAAATTGATCTCTAACAATAGTATCAACCCAATTCATTTGTTGAACATCAGTATCATCCCCTGGTTGTTTGCAAACATTAAATATGTTTAATTCCAAAGTCATATTACCAAATGAAAGTTTCATCACACCATTCCTACAATTAATCAAAGCATTTGAAGTAGCAAGAAATGGGCGACCTAATATGACAGGAATATTTGCACTTGCATTTATAACAGGATGTGTGTCCAAAACAATAAAATCAAGAGGAAAGTAAAATTTGTCTACTTGATCAAGCACATCTTCCACCATTCCCCTTGGAATTTTAACATTAGGATCAGCAAGTTGGAGAGTAATGGTGGTGGGTTTAAGTTCCCCAAGACCTAACTGTGTGTACAATGAATAAGGCAAGAGATTAACACTAGCCCCAAGATCAAGCAAGGCTTGGTTTACCTTAAAGTTCCCAATCACATATGAAATAGTTGGACATCCGGGATCCTTATATTTGTGCGGGCTTTTGTGTTGAATTATAGAACTTACCTGTTCAGTTAAAAATGTTTTTTTCTGCACATTCATCTTACGCTTAATAGTACACAAATCTTTCAAGAACTTAGCATAAGAAGGTACCTGTTTGATTGCATTTAACAATGGAATGTTAATTTTCACCTGCTTAAAAAGTTCAAAAATTTCAACATTTTGGTTCAACTTTTGAGGTGGTTTCAACCTCTGTGGAAAAGGAGCTGGAATAGGACATCTTACATCTTCACTTGACCCAGACTTATCAATTTCCTCGTTATCATGTTTTGATTCATCATTCTCAGAAGTTTTCGGGGTCTTAAGTGGAATTGTTTTGTCAATTTCTTTTCCACTACGAAGAGTGGTAATTGACTTAGCATGTTCCAATTGTGAATAAGAAGATTGTGTGTCCATTATGTGAACTTGCCCCTGTGGGTTGGGTTGGGGTTGAGCAGGAAACCTACCTTTCTCTTGAACAACTAGAGAAGATGTCAATTTGGTGAGAGAGCTCTTTATATCATTAATGGCTTGCGAGGTTTGTTGATTAATGGTAGCTTGCCCTTGCATGAAAGTTTGTAGTGTTTCCTCAAGTGTCTTCCTGTGAGGTGGAACATATAGAATATAACTGGAAGATGCTTGAGGAGGTGGTGTTTGTGCAGCACTATCATTCCTCCAACTAAAGTTGGAGTGATTCCTCCATCCTGGATTGTAAGTGTCTCCATAAGGAGATTGCCTCTTGAAAGGGGTCATGGAATTTGCTTGGTCATGCAACACCTCCTTGAAAACAGGAATAGTAGGGCACTCATTAGTAGGGTGTCCCATGACATCACGAATTCCACAGACCTCTTCTGTAGCAATAGACTTAACAACATTAACTTTCCCTAATTCCATGGCCTTCACCTTCCTAGCCAAAGAGGCTAGCCTCGCACTCAAATTATTTTCCTCCCTAAGATGATGCAGACCCCCACTAGTAGTTGAAGACTTCGGCTTATTAGAAACATCAGAGGGATCAGTGAGATCCCAAGAATCTGAGTCTTCAGCTATTTAATCTAGAAAATCAAAAGCTTCATTAGGGTCTTTATCAAAGAATTCCCCATTACACATTGTGTGCACAAATTGTTTCATTGAGGGCGTCATCCCATCATAGAAGAAACTGATGGTGCGCTACTTCTCATACCCATGATGTGGACAAGAATTTAACAAATCTTTATATCGCTCCCAACATTGATAAAATGATTCATTTTGTTTTTGAGCAAAATTTGTTATTTGTCTTTTCAAAGCATTTGTCCTATGAACTGGGAAAAACTTTTTAAGGAATTCAGTTTGTAGTTCTTTCCAAGTTCCTACTGATCTAGGCTTAAGAGAATTCAGCCAAGTTTTGGCTTTATCCTTCAAGGAAAACGGAAACAATTTTAGCCTGATAATGTCTTCACTATAAGCCTGCTCAAATGTTGCACATACTTCCTCAAATTCCTTTAAATGTAAATAAGGGTTTTCAGAATCTATACCATGGAATTTGGGAAGCAAGTTTATCATTCCAGCCTTAAAAGTGAAGTGATGTGCTTGTAGAGGTAATATAATACACGAAGGTGTACTAGTGCGTGCAGGTTGCAGGTACTCACGCAAGGGCCGCATTGGTGCATCATGTTCATTCTCATTTTCATTAATATCAGGGTTACTACCCTAATCAGCCATATTGTGTGGTGTGTGTGATGGAACAGAGAATTCAAACAAAGGATTCCCAATCAAAATAGCAGAATTATCTCTAACCAATCTTCCACTGGTATCTCTATTCCACGAGTGCATGCACAAGCAACAGAAATTTCAAAGAGAGATATGGAACGAAGTTACCAAATTTAAAGAAAAAATCCAATGAAAAGCTTTTTGTTCCAGATAGCCTCAGAATACTCCAACTGTCCTACAAAATAAGCAGCTAAATTAAACTAAGAATAATTAAAATTAACTAAACTATGCTAGAAAGAAATAAACTAATTAGAAGATTAATCCTAAACTTCACTCCCCAGCAACGGCGCCAAAATTTGATCTAACCCCTAAATAAGTTGACAAATTGTAATATTTACTCGGTAAGTCCAAGGTCGAACCATAGGGAATGATGTAGGATTATTCCAAACTAATCTAATTACTACTTAGCTTAGCAAATTAAAGTTCTTATTATAAAATTTTGTAGAGAAATTATAATTTAATTAACTACTAAAATGACGATTAAAAATTCAATTAAAACTAATTAAAGATAGGAAAGATAATCGATGAGAGATATCAAAGCTTCAAGGATCAATTATTTAATTAATATTGTATGTCTATTTAATTACGCAATTAGATTCAAATAATAATTTGACCTAATCGGAAGATATTTTATTCACGTTCATCATAACCATTAACATAAAAAATATCGATTGAATATTTATCATTAACAAGCTCAGTCAAATAATCACAGGGAATTATAAGCATTCGCCGTACCTTACGTTAACGACAAATCAAATAATTATATAGACTATGACTATTTCCAAAACATCGCATTCAACCAAATAAGCAATAAGTACTTCTTTATAGACGTAGAAATATCAACTAAATAATGTCACCTCTAGCTTTGACAAAAGATTTAGCTATGCATATTCAAGAGAAAAAGAAAAATCAGATTCGGAAGAAATTGCATCGAAGAAAAACACTGTTGCAGTTTTACTATTCACGGGCACTGTTCACAATTTACTGTAGCAAAACACTGTTCACAGCAATGCACTATTCATCGTCTTCCTCAACCCGACCGTGGTACTGTAGCAATTCGCAGGTACTGTTCATCGAAGCAAAAATCCGTCTTTCTTCCTCAAATCACTTCTCTTCTGTCCACCTAGTCTTCCCCCTCTTCGATTTCCTACTCCTCTTCAATTCCGGCCAAAAACACAATGAAATCACGAAAAACACACCCAACAAAAGCTCTGTTTTTTTCGAAACAGAACAGAGAAAACCAGTCCTTTTCGCCCCCAAATCGCCCTCTTTTATAGACTTCGAGATGAGAGTCCTTTTCCTTTCAATTTCTCATTTGGATGAACCCAAATCCATATCCAATCTAAGGACAACTCTGTTTCAAAGAGAGTCCCAAATCATCTCGGTTTCTGATTTCGCCATGAGCACGACTCTTCCTTTTTTCTGTTTGCCGTCGATTCAAGCTCCGCCGTTGTGACGACTGCCAAATCACCGTCTTCGATTGATCGCCGGAATCCAGGGCCACCGCCATCAGCTTCGCCGTCGTGACTCTCATTGGATTCCTCTGTTTCCTCTCGGCCGCCATCGATTGCCTTCATCTTCTGCGCCGGTCGTCGTCAACTGTGCTCGAGATCTGCCGCCATGACCACCGCCGTGAAACCAAAGCCGCCGTGAATCTCGGTCGCCGCTGGACCATCGTCATCGCCGTGAGCTCCCATGCCGGCGCTCTAGCTTGCTCGAGCGCCCTGCTCTGTTTCAGAAAGAAGACACCCGAGCCGATGGCTCGGGTTGTTTTTTTTATTTTTTTTCTTTTTTCATTCTTTCTTCTGAACCGACCCGAACCAGTCGGTTTAATTCCTTTTCTTTTTTTTTCTTTTCTTTAAAACCCGTCGTAACAATGTCGTCCGTCAGATCAACTATGAACGACTGAGCATTAATTCCGCTCCTATCTCCTTCATCAATGAACATCAACGGCTTAGATCTTCGCAGCGCATGATCTCGGCTCCGAGGTACGTTGGCACTTCAAAACATGCCTAATACGCTCGTCTGCTACCGATTTGTAATTCGCATTTTTAAACCTGCAATAACAAAACCAAACTAAAATTAGACGCATAATAAAAATATGATTCCTTAAATTCTTTAATGCATCTAAAATAGTTAATTAGAGTAAATTAATTATTAATCCCCTAATTACTATCCTAATCACAAATAACCCGTTTTATTCATGTTTTATCACAAAAACTACACTAGCATATAGGTAAATAAGGCATATAAATATGTATATTTTATGCTTATCACCCTTCCCCGAGTTTGCATTCTTTTATCCTTCTCTGTTTAGATAAATTTGTGTGTTCGGTGTTTCTATTTTTTTTCTGTGACTGCATGTTGTGCTAGTTGGGGCTATTAGGATTATTAGTTGTTGATATCTAGGGCTGTTGATTGCTAATTGTGGATATTTAGGGTTGTTTCTATGATTTGTGCATGTGTGACAATGTGGTTCGGGTGTTGATGAATGCATGGTGTTGAAATGTCTTCACCTTTTTATGGATTTAGCCATGAGAACCCATATAGGAGCTTTAATGATTATTGTTCTTCACACACACGTAATTCCCCTCCCTATGAAGTGCCCTACCACCCACGACCCTTATATGCTGATACTTACAACCGTGGGTGGGATAATCACTCTAATTTTGGGAGTGGCACATCTTCCATACAATACACAACTCCTTATATGTCGGAACCATATACCCTCTGTTTAAGTCCCATTCATACCCCCGTGGAGTGCCGTTTTGGCCCATAAATACCCTGATTTTATACGCAAATATGTTAATGAAGCCCAAAGTCTTCATAGGTGGGAGGATCATCCTAACAACCCTTGGGAGCAACCAAACCCTGGGCCCACTCTTCATCAGGCCCCTAGACAAGATTTCCTAAGCCCACACCTGCCTTGCCAACCAGCCGCTACTCCTCAGTTTGACCAACCCACTAGACAATCTACCTTAGAAAACCAAATGAGCCAACTGTTAGCCCTTGTAGCTGAGATGGCAGCCGAGATAAAAGCTGAGATAAAAACTGAATGTGAGGAGATGAGAGTTGAAATACGGACCCATGCCCAGATTGTCCATTCTCACACACAGGCTCTTGCAACCATTGAATTACAGTTAGAACAGCTAACACAAGCCATGAATATGAACGAAGAATGCATTTTACCTGTCGAGCCCAATATCCAAAGGGCCAACTTTCTGATGAAGGGATCTGTTTTTCCCCTGACTATGACGTTACATCCCTTCAGAATGCCCAAAGGTTTGACAATGAGCTTGAGTGGGTTTTACATAATGATCAAGAGGGTGTAGAAATTAAAGAAGAAGTGAGTGCATTAATAAAACCCAGTTTTAAACCTTCTTATGTATTTGAGGAGTCACATTCTACGGCACTATCAACAGAACCTTCTATTCCTGAAACACCATTCATACCATGTCTTGACCGATCTGACTCTTTGTTTATTGAAAGTAACTTAAACTATTTTATAGATTGTTTAGTTGAGTCATTAATTGAGGAAGCTTTCCCAATTGGGTTACTAGAAGAGGCCCCTAAGGCCAAAATGGTTGATGTGGGGGAGGAGGTTCCCTTTATTTTAAAATTTTCTGATGACCCTTCTTCATGGTTAATGCAGGGACCCCTCTTTCCAAAGCTTCCTCACCCACCACTCCATCCTTTTATTCCACGATGTGCTCCATACTTAGGTAACAAGGATAGAAGTGTGTGGTACAATCATTTAATTGATCCAGGTTGATGACTTGATAATCTGGACCCTGCACAAGACCGTGGCTCAGTCTGGCTGAAGACGTTAAACTTAGCGCTTGATGGGAGGCAACCCACGTATTCAGGTGTATTCTCTCTTTTTCTTATTTTCTTTGTTATATGATCATTGTTATTTTTTCTATTGTGTTCACATTGAGGACAATGTTCATAATAGGTTTGGGGGAGGGAATATTGCTTGCATATAAAAAAAAATAAAAAATTGAAAAAATCATAAAAATTATAATTAGTTTTTAAGTTGTTTTTTTAGTATTTTTCTTAGGTTTTGATAGTTTATCCCGTAATGATGCATGTTACAATTCTTAGGAGATTAATTGACATTGGAAGTGTGAGTAAGTATACTAGAGGATAGATACACTTAACTAAGCGTATCTTTCTATTACAGTCCTCTTGGAACAAGTGCTTGAACTAAGAAAATTCACTTATACACACATTAGTACATAAAGTAATGCCATCTAGAGATTTGTTAAATGCTAATTTACAGTGGGATGTCTTTAGTCAAGTCATTGGATGATGTGTAGTTATCTGTTGAGTTTAAAAGATCATGATAGACTATTTACTTGGCTATGGCAAGGGATTGGAACCATAGGTTGAGAGTATAATACAGTATGGACAAAATAAAAATGTGCTGAAAAATGAATGTTGAAAATGAAAATGAAAAAAAAATGAAAAAAAAAATGAAAGAAAGGGGTTGCTTGACTTTATAGGATTAACTTAGGCTGATGCTCGGGCTTGAAGCGGTCTCTTAAAACCTAATGCCCTAAGCCAAACTGGCTGGGAATCATTGGCCTGAGTCATTGCTAAACCTAAGCATCTTGAAGTCAGGCCTTACACAGTCCTAGCGAAAAAAAAAAAGAAAAAAAAGTCTACGGTGTATTATCCTCTCAAATCTAGAATGTTGGACCCGAAAGAGGCGCGCAGATCTGTGCTATCATGAACCTAAAGATTACGATGACTATGTAGATTCTGATGTTCTTTGGTTAATGGGTAACACTAGATCTGTATAAACAGAAATTTAGAATGTATTGCTACAATGTTCTACACTTTTACTATTTACATTATCATGTTATATTATAATGAGCAGAAATTTCCAAGATGAAAGTGTGGAATAAAACCACTTACTTGAGGGCTTCTATATTCCTGTTGATTATGAACCAAGTACATGTGGTTAATTCTCTTAAGCATTGTAGTTTGTATTTGTCGGGATAATAGGTTTGCTTGTTTTGCACTGTTTTTATTTTATTTTTGTTTTGTTTGAACTTAGGTTAATTAGGTTTATAAATACATGTTTGTGGATAGCATGGCTGCAAACCCTCACGACACAACACTCGTCCTACTAGGGCCACCTAGAGGTTTAACGGCTTGTTGCATACGCTCAATGCAATCGTGTTCCCTACGAAAGTGGTGTCTACTTTTATGCATTAGTTCCTTTAGTTGATTGTTTAATTTGATGTTGTTTTGTTTTATTTTGCTAGGGACTAGCAAAATGTAGGTTTGGGGGTGTGATCTACTCATGAAATATGCATTTTATTATCTCATAAACTTATGTTTATGCTAGTGTTTGATTAGAATTACTACTACTTTAATATAGTTTTTGGTTTTTGTAGGAAACAAAAGTAAAACGCAGAAATGGGATGAAATGCGACTCTAATGATTGAATATTCATAACTTCGATTGCATATCTCTGATGGGACTGATTTAAGCTTCATATTCACGAAGCCAGCTTTCCAACGCCACTGACTGTTCGCAATTCGGAGTTCTGAGCAAAAAATTATGATCATTTGAAATATAGCACGCGAAAGAGGCAAGATTAAAAAGAAGAACCGTCAAGATGAGATTGGATGGATGAGATCGATACAACGGGTTTTTGTTTAAAAAAAAGAAAAAAATATGAACTGAACCGGTTCCATTCTGATCCAGTTCGGTTCAGTTAAAAGAAAAAAAAAAGAGAAACCCGGCCCGAGCCAAAGTTCAGGCCTTTCGTCCAGAATAGAGGCACTCGAGCTCTGCTCGAGCACCGGTGAAGAACGCCGGCGAAGGAGCTATGGGCGAGTGCCAGTGTCGGCTGAGCTCCGGCGGCGAGGACGACGGCAAAGATGACGACGGCGGAAAAGAACAGCAACCGTGTTTCATCGGAAAAACAAAATAGATAGAGACATGCTGAAAATGGAAAGTTTAAAGTTTGAATTCAATTTGGAAATGGAAAGCGTTGGATTTGAAGATCGATTCGACTTCAAAACGGACTTGGATTGTGTTCCATTTGGGACGGGATTGGTGCCTCTAAAAACAGAAAAAAAAAAACAGAGCTTGAGGGAGGATTTTCTGGCCGGAAAAAGAACAGAGCTTCACGGAGATAATTTCCGCCGGATAGCAGAGGCTTTCCGGCGTGTTTTTGGCCAGAAAAGGAGGGGGAAGTGGAAGCAGATGACCGGATGAGAAAAGGAGGAAGAAAAGGTGTGATTTTGGACTGCTACAGTAACTTCCGCCATTTGCTACAGTAACTGGCTGAAGGGAGAATACAATGAATAGTACCTGTGTGTGAACAGTATTGCTACAGTGATTTTGAATAGTATTTTCCGGTGAATAGTAAATGATGACTCCTTCAAATCAATAGCGTTCTCCTTGTCCGATGGCCGGCTAAATCCTTGTCCAAGGTGTAGATGAAACCCGAGTAAATTGGTTGTATCGTTTTCTTTATCTCAATCTTAACTTTTACCTTAATTGGTGTATGGATCTTATTATAGAATCACTGTTAATTTATTGAGGTTTATTCTATGTGCTCGAGAGAGGCTAGAGTGAATTCTTGTTAATTTCAATCCGAGGAATACTTGCGTGTCCGAGAGGAACGTAACTAGACTAAGGTGTTATAAAGAAATAAGGTTTCATTGATTTATGCTCGAGAGAGATAGATCACAGTTCCATGATTTAATTGATTTATGTGTTACGTCCGAGAGAAGAGCACGATATTTTGAATTGACAAGTATATGTCCGAGAGGAATATGCTAGCCAATTAGGAATTTATTCAAAAGAGAGAGAGAGACGATAAGCTGGTTTGTTTTGTGGTGGATTCAAAGCCTTGACACTTCTCCATATTCGTTTAATTAGTTAAAGTTTACTGCTTTCTTAGATTAAATTAAAAATTGCAACTTTCTTTCATTTGAATTTGGTAAGATTATTCATCCATCCCTGAGGTTCGACAACCTTTTAATACTCACTGTAGTACAATTGCCTTGTGCACTTGCAAGGGTTTAATTTTAAACGATCAGATAGCGATAAGGCCGGACATTAGCGGGCGAGGCACCTGGGATGATCAGAATCTGATGGTCGTGTCGCCGCGTCAATGGGAGAACTGTTGGCTCCGAGAGCCTGTCCTCGTGCTCAGCCAGAAAAGTAAGCATGTCCTCCGGCAGGTCATCCTGGCCCACATCCACTGTTGCATGCTGCTGAAGGAAGAATCCTTGGGTTGTGAATCGGAAGAGGGAACTAACCGCCTTGGCAGGAGCCCAACTGCGACCCCATCCCCAATCAGCACATCGAATGGCTTCGAGTCGACACATAACATCCCAACCATTCTGCCACTTTGTCATTGATGAAATTGTGGGTTGAGCCACTGTCGATTAGGATGGCCACCTATTGCTGTTTGAGGTAACCTTGGACGCGCATGGTCCGTGGGATGAAGGCTCCTTAGAAAGCGTGCACAAAGATCTCCAGCTGCACGCTCTCATAAGGGGACGACACCTCACCCGACAAAGCAAAATCCTCGTCGTCATCCTCCTCGATGAGCAGACTTCTGTGGACGGAACAATGATGGTCAGGTACGAACTTCTCATAGCATTTAAAGCATAAGCCTTTAGCGTGCCTCTCATCCATTTGGGCCAGGGTAAGGCGATGGACTAAAGGGCCAGTAGGGCTAGAGGAAGTTGTTCGGCTGGGGTTGAGCCTGACGCTAGTTGAGGGGCCGGTGCTAGGCTGGTGGGAGGCCGTAGGGCAGAGCAAATTCGGCCTCCACAGCATTGTCGGGCAAGCTTCTCCTCTTCAATTCTTGCATGACGTACGACCTCCCGCATTGAAGTACAAGGAAAATGGCACATCTCATCTGAAATATCTGGTTTGAGCCCTCTCTTGAAGGTGTCTACTAAGGCCTTCATTGGCCAATCTGGCAGACGGTTAGCGATCTTCATAAATTTAGAGTATATGCTCACACTGTGGTAGTCTGGCGTAGGGTAGAGAGCATCTCGTTGAAATCCTGGAACTCATTTGGACCAAACTGGACGCATAGTTCGTCGACAAAAGAGGCCCAGGACGGAAAGTGGACCTCCTTCTCAAAACTCTGGTACCAAACCGAGGCATCGCCGTCTAGATGGAAGGTGGCTATGCACAGTCGTTTAGCCTCGGAGTGCCTTCCCTGGTAGGCAAAGAACTTCTCCACCTTATAGAGCCATTCCACCGGATCCTCATCGCCATTGTAGCATGGGAACTGTAGGTGAGCCAATCAAGGCTCGGCCCTTCCCCGTTGTCCTCCACGATGTCCAGGGTACTCTTCCCAGTCGTCCTCGAACTCATGCAACAGGTTTCGGGGATCCATAGTCATTGAGTCATTTGCCCGAACACCTGGCGTGCCTCGTGCGCCAAAGCCTGTTCGCCCCCCTTCCCTTGTCTGATTGAAGGTGCCAAAATGAACCCAATGTGGAGGAGGGTGTGTTGTTGTCGCAAATGACTCTTGGCCTCCTGAAACGTGGGAGCCTAGTGGCTGGGAGGGCTTGCCCATCTCCGTTGAGGCTTGTGGCGGTGTGGGCAGGATGGTCGTGGCAGGTGTGGCTTGGAGCTTGGCAACTGCGACAGTGAGCTATTGAATCTGGTTTGTCATCGCTGCGAACATGGATTTCATCTCAGCATTAGACAGATCGGCCGTTGGCTTTGAGCTATCATCCACGTTTGCCGTCTCTGTCTCATGCTGCGTCTCGGGGGCCGTGGCCGGCTACTGCGAGATGCCATGGCAGATCGTATTGGCTCTGATACCAATGTTGTGCTCCGTTAGGAACACAAAGGTACCAAGCTTTGATAAATGAAAAAGAGGGAAATTGAGGGAGGAAGAAGATAACTTTTCTATTGCATAATCTAAAACAAAGGAGAAAGACCTCTTATAAAGAAGGGGGTGCTCATCCCAAGGAAACGTGCCAGCTAGTGGCCCACTGATGGGCCACGATTTCTGGCCATGAACCAGTCCATTACAATATTCAGTTCCCAATCATGCCTTATTACAAATTATTGATTTATACAGAAAAGTAAAGTCCTAATATGGTTGTGCTGGCGTACACAACAACATGATAGCCCCAGCTATCATGTCATCGATTACATGAAAGCAAAGTAACTACCCATTTTAGTGGGACACTCTTTAACGAAACATATCTCCTTCATTTCTAGTCCTTTTTTTCCCATTTTTTTGTTTTTCCTTATTTTTAATGTTCTTTCTGACCATCATAATATCCTAATGATTTTGATATAATATCAAAAAAATGCCACAAAATCCAACTTTCTTTCACTTGAATTTGGTAAGATTATTCATCCATCCCTGAGGTTTGACAACCCTTTAATACTCACTGTAGTACAATTGCCTTGTACACTTGCAAGGGTTTAATTTTAAACGATCAAGTTTTTGGCGCCGTTGCCGGGGACGGAAGCCAATAGTTAGTGAGTCGTAGCTTAGATTATTTGTCAGTAGCTTAATTTGTGTTTTTCTTTCTTTTAACGCTCTTTCTTATGATGATAATATCATAAAGATGTTGAGACACTACATCTATTTATCGTGGATTTTACGGTTTTTTGATATAATATCAAGATCATTATGATATTATGATGGTTAAAAAGAGCATTAAAAATAATGAAGAAAAAAAATGGGCACATGTAACCGATTACATGATAGCTGGGGCTATCGTGTATTCGATTACACGATAGGCGGGGCTATCGTGCTATTGTGTAATCAAATACACAATAGCTATTTTAGTAAGACAAACTTCAATGATGAATATCTCTCACATTTCTGATCTATTTTCGGTTATTTTTTTTCATTCTTCCTTATTTTTAGTACTATTTCTTATAATAATGACATCATAAAGATGTTGAAACACTGCATGTTATTTATCGTGGATTTTGCTGCATTTTTTCGATATGATATCAAGATCATTAGGATCTCATGATGATTAGAAATAGCATTAAAAATAAGAAAGAAAAAGGGCAAAAATAGACTAGAAATGAAAGAGATATGATTCGTTGAAGTTTGTCCTACTAAAATGGGTGATTACACGATAACATACCCCAACTATCGTGTAATCGAATGCACGATAGTTATTTTAGTGGAACAAACTTCAACAATGCATTTCTCCCCCATTTCTGATCTATTTTTTTTCTATTTATTATTTCTTATTTTTAGTTATCTTTTTTATAATGATAATATTATAAAGATGTTGAGACACTGCATACTATTTATAGTGGATTTTGTTGTATTTTTTTAGATATGATATCAAGATCATTAGGAT
Source organism: Houttuynia cordata (assembly GCA_039654745.1). Lineage (NCBI taxonomy): Eukaryota > Viridiplantae > Streptophyta > Magnoliopsida > Piperales > Saururaceae > Houttuynia > Houttuynia cordata. The sequence continues at coordinate 35,565,097 of CM077502.1, forward strand.
ATCATGATGATCAGAAAGTGCATTAAAAATAAGGAAGAATAAAAAAAATGGGCAAAAATAAACTAGAAATGAATGAGATATTAGTCGTTGAAGTGTAAAACTTAAAACTAGGTAATATGGAAATAGAAATGTTACAGAAATGTTTTAGGGTTAGGGTTGAGGAGGGAAAAATAGGAAGTTCAGGTGTCAAAGCTAGGTTATATGGGATGAGCCCAAAAAAATTAGGTAATATGGCAATCCGGCCTCATTGGCTAGGTAATATGAAAAAACCTTTAGTAGATCGTGAATCCGTGTGGTTCTAAAAAGTCAAGAACCAAATGAAAATCACTGGGTGAGATGATAATCATTTTCTTTAAAATAAATTTATTTCAACAAGCCGCCATCAATGTGGCCAAGGCAGTCAGTGAACCCGGTATTGCATGATCATTGTGTACTATCCAAGGAATTCTATATCAGTGATATATCGATATCGGGCCCCACCCGATAAAATGAGACGGGTAAATATCATTTTTTCTATTTTTCAAATATCGCCGATATATCAGTCTCATGATATATCGTCATTTAAAAAAAATGTTTTAAAAAAAATTGGGAAAAAAAATTTTCTTTGAAAAAAAAACAACTTTCCCTATTGTTTCCCATCCTAATATGCATATTTTGAAATCTATGCTTTGTTTAAATTAGTATAACTCATTTTAGAAGTTAGATTGTGAAAATATATAGTAAAAACTAGTTTTCGACCACCGATATTTTTTTTTACAAATATCTTTGATATATCTCCAACATTTTGTCTCTTAGTCCTACCGATATTTTACCGATATTCGATACAGGATTCCTTGTACTACCCAGTTTCCAAAGGCTGAACAGTCAGACTTCATAATTTTTTCTCTTTCATATAAATGCAACTGCACAAGTAAAGAACTGAACTCAATAGATACATCCTTAAACAGCTAGCCAAATGCATGAATGACCTTCGACTAACTGCCCACAAGGAACACTACAAAGTGCACATGAGACTTTCAGAAATGTACAGTGACAACTTAACCAATGATTTCTGGATGAATCAAGCTCGTGTAGCATCCTTTCAAAATACAGATCCGTAAGTTGTTGTCAACGATTGCTTACAATAGAACATCTGAACATGATGATCACCTCAATTGTTGGCTTGCATTAGTTTATCTTACCATATGGACAGTCCTCAAGCTTCTCCATGTGCGTTACAAAAATTAAAAGTCGGACAACAAAAGCACTCAGATTAATGCTTGCAGCCATGGAAGGGAGAAAATTTCAACAAATGTCGCAAGATTTTCACCCAGTCCTTTTTGTCATCCACCTATGCGTGCATGTACATTTTAACTCAGAACACTGATAGCCAGCAAAATTTTCATTACAACCATTAAGTCAACAGAAAACACATAGAATGCAACATAGAAAAAGAAAAGAAACATCTGTGCGCATTGGAAAATCCTACGGGTCTCCAACCCAGTCTTTTGTTGTGTCATCCACCTACGTGGATTTGACATGGCTTGTCTGGCTTCTAACGATTGAGAACAGGAGGCACAAGGAGGACCATCGTGATGGAACTGTAATGAACGTGGAGTACAATCACAATAATACACTCAATAAAGTAGTTTCAACATGGTAGCAATAAAGTAGAATCTCCAACTAAATTTAGCATGAGTCCCCCTATAATAGCAGTGATGCTGATTAATACGTCATTTTAAAAGTGTACTTTGACAGTCCATTGAAAGAAAACTTGCTACCTATTGAGGTGCTCCATTAATATGAGGGCTTCAAATGAAGAATAATCGAAGTTCAAACTTTCCTGCATGGCTCCGCCAGCGCCAAGTTGTTCATCTTCCTCAAAATCAAATGCACTCACAGAGTAAAATAAAACAACGTAGCACAGTTTAGTAAAAGATGCTAAGAGGCTACATTGACAGTGAATATAATTGAAGCAGCACAAAAATAACACAAATTGACAAGTGCGCGACATTACTACAAGAGGATACTATGATATAAAGAAAACAGCAAAATAAAGCAAGCACATGTCAAATGAACGATTGTAACCTATGCTATTTCTCATATACTACTACTTACATACACAGCTATTGTTCATGAATTGCTCACCACATTCTTTCAGCTCTTCTTCTGAAAAAGAAAGTGAGACAGCATGATCAATATCTTCTCCCAATGTCAATCATGCCATACTCTTTTTCTACAAAAATATAATAAGATTAGAAAGTTAAAGAACCAAGATTACTAATTTTTAAGGCAATAAATAGGGGATACAGAAAGAGAGGATGAAAAAACAATAGTGTATTTTCATATTAAGAGGGAAATTCAGAAGCATACCTTCTCATGTCTCCATATTTACTGCCCATGTGGGGGATGTTGATAGCGAACAACACGTGAAGGAGGAGAAATAGAGGGGAAAGAGGGATAAAATGGATAAATTTCTCTGGAATCACTACCAGAGATTACCGCCATAATCAACATCAGACGGTGGACCATAGCATCGGCACCATGGCTATTTAGCATCATCATCGAACAAATAGTCTCAATCAACAGGGAACTACGTAGGGTTTTTTTTTTCAAATTATTGTCTTTCTTTTTCATTGATGTTAAAGGCTTTTAAATAGGCTTATTACAAAAATAATTCTACTTTATGAAAGAAATATAAACTAACTTAAAATTTGCCTAAAATAAAAAGCAGGAATAAATCCTATTCTAATTAGAATTTTCTAACAAACAACTTCAATGGAAACTGCAAGTATAGATTGCCCAGGCCTCACCATGGAAGGAAAAATACCACCAGGATCAATTGGAAAAGTGTGCGGCAAAGAAAACCTCTGCCCTGAGGGAAAATCTACCAACACAGAGAAGCTGCCATGGCATGTGTGTGCCAAGAAGCATGCTGGAAGATAGATTCACGGCTGGAAAGGGAAGAACATTCACATATGGTCCCACGTTTGGTTCTGTCGGCTTGTGGGTAGCAACTATGTGAGGCGTCAGGGGTTGGCTGGCTTGGCATAATGATAGGGGCTGATTGGACTGGAAGGATTGAAACTAGTGCTAATGACTCGACCACAATTGTTTCCCTGGCAGAGTGTCGGCATCTAGCTGTACACTTTCTTCAGCAAGAGCACCATCAATTTGGCTTTTGCATAAGACAACTAACGCTGAGCCGTAGGATCGGACTGCTTGTCTGGGTTGCTGGGTGTCAACAATAGGTTTGCAGTCAGCTCCAACGATTGCATATGAACAGCTTGCGCTCGTCGCACATCAATCATCTTATGTTCCAATCTCGTAACTTCTTCAAGTTGGGCTTTGATGTCACCAAGAGCGGCTTTGAATCCATTAACTTCATATCTGTATTGAACAAGGGAGTGAGTTCACAGATCCATGTTCTTAAGTTGCAGGTTTTTGCATGGGCCACCAAACTGATAGTGTTCAACATGTGAAGGAGGAGAAATGGAGGGAAAAGAGGGATAAATTTTGCTAGAATTACCATCAGAGGTTACCGCTGGAATCAACACCGAACAGTGGACCATGGCATCAGCACCATGGCTGTTCAGCATCATCACTGCCCAAAGAGTCTCAATCAACATAGAACTATGCAGTATTTTTTCTTCATATTGTTGTCTTTCTTTTTCCTTGATGTGAAGGCCTTTAAATAGGCTTATTATAAAGATAGTTCTACTTTAGGAAGGAAATATAAATCAACTTAAAATTTACCTAAAATAAAAAATGAGAATAAATCCTTTTCTAATTAGAATTCTCTAACAAGCAACTTTCATATAAAACTCATAAATAAACTAAAAAATTTCTACAATTAATAATATTCTATATGATGACTGCATCATATTCCCGTTTATTAGAATGACAATAACCCAAAAAATTGTCATTACCAAAACCATATTTTTAGATACATTTGCCGCATGAAATCTTATAGTTTAACTTAAAAATCATTTTTCAATCATCTTAGAATATCACTTGAAAATATCATCAAATACTCCTTCCCTCCTGAAATACCCACTTTTTAAGGATGTGGCAGGTATTTCAGGACGGAGGGAGTATATCATAAGTAAAAAACTATTAAAATTACGTTTTCCATGCTTACAAAAAAAATAATCCAGAAAGCATAAAAATTCAAGATAATTACTGAATGTTTTAGCGCAGACATCAAATGTTGGGAAAAGGTGCTTCTCGATTATGAATGATTATTAACGGTTGAAAGTTTAACTATCAACAAGTAAGTCACTCAAAACATTGAATTCACGAACTAAAGCATTCATTCCCTAATAACATACAATAGAACTGCTGCAACATACATTTATTCTCTAATATTATGTCTATACTAATAACAAAGAGCAAAGCTACATCATAAACGTGAAATTCTAGAGTTTAAAGTAATATACAGCAGATGTAAATGATCAAAACTTGTGCATTCCTGCAAAAAGTCCTAGTAAGAGTGAAAATTTTCCAAACGACCATATAATGACACTCTAAGTTTCTTTGCAACCAAGAACATCTGGCTTAATACATGGAAAAGAAATAAGAAAGAGATCTTCAATTGATAGACCAAAAAATAGATAAGAAAAAACTATCAATAAATGACATCATATAACAATTACCATAGGGATAAACAAAAAGGCATCCCATCATATGAAAAAATATTGTTGTGAACGTCAAGCCCAGGACGTCAGCACGCACACGTCACATGAACGGATATCACGCTGGATAATTGATTGGGCTTTATTAGGACATTAGATTTGCTTTGAGTATCTGTTTAATTGAATAATAGATATAATCCAGGCCCGTTAGTGGCCCAATTAGTGGTGTGTCCCCCTGGGAAACCGCGCCACCTTCTCCCTTTATAAGGAGGTCATCCTCCTCAGTTTAGGTTATGCAATAAAGAAACTGCTTTTCCTTTACCTTTTTCTTTGGTCTTCCTCCCTTTCTTCGGCCATGATACCCGGTCCTGTTTGTGTCCCATGCTGGCACACAACATTAGTATCAGAGAGGGTTGTTCCTTACCGGCCATGCGGGGAAGCAAAGGATCCTTACCGGCCATGCAAGAGAGCCGCCTGGTTTTCCTCCCAGCCGGAATGGGACTCACCTCCACCGCCACTGGCTCCGTTGTCTGGCACCGCCGCCTGGTACCCCTCCCAGCCGCAGTGGGGCTACCCACAGCCATCGCCACCATTAGTTTCGCGAAGGAACTCACATCACCACCATCCCTGTCAAAACCCCGGTCCTTCTAAATTTCCTCAGATCGCCACGATTGTTTGTGCCAGAAAATGGGTCGACTCCCCGTATGTCGATCTGGCGACCCGGCCCTGCTGGGGCATCGATCCATCTCTTCCCATGTACTTCCTGCCACCGCCGCCGGCAACCCCGGTTCCGTCTTCTCCTGCGGTCCCAAATCCTTCGATGGTCAGAAGAGTTCCTTGAAGACAGCAAATCAAGGGTATCAGGAGCGTCAACACTCACCTCCCTCGACGACGTATTCCTGGGTGACGCTGTGACCGCTGTGGTCCAACCCTCTGCTGTCGGCCATGACCGCTCCTCCACCGCAGCCCCCAAGCAACCTGCCCACGAGACCAAGGTTCCGTCATTTGAAGATTGCATGTTTCCCGACACCGACGACGCGAATTCCACCGTTCAGATGATGGTCCTACCGTTGACGGCTCCGGTCAAGATGGATGTGGATGACGTAGAAGAGGAGGAGGACGACGACGTACTTGCCGACGATGTCGATTGAGTGGTTCCCATATCCATCGCCCTGTCTCCTTCCTCCAATGGCATTCCCATTGTTCAAGCCAACTACCATTCGGATTCCGCCATCGTTGCCCCGGTCGACATCTCCACAGCCGCCTCCGCCTCCACTGGACCAACCTTCCACGGCCACTGTTGCGAACCACCGCCGGGCTATCGACCTATTTCCGGACGATGCTGCAAATGTCTAACTTTTCTCTCGGCCTGCAAAAGCTCGCCTTTTCCTACAAGGTGCTGCCGTCTCCGCCTCCAGTCCCTTCTGTCGACTCCTCCGACGACGTCGACTCCATGGGTGCTCACTGCCGTGACAAACACCGGAGTTTGTTGTCTGGTGGTGAGGCTGGGTGGTTTGATCACGCATTGAGACTGTGCGATGAAATGTCCAAGTGGAAAATGGCCACTCAGGCTTCCACTAAGGTCTACAAATCTGTGGCTTCAAGGTGCTCTCAACAGCATTTAGAGGTAAGAATTGGAAGGAATGCTCTTTTGGCTGTTATTCCGCACCCAATTACATGTTTCAACGCTGCAAGATACAACCAGAAACAAGTTTTCAGACTTTTTTCAGACTCAAATTTGATTTTAGTTGAGTGGCTAAACAGCGTGCGTCATGAAAGTGGAGAGAGATGGGAGTTTAATCGCTACAAGAGTTCCAACCAGATCTTCCTTGAAGGAAATCAGCTTCTGTTTCTTGATTCGGTGTTACTTGAGCAAGGACCCTTTAGCAGAATTGCTGAAAGGATGCAAGATTGCCAAGTCGTTGCAATGGTTATACTCTTTGGGCCAAATTTAAAGCATGTACAAGACCTACTTGCTCAAAATGTAAAGGACATGATGTCTGAGCAGTTTTATGCACCAGGCCGCACTTCAGTTGGACATCATAAGCAATCAGTAAATGGATTACTGAAACAAGACATGATCAGAGTTGGTGTTCTTGCTGCAGTTGTAATTGGTATGCCCATGCACACCCTTACTGTTGTTTTCTTCCTGGATGGTCCAGTTCCACTAAACCGTACGCATATCCCCTGCAAGGCTTCATCATGTGTCAGCACTGTTTCCTCACTTGGCACAGTTGTTGGTGTTGCGGGAGAACCAATGGTTGAACCCATAGCTGCTGATCAGGATTATTCTGCTGCAGTTGAAGTATTCCCGCAGATTTTAGACTCAAACCACGATGCTTGGGAGTCTTTTTTGGGTTATTTAGGATGTCTCCTGGAGGTTGATTGTTCAGTGAATTCTATCACTGCATTTGATTTAAGAAAGGCATCACACTTGCTCGATGATGTGTTTGCCTCTCGAATGGAGGGTGCATCACATTTCGTTGGAAAACTCCTCGCTAATTCCGATAGTGAGTCTGTTAGAGGCCCCCACTTGGCCAGGCTTGAACTAGCGAAGCATTGTCTTTTATACAGAAAGATTGTTGATGGCAGGTTAATATCAAATGGTGTTTTGGAGTTTTCTTCCAGGTTTGGTCACTTGCCTTCCTTGTCATCCAAGGTTGAACTCTATTTGCAAGTTCTCACTGCTTCCCAAATGACAGATTTGTTGAATGCGATAGCAAAATTTTTTAAATCTTACTCGGTGTCTGCAATAAAAAAGTAGCACTTGGCATCATTTATCTATTCATGATTTAGAAATTATAGCATCAGAGCTGGTGGAGTTGTATTGTAAGAGCCTTCCCTTATCAAAGAACCTGGATCTACAAGAAAATATGCAGGATGAAGAGCTTCTTTCCATGGCGCGCAATTTGCTTGTTCTGCTGTATTATCGTACAAAAGATCCTGGCTATTTATTGGAAGTTGGAACTGGTATAGCAGAATTTTTAGCGCTGGAAGAAGTTGTCCTTGATAAACTCAGAGGAGCAATCACAGCCATCTCCTATTTCCTTAGTGCTTCATGGGCTGCTACAGGAGAAGCAAACCGAGAAGATGTTGTTTGGGATCGAAAGGCTAAAGAGTTTATGTGTTGCTGATATGTTGGAGTTTGCATGAGGCATATCTCCGTGGGTGCATGGATTCCAAATGCAATGCTTTGTCGATTTAATACTGGTGAAGAGACAACAACGAAACTAGCTTTCTCAATGGACACTTCCTTGTCACTCTCCGCAAATTATCTTTACAGGCTTGGTGTACCTTTCGAGTTGTTCATTCCTCAACCAGTTGATCCTTACAGTCCATATGGACCCTCACCGGAGATTCTGATTGCGTGGCGTAGTAAATCGCTGGAGAATGCTACTTGGGAGTTGGAAGAAGACACAATGACTCGTTTCTGGATTGGTCGCCTTGAGGTCAAGGCGATAGCGGAGCGTGGTAGATTGTTGTGAACGTCAAGCCCAGGACGTTAGCACGCACACGTCACATGAACGGATATCATGCTGGATAATTGATTGAGCTTTATTAGGATATTAGATTTGCTTTGAGTATCTGTTTGATTGAATAATGGATGTAATCCAGGCCCGTTAGTGGCCCAATTAGTGGCGTGTCCTCCTGGGAAACCGCGCCACCTTCTCCCTTTATAAGGAGGTCATCCTCCTCAGTTTAGGTTATGCAATAAAGAAACTGCTTTTCCTTTACCTTTTTCTCTGGTCTTCCTCCCTTTCTCCGGCCATGATACCTGGCCCTGTTCGTGTCCCATGCTGGGACACAACAAATATATACTTGAAAAGAGCATGTCTTGTTTCACTAGAAAAATTTGTTCATGCCACAGTTGTCAATATTCTTCTAAAGAAATCAGCTGCCATATAAAAAGAGTGGCTCAAAATGGAACAGATTTCGATACAAAAGAATTAGAAGCAAACGACATATTACTAAGCTGTCTGTTTCTTTTAGATCTTTCACATAAACAATGCAGTAGATTTTAACAACCAACAGTTCTATTACTCAATTCAAGGATGAGAGCGCATCTGAAGAGAGTTCTTTTTCTGTGATCATTTTCCACTTCTTAATTTCGCTAATTTTTTAAACTATTCAAAGATATAAAAAATCAATTCACTCACAGATCCATCTTAAAGAAACCAGTAGCAATTTCTCAATTCAATGATATTCAAGAGCATTTTCAGAACAAATGCAAGAAACAAACAGCAATTTCTCAGAGAGTTTATTAATCAAATTTTAGGCAGCCATAAAAAGGTTCCCAGAGCAGGTTTATACAAGGATATCCACACTCCATATTTCAGATATGTACATAAATTTGTGATACATACTTCCCAACTCATCTGTAATGATTATATTACTGATTTACTGTCACGCCTCAGGAGATCTAACCTCGATCGGAGTGCGGAAGCCTTCAAAGATATTAACATCTCGAGGCCGAGACCCCGGGCACGCTACCGATCAGTAAAAAATACCACCAATTACCTCATCTCGAAAGGATGCGTAATCGATCATCCCACAGTTCAGTGTGTACAGTATTCAAACATCATTAATAAATATGAAATGAACCTACTTAGTTTTATTACAACAAAAAGATTTAGCAAAGTCAATAAAATAGAATATCAGGTTTATGGCACACATCGACCAACCAAATTATAAAGTTTAAATCAACTAAACTTATAATAGAAAAATCTCTAATCTTTTCACGACGTCATCAATCACCTTCCTGCTACTGCAAACGTCCTGTCTCAGTTCTCTTTCGCACCTACACGAGAGGATGCATGCATACTTCATAGAAATACTCAGTAGGATGTAAAAACTCACAGAAATAAATTAAGCAGTATGTAGAGAAATATATGACAAATGAATCAGTTGATACTCAATGATATCTGGACTGAACATAAGGTGATTTTACCTGACAAAAAAGGTCAGCCAACAACGGTCCCCGACTCACAAGTATTGGGAAAGAATAATAAATAATCAGACTCCGAACAATCAGTGTAAGGAGAAAATAATCACAATCAAGACTCTGAACATCGCACGTGTAGGGAGAATATAAACATTCATAATACCTCTAGGCATCTAAAGTGCAAAGAGATTAAATTTCTGCTCGCTGAATATACCAACCATGTGGCTACTTAGCAGAATCACCCTAGAGGTTCTCTCCCATCAGTGCTTACGGACATTGTCACGCCCCAAAATTTTAGACCCCGATTAGAGCACGAAAGCAACCAATCAAATACAGTCATGAGGTCAAAAACCTGAAGCGTGACTGAATACTAGATCGATCTCAACCCGATTATTAAATTGGAATGTACAAGATCAATATGACAAACCAATATCCAAGTATTCAATATTAACATACTATTGCCAAAAAGAAAACTGTTTAGTCTATTACAACAATTAAAATAGTCAAAAATTCAAAAATATCAAATTCCAGGCATATATGCCACCCAATCTATAAAAGTCAATCATAAATAAAATTTAAAGTAGTCTTCTAATCCAAGCTTTAGCAGTCCATAGCAGCTCCAGAAATCTTTACCTGCTCAGCTTCACTATCTTTTAATTCCTGCATCAGATGATGCATGAGTATTCCGAAGGAAATACCCAATAGGATGCCAAAACCCCACAGATAAAAGGATTAAAAAACATATAGGCATAAAGTTTTAGTGAAGAATTTCAATGTTCAACAGACATCATGAATTGGAAATACAAAGTTTACCTTACCTGAATATCGACCATACTCAAAGACACAACAGTTCATGGTGTGGATAGAATAATAATTCAAGACTCCGAACGTTCTTCGCGTAAGGAGAAAATAACAATATGTTCGGACTCAAGACAACCAAGTGTAAGGAGACGTCAACTGCTGCTCTCAGATCGGTCTACTTTCCGTGTGTATTTCTATACCAGAACATCCTAGAGGTTCTTCAGTGGAACCCGGCCATGCGTCTAGGGTTGCTAGCCAAATCGGTGCTTGCATGCACAATGGGCGGAGACTGCAGACCTTCTGTAATATCATACAATCTAAAAACGTACTTGTGCCTTCATCGGCTAAACTACAGAGGTTTATAATAAATCAGAGATCACTATGGATCGAGCAATGGCTAGTGAGCATACTATGATTCCACCTGGGAGAGTTTCCATCAATAACCCTTAGTGGAAGAAAACAGTTTTCAGGGAACTGAATGTCAATTCACAACAACAGAAGTTGTATCAAAATAACTCAAGATTCTCATCTTTCAAGGGTGGACTCTCATAGGAGTAACAATGAGATTCCAATGTCTCAATTAGCAATTGACTCATTAGAGGCGTGATGAATTGAAATTCTCAATTAATCATTGACTCACCAATGGAGTAACATGAAGACAGTTCCTTCTTGAACATCAACCAACTCGTATGAGATATAACAACAAATTTAACTTATCCAATATATTCTCTGTGCATAGCCCTAGATAGGAATTCCCAATACTGACTGTGGACTTCAATGGTCATCAAGCAAACGGAAAGCTAGGGTCTGAGAGTGCAAACCCTAGTTTGAACTCTATCGACTAAATCAATATATAGAAACTGCAACATGCAGGACACTGACTCAGTTAAGAATGACTTGACCAAGGTCATATTTTTAGTAAATTATTCTTACTGTAATAACAATTACCCAAGTCTTTCCATCTTCATTAAAGGTTATCTTAACCATTAACTCTCATATAACCATGTTGTACTAAGTAATAGTGTGTCGAACCTTATTTCTGTGTACTGTCATTTGCATAACATCCCACTTCCGACACTTACTACAACTTTTCATTCCGAATTAAGTTCTAATATTTTTACAGTAGATTGCCCAATGAATCTATTTTCCAACCCAATAGACGACATATTTTTTTAAATTTCTTACAATTAGTTATAATATTTTAATTACTGCTCGTCGACGCAGGGACCGTCCTGGCCGAGAGAGTTAGTATTACTCTAATGTGTTCTAATTATATTAAATACATAGTAAGCCAACTAAAATCATGATATTAATCATCATTACCCATTCCCAAGGTGTGTTACAGAACATTTACGGCTTTAGTGGTAAGTAGTTATTCTCGTATTATGATACCTTTTACATAAAACTGTTTATGCTATTAGTATCATAATAGTATACCTTTTACCAAAACGGAACATTCAATCCCGGAGTCGAACCTGAAGGCTAATCAAACTGGTAGAATCATAAGAGAGTCGAGATACAAGATAGATCATCAAACCTGAAGATTGATCAAGATACACAACTAGGAGTATTTACTTACCATTCATAGGTGATACTTGTTTTAGATCTCATAGACAACACCACAAGGAGACAACTAATATGGGATAGCATGCTGCTCACTCACACAAGCATCATACTAAAACATCGAAAGAGATTAACAACAGGGAACCATCTAGGCGCTAGCACATGGAATATCAAACACAAACTTATTGCTATGACTCTTGCATGTATAGACATTCAAATCGGTATCTTTGTAGGAAATATGCATCACCATCATAATATGATCATAATATGAATAAGGAGTCATTAAAATCTTTCTTGCATTACTCTTGGAATCATTGGATATGAATTAATCACAATAAAAATAGGGAAAAACTCATCCTACCACCATTTGCGATGAGTTCCTCAAGTCTTCATGTAGAACACTGCTTTCTCCTACCTCACTCCAAGGAACGAACGTAGCCAACCTTGCTAATCGAGCAATGGGAAAGAGAGGATCACCAATCTCTAAGAGGCTAGACGTTCATGCACATAGCATGGTCCTCCCTAATGGGTTTTTATAGAGAAACTCTAATACAACTAGGAGATCTCCTTCCCAATCTCTTTCCTAATCAGTTACACACACTTTTTAATCTCCACCGTTGGTTCCAACCCACATTCTAGTCATCTAGGATGCCCTCTCAATAGCCCTCCTTGATTAGACAGGATTTCCAATTCAAAAAGATCACAAAATCACCAAAATTGGAAACTGCAATTGCCGGTGTGATCAATCGCGGGGCTTAACGATCGATTGCTGCCCAAAAACGCCGATCGATCGTGAAAGAAAAAACTAAAAATCATAATAGATATGATCGATCGTCACCCGAGGTGATCAATGGCGGAAGCCTTTTGCTCAGTTACAAAACCGACCCAATCGATCGCGTCATTTGTGGGATCGATCGCATTTGAAAATTTATAAAGTCACAACTTTTCATCTGAATTCCAAATTTCATAAAATTTATGGCAATGGGAAGCTTACCTTGAGCACTTTAACATTAGTTCCCGCCATCTCATCGATCGATACACCCGCATTCATAATTCATATTTTTTGGGTATTACAAACACAATGGACGGAGACTGCAGACCTTCCAGAATAACATACATTCTAAACGTACGTATATGCCTCCCATCGGGTAAGGAAACCATGTTCCATAAATATCAAAGATCACCATGGATCTAGCAATGGCTCATGAACATATTATGATTCCACTTTTGAGAGATCCTCGCAAGGTCTCTAGTGGAGAAGTAGGTCAATGTCAAACTGGACAATGATTTAATCAATAGCAGAGGTCTCAACTTTCTAAGAATCAGGGTAACTTTTACCACTAGTGACTCACTCAAGGTGTATGAATAAAACATCAAGGTCTCTCATCAGAATATGACTCACTTCAGGAGTAACATGAAGATTCAAATATCTCAAATAAAAAAAAGGCTCATCATAGGAGTATACATCAACATTTCAATATCTTTGACACACACTATCACACATAGCTGATCGTTTAATATTTAAACCCTTGCAAGTGCACAAGGCAATTGTACTATGGCGAGTATTAAAGGGTTGTCGAACCTCAGGGACGGTTAAATACTTTACCAAACTCAAGAGAAAGTTGCAATTTTTGATTTAATTTAAGAAAACAATGAACTTTAACTACTTTTAACTGATTTGAACCAACGTAGAGAAATATCAAGGCAGCGAATCCACCACTAGATATATAATTACTACTCTTAATTATTATTAGGCACAAATTAATATGATATGGTAACTTGTGTTCATGGTCAGACACACAAATCACAATGAATTCACTCACATTCTTGGTCGGACATGAAAGTTCATCCACTATAATATAATTAATTCTATCCTTGGTCGGGCATAGAACCAATCACAATCCTCTTCTTGGTTAGACATAGATATTAAAAGATCTAATTCCATTCATAATCAGTTAAGTCTATGGTCAAGCACTCAAAAGAAAACTCATGAAATAGCATTAAGCATGAATCATAATCAACTTTATTAAATAAAACTATCAAGAGTAACAATACACATCTAGGGCTTCATCTATCCTTGACAAAGAATTTAGTTACACATAGAAAGGGAGAAAAAAAACCTATTTTTGTAAATTCGTTGGCATGAATCCTTCTTCTACTTTGGCTCCAAAAGACTCCTTCTTGCTCCTCTCTAGCCTCCAAAATCTATTCCCTAATTCTCTACACGTTCCTCCTAAGGCCTATTTATAAGGTTGGAAAGAAAACACAAAATACCCTTTCCAAATCCGAGTCAAAATAGGTCAAAACTCACTTTTGCGTACACGGCGATCGATCGCCAATACGGGCCGATCGATCACTTGATTCCTTCATTTTTTCCTGGCTCTGCCGATCGATCACTTGCTGTCGATCGATCATTCTCTCAGTTTCACTTTTCAGCCCAATTTTTCAATGGTCATAACTTTTCGCGAACTCCGAATGGCACGCGGTTGGTGGCATTGGAAAGCTGACTTCTTGAATTAACATGAAGCTTGAATCAGTCTAATCAGATATATGCACACAAAGTTATAAAGATTCAACCATTTGAGTCACTTTTTACCTCATTTCTGCATCTTACTCTTGTTTTCCTAGAAAAACCAAAAACTACATTAAAGTATCATTAATCTAATCAAACACTAACATAAATATAAGTTTAAGGGCTAACAAAATCCATAATTCATGTATAGATCACACCCCAAACCTACATTTTGCTAGTCCCTAGCAAAATAAAATAAAACAAAACAAACAAATAAACTAAAGGAACTAAAACAAACAAGAGATTAAAGTAGAAAAATAAATACCACTTTCGTAGGGAACACGATTGCATTGAGTGTATACAACAAGCCGTTAAACCTCGAAGTGTCCCTAGTAGGACGAGTTGTGTCTCGTGAGGGTTTGTAGCCATGCTACCCACAAACATGTATTTATTAACTTAATTATCCTAAATACAAGCAAAACAAAACAAAATAAAACATTACAAAACCTATTGTCCCAACAAATACAAACCACGTTGCTTAAGAAAATCAACCACACGTACTTGGTTCATAATCAACGTGAATATAGAAGCCCTCAAGTAAGTGGTTTTATTCCACATTTTCATCTTGGAAATTTCTACTCAATATGATATAGCATGATAATATAGATAATAAAAGTGTAGAACATTGTAGCAATACATTCTAAATTTCTGTTCCACACATATCCACGGTTACCCATTATCCAAAGAACATCAGAATCTACATAGTCATCGTAATCTTTTCGTACATGATAGCACAAATGCCTACGTGCCTCATTCGGGTCCAACATTCTAGACTTGTACACCAAAGACTTTTTTTTTTCAATAGGACTGTGTAAGGCCTGACTTCAAGATGCTTAGGTTTAGCAATGACTCAGGCCAATGACTCCCAGCCAGTTGGATTAGCTTTTAAGTATAGACGGCTTCGGGCCCGAGCATCAGCCTAAGTTAATCCTATAATAGTCAAGCAGCCCCTTCCTTTCTTTTATTTTTCTTAATTTTTTGCATTTTTCATTTTTTCAGCATTCATATTTTCCATCATTTTTCAGCAATCTTTATTCGTCCAGGTTGTATTATACTCTCAACCTATTTCCGGTTCCAAGCCCTTATCATTGCCAAGTAAATTGTCTATCATGATCTTTTAAGCTCAACAGACATCCACATATCAACTAATAATTCGGACTAAAGATATCCCACTAAAGATTAGTATTTAACAAATCTCGAGAGGGTATTACTTTATGTACTAGTGTCTGAGTGAGTTTTATTAGCTCAAGCACCAGTCCAAGAGGATTGTAACAGAAAGATTTTCTCAGTTAAGTGTATCTATCCTCTAGTATACTTACTCACACTTCTAATGAAAATTATTCTCCTAAGAATTGAAGCATGCATCATCACGGGATAAACTATCAAAACCTATAAAAAGTACTAACAAACAACCTAAAACTAATCAAAAAAATTTATTTTTTCTTTTCAATTTTTTGATTTTTTTATCCAAGCAATATTCCCTCCCCCCAAATCTATTATGAACATTGTCCTCAATGTGAACAAGATATAAAAAATGACAATGATCATATAACAAAGAAAGTAAGAAAGGAGAGAATACACCTGAATACGTGGGTTGCCGCCCACCAAGCGCTAAGTTTTAACGTCTTCAGCCAGACTGTGCCAACCATCATTCTGTAGGATCAGGAACATCCAAGTAAACAATCATCACATTCATGTCTGCAGCAACCTCTAGATCTGGTTTCAAACGGTGGCCATTGTCTTTGAATGTACTCCCATCTTTTGGATTATGAATCTCAATAGCTCCATGGGGGTAGATGATCGTTTAAAATTAAAACCTTGCAAGTGCACAAGGCAATTGTGTACTACAGCAAGTATTGAAGGGTTGTCAAACCTTAGGGACAGATGAATACTTTACTAAATTCAGAAAAAAATTTGCAGTTTTTATTTAATCTAAGGAAAGCAATGAACTTTAACTAAACTAAGCTGAGATTAAATCAATATATGGAAGATACCAAGGCTTCGAATCCACCACAATAAACTAGTGTATCGTCTCTCTCTCTCTCTCTCTGTCTCTCTCTTATGAATAAATTCCTAATTGGCTAGCATATTCCTCTCGGACATACACTTGTCAATTCAAATTATAGTGCTCTCGTCTCGGATGTACACATAAATTAATTAAGTACATGAAACTATGATCTATCTCTCTCGAGTATAAACTAATGAAATTTTATTAATATATGCCACTTCAGACCACTCACGTTCCTCTCGGACATGCAAGTGCTCTTTCAGATTGAAATCTAATTAATTCACTCTTGTCCCTCTCGAGTACAAAGAACAAACTTCAATGAATTAACTTTAATTGCATAATAAAGAGTCATACACCAACTAGAGTAAAACGTAATATGAGAGATAATAAATTATACAACCAGTCTATTGAGTTTCATCTACGCTTTGGAAAGGAGTTTAGCCTTGCATTGGAAGAGAAATCACCATTATCTTCTTTATTATCTTCTTCTTCTTTTCTCCTTTGCTCTAGCCTCCAAAATAGGTTCTCCCATGCTCTCACTTTCCTCTCAAGGCCTATTTATATAGTTGTGAAGAAAACACAAAAAACCCCTTCCAAATCTGAGTCAAAATAGGTCAAAACTCACTTTTGCGCACACGGCAATCGATAGCCAATACGGGCCGATCGATCGCTGGATTCCTACGTTATTTCCTGCATCTGCCGATCGGTCGCTAGCCAATCGATCGCACTGGCTTTCGATTGATCATCCTCTCAGTTTCGCGCAT
Organism: Houttuynia cordata; assembly: GCA_039654745.1. Lineage (NCBI taxonomy): Eukaryota > Viridiplantae > Streptophyta > Magnoliopsida > Piperales > Saururaceae > Houttuynia > Houttuynia cordata. Next base: position 35,582,360 of record CM077502.1, read on the forward strand.
GTCATATTTTTCCTGCAAATGCGATCGATTGCTTGTTGCCGATCGATCGTTCTCTCGATTTCACTTTTTAGCCCAATTTTCCAATGACCATAACTTTTTGCTCCGAACTCCGAATGGTACTCGGTCAGTGGCGTTGGAAAGCTAACTTCTTGAAATTTTACATGAAGCTTCAATCAATCCAATCAGAGATATTCACACAAAGTTATGAAAATTTAACCATTTGAGTAACTTTTCACCTCATTTCTGCATCTTACTCTTGTGTTCTTACAAAAATCAAAAACTATATTAAACTATCACTAAACTTAATCAAATAATAACATAAATATAAGTTTAAGGGATGATAAAAATGTATAATTCATGTGTAGATCACACCCCAAACCTACATTTTGCTAGTCCCTAGCAAAACAATATAGCATGATAATATAGATAATAAAAGTGTAGAATATTGTAGCAATACATTCTAAAGTTCTGTTCCACACATATCCAGTGTTACCCATTAACCAAAGAGTATCAGAATCTACATAGTCATCGTAATCTTTTGGTTCATGATAGCACAAATGCCTACGCGCCTCTTTCGGGCCAACATTCTAGACTTGAGAGGATAATACACCATATACTTTTTTTTTAATAGGACTGTGTAAGGCCTTACTTCAAGATGCTTAGGTTTAACAATGACTCAAGCCAATGACTCCCAGCCAGTCGGCTTAGGGCATTAGGTTTTAAGTGTAGACCGCTTCGGGCCCGAGCATCAGCCTAAGTGAATCCTATAATAGTCAAGCAGCCCCTTTCTTTCTTTTGTTTTTATTTTTCGCATTTTGTCATTTTTTTCAGCATTCATATTTTCCATCACATTTTATTCTTTCCAGGTTGTATTATACTCTCAACCTATTTCCGGTTCCAAGCCACTGTCATTGGTAAGTAAATGGTCTATCACGATCTTTTTAGCTCAACAGATAACCAAATATCAAATAATAACTTTGACTAAAGATATCTCATTGAAGATTAGTATTCAACAAAAATCTACACGATAATATTTTATGTACTAGTGTGAGTGAGTTTTATTAGCTCAAGCACCTATTCCAAGAGGACTGTAACAGAAAAATATTCTCAGTTAAGTGTATCTATCCTCCAATATACTTACTCACACTTCTAATGAAAACTAATCTCCTAAGAATTGAAGCATGCATCATCACGGGATAAACTATTAAAACTTATAAAAAGTTCTAACAAACAACCTAAAAATAATCAAAAAATTTTATTTTCTTTTTTCAATCTGATTTTTTTATGTAAGCAATACTCCCTCCCCCAAACCTATTATGAACATTGTTCTCAATGTGAACAAGATATAAAAATATTAATTATCATATAATAAAGAAAATAAGAAAACGAGGGCATACACCTGAATGCATGGGTTGCCTCCCACCAAGCACTAAGTTTAACGTCTTCAACCAAACGAAACTCCTTTAGTCCAACTTATCCAAGGTCTTTCAATCCAACGTTCAGGCCATCTGTGGTCTTACTGTACACATTAGGGCTCATGGAAGAATCGCAAGTGGATCATCATAACAAATAAATGGAGGTGCACCATCCATAAGAGTGTCAATCATATGAATTGCATAAGAATCATCTGAGGGTAGATGTTGTTTTTGAACATTAAAAACATTTGGTTTGACATTTAAATTACTAAAAGACAATTTCAGCACCCCATTTCGACAATTTATAATGGCATTGGATGTCGCCAAGAATGGCTATTTTAAAATCACAGGAATCTAACTACTAATGTTCTGCACAGGTTGTGTATCTAGGATAATTAAGTCCACAAGAAAGAAAAGTTCATCAACCTGCACCAAAACATCCTCAATAACACCAGGTGAAACTTTAATGGATCGGTCTGCAAGTTGTAGTGTTATGGTAGTTGGTTTCAACTCTACCAACCCAAGTTGCTTATACATAAAGTAAGGCAATAAATTGACACTCGCCCCCGAATCTAAGAATGTCTTTTCCATAGTATGGCTCCCTATCACACATGAAATTATTGGACGTCTTGGGTCCTTATACTTCGGTGGAATACGTGAATAAGGAACTCGCTTACTCGGTAAGGAAGACCTTTTTAGTCACATTGGATTTAGCTTTGCACTTTTGGGACAAAGATCTTTTAGGAATTTGGCATAGACAGGCACTTATTTTATTGCATCTAACAAAGGGAGATTGACCTTAACCTGTTTCAACACCTCGAACATCTCCTCCATCTTTTGATGAGATTTGCTAAATGGGGAGGATTTGTCCAGGCATTGTGGGTATGGTACCCTGGGGACATAGGCTCCTTTGTCATAGGCTTTGGTCGGGTCATCCTTAAGGGTTTTAGAACTAACAGGCACAACTTTGATTGGAACAGGTTCTTTTTCTATCTCAAGAGAAATTTTCTCACTCGAGGGACCAACAGACAAATCCCAAACCCTATTGTCGACTTGCTTACCGCTCTTCAAAGTAGTTATGGCTTGCACGTGTTCAGGAGGGTATTGGGAGGCCTCAGTTGCAAACTGGCCTCTAGGGTTTTGCTGGGGTTGGCTAGGCAAGGTTCTTGCTTCTCTTTGGTTCATAGATTGGACTAGCTATCCTAATTGGGTCTCTATCTTGGCAATGGATTGTGTATGTGAATGGACTAGCTGGGCCTGGGTCCTTAGCTCACCTTGCATCTCTCTTTGTTCGGTTTTCATCTCCTTCTGTTCAGTTGTCAGCGCGATTAATGCTGTAAGGACAGTAGATAATGTGGCTAACATTTGGCTCAGCTGGTTCTCTACAGAAGGTCGCCTATTAGATTGGCCAAATGAAGGGGCTGAGGCTAGTTGGTAGGGCTGGGATTGGCTTTGGAACTCTTGTCTTGGGGCCTGATTAAAAGTAGGCTCTGGATTAGATTGCCTCCAAGAAAAATTAGGGTGATCACGCCACCCAGGATTGTATGTGTTAGAGTAGGGGTGTTGTTTGCTCTTGGGAAGGTCTGTGCCGCATTGACATGCTCCTGTACTAAATCTGGATACTGTGAGGCTGAAGGGCAGTCAATGATGGTGTGCATAAGGTTGGCACAGATGGTACAGGCATCTTGAGAGGCTGGGGTATAAGGTGAAGGCAGCGAGAAAAATCAGTCAAACCTCTCTGTCAGGAATTCTACTTGGTGTTCTAGACTGGTGGTGGCTTTGATATCGTACATGCCTCCCCTTGAGGCACTCCTGCTAGGCATATGACCTTAGATCTATAGAGGGTGGCACTTTGTAAAGAGTTTTCGCTCAGGTCCTCTAATAGATCTGAAGCATCGTCTGGGGTTTTCTTCATGAATGTGCCTCTACAAGAGGCATCAATTAGGGTCTTGTGCTGACACCCTCATGAAATCTTTGCACTAATTGCCACTTGGGCACATCATGGTGTGGACAGGACTAGAAGTAGAGCTTTCATTTTTTCCCAGCTTTCATGGAATTGTTCATTAGGTAGCTGGGTAAAAATGTTGATTTCAGTGCGGATCTTATTGGTTCACCCTATAGGAAAGTATTTCTTAAGGAATTCGGCTTGAGGTTCCTCCCAAGTGGAAATGCAGTTGTGTTCAAGGGAGTATAGTCATTCCTTGGCCCTATCCTTTAAGGTGAAAGGGAACAACCTAAGGCGTACCTGGTCATCAGACATTGTAAGTTTGAAGGTCGTGTTAACTTTCAGGAAGTTTTGCAGATGCCTGTAGGGGTTCTCATTGAGTTGGCTATGGTATGTGGGTAGCATCTAGATGTTGGCTTAATCTCAAAATTAGCCACTATGTCAGGCAGGAGGATACAAGAGGGGGAGGTGTAGGCAGTGGTCGGTAGTAGTCCTGCAGGGTACGGGCATGGGGTCCTACTAGATTCTGGTTGAGGCCATTCCCACTCCCAAGGTTCATGTTGTCCGCCATTGGGTGGGATTCAAGGATTGAGTTTCTGTGAGTTCTAAGGGTTCTAGTCAAGCGCTCAGGATCAGGATCAAAAGCCAGGTCAGGTTCAAGGAACAACGACCATGCATGCACAATAAAAATCAACAAAACCTGTAACAATCCTAATAGCCCCAACTAGTAAGCATCAACCCTAGATAGCGACAACTAGCATTCCTAATAGCGACAACTAGCACGAGCAGGCAATCACATAAAGAAAGAGAAAATACCAAACACCCAAATTATTCTAAAAGAGAAAGATAGAGAGTGCAAACAGTGGGAAGGGTTGGCCCTTCTAACGTTGGCGAGAATCCACATCCTCTCTTAATCCTATAGAAGAAAGAAAAACAGACTTAAGCTACTAGCAAGAAATCTAAGTTAAGACTCACTAAACTACTCTAAAATTAAGCTATGCTAAGAGTTTGGTAAATTATTGACTTCCGCCACCGGCAATGATGCCAAAATCTTGATCGTTTAAAATTAAACTCTTGCAAGTTCACAAGGCAATTGTGTACTACAACGAGTATTGAAGGGTTGTCGAACCTTAGGGACGGATGAATACTTTACTAAATTCAGAAAAAAATTACAATTTTTTTTTAATCTAAGGAAAGCAATGTATTTTAACTAAACTAAACTGAGATTAAATCAATATATGGAAGATGCCAAGGCTTCAAATCCACCACAATAAGCTAGTGTATCGTCTCTCTCTCACTCACTTGTGAATAAATTCCTAATTGGCTAGCATATTCCTCTCGGACATACACTTGTCAATTCAAATTATAGTGCTCTCGTTTCGGACGTAACACATAAATCAATTAAGCACATGAAACTGTGATCTATCTCTCTCGAGTATAATCCAATGAAACTTTATTAATATATGCCACATCAGACTACTCACGTTCCTCTCGGACATGCAAGTGCACTTTCAGATTGAAATCTAATTAATTCACTCTTGTCTCTCTCGAGTACAAAGAACAAATTTCAATGAATTAACTTTAATTACGTAATAAAGAGTCATACACTAACTAGAGTAAACATAATATGAGAGAAAATAGATTATACAACTAGTCTATTGGATTTCATTTACACTTTGGAAAGGAGTTTAGCCTTGTATTGGAGGAGAAATCCTCATCGTCCTCTTCATTATCTTCTTCTTCTTCTCTCATTTTCTCTAGCCCTCAAGGTCTCCAAAGGGACTCAAAACTCTATTCTCTAATAATCTCCACAGTCCTCTTAAGGCCTATTTATATAGTTGGGAAGAAAACACAAAAGACCCCTTCCAAATCCGAGTCAAAATAGGTCAAAACTAACTTTTGCGCACACGGCGATCGATCTCCATTACGGTCCAATCGATCGCTGTCTCGGTTTCACTTTTCAGCCCAATTTTCCAATGGTCATAACTTTTTTGCTCCGAACTCGGAATTGCACGCAATCGGTGGCGTTGGAAAGCTGACTTCTTAAACTTTAACATGAAGATTCAACCATTGGAGTTACTTTTTACCACATTTCTACATCTTACTAACATAAATATAAGTTTAAGGACTTAGAAAATGCATAATTCATGTATAAATCAGTAGACTTGTTTCACAATGAATGGGTCATACCAGCGAGAACAGAGCTTCCCAGGGAATAAATGCAGCCTAGAATTATACAGCAACACCTTTTGATTAGGCTCAAAGGACTTTCTGAAAATTAACTTATCATGTATAGCTTTAGTCCTCATCTTGTATAACTTGGCATTCTCACATGCATAAAAGCACAGCTCCTCAAACTCACTTGGAATTTTCGTTGTTCACCGGCTTTATCTATATCAAAGTTGTAGGCTTTATAGCCCAATAAGCTCGGTGTTCCAACTCAACAGGTAAATGGCAAGCTTTGCCGTGTAAGGAGACATATCAATAGGGGTCTTGAATGCTGTTCGGTAAGCCCATAATGCGTCATTCAATCGCAGGGACCAATCCTTTCTCAAGAATCTGCTTGATTTGGTGATTGGAGACCACTACTTGGCCGCTTGTCTAAGGATGATATGGTGTGGCAACCTTGTGGGTGACAGAGTACTTCTTGAGAAGAGCCACAAAAGACCTGTTACAGAAATGAGAGCCTCCGTCACTAATAATAGCTCAAGGAGTGCCAAACCTGCTAAAAATGTTAGATTTCAAAAATTTCAGCACAATTTTATGGTCATTGGTCCTAGTGGCAACAACTTCAATCCACTTAGACACATAATCAACAACCACAAGAATATATGTATGACTAAAAGATGGTGGAAAATGTCTCATAAAATCGATACCCCATACATCAAATAATTCAACAATCAAAATGGATTATGGGGGCATCATATCTCTTTTAGACAAAGCTCTAAGTTTTTGACACCTATCACAAGATTGACAATAAGCATGGGCGTCTTTAAATAGAGTTGGACAATAAAAACCACTTTGTAAAACTTTGACTGCAGTTTTCTTTCCACCGAAGTGTCCACCACAAGCTTGAGAATGACAAAAAGATAAGATGCTATGAAACTCACTCTCGGGGACACATCGTAGTATGACTTGGTAAGCACATATCTTAAACAGGTCAGGGTCATCCCAATAGTAATGTTTGACTCGTGAGAAGAACAAGTCTTTATCATGTTTAGACCAAAATGTTGGGATTTGACCCACAACAAGATAATTCACAAGATTGGTAAACCAAGGTGGGGAGGTGGTGGAGACAGCAAAGAGCTACACATCAAGGAATGAATCCCTCAAAGATTCATGATTGTTTAGTTCATGGGTAGGAATTCTTGATAGATGATTGATTGTTTCAATATAAGAACTCTTGCAAGTACACAAGGCAATTGTACTATAGCGAGTATTAAAGAGTTGTCGAACCTCAAGGACAGATGAATACTTTACCAAATTCAAGAGAAAATTACAGTTTTTTATTTAATCTAAGAAAGCAATGAACTTTAAATAAACTAAACTATTTTTAATCAACGTAGAGAATTATCAAGGCAATGAATCCACCACTAGACATGCAATTACCACTCTTGATTATTATGCACAAATTGACATGATATGATAATTCGTGTTCTTAGTCGGACACACAAACCACCAATGAATTCACTCACGTTCTTGGTTAGACACGAAAGTTCATCCACAATTATGTAATCAATTCTATCCTTGGTCGGGCCTAAAATCAATCACAAATATGTTCTTGGTTAGATACAGGGATTAAAAGATCTAATTCCATTTATAATCAATTAAGTCTATGGCCAAGCACTAAAAAAAACTCATGAAATAGCATTAAGCATGAATCATATCAACTTCATTAAATTTAACTAACAAGAGTAGCAATACACATATCTAGGAATTCATCTAGCAATTACAAAGAATTTAGTTACACATAGAAAGGGAGAAAAGAAAGCCAATTTTTGTAGATCCATTGGCATGAACCCTTCTTTTTCTTTTATTCCAAAAGACTCCTTCTTGCTCCTCTCTAGCCTCCAAGATCTATTATCTAATTCTCTACACGTTCCTCTTAAGACCTATTTATAAGGTTGGAAAGAAAACACAAAAGACCCCTTCCAAATTCGAGTCAAAATATGTCAAAACTCACTTTTGCACACACGGTGATCGATCGCCAATATGGCCCGATCGATCGCACTGTTTCCTTCCTTATTTCCTGCGTCTACTGATCGATCGCACTGGCTTCCGATCAATCGCACTGTTTCCTTCCTTATTTCTTGCATCTGCCGATCGATCACACTGGCTACCAATCGATCGTCCTCAAAGTTCCGCGAATGTCATATTTTTCTTGCAAATGCGATCGATCGCTTGCTGCCGATCGATCATTCTCTCAGTTTAACTTTTCAGCCCAATTTTCCGATGGTCATAACTTTTTGCTCTGAGCTCCGAATGGCACGCACTCGGTGGTGTTGGAAAGCTGACTTCTTGATCTTTCACATGAGGCTTAAATTTAGTCCAATAAGAGATATGCACACAAAGTTATAAAGATCCAACCATTAGAGTCACTTTTCACCTCATTTCTGCATCTTACTCTTGTTTTCCTACAAAAACCAAAAACTACATTAAAGTATCACTAAATCTAATCAAACAATAACATAAATATAAGTTTAAGGGCTTATAAAATGCATAATTCATGTATAAATGACACCCCCAAATCTACATTTTGCTAGTCCTTAGCAAAACAAAATCAAACAAATAAAAGGAACTAATGCATAAAAATAAATGCCATTTTCGTAGTGAACACGATTGCATTGAGCGTATACAACAATCCGTTAAACCTCTAGGTGTCCCTAGTATGACGAGTTGTGTCTCGTGAGGGTTGTGTACTTATTAACCAAATTAATCTAAGTGCAAACAAAAGAAAACAAAATAAAATATTAAAAAACTATCAAACCTATTATCCCGATAAATGCAAACCACAATGCTCAAGAAAATTAACCACATGTACTTGGTTTAAAATCAACAGGAATATAAAAGCCCTCATGTAAGTGGTTTTATTCCACACTTTCATCTTGAAAATTTCTGCTGAAATATAATATAGCATGAGAATATAAATAGTCAAAAATGTAGAACTTTGTAGTCATACATTCTAAATTTCTGTTTCACAAAGATCAAGTGTTACCCATTAACCAAAGAACATCAGAATCTACATAGTCATCGTAATATTTAGGTTCATGATAGCTCACCTCCGTGCCTCATTCGGGTCCAACATTCTAGACTTGAAAAGATAATACACCATAGACTTTTTTTTCTTTCAATAGGATTGTGTAAGCCTGACTTCAAGATGCTTAGGTTTAGCAATGACTCAGGCCAATGACTCCCAGCCAGTTGGCTTTGGGCATTAGGTTTCAAGTATAGACCGCTTCGGGCCCCAACATCAGCCTAAATTAATCCTATAATAGTCACGCACCCCTTTTCTTTCTTTTTGTTTCTCATTTTATATTTTTTTCAGCATTCATATTTTCCATCATTTTTCAACAATCTTTATTCGTCCAAAGTTGGATTATACTCTCAACCTATTTCCGGTTCCAAGCCCTTGTCATTGCCAAGTAAATGGACTAGCATGATCTTTTAAGCTCAACAAACAACCACATATCAACTAATGACTCTGAGTAAAGACATCCCACTGAAGATTAATATTCAACAAATCTCTAGAGGGTATTACTTTATCTAACTAGTGTGTGTGAGTGAGCATATCTTTTTGTTCCAACAGGACTGTAACAGAAAGATATGCTCAGTTAAGTGTCTTTATCCTCCAGTATACTTACTCACATTTCCAATGCAAATTAATCTCTTAAGAATTGAAGCATGCATTATCACGGGATAAACTATCAAAACCTATGAAAAACACTAACAAACAACCTAAAACTAATCAAATTTTTATGTTTTTTCATTTTTTATTTTTTTATAAACAAAAAATATTCCCTCCTCCAAACCTATATATTATGAACATTGTCCTCAATGTGAACTAAATAGAAAATGGCAATGATAATATAACAAAGAAAATAAGAAAATGAGAGAATACACCTGAATACGTGGGTTGCCTCCCACCAAGCGCTAAGTTTAACGTCTTCAGCCAAACAGTGTCATGATCATGTTGTAGGGGCTGGATCATCCAAATAGATAGTCAAAGCATCCATGTCTGCAGCAGCCTCGAGATATGGTTTCAATCGGTGACCATTGACCTTGAATGTACTCCCATCTTTTGGATTATGAATCTCAACAGCACCATGGGGGTAGTCATGTTTCACAATGAAAGAGCCAAACCATCGAGAGCAGAGTTTTCCAGGGAGTAAATGTAGCTGAGAATTGTAGAGTAACACTTTCTTATAAGGCTGAAAGGATTTCCTAGAAATCATCTTGTCATGTAAAGCCTTAGTCCTCATCTTGTACAACGTGGCATTCTCATATGCATCAAAGTGCATCTCCTCTAACTCACTAAGTTGGAGTTTTCGCTCACCGGCTTTATCCATATCGAAGTTATAGGCCTTAATAGCCCAATAAGCCCGGTATTCCAACTCAGCAGGTAAATGACAAGCCTTGTCGTATACCAATCTGTAAGGAGACATGCCAATAGGTGTCTTGAATGTTGTCCGGTAAGCCCATAATGCATCATTCAATCGCAGGGACCAATCCTTTCTATCGGGACGAACCGTCTTCTCAAGAATCTGCTTGTTTTGGCGATTTGAGACCTCCACTTGGCCGCTCATCTCAGGATGATATGATGTGGCAACCTTATGGGTGACAAAGTATTTCTTGAGAAGAGCCTCAAAAGACCTGTTAAAAAAATGAAACCTCTGTCACTAATAATAGCTCGAGGAGTTCCAAACCTGCTATAAATATTAAATTTCAAAAATTCCAACACAACTTTATGGTCATTGGTCCTAGTGGCAACAACTTCAATCCACTTAGACACATAATCAACAACCACAAGAATATATGTATGACCAAAATATGGTGGAAAAGGTCCCATAAAATCGATCGCCCAAACATCAAATAATTCAATAATTAAAATGGATTGCAAGGGCATCATATCTCTTTTAGACAAAGCTCCAAGTTTTTGACACCTATCACAAGATTGACAATAAGAATGGGCATCTTTAAATAGAGTTGGCCAATAAAAACCGCTTTGAAGCACTTTGGCCGCAGTTTTCTTTCCACCGAAGTGTCTATCACAAGCCTAAGAGTGACAAAAAGATAAGATGCTATGAAAATCACTCTTGGGGACACATCGCCTTATGACTTGATCAGCACATATCTTAAATAAATCAAGGTCATCCCAATAATAATGTTTGATTCATGAGAAGAATAAGTTTTTATCATGTTTAAACCAAAAGGTTGGGATTTGACCCAGAGCAAGATAATTCATAATATGAGCAAACCAAGGTGGGGATATAGTGGAGACAACAAAGAGCTGCTCGTCAGGGAAGGAATCCCTCAAAGGTTCATGGCTGAGCAATTCATGAGTAGGAATTCGGGATAGATGATCAGCGACAACATTTTCAGACCCCTTCTTATCTTTAATTTCAAAATCAAATTCCTACAGGAGTAAGATCCAACATATCAGCCTTGGCTTGGCATCCTTCTTGGAAAGAAGGTACCGCAAGACTGCATGATCAAAGAAAATAATGATCTTACTGCCCAGGAAATATGACCTGAACTTATCCAATGCAAACACAACAGGAAGCAACTCTTTTTCTGTGGTAGTGTAATTCAATTGAGCATCAGTGAGTGTCTTGCAAGCATAATATAACATGAGGAAGTTTTTTGATGCGTTGGCCTAACACCTCCCCTACCGCAAAGTTAGATGCATCACACATTATTTTCAAGGGCAGTGTATAGTATGGGGGCTTAATGATGGGGGAGTTAGAGAGGAGGATTTTGAGTGTTGTACTGGACAGAGGAGATGGGTACGGCGGTCAAATCAAGCAACGACGGCAGACCTGAGCTTGGTGGAGATGGGTACTGGACAGAGGAGAGCTTGAGCGCCTCGATCGGTGACGGAGAAGAGGAGACCTGAGCTGGGCGACGATGGGTCACGGTGGCGAGGTGACGATGACCGGTAAGCGATCGACAGAGAGGAGGAACGGCAAAGGAAGGCCGATTGCGTCTCAATTTGGAAAACTCCTGGAAGTGGCTCGAAACAAGCTAAAAATGGAAGCTTGGCTCAGAATTGAATGATCAGTGTGTAATTTTGATGCGGGATTCTGAATCCAAAATTGGAACTTTTAGATAACTTGGGTTTGCTCACAATTGGCAGATATGAGAGATTGATCGATTCGGATTTGGTTTGATTTGGTTGTAGCTTATTTGGGATCTGGTTGTGCTGAGAATGGAATGTCGCTGAGTTGGCCGACCTCAGGAAGGAAAGCTGCTACACTAAGAAGGGGCACTCGTCTATAAGAGTGCAAGGGGGCCGATTGTGCAAGGGGAAGCCAGAATTGTGTTTGCAGCAACAGAGAGCGGCTCTGGTGGTTCTGGGCTCTGTTCTGGCCGGCTGATTTGAGAACAGAGAAAAGAATCTACCTTTGCTCGAGAGAGCAAAGCGGATTCGATTGAAGGCAAGGTGCTGGCCGATTATTGTGGAAGAAAACTCGTTTTGCTTGAGGGAGGAGCAGCTCTATGCTGTGGGTGTTCTATTTGAGAAGAGGGTTGTCTGCTTGAGAGAGTGATTGGCTGAAACTCATTGCAGAATCGAGAGAGGTGAACAGATGTCGTTGTTGAATCGCAGAGAAGGAGATTAGAGACGTGTACTGGCTATTGATTGAGAAGGTTGTCTGCTCGAGAGAGAGAGGCAAACCTGTTACTGGATTTTGCCGACTGATTAGAGATCGAGGAAGAAGAAGCTTTGCTTTGGGCTGAAAAGGGGACTGTCTACTCTGTTCGAGAGAAAGAGTAGAACGGTTTAGGCGTGCAATCGAGAGACTGTTGCATAAGGTGGAGGAGAGAGCAAAGGAGGACGGGAAAGCAGGACGGGATTGCAAACGAACTAAAAATAGAAAAAGGCTTATTCTTTCTTTGATCTTTTGTTTAGTTAATTTTTGTTTATTAAGTTTAGTTGGACATCTGATTGATTAATTAATTATTAAAAATTAGAACTTTATATTTCATTGCTGCTTGTTACACATGCTCTTAGAATTAGGTTGAGTATCATACTAAGTCTCTGAGGGATCGACCTCGTAGCCATTATTCTGCATTAGATTCGTGCGTTTGCGAGTATTATATTAAAATTTACATCAGTTATCTTGCTAAAATCTTTGATGAATCGGCGATAAAACCCTGCATGGCCAAGGAAAGACCGTATTTGCTTAAGTGATGTAGGTGGTGGTAAATTAGCAATCAGGTTAACCTTGGCCTTGTCAACCTCTATACCCCTTTTTGATATAACATGTCCAAGTACATCCCCTATTGAACCATGAAATGGCCCTTTTCCCAAATTAGCACTAAGTTCGTTTCCCCATAGCGTTTCAAAACCAAAGAAAGGTTGTGCAAGCAATCATCAAAACAAGCGCCAAATGTAGAAAAATCGTCCATAAAAACTTCCAAAAATTTGTCAATCATATCAGAAAAAATGGACATCATGCAACGCTAAAATGTAGCAAGGGCATTGCAAAGACCAAAAGGCATCCTACGATACGCAAATGTACCAAAAGGACAGGTAAAAGTCATCTTTTCCTGGTCCCCTGGATAAACTGACACCTAATTATATCCTGAGTACCCATCTAGAAAGCAATAGAACTCTTGGCCAGCTAGCTTCTCAAGGATTTGGTCGATGAATGGGAGAGGAAAATGGTCTTTATGGGCATTGGAGTTCAGCTTCCAATCAATTCACACTCGCCATCCCGTGGTTTCTAGCACTGGCACAAGCTCACCCTCGTAATTTTTCACTCTTAAGCAACTTCTTGGGTACGACCTAGATGGGACTCATCGAGTCACTGTCAGAAATAGGGTATATGATACTAGCGTCTAAAAGTTTCACCACCTCTTTTATCACCACGTCTCTCATGTGAGGGTTCCAATGGTCATAACTTCTAAAAGTTTCACTTTTTAGCCCAATTTTCCAATGGTCATAACTTTTTGCTCCAATCTCCAAATTGCAAGCGGTCAGTGGCGTTGGAATGAATGTGCTATTTTGAAAAGGTTAAAACCTCGGGCTCGAGGACATAGTTATCCGATAAAAAAACCCACCTGTCATATAACTATTGTATTAAAGGATAGAACCTTAAATTAAATGAGGACTTCCCTTTAATTGAAAAAGTGAATCCTGAATAGTTCGGAATTCTATAATAGAAAAATATCTAGAGGAGAAAGAGAGAGAAATATTGAGATGGGGAAAAAAAATAAATCCACTTGGTTTCCGACTTGGTGCAAATTACCTAATCATTCGAATCTTTGTTGCGAAGTCTATAAATTATACGTCCTCTGGTTGAATCATAACGACTTACTTTGATTTTTACTCTATCTCCTGGCAGTATCTGTATAAAACTACGCCGGATTCTCCCTGAAACATAACCTAGAATTAGATCTTCATTATCTAAATGAACCTGGAACATACAATTGGGAAGTGTTTCAGTAATTAAACCTTCATGAATCAATTTTTGTTCTTTCATTCCAGGCAACCCCTTGAAGTATCAACTAATGTAGGAGGAGTGATATTGACATTAGACAACAAGCCTTCCCTCTCTTTTTCACAAATCGGAAGTTACAGATCCAATTCAGATACCCCAACAGGAGAGGGATTACCATATATAACACAAAATTTCTCCTCTGCCACATTGGAATTCACAACCAAATGTATCTCTATTCCAACCACCACATAATTACCCCTACAGACAGAGGGTAGGCCAGTTTGCTTGAGTAGAATCTTTTCTATGATCAGATCAGAATCATGTTGTGCATGAACAGGCTCCGTAAGATCCAGTAGAATAAGTAATGTGATATGATCCATATAATGCTCTATTTATTCCATTTACTTATAGTATGGAAATGCATTTATTTCCTATGCATCAATTCCCAAACCGTACAAGCTTCTTCCAAAGCATACGGCTTTCTAGATGTATATGATGATATCTAGACAAATGGGTCTTATATGAATCGTATGATGAAGTACCACACGAGTGGATATATAGGAATTCAAATCTACCGAATTGCTCATGTTATGATCTTATACATCCTAGGTCTCCCTGTTCCGTCATCTGGCTTATGTTCTTCATGTAGCATTCAGACCGAATGAATCTATGAAATTACGTCGATACTTCCACATATTACGGGTAACATAGGAGGCATCTCTATTTTTCCCCCAGGGGATCTTTTGAATTACCATTGCTTAGCTTTCAATTCGCCTCTGACCATCAAATGAAATGTGAATAACTCGTCCTCCTCTCTTCGAAACAAGGGGCGCTTCCGGTTTTGTCCATGCTTCAAACAATTTAGTCTTCTCCATATTACCATATCTCTAGAGTGAATAATTTTCTATGAGGAACTACTGAACTCAATCACCTGCTGCCGTTACTCTTCAGTTTTTTGTTGAGGTCTGTAACACCCGAAAAATTTGCATGTTTCTTAAAATTGATATTTTAAGAGATTGATCTAAATATATGAAACTTTGATGCTTGTTTTTATTCTATTTTAGTATATGTTAAAGAGCTTGAATAGAGGTTTCCAACGCCACTGACGGTGCACAAATCGGAGTTCGGAGCATAAAGTTATGTTAGTTTGAATTTTGGTATGCAGTCAGGGTATGCAATTGATCGGCGGGGTACGCGATCGATTGCCGGGGTACGTGATAGATCGCAACGGCCTTGAATATGGAAATTGCGTTTTGAGTGGATTTTCTTGAGAAAAAGATACCAAATCCTAACCAAACTTGGAGAGGACGTTCATGAGGAGATTTTGGAGGATTTTAAAGGATTTCTATTGGAGGAAAGAGTCCATGATAAGGAAGGATTTGCATAAGAGGTGGAAACTCTAAACTCTATATAAACCCATGAGAGGGGAGGGCTTGTGCAATTCATATCAAACCCTAGCTCTAGAAAACTTGTACTTTTTCTCCTTCACACGTTCACCCTTCTCTCAAGCCTCTTCTTGGTGTGAGTCTTCATCCAAAGCTTGGAGCGGAGGCATCACTATGAAGCGAAGAAGGCGAACGACGCGTAAAGGGCAAGACTTTTGTGAAACTAAGAGTAGGATGATTTTACCACTATTCTTTGTGATTTATTTCGATTATATGAATGTTTATGATTCAAGTTCTGATGTCAAATATATGACCTTGTTTGGGAATGAATATGTGTGGTATTTCCATACATGAGTTGATTATGATCATGCTCTTATATGTGAAGATGTAGGAGTCAATTGATATATGCTATATAATATGATAAAAGGGTGTACTTTGATAATTCCAGACAATCCTAGGGTCTGTAATTGATCTAGGAGGGGAGTATGGTTGTCTGTTAATAATATATTATCACCTATAATGTGTTATTAAGTGAGATAATTGAGTTTAGTGAAGAGTCTTAATCTCGGCCAGAACTGTTTCTGTGCTAATATTTTGTAGTAAATAATTCATAACTAATTCAAATAAACTCGGAAAAATATGCCGTCAATTGGGTTAGAAACTAGACTCAAAGGACTATATGCAGTAAAAATTTCAGAGACTAATTCAATCTGTGCGGACACTGGGAAGAGCCGGAATTTAACTGATATGTAAAAATAGAATACTGTAATTAGGGTAAAAGTTGGAGAAACTTTAGCAAAACATTACCCTATGCTAAAATAAGTATACTATAAAAGTAATATGTATTATGCAAGATCTTCCATAAAGAATTACAGCTGAATGGACTAAGTATAATACTTTAATATCACGGGCTAATGGTGGGTAGTTTGGTGTTTAGTAAGTCCTATGTGTTTCATGGTTGATATTAACTAGACTGCGTTTTCAATTGGAAGCCGAATCATCATCCCCTTTGACTAAAGTCTTAAACCTTGAAGTTTGGATCAATGTTTCTATGACCGAGTTGAGTATTGGAATAGTTCCACCTATGTTAAGGCAATGTGTGACACTTCCGTTGTTGACACTTTATTTTGATACTTCTATGGTTAGTTATGTGACAATAGTGATTAAGTAATCTCATTGATACTCCTTTAGTGAGTCAGACTTTTGAAAGAGTATCGAAATCTTTGTTGTACTTCTTTCGTGAGCTAGTTATCAGAATGAATATATTCTTCATAGAGGATACCTTTCCTTCGAGTAAATAGTTACATCAGAGATTCGTTATAAGAACCTTGTGAGATTTTGCCCAATAGAGGTAAATTAGTTTCCCAGGATGAGAGATGGGTAGTCTCAATAGTACCTGAGTGAAGACATTCGTAGTATGCTGGTAAAAGCCATAATAGACTCCGTCCAGTTGAGAGTTGTAGAATACTCAAAAGCACTTGGATTAGGAGAGACTTTGTCCGGATGAGAGTTGTAAAATATTCAAAAGCACTTGGATTAAGAGAAACTCAGCCAGGGTCAGAGCTAATGATACTCAATAGCCCCTGTGTTAAGAGAAACTCAGCCAAGGTGAGAGCTAATGATACTCAATAGCCCCTGTGTTAAGGGAAACTCAGCCAGGGTGAGAGTTAATGATACTCAACAGCCCTTGCGTTAAGGGAGATTCAGTTAGGGTGAGAGTTAATAATACTCAAAAGCCCCTAAGTTAAGAAATTCAACTAAGGAGAGAGTTAATAATACTCAAAAGCCCCTGAGTTAAGAAACCCTACTAGGATGAGAGTTAATAAGACTCAAAAGTCCTTGTGTTAAGAGAGTATATCTTTGGACCCTTGTTAGGTTCCCGCCCAAAGAGAGGTATTCCATAAGTACTGATAGAGCCAGTATTCTAGACATGACAGAGGGTTCCAAGGAGAGAACCTCTAGGATAGTCTGGCAAGAAACCACATGGAAGTGGTGATATATGAGAGTGAGAGTTGTAGCTCCATACGCTTGTGATAGTGGAAATCTCTGTGAATGATGTTTTTCTTATGCACTCTCAATGTTTGGATCATTGATTAATTATATTCTCTCTATATATTCTAGCTGTTTTGGAGTCTTAGTGACTGATGATGATTTCTGGTAATGCAATTCCTTATATAGATTAAATTATGAAGATTAAATCAGTCCAATCAGAGATATGCACACGAAGTTATGAAGATTCAACCATTGGAGTCACTTTTCACCTCATTTCTGCATTTTACTCTTGTTTTCCTACAAAAAACAAAAACTACATTAAAGTATTAGTAAATCTAATCAAACACTAACATAAATATAAGTTTAAGGGCTTATAAAATTCATAATTCATGTAAAGATCAATAGCCCTAGATAGGAACCTTCCCAAAAATATTTGAACTTATAATATACATATCCAAAGTCAAGAATGAGAATAGGTTCTTGATGATTTGATTTCCAAGTGGAACTTCAAACCAACACTGAACACTTGTTTGAAAACAGAATTTATAATTTACTCATCATCTAGGATTACCCAAACTATTGGTCTTTCTAGTTAACCAAACTTACTATGATAATCCATATTCAGTAGAGTAATGTATAGTAATAACACTATAATTCTTCTTATACAATATCACATAGTGTTATTCAAGTATTAGTGTTTTAACCCTCATTACAGCTCACTGACACATGCATAATAGTCCCTTTTTGACTCTTCTCGTAGTTTGTACAGTAGGCCTTATACCCTAAATTTTTTACTGATATTAGCCTTATGAGTCTAGTTTCTAACCCCACTAATGGTTTATTTTTTTAACTTTTCTATAATTAGTTATGATTCTATTTCCCATGTCATTTCCTCAGAGAGACTTTGCCACAAATCCTTTACCAAGGAATTAGTCTTTTGACGCAACACTTGCTCTTTCTTATCCAAGATCTTAATAGGTTTCATCAAAAAAGTAAAAATTTGCTTCCAACTCCATAGGAGTGTAGTCCAAAACATGTGAAGGATCTGGCATGTACTTCCTCAACATAGACACATGAAATGTGTTATGTACTTCCGCCAACTGCAGGGGTAATGGTAACCGATATGCAACACCCATTCCAATATTTCAAAAGGTCCAACGAATCTCATACTCAACTTCTAATTTTTACCAAATCTCATAATTCCTTTTGAAGGTGATACTTTCAAGAATATGTGATCTCCCACTTGGAATTCCAGTTCTCTCCTTCGACTATCTGCATAACTATTCTGCCTACTTTGCGCAGTCTGTAGTCTTTGTCTAATCTGCTTTTCCTTCTCAGCACAATATTGTACTAACTCCAATCTCAATACTTGATTTTCTCCAACATCAGTTCAACAAGTAGGCGAGCTGCAAGGTCTTCTGTATAGTACTTCAAAAGGAGTCATTTTAATGCTAGAATGGTAACTGTTATTGTAGGCAAACTCGATCAAGGTCAACTGATCATCCTAATTTCCTTTCCAATCAATCGCACATACCCTAAGCATGTCTTCCAATGTCTGAATTGTCCGTTCTAACTGTCAGTCACTCTGAGGATAGAAAGCTATAATGAACTTAAGCTTCGTGCCCAAAGCATCCTGTATACTCTTCCACATTTGCGATGTGAACCGTGTATCCTTGTCCAATACAATAGATAAAGGTGTACCATGTAGTCTTACGATTTCTCTGATGTACAACTCTGTCAGGCTCTCTCAGTTTTGCTTCCATCGAATTGGAAGAAAATGAGTTGTCTTTGTAAGTCTATCAACAATCACCCATATCGCATCCTTCTATTTCTGAGTCTTCGGTAAGGCCACTACAAAATCCATTGTAAGATGCTCCCATTTCCACTGTGGAATCTCCAATGGCTGCAATAGTTTAGCAGGCCTTAGATGTTCCGTCTTTACTTGCTGACAAGTCAAACACTTAGATACAAACTTGCCGATGTCTCTCTTCATTCCATTCCACCAGAAATTTCTCTTTAGATCTTGATACAATTTTGTACCTCTCGGATGGATAGTGTACTTTGAATGATGTGCCTCTTGAAGGATCTCCTGCCTCAACTCAACATCTTTTGGCACAACCATCCTTCCTCGAACCTGAATACTCTCATTAGTCCCTTTGCTGAAATCTACTTTGTCCAACAACTTTTTCAATTGAGGATTCTTCTTTTGTGCTTCTAGCACCTTCTCATGGATCACTGACCTTACAGACATATTTCCCAAAAATGACGTTCTCTGCACAGTTGGCCATTCCAGGTTACATGCTCCCAATTTCTCAATCAACTTCCATTCTTACACCATCATGTGCGCCATTATCCCTGTTTTCCTGCTCAATGCATCTGCTACTACATTGGTGGTCAAATTACAGTACTATCTTACACGCGTTATGCCAAATTACAATACTTACGATCGATCGTTCTTGATTGGCGATCGATCGCAACACAAAACTGCAACTCACAGTACTTACGATCGATCGTTCCCAAGGTGATCGATCACGTCTGCCTTATTCTCGATTTTGAACCTGGCCCGATCGATCACGTATCCCTGGCGATCAATCGCGCTCAAATTTTTAAACGCTAATATCTTTTTACTCCAAACTCCAAATTGCAAACAATCGGTGGGGTAGGAAAGCTTTCTTCACGTACTTTAACACCATATTGCAAAATACAATAAAACAATCTAAACAGACATCAAAACTTTTTATTTTAGATCAACTTCCTAAAATATTATTTTTTATAAACATACCGATTTTTTGGGTGTTACATTTACTTTCCTAAAATTCGAAAATAATAGAAAGCAGAGTACTCCTCGTAATCAACATTTACTTTCCTAAAATTCGAATGCGGGCTAGGCAGGGCTTCATGAACCATGAGCAAGGAATTGGTCTGCAATGTACATCATAAACAACATTTGAAAGAAGACAGTACTGAGCACCTGCAAACGCCGAATAAACCCATCTGAGCAAGAAGAAAGGTTTTCTACCCTTTGAGGTTACAGACACAGGAAGCAAAAAAAAAACACAATATCACATTGCTATACTAACTAAATACTTCCTCCGTTCCATATCAGTAGTTCCATTTTGTTTTCCAAAATGAACTAAAATCAGTTCATTGTGAAAAACCAAATAGGAGTACCAATATGGGACGGGGGGAGTAATACCAAACTGCTTAAAGCTCGAATTATTGTCATGTTCATGGCAGCTAACAAAAAGAAACAAGGGAATGAGCAGACCAAGCTTAAGATAGAATTAGTAAAACGTAGTCCAATAAAAGAACTAGAGATATATTCAAGAGCATTTGCAGAACAAATACAAGCAATCCTCAACATTTTTATCAGTCAAAGTTTCGGCAGCCATCGTCAAGACATAATACCAGAGCATATTTATACAAGCAGATACATATTCCATATAACCAACTTGATTAGTCACTGAATACTTAATTTATTGTGTTATACCCATTGATAACCTCTTGTAATACTCCCTCAGGACACTTTTAATTGAGACCGTCACATACTTCGTAAATTTTATTGAGATGTGGGGTCCACTAGTAAGAACCTTTCATCGCAGAGGCCTCCCTACCTCGACCTAGACTTAGGGTCGCTGTCGAATGACAATTGTCTCTGTCCCCGGCCGCCGGGTAAGAGAATAATTAAGAAACGGTATCATCAAATTTTGGTGCGCTATTTTTGCTAATTATCCGGGGCGGTACCATTTCTGATTACCTTGCTCAAATCCGGCAAACATTTGAAACCAGAGTAAATACTAGTAGATGGAGAGAGAGAGAGAGACTCATACTAGAGTGCTCCAGCTCATTCCACGGCTGGCGCTGGTGGTAGACGGTGGCGGGCTAGGCGGCGGAGGCGGTAGCCGGCAGTGAACCGACCCGGTTCGGAGGAAGGGATTTTATTTTTACGGTTTCGAACTTTCGATTCAGAACAGAACCGAATCCGGTAATAACAGGACGGGCTGAACCGGGTTGTTTTTTAAAGCAGCGCTGACCGGCCAATTCTCGTCCTTTGGCTGACGTGGTTGTCCAGGGGGATTTCGATTCGTCAGCCGTGCAAATCCATAAATCTTCTCTCCAGATTCCGCATTTATTGGCCTGGATTTCGGCCGATTTTTGCATAAATTTGATCTTGTGCTGCTTTTCCATCGGCTAGATTCCTGCATGCATATGGGGTAGGTCTTCCAAATTTTTCTTATGTTAGGTACAGATTTTGGCTCTGATTTTGGTTGCATTTGCCTTTTGAATCGGATTTTGATTATGTTTCTTGTGTATGGTTGATGTTTTGTTAGCATCAAGCAAGAATCTAGGTCTTTTTGCGTTTAATAGAAGGTAGGATTGCAGCTTTTTGGCCTTCTTAAAAATTGCAACTTTGGTGAAATTTTGATTTTAGTTGGGGAAGGTTTGGTAATACATCCAGAATCGATAACTTGAGCACTGTTTTCAGATTTTTTTTTAGTAGATGAGGAAAATATGGGGTTTTTCTTGAGTTATGATAGGTGATGTGTGTTGATTTTTCTGGCATTATTTCAGTTATGTTTTGTTCTTTTCTATTTCTAGAAAAGGATCTGTATCTTGACCCGTTCAGGTTGCATTTGGAAACCATTTTTCATGAGCTATGAAAAAGGTTATTTGTTATCTCACGAAGATTTGTTCAGTGTATAGGAGAAAATAAGGATGATATATTTCTGAGCTGAAGTTGTTAGTTGCATGAAGAAATTGATCCTTAATGTTGGGTTTATCATTGCTTGGCATGTTATTGTGAAGTTGGGCCAGGCTCTGATACGAAAGCTAGTTGTAATGTAGTGGAACCATTCCTTGTATATAAACGAAGATTTTTTTTTTCAAGTGTTAATGTGGACGCATCTCTTTTTTGTTCTGGATGAATCTGTTAAAGGGTATGCACACAAATCCGTACATGAGGCAGCTAGCAATCCGAGAATGACTAATCACTAGGAAATAAGAAGCATGCATTGGAAAACAAAGTTAAATGAATGGGAGTAACTCTGGCATTCTCTGGAATTCTTCTGTTAAAAAGAAAAAGTTTAAGTTTTGATTTTTTATGAAAGGGTGATGGAAGGGATATACATAGGCTTTGGAATGTAGGATCCACGAGTTTGCTCTTTGTTTGTGGCAGTAAGTTATACTATAAAGTGGAAAGAAATTAAAGATAATTATTAGATTTTTTTATCGGACAATTTGGAAGATGGGAAGGATACAAAGCACATAAAGGTTTGGTCACAGGATGCTAAATTGCATATTATTGAACTTAGAAATGTGAAGAACAGTAAATTCAGTAATCCATGTTTCTTTCTACTTCTGAATACTATCAATTGTCAGTCAGGTGAAATGGTGATCAGCGGATAAAATAGTTTAATTTGTAAGGCTTGGGTAATTATTTGAAACTGATTTTTGTGACTGTTTCACACTGGTTCTCTCTCCTCCCTCTTGTTTTTTTGAAAAAAACTGAAAGTAAAATTTTCTGCAAGGCATTGATGAGGTTGATATGATGATATCTGATTTTGGTTGTGTTTACCTTGTTGGCTGGTGTTCGGTAACAGCTTACTCTCATTCTTCATGTAATTGACTGTAATTTGCTACAGAGCTGAGGTTGCCTTGGATGCTGGAATAAGCCTCCTGTTATTATTGCGGTAGATGAGCCATCGCAAGGTCTGAGAACTCAAAGCAGAAGTGTGAAAGGGCAGCCCAGTTTTTTGTTAGACAATTTCTGGAGCTCAAGTATATATGAGATGGAAAATAGCACGGTTCAGTCTCAGAAAAGCATGTCGTCAATGAGCACCTCAGTCCAGCAACATGATTCCAATAATGGTCCTAATAGCACAAACAACGAAAGTGAATTTGTGAATCATGGCAAGTACAGATCTCTTCATGTAGAATTGCCTTTGTTGGTTTTTCACTTGTCTTACAATTGTGAAATGGATATCAATGTTCAACTGAATTTGTGAATCAGGGCAAGTACATATCTCTTGTTGTAGGATTGCCTTTTTGGTTGTTTACTTGTATAACAGTTTTGAAATAGTTGCATGCTGATTGTGGGATTTACAGGTCTTCTTCTCTGGAATCAAGTAAGACAGCAGTGGGTTGGGGATCGAAGAGTAGATGATAGCCAACTACAGCAGATCCAAGAACCCAGATTAAGGTTTGTTGTTTTGTTTTGTACACATAGGAAGTGGCCAATGCATTAATATGGTTTGGTTTTTTAGACGGTTGCATACATCTTTTATTTTGGAACTTCACATGTCCACTAAGAGCAAAATTGCTCATTTTTAGTTAAGAAGTGACAAAATTTTCATAAATCATGTATGCTATAAGAAGGAATGGCATTCTCGTTTTATTCATTACATATTTTTAAAATGTACTCTTTAAAAAAATAACATAAAAACATATGTGAAATAATTCACAATTTCAAAAAAATGTTATTTGAATGTCAAGTGGGGCTTTGTGATAGTTCGCACATGGATGTTGGGTCTAATCTATTACATAGTGCTAACTGTGGTTGAAATCCAAAACTTGCATGGCATGACTATTGTATGTGCACTGCTGACACATTCTTGTCGGAGTATACAGCCACTGCCATTTTGCAAGATCCATCATCTTAGTCTTAGCCAAGCCAGTCTAGTTGAGCTGGTTGGTTTGCTTTTAACTAAGGAGGGATAGGTTCCAGAGTCGAGTCCCTTTTTAGTGTTAGCTTGTGGAGTATACAGCCACTGTAATTTAGCAATTTTCAAGAACATAGCGAAGTCAATCTAGTTGAGCTGGTTGGTTTGCTTCCAGTTGAGGGATAGGTTCCAGGGTCGAGTCCCTCATATAGTATGTGAACAAGGATGCATAGGCATAACTGAACCAAGAAAAGATAACAAGTCTTACTTTTACCGTGGAAGTGTATTGTCAGCAAAAAATAAAAAGGAAAGAAAAGTCGTGGCAGAGTATGAGATGATTCATGCTAGTAGAAATGAACCATCCATTAGTTTTTCTAATTTGTTACCGAGGCAAAACGTTCGACATAGAGGCTCCATGTTTTGAGATGAATGACGGATATTTTTTACATTGTTGCTTTTGTTTTGCTGCTTTTATCCCTCAAAGGTAAGAGGTAGACTGCTATTGTAGGACAGATTCAGCCTTTTTTTACCATGTTGCAAACAGTATTTCTTTAAACAAGAATCCTGCTCATTCATTAACTTTTGTAACTTCTATCTCTCCTTTTATTGTGCACCTTTATTCTCCACTATTTACTCATATTTTTATTATATATATACGTCGGGTGTTTAGCAAATTTTTTTTCTTAATTTGCGTTATATATATCTAGCTTTACATGTGGTAGTGAAACAGTTTCTCCGTGCAGCTGGAACGCAACTTATGAAAGCTTGCTTGGAACAAATAAGCGTTTTCCTCAACCAGTCCCTCTACCTGTAAGATGACTGCATATCACTATCAATGCAAGAAAAATGCTAAGCTCGCTGCCCACTTGCGCTTGGGTATGGTTAGCACATTAGTGCAGTGCACATATCCGCGAGCGGAGCATCAGCAGTTTAGCATTTCTCGTAATGCAATTACCAGCTTTTTCTGTTTGGAATCATTTCTGGTTTCATTCATTGTTTGCAGGAAATGGTAGACTTTCTAGTGGATATTTGGGAGCAGGAAGGAATGTACGATTAGTCAAACTCTATCTGGCCCTCCTTTGCCATATTATTGCAGATTCCTCTTGCAATTCATCGTTAGCATGAATTTATTTGTCAGAGACATTCTTGGACGAGAGGCTATCTGATCAACACCATGTTGTACAAGTTCCGATAATAATTTTGATGGGTTTGGGGACATTTTCCTGCTGCGTTACATCATATACATGTTTTATTCAATGGCAAAAATTTTCATCATGCTCTGTTGGTGTAACTTGCAGTTTCTGGTGATATTTTTAATGGGGAACTAGTTTGGACTATTACATTGTATACATGCTTAATTTAGTGTTTTTTTGGTAATTAAAAATTTTATTAACCAAAAAGAAGGAGAACAAGAATATATAAGAAGATTGAACCCAAAAACTCTCTCGCAAGAGGAAAGTTAGAGAAAATTATCTAAAAAATGAAAGAAAATTTAGCAAATATACTAAAAATTAGATAGAAAATAAGAAAAATTAAATGAAATAGAATAGTCAATCCCAGAATTCGTCTAGGTAGGAGTAGAGGTTGGATATGGAGTTTTTAAGATCGATTGTTTCAGTTGATAAGTTAACTCGATCAATTATCAACCTTACTAAAGAGTTGGATGAAGTAGAGATCCTTTTAAAAATATTTTGATTCTTTTATACCAAATTGAAGAAAAATAGGTATTGAAAATTTGTTTGAGTAGCAGCCTAGAATATTTGTTAGATTGGGAGAATGAAATAACCCAGTTTATCTCATGGTGAAAGTTCCTAACAAAGTGTTGAATATGATATTTGCATAGAAGATTGTGTTATATTAATTTATTGAATTTGCATTCGAAGAAGATATGATCTCTTGATTCGGAAGTTGTGGCACAAATGAAGCAAACATTTGCTAAGAAAAAACCTCTAACTTGGAGGTAATATTGAGTGATCAAGCCTTCAGATAGGGTGAGCCAAGAGATAAAAGTTTGATGTATAATACATCTTTTGTACCATATGAGATTCTCTCTATCAGCCACTAATGAGGAATGAGGGAGATAAATCTATGCGGAGAATTTACCTATAGCAGACATCCACCGAAGACTATCATCTGCGAAGGCAAGAATAGGTGTATGGATTCCAACATATGAAACAACTCTTGGGTACAAAGAGTGTCTAACTTGAAGGCTCCAATCACCATTGCAGAGGGCCATATATATAATCATTCAAAGAACCAACCAATTGAATAATGGGTTTATTTCTAAATTTGACAGAGAGAATAGAATGGTCAATCCATAGATCTTGCCAAGTAAATGTATTCTAACTGTTGCCAATATTATAGAAGCAATTCAAAATCATATTATCTCTTACGGAAAGAATAGATCGTCAAGCATGAGAGGCATGTGGATTAAAAGTTGTCTAAATAGAACAATCAGTCAAGTAGACTCCATGCAGCTAACGAACCGAGAGACTCTTTTGTCTTGTGATAATGCCAAAGAAATTTGCTTAACCTTGCCTTATTAGAATCATTAAGTCTTCTCAATCCCAAACCCCCTTCACGAATAGGATTATTGACTTTATGTCATGCCACATTACTAAAACTGTATTTCCATAAAAAGGAAGTAAACATTTTTTTTCAAATGACAAACAACTTTCGTTGGGAGTTTAAAAGTTGAAGTCCAATAAAGTAAAAAGGAC
The DNA here is from genome assembly GCA_039654745.1 of Houttuynia cordata. NCBI lineage: Eukaryota > Viridiplantae > Streptophyta > Magnoliopsida > Piperales > Saururaceae > Houttuynia > Houttuynia cordata. Next base: position 35,609,137 of record CM077502.1, read on the forward strand.
GTAAACATTTTTTTTCAAATGATGAACAACTTTCTTTGGGAGCTTAAAAGTTGAAGTCCAATATAGTTGAAGATCATTAAGGACTTAATTAATTGGAGGCGTCCAGCATAAGACAAAAGACAAATCTTCCATCCTTCGACCTTGCTCTTCATTTTATTTACAAGAAGGAGGCAAATAGAATAAAAGAGTTTTTTTTTTTTAAGTAAGATGAAACCCCAAATATTTGATAGGCAATTTATAATCATAGAAATCAAGAGTTGAAATAATCTCATCTTTGTTAATACACGAAGAAGAGAAGAATACCAAACTCTTAGAAATAGTAGCTTCTAGACCAGAACAATTGGAAAACTCTTGGAGAACATTCTTGATGATTACCGCAGAGGATGTAAATGCCTCTGAAAATAGAAGAAGATCATCAACAAAAAGAGAGTTACCCTTGGAGAATTCTTAATAAAAAGACTAATAGAAGCCTTGAAATCCAGAGAAACTGATAAGGCTTCCATGCAAAGGATCAAGAGCAAGGGCGAAAGAGGACATCCTTGTCTAAAACCAAAAATTCTTTTGAAGAACCCATAATTATTGTCATTCATGAGCACACTAAAGGACGGTGTAGTAACACATTCAGAAATCTAGGAGATCCATAAATCATTGAAGCTCAACTCCTTTAGAAGAAGGGAAAAAAATCCCAACGCACTTTATCAAAAGCCTTCTTTAAGTCAACTTTAATGCAAAATCTCCTTGGCCCTGATTTGCAAAGAAAATTTCTCACTAATTCATAAGCAAGAATGATACTTTCATTAATAACTTTGCCCTTAATGAAGCCTGTCTTGTTCAAATTTATTAAAGAAAGCAAGATCAGAAAAAACCGAGAAAGCCATTATCTTTAAAATATATTTGTAAATGAAATTGAACAAACATATAGGCTTAAAGCAATCAAAAGACCTAGCATATGAAGACTTAAGGACCAAAGACAAAAAATAAGTATTCAAAGATCTAAGAAACTTATCTCGTGAAAGGAAATCCTTAACTATATCCAAGAAATCTCTTCCCAAAATTTAATAAAGAATTCCTAAATAAAACCATCTGGACCAAGAGCCTTATTATTTGGAGAAGATAGAACTAATTCCTTGTTTTCTTCATCAATAACTGGCCTTACAAGATTTTTTACTTGCTCATCTGATAATTATTATGAAAAGGGATTGAAGAAGGAAGATCAGCTGATACTGGTTGAAAAAGATCTTCATAATAGGTTTTGGCGGCCAGACCAATTTCCTAAGGAGTAGTAAGATGATTGTATGTTGAATTAAGAATAGCATTGATATGATTTTTAAGGGCATGAGAAGAAACCATTGCATGAAAAAATCTAGTGAATTTATCACCCTCATGCAACCACTTGATTCTAGATTTTTTACAATAAAAACTTTCCTCAGTAACTTCTTCATGAAAAAGTTCTACTCTAGTTGATTTCTCCTCTTGCAACAGATTTAGATCCATAGGCGCGAATAATGAGATTTTTGTGGGCATCATTGAGCTTCAATTTTGCTTCCCCTATACAATTCTAAACTTTGCCAAAAACATTCATATTCCATTTTTTCAAGGCACCCTTAACAAATTGCAGCTTCTTAAAAAGGGTAAATTGAGGATCGTCATCTACGTGTTGAGACCAAGTGCCAGTGACCACATCAGAACTTGAATATTCTTTGAGCCACATTAAAAAATCAAAAAGGCTTTGGATCATGAGGTCTGCTTTATTTAAGATGAAAAATAATAGGGGAATGATTAGAATAACCCGGAAGCAAACATTTGACAAAAGTACTTGCAAACTTAGCCATCCATATCGGATTACAGAGAGCCCCATCTAATCGCCTATATGTTAAAGAACCATCTGAATGTTGACTTGAGTAAGTAAAAGTCTTAGAAGATGGGATATCTCCAAGATCAACTTAATAAATAAAACGATTGAATTGATCCAATTGCAATTGATTCACCTCAATACCGCCTAGTCTTTCATCATTATGGCTAATGCAGTTCAATTCTCCTATAAGGCACTAAACTTCATCATGTTGTAGTTTAACATTAACCAAAGAATTTCTTAAGACTTGACGCTCCTGATAAAGATTTGATGCATAAATCATTGTGAAGAAAAAAGTGAACCCATTAACCAACTGAGTAACTCTAGTGTGAATAAATTGGTCACTTTTCAAGAGTTTCTCCACCCTGAAGACATTGGGATTCCAATAAAGTAAAATGTGCCCAGAAGAATCAAAAGAATAGTTGTTCACATTATACCAGTCACGAATTATACGACTTTGAAACTTTTTGAACTTAAGTGCTTTAATTTTAGTTTCACAAAGACCAATAAGAGAAATATTCTCATTGTGAACTAAGCTAGAAACTTCTAGCCTTTTCGCCCAACGCAATAAGCCCAGACATTCCAAGATGCTAGGCTAGTCATTTTTTCCCCTTGAGGGATTTAGATCCCTCGTGTTGAAGATCCCTCACTTGAAAATAACCTCTTTGACGAGCTACCTCTTGATATTTCTTTATTGTTGCAAGATTTTGACTTGTAGGACTGGACGTAGAGACTATCAGAACAACCTCTTTCGGTATCCTTATGAGAGAATCAAATGAATTCAAAGACTAGATGAGGGGAGCTAGAGATGGATTATTCCTTGGCTTGCCCCCCCTGTGTCCAGGCTGCAAGAAAACATCGAGCTGATAACCAATGCGCCAAGGCTAGGAGAATGCAGGTGCAGTGCCCTCCGTAACTTCAATAACTGACGCTAAATCCTGAGAAGAGATCACTTCTAACGGCAGAGTAGATGACGCTAAAAAGGAAGCCTGCTGAAGAGGGAGTATTGGGGCTAGAGCATAGGAGTTCAAGTGAGATAGGACTCCAACATCAACAGTTGGTGCCAAGTCTTGAGAAGAGACCTGCTGATGATGAGGGATAGCTGGTAGCAGAGACTGGGAGTCCAAGATAGAGAGGACTCCTTCCATTGAAGGAGGCGCCCTCGAGTGATCAGGATGATTCCTCGCATTGGACAATTTTGAATGAGTTTGGACGGTCAAAGTGCTCATCTCCCTCTTATCGCTAGAGACAATCATAGAGGTAGTTTCTGAAGCTTGCAGTGAGCTTGTTGGGAGGTAATATGTGTAATTTGGTCATGAACATGATTTTCTCTTGGGTGCCATTCTTCACGGCTCGGGTAAACATTGGCTTGATGGTCAAAAGTGTGGCACTTAGAGCAACTTTTAGGCCTTTAAGCTCTTTGTTGAACCATCGTCAAACTTAACCTTCACTATATTAGGATAGTCGAAGTTGGGTTGGATCTCTACACATATACATGCATAAGGTAGATGACTCCAACTTGCAGTTAAGCCATCTGTGGGAAGGGGACTCCCCACATTGTTGTCGATTCGACTCAAACTCTCCACGTTGAAATGCTCCAATGACAACTCTTGTAGCCATACCCAAATAAGGATGGCCTTGATGATCTCTCTAGCAGACTTTATCCCTAGCTTTCAAGGTCCGAGGATAAGGGCTTGACCTTCAACAGTCCACATAAAGTTGTAGACTTTTTCATAATCCTAAGCATATAAGAATCAGACATAAGAAGGTATTTTTCCAAGCCAACAAGACACTTTTGCAATTTGATGGCTTTCTAGCGAATTATATCATCCGAAATATGGATTGACGGCTTGTAGAGAAGATCCCTTGGAAAATATGTTACTCCAATTGGGTTGTGGGAGCCAAGAGAGTATAAGTGTCCTGTAAAGGTGGATATGTGGAAGAAGGATGGACTTGCAAGGGAGTTGGGAGTGGGAAGGGAGGAAGGCATGGCAACAGCCAGTCGGAGTGGCTGGCCACTAGAAGAAGAGGCCAGGAAGGAGGGGGGAAGGAGTCGCCCTCAAAGCTCTCAAGAAAAATCAGAAGAAAACTCCTTCCATGCCTAGAGCCAATTTCTTTTTTTTTTTGGCGTTGGCTTGAGATGAGGAGGGCGTAGGCAAGCTAGAGGGAGGGAGGTTGCGGGGGAGGAGCGGCCGAGGTGGGAGGTGGAGGTTGCCCTCAGAGCTCCCCCGTCTTCACTATAGCCTAACTCAAGCTTCGTCGATCATCTGTTTGTTGGTCATGGCGAGGTCGGCCTCAAGCTGACAGAGATCCAATGTTACATAAACAGTGTCACCTCATTGTCGAAGGCCAGTCGCGATGCATCGCAGACCAGATGAAGTGAGGTTGCGCCAACGAGTGGTAGTGATGGCGCTCCAGGAGAGGAATGCATCACCCTGTGCTACAGTAACAACGACTTCCATGAAAAGTTTCGATCTGAACATAGATACAAGTTCCCAATATGCAGAGGGATGAGGAATCTGTAGAATGTGAACGCGGCAAGCCAGCAGGCAGAGAGGTGAGCAGAATTGCTCAAATCGTCACCTATCGCTACAGTACCTCTGCCCTCATAAACTTCACTCATTAGTAAACTACAGTCTTAAAGAACCGTGGAATAGACACTTCGTAACCATAGAAAAGTATACATTATTGGAGCTGCTCAAGCATATATCTCAATTGCTTTGTCTCTACAAAAATCCCCTTAATTTAATGTTAAATATTCTCATCATGGTTCTCTGTTAAGTGTAACATGCAGTTTCTGGTGATATGTTTTGGGGGATATAAATTAGACCCTTTACTTTGGGTGCGTTTGGAAAGCTGAAAAACCAATATTTCAGCCCTGAAAGGTGAAAATTTTCACCTTTCAGGGTGAAAAGTGTTTGTAAGCTGAAAAGCTGAAATGTGGTCGGTGACGGTGATAGGTGAAAATTTTCACCTATCACCTGATTTGTGTTTGTTTAGCTGAAAGGGTGAATAGTGGGTCCTGACGGTGAAAGGTGATAAATTTTCACCTTTCACCCCTGAAAGGCTGATTCTCCATCGAGTGAGAATCAGCCTAACGAAAAATCACGGGCTGCCCCTCCCTCTCATTTTTTAGGTTTTTTTCCTTTCTCCTTCCTTTCATCGCTCACTCTCATCCCAGCCACCATCACTCCCGTCCTCGACCATCTTCCTCCATCCGTCTCTCACGCGACTGCCCCATCCCCCAATAAACCATTTTCCCCTCCCTCTTGCAACTCCTGCCGCCGCTCCGTCATCGAAGATCGTCCCTTTTCATTGACATGCTGGTAAGCACACGGCCCTGGTTGTATGAATTTTGAATTTGAATCTGTCATATCGTATGCCTTTCTCCCTGTAATTTTTCCCAGAACATGTGAGCATGAGTCCGCATATGTGCAATCTCATTGCATATTACTGAAGCTCTAAAAAAATATATAAAGGATGCATATTCGTTGACGATTAGACGAATGAATATTATTATGTATTGCCTCTTCGTTTAACAATTTTCGTCGATCTGCTTCTTTTTTACCAATTTTAATAGTTTGTATTTTCTTCTGTTTTCACCTCTTACACGATCTCCTTCTTTCTTAATCAATACTTCTTCTTTTCAAGCCGATCAGGCTGTCTCCTGATAAGCCACCGGGGGAATCGAGCAATGAGCCCGCATATGTACGATCTCATTGCAGATTACTGAAGCTCTAAAAAAATATATAAAGGTTGCATATTCGTTGACGATTAGACGAATGAATATTATGCGGGTGAATGCATATGTACTGCCTCTTTGTTTAACGATTTTCGATCGATCTGCTTCTTTTTTGCCACTTTTAACAGTTTTTATTTTCTTCTGTTTTCACCTCTTACACGATCTCCTTTTTTATTAATCAATACTTCTTCTTTTCGAGCCGATCGGGCTGTCTCCCGATAAGCCACCGGGGGAATCGAGTCATCGAGTAATAGAGTACTCAATAGATCCATGTACCGTGTACCCAATTACTCGATCGTCATCCACCTACGTCGTATAATCACGATAACCACATGGATATCGATTAATCGAGTAATCGAGTACTCGATTACTTGATATATGCGTCTACCGTCTACCCGATTACTCGATTCCCCCGATGGTTATCGTGAATCATTAAACGACTTAGCTGGCTCGAGATCGAGTACACGGTAGACACAAATATTGAGTAATCGATTACTCGATCGTCATCCAGATACGTCGTATATTCACGATGACCACATGGAAATCGAGTAATCGGGTACACGGTAGACACATATATCGAGTAATCGAGTAATCGGGTACATGGTACATGGATCTATCAAGTACTCTATTACTCGATCTGTGTATACCGTCTACCCGATTACTCGGTCTCTCGATTTCCATGTGGTTATCGTGATTATACGACATATATGGCTCGAGATCGAGTTATCGGGTTCACGGTACACACATAAATTGAGTACTCGATTACTCGATATATGTGTCTACCGTGTACCCGATTACTCGATTAATCGATATATACGACGTAGGTGTATGACGATCGAGTAATAGGGTACACGGTACATGGATCTATCGAGTACTCTATTACTCGATCTGTGTCTTCCGTCTACCCGATTACTCGATTACTCGATTTCCATGTGGTTATCGTGATTATACAACGTAGCTGGCTCGAGAACGAGTAATAGGGTAGACGGTAGACACATAAATCAAGTACTCGATTATGTCAACATCTCTCTTCTCATATGCTTCTTCTTGTGTGGAATAGATGGCAAGCCCAGCCAAAAAATCAAAGTATGTCAAACAGGTTGAGTGGAACAAGGAAGAGCACTATGCATTTATCAGATCGTATGCCAAAGCACTTATGGCGGGATTTTGTTAGGGTAAGGGTCTTCAACCCGGAGGCTACGACTATGTAAGCAAAGAGTTGGAGAAGAAGGGTATAATTGTGAATGAAGAAAAAATCCGCAGTCACTATGACAAGACTAGGTACCTCTACAATGCATGGAAGTGGATGTCAGATTACACTGGTTGTGGGTATAATGAAGCAACACAAACATATACCTCCGAAAATCCTGATTTTTGGAAGATTTTTAGACAAGTGTGTATCGTCTGGCATTTTATTCCGTAACCGTAATTTTGAATTTCTTGCAAACTCGAACCCAGGATGTTTCCTTGCCAATCTAACTCTCATCTCCTTCTACCGCAGAGACACCCGAAGGCCATGAGATTGAAATTTTGGGGATACCCGAGAGAGATGGAGGGTCTATTATCGATAATATTTGATGGCAACCATGCTACTGAAAGTCAGGCTTATCATGGACGGCCAAAAAATCCGGTGCCTGATCATTTAAATATAAACCCTTGCAAGTGCACAAGGCAATTGTACTACGGTGAGTATTGATAAGGGTTGTCGAACCTCAGGGACGGATTAATCTTTTACCAAATTCAAGAGAAGAAAGTTGCAGTTTTTGTTTAATCTAAATAAAGCTATGAACTTTAACTACTAAGCTGAGTTTTAATCAATGTGGAGAAGACCAAGGCTTCGAATCCACCACAATAACTAGTGTATCGTCTCTCTCTCTCTTTTGAATAAAGATTTCCAATTGGCTGGTGTATTCCTCTCAGACATACACCTGTCAATTCAAATTATAGTGCTCTCCTTTCGGACGTAACACATAAATCAATTAAGCATATGGAATTGTGATCTATCTCTCTCAAGCATAAATCAATGAAACTTTATTAACATATGACAAATCAGAACACTCACATTCCTCTCAGACATGCAAGTAATCTTTCAGATTGAAATTCATAAAATCCACTCTTGTCTCTCTCAAGCACAAAGAATAAACTCAATGAATTAACTTTAATTGCATAACAAAGGTTCATACACCAACTAGAGTAAAAATAATATGAGAGAAAAGAAACTACACAACCAGATTATTGGGCTTCATCTACGCCTTGGATAGGAGTTTAGCCAAGCATAGGAAGAGAATCCATCATCTTCATCTTCATCATCTTCTTCTTCCTTTGCTATAGCCTCCAAGGTCTCAAATTGCTCTCTAGGTTGAATATGTGGTGCCCAAAACGTTCTCTTATAAGGCCTATTTATAATAGTGAAGAGAAAACACGAAGTTCCCTTCCAAATCCAAGTCGAAATAGGTCTTAATTCCGGTTTGCCGCATACGGCGATCGATCGTCCATATTGCCGATCGTTCGCTATCCGATCGATCGCAATTCCTTCGTTATTTTCCTCCGATCGATCGTTTTGCCGATCGACGCCGTATGATACCAATCGATCGTAGTTACTGTCTTCGGCGATTGAAAAATTTCAGTAGATACGATCGATCGTTTTTATGCTGATCGATCGTTTCCTTCAATACAATGCTTTTGCGGCTCTGGCGATCGATCGCAGTGATTTCCGATCGATTGTAGTTACTGTTCATGAACTTCAAATGGCTATAACTTTGTGTCCCGAACTCCGAATTGCTCGTGGTTGGTGTCGTTGGAAATCTGACTTCTCGAACTTTAACATGAAGCTTGAATCAGTCCAATCCGATATTTGTACACGAAGTTATGATAATTTAACCATTCGAGTTACTTTTCACCTCATTTCTGTGTATTACTCTTGTTTCCTACAAAAACCAAAAACTATATTAAAGTAGTAGTTATTCTAATCAAACACTAGCATAATCATAAGCTTAGGAGATAATAAAATGCATATTTTATGTATAGATCACACCCTCAAACTTAGATTTTGCTAGTCCCTAGCAAAACAAAACAAAATAAAATCAAACAAACTAAGGAACTAATGCATAAAAGTAAACACCACTTTCGTAGGGAACACGATTGCATTGAGTGTATGCAACAAGCCGTTAAACCTCTAGGTGTCCCTAGTAGGACGAGTGTTGTCTCGTGAGGGTTTGCAGCCATGCTACCCACAAACATGTATTTATTAAACTAATTAACCTAAGTACAAAAATAAAGCAAAAATTAAAACATTGCAAAACACACAAACCTATTATCCCGATAAATACATACTACAATGCTTAAGAAAATCAACCACATGTACTTGGTTCATAATCAACAGGAATATAGAAGCCCTCAAGTAAGTGGTTTTATTCTACACTTTCATCTTGGAAATTTCTGCTCAATATAATATAGCATGATAACATAAATAATAGAAAGTGTAGAACATTGTAGCAATACATTCTAAATTTCTGTTTATACAGATCCAGTGTTACCCATTAACCAAAGAACATCAGAATCTACATAGTCATCGTAATCTTTAGGTTCATGATAGCACAGATCTGCGCGCCTCCTTCGGGTCCAACATTCTAGATTTGAGAGGATAATACACCATAGACTTTTTTTTTCATTTTTTTTTTGCTAGGACTGTGTAAGGCCTGACTTCAAGATGCCTAGGTTTAGCAATAACTCAGGCCAATGACTCCCAGCCAATTTGGCTTAGGGCATTAGGTTTTAAGAGACCGCTTCGGGCCCGAGCATCAGCCTAAGTTAATCCTATAAAGTCAAGCAGCCCCCTTTTCTTTCATTTTGTTTTCATTTTTTCACATTTTCATTTTCAGCATATATATTTTCAAGCACATCTTTATTCTGTCCAGGCTGTATTATACTCTCAACCTATTTCCGGTTCCAATCCCTTGCCATAGCCAAGTAAATGGTCTATCATGATCTTTTAAGCTCAACAGATAACTACACATCATCCAATGACTATGACTAAAGACATCCCACTGTAAATTAGCATTCAACAAATCTCTAGATGGTATTACTTTATGTAACTAGAGTGTGTAAGTGAATTTTCTTAGTTTAAGCACAGGTTCCAAGAGGGCTGTAATAGAAAGATATGCTCAGTTAAGTGTATCTATCCTCCAGTATACTTACTCACACTTCCAATGCAAATTAATCTCCTAAGAATTGTAACATGCATTATTACGGGATAAACTATCAAAACCTAACAGAAATACTAACAAACAACTTAAAACTACTCAAACAAATTTAACAACTTTTTTTTTATATTTTCCTTTTCTGATTTTACAATGAAGCACATCCTCTCCCCCAAACCTAATATAAGCATTGACCGCAATGCACAATAAAGATAAAATACAATGATTATAAAAAGGAAAAAGAGAAGGAGGAAGGAAAACACCAGAGGAAGTGGACTAGAAATCTCGATCATCGCCATCACCATCGCCGGGAGGAAAACTCCATGCATGAAGAAAATCGACTATGGAGTCGAGGCGTTCCGTAATAGCATGCTGGGAGTCCATAAGCACCTGCTGGGACTGGTGAATCTCCTGCTGTGACTGACGAATCTCCTGCACATGGCTAGTGAGATCGCTGATCTGCTGCTGCATCGTCGCCCATGGTGGTTGAGCAGGCTCACCCTCAGGTACCTCAGCGTGTTCCTCAAGACGGGGAGCTCGTGGCCACCCGCGTCGTGTATGGCCCATCATACGGTTATACGCATCAACTCCAATAGGCCCCAGTCCATGAGATACTCGAGAATGCTCAGGAAAATGCACCCCATGAGTCAGAAATACTCGCTCTAAAATGTATGGATAGGGTAACCTCTTGTCTTTTCGGCCCACCATCATTTGCTTCATCCGGCCAAAGACGAATGAAGGCAGGTCAAGATCACGGCGCCGAGTATCGTCGCCGAATACATAAAGTAAATCCGTCATAGTTCGGTCGACTTTTTCATTCCTGGCTGACCATACATTATGCTGTAGAATTAAAAAGGCAAAGCGAAACTCCAATCGCATGCTAATGGCGGCCAGCCAAGTAGAGGTCCCAGGTCCGACAGCAGACCCCATCAATCGCCCTGTGATATTCCGGTACGGAGGAAACTGATATCCATTAAAATCAGGGTGATGAATCGTACCTCGGTCACAACCCATAGCACTCGCAATATTGGCAACTCGGACTCGGATAGGAACACCACATACTACACTCTCAATGGTCACCTGCTCTGGATTATCGTTGTCTTCTATGGTGCCATTTGCATAAAATTCCTACACCGGGTCCTCGTGGACCATTGCGAACGCATTCTGCCTTTTTGCCGCAATATGGGTGAAATAGTTCACCCAATCCGGCCGGTCCTCAATCCATCGTTGAGTTGGAAGATCTGGAATAATCGGGTTGAGGACCACCTGCCTCTCATATTGGATGGGCCGTGGCGGTGCAGCAGGTTCAGGTGGAGGGGTGGAGGAAACAGGACGTGATGAAGAAGCCTCACCCCTATGGCGTTTGTGCGCAACGGATTTCTGAGGCATTGTACCTGAAAACCAAAGATAATAGTGAAAATCCAATCAATGTACAAGAATATATAGCATGTAATTGCAATACTTAAATATCACAGCAAGCATGCAATAACAGATCCACTTATCAATTTTCGGTTTTTTTTTTTTGAAAATAATAATAAATTTCTTAAAAAATAAAAAATAAAAATAAAAATTTTATGAAAATTTAGGAAATCAAAAGGAAGCATCATGCATAACACAAATCACATTCATCAATATAAAAGTATGCATGAAAGGGATTCAAAAATCAGATTGCGAATTTTTTTTTTTATAGAAAACATTGTTCACCGCAACAACAAAATTCCTAAAAATACCTAAAATCAAGGAATCAAAAGCTGAAAGTCACGCATAAGCATCGCAATAGACATTATAAGAGAATGCATAAGAAGAATCACAACAATATCTACCAGAAACCAAGAAAAATCGAGTTTTTAAGGTTCGACTTACCGGAAGAAAAAGGAGTGATTGCGATGAAATGAGTGGGAAATCACGGAAACAGACACCGGATCTGGATTCTACGTGCAAAAATCCTTCGGGGGCCGGAGTTTCAGCTCAAACACGGGTCAAAAACGGCAGCGGCGAGCGGAAATAGATTTCTCTCGCCGCGGCCGTTCGGATTTTAAGCTCGAGGAAGACGACCCGCGATCGATTGCTATTTTAGCCGATCGATCGTTATGTAAATGAGAAACAGCACCCGTTAGATTGAAGATGAACGGTGTCGATGTATCGCATCCCGATCGATCGCAAATATAAGGCGTCGATCGGATACCGATCGATCGTAAATATCTGATCGATCGTATCTACTGTTCTTCGATATTTTTTTTTAAAACATATCCTCTCCCCCAAACCTAGTATGAACATTGTCTTAAATATGAACAAACTATAACATGACAATGAGCATATAATAAAGAAAATTAGAGAAAGGAGAGAATACACCTGAATACGTGGGTTGCCTCCCACCAAGCGCTAAGTTTAACGTCTTCAGCCAGACGTAGCCACAATCATTCTGTAATCGTCGGATCATCCAAATAAACAATCATCACATCAATATCTGTCACAGTCTCGAGATATGGTTTCAATCGGTGACCATTGACTTTGAATGTAGTCCCATCCTTTGGATTATAAATATCAACAGCACCATGTGGAAATACTTCTTTGACAATAAAAGGCCCAGACCACCGAGATCGGAGCTTCCCAGGAAATATGTGCAGCCTAGAGTTGTAAAGTAGTACCTTCTGCTCAGGCTGAAAGGACTTTCTGAATATCATCTTGTCATGTATGGCTTTGGTCCTCATCTTATAGAGTTTGGCATTCTCATATGCATCAAAGCGCATCTCTTCTAACTCACTCAGTTGGAGTTTTCGCTGCTCACCGGCTTTATCCATATCAAAGTTGTACGCCTTAATAGCCCAATACGCTCGATGTTCCAACTCAATAGGTAAATGACAAGCTTTTCCATATACCAATCGGTAGGGAGACATACCAATCGGGGTTTTGAAAGCTGTCCGGTAGGCCCATAATGCATCATTCAGTCTCAATGACCAATCCTTTCTATCAGGGCGAACCGTCTTCTCCAGAATCTGCTTGATTTGGCGATTGGAGACCTCCACTTGGCCACTCGTCTGAGGATGATATGGTGTGGCAACCTTGTGGGTGACAGAGTATTTCTTGAGAAGAGCCTCAAAAGATCTATTACAAAAATGAGAACCTCCGTCACTAATGATAGCACGAGGAGTTCCAAATCTGCTAAAAATGTCAGATTTCAGAAATTCCAGCACAACTTTATGATCATTGGTCCTAGTGGCAACAGCTTCAATCCACTTAGACACATAATCAACAGCAACAAGAATAAATGCATGACCAAAAGATGGAGGAAAGGGTCCCATGAAATCGATACCCCATACATCAAACATTTCAACAATCAATATGGGTTGTAGGGGCATCATATTCCTTTTAGACAAAGCTCCTAGTTTTTGACACCTATCGCAAGATTGACAATAAGCATGGGCGTCTTTAAATAGAGTTGGCCAATAAAAACCACTTTGAAGTACTTTGGCCGCAGTTTTCTTACCACCGAAGTGTCCACCACAGGCCTGAGAGTGACAAAAAGATAAGATGCTATGAAACTCACTCTCGGGGACACATCGTCTTATGACTTGGTCAGCACATATCTTAAACAGGTCAGGGTCATCCCAATAGTAATGTTTGACTCGAGAGAAAAATAAGTCTTTGTCATGTTTAGACCAAAAGGTTGGAATTTGACCCACAGCAAGATAATTCACAATATGTGCAAACCAAGGTGGAGATGTAGTGGAGACAGCAAAGAGCTGCTCATCAGGGAATGAATCTCTTAGAGGGTCATGGCTGTGCAAATCAGGAATAGGAATTCTGGATAGATGATCAGCCACGACATTCTCAGAACCCTTTTTATCTTTAATTTCAAAGTCAAATTCCTGGAGGAGTAAAATCCAACGGATCAGCCTCGGCTTAGCATCCTTCTTGGAAAGAAGGTACCGCAAGGCCGCATGATCAGAGAAAATGATGATCTTACTACCCAGGAGATATGACCTGAACTTATCTAATGCAAACACAACAGCAAGCAACTCTTTTTCTGTGGTAGTATAATTCAATTGAGCATCAGTGAGTGTCTTGCTAGCATAGTATATGACATGAGGAATTTTATTGATGCGTTGGCCTAACACTGCCCCTAAAGTAAAATTCAATGCATTACACATTATCTCGAAGGGCAGTGTATAGTCAGGGGGCTTAATGATGGGAGAGCTAGAGAGGAGGGTTTTGAGCTTTGTAAAAGCATCTTTGCACGAATCATCAAAGTCAAATGGCGCGTCTTGACCGAGAAGGTGGCATAATGGACGTGATATCTTGCTAAAATCTTTGATGAATCGGCGATAAAACCCTGCATGCCCAAGGAAAGACCATATTTGCTTAACTGATGTAGGCGGTGGTAAATTAGCAATTAGGTCAACCTTGGCCTTGTCAACCTCTATACCCCTTTTTGATATAACATGTCCAAGCACAATCCCCTGTTGAACCATGAAATGGCTATTTTCCCAACTTAACACTAAATTTGTTTCCTCACAGCGTTTTAGAACCAAAGTAAGGTTGTGTAAGCAATCATCAAAACAAGTGCCAAATACCGAAAAATCGTCCATGAAAACTTCCAAAAATTTATCAATCATGTCGGAAAAGATGGACATCATGCATCGCTGAAATGTAGCAGGGGCATTACAAAGACCAAAAGGCATTCTTCGATATGCAAATGTACCGAAGGGGCATGTAAAAGTCGTCTTCTCCTGATCCCCTGGAAAAACTGGCACTTGATTATATCCTGAGTACCCATCTAAAAAGCAATAAAACTCTTGGCCCGCTAGTTTCTCTAGGATTTGGTCAATGAATGGGAGAGGAAAATGGTCCTTACGGGTATTGGAGTTCAACTTCCTATAATCAATGCATACCCGCCAGCCCGTGGTCTCTCTTATTGGCACAAGTTCACCCTCTGAGTTTGGTTTCACCGTGATGCCCGATTTCTTAGGGACGACCTGGATGGGGCTCACCCACTCGCTGTCAGAGATAGGGTATATGATACCTGCGTCTAACAATTTCACTACCTCTTTCATCACCACTTCTCTCATGTGTGGGTTCAACCGTCTCTGCCCCTCCCTAGAAGGTTTAGCCTGGTCCTCCAGGTTTATGCGATGCATGCACACAGAGGGGTCTATACCCCGGAGGTCGGCTACTGTCCATCCTATAGCTCGCCGGTGTGTGGTAAGGATCTCCAACAACTGGGCTTCCTGATCAATAGATAGGCTAGAGGAGATAATTACAGGAAGGGTGTTGTTGGGTCCTAGGAAGACATATTTGAGGGAGCTAGGAAGGGTTTTTAGTTCAAGGTTGGGTGGGGCTTCGATGGAAGGTTTTAGTGGTGGGGCGGTAGACACAGGGAGAGGGTCAGGATGGGGTCGCCATGGGATATGTCCAGGGTATAGGGCAGCCACTAAAATGGTGATGGACCTCCTCAAGGTCAGGTATGCCCTCATATTGATCGATCCAGTCATAAAAAAGGGTGTGCTCGAGGGCATCCTTAAGCACAGCAAAGGGAAGGTATTCCTGGACGAGGTCATCTAAGTCGTCAACCACAAGGCACTCAGCTTCACTCGAGGGTTGTTGGGAAGCACTAAAGATGTTTAATTTAACTTTCATGTTCCCAAAGGAGACGTTCATAAGCCCTGACCTACAGTTAATGGTGGCATCGGCTGTGGCTAGGAAAGGGCGGCCAAGGATAACAGGAATTTGGGATTTGGAGTTGGCAACTGGTTCCATGTCTAAGACGACAAAATCAACAGGAAAATAGAACCGGTCAACTCCAACGAGGACGTCTTCTATAACACCTCTAGGTCTGCGAATGGATCGGTCTGCTAACTGAAGGGTGACTGTGGTGGGCTGCAACTCTCCTAGGCCAAGTTGTTCATACACTGAGTAAGGGAGGAGGTTGACACTGGCCCCTAAGTCCAAGAGAGCTCGGCTAATGGTATGGTCACCTATGACAATGGATATAACAGGGACACCTGGGTCCTTAAATTTAGGTGGCATATCACTGGTCAGCAAAGAGCTTACTTGGTTGGTTAAAAAGACCTTTTGGGTGACATGGGATTTGGTTTTCCTCTTTTGGGTACACAGGTCTTTCAGGAACTTGGCATAGGCAGGTACTTGTTTGATGGCATCTAAGAGGGGAAGGTTGATCTTAACCTGCTTGAATACCTCTAACATTTCCTCCATTCGTTGGTGGGACATACTAAACGAGGAGGGTTGGTTGAGGCATTGAGGGAAAGGAGCCTTAGGGATATAAGAATTTTCATTGGTGGGCTCAGCTGGGACATCCTTATGTGGTGGGAGACTAATAGGATCAGGCATAGTAGGCGTGGGTTGGTTCTGTTTCTCAAGGGGAGTGTCCTCACTCGCAATGGTTGGGTCCCTAACCTGATTGTCAACTTGTTTTCCATTTCTTAGGGTAGTAACAGCTTGCACCTGCTCATTTGGATAATGGGAACCTTCAACGGCAAACTGGCCTCTATGGTTCTGCTGTGGTTGGCTGGGTAAGGTTCCTACTTCCCTTCGGTTCATAGATTGGGCCAGCTGTCCTAATTGGGTTTCTATTTTGGCAATAGATTGTGTATGGGAATGGACAAGCTGGGCCTGTGTTCTTAGCTCACTTGTCAACTCTCTATGTTTGGTTTCTATCTTGGCGTCCACCTTTGCTTCCATCGCATTAAAAGCTGAGAGGAGGGTAGACTGGGTGGCTAGCATTTGACTCATCTGATCTTCGAAGGATGGTTTCTTATTGGTTTAGCCAAATGAGGGATTTGTGGCTGGTTGGTAAGACTGAGTTGGGTTTGAGAATTCTTGTCTTGGGGCCTGATTGAAAGAGGGCCCCTGGTTGGGTTGTTTCCAGGCGAAATTGGGATGATTTCGCCACCCCGGGTTATAGGTATTTGAGTAGGGATTATTGGCTCTTGGATAGGTTTGTGCAAGGTTGACATGCTCCTGGACAAGATCAGGATACTGGGAGGCTGAGGGGCAGTCAACAATAGTGTGCATAGGGCTGGCACAGATGGCACAGGCATCTTGAGAGGTTGGGGTATAAGGTGGAGTCTGTGAGAAAAACCGGTCAAACCTCTCAGTAAGGGATGCCACTTGGTGTTCTAGGTTCGTGGTAGCTTTAACATCATACATGCCTCCCCTTGAGGCACTCCTGCCAGGCATATGGCCTTCCGATCTATAGAGGGTGGCACTGTGTAGAGAGTTTTCGCTCAGGTCCTCTAGTAGATCCCATGCATTATCCGGGGTTTTCTTCATGAATGTGCCTCCACAGGAGGCGTCAATTAGGGTCTTATGCTGATCGCACACACCCTCATGAAATCTCTGTACTAATTGCCACTTGGGCACATCATGGTGAGGACAGGACCGGAGTAAGGATTTCATCCTCTCCCAGCTTTCATGGAATTGTTCATTAGGTGTCTGGGTAAAGGTGATGATTTCATGGCGGATCTTATTGGTCCGCCCCACAGGAAAGTATTTCTTGAGGAATTCGGCTTGAAGTTCCTCCCAAGTGGAAATAGAGTTATGCTCAAGGGAGTATAGCCATTCCTTGGCCCTATCTTTTAAGGTGAAGGGGAACAGCCTAAGGCGCACCTGGTCATCAGATAGTGTAAGTTTAAAGGTTGTGTTAACCTCTAGGAAATTTTGTAGGTGCCTATAGGGGTTCTCATTTATTGGCCATGGTATGTGGGCAGCATCTGGATGATGTTTGGCTTAATTTCGAAATTAGCCACGGTTGCAGGAAGTAGGATACAGGAAGGGGAGGTGTAGGCAGTGGGACGGTAGTAGTCTTGCAGGGTACGGGCATGAGGCATTAGTGGATTCTGGTTTAGGCCATTCCCACCCCCAAGGTTCATGTTGTCCGCCATTGGATGAATTTCAGGGATTTGTTTGCTAGGAGTTCTACAGATTCTATATAGGTGCTCAGGATCAGGATCAAAGGCAAGGTCGGGGTTCAGGAAGCGACGACCATGCATGCACAATAAAAATCAAACAAAACCTGTGCAATCCTAATAGCGACAACTAGCAAGCATCAGTCCTAGATAGCGACAACTAGCAACCTAATAGCGACAACTAGCACGTCATGCAATCCCACAAAGAAAAGAAAAACACCAAGCACCCAAAGTTAGTCTAAAAGAGGGTTAAGAGAGTGCAAACAGTGGGAAGGGATGCCCCTTCCAACAATGACGAAAATCAGCGTCCTCTCTTAATCCTGCAAAAGAAGAAAAACTAAATTCAGCTACTGAAAGGAAATCTAAATTAGACTAAACTACTCTAAAACTAATTATGCTAAGAATTTAGTAAAGTATTGAGCTGTCCCCGGCAGCGGCGCCAAAAACTTGATCGTTTAAATATAAACCCTTGCAAGTGCACAAGGCAATTGTACTACGGTGAGTATTGATAAGGGTTATCGAACCTCAGGGACGGATTAATCTTTTACCAAATTCAAGAGAAGAAAGTTGCAGTTTTTGTTTAATCTAAATAAAGCTATGAACTTTAACTACTAAGCTGAGTTTTAATCAATGTGGAGAAGACCAAAGCTTCGAATCCACCACAATAACTAGTGTATTATCTCTCTCTCTCTTTTGAATAAAGATTTCCAATTGGCTGGTGTATTCCTCTCAGACATACACCTGTCAATTCAAATTATAGTGCTCTCCTCTCGGATGTAACACATAAATCAATTAAGCATATGGAATTGTGATCTATCTCTCTCAAGCATAAATCAATGAAACTTTATTAACATATGACAAATCAGAACACTCACGTTCCTCTCAGACATGCAAGTAATCTTTCAGATTGAAATTCATAAAATCCACTCTTGTCTCTCTCAAGCACAAAGAATAAACTCAATGAATTAACTTTAATTGCATAACAAAGGTTCATACACCAACTAGAGTAAAAATAATATGAGAGAAAAGAAACTACACAACCAGATTATTGGGCTTCATCTACGCCTTGGATAGGAGTTTAGCCAAGCATGGGAAGAGAATCCATCATCTTCATCTTCATCATCTTCTTCTTCCTTTGCTATAGCCTCCAAGGTCTCAAATTGCTCTCTAGGTTGAATATGTGGTGCCCAAAACGTTCTCCTATAAGGCCTATTTATAATAGTGAAGAGAAAACACGAAGTTCCCTTCCAAATCCAAGTCGAAATAGGTCTTAATTCCGGTTTGCCGTATACGGCGATCGATCGTCCATATTGCCGATCGTTCGCTATCCGATCGATCGCAATTCCTTCGTTATTTTCCTCCGATCGATCGTTTTGCCGATTGACGCCGTATGATACCGATCGATTGTAGTTACTGTCTTCGGCGATTGAAAAATTCCAGTAGATACGATCGATCGTTTTTATGCCGATCGATCGTTTCCTTCAATACAGTGCTTTTGCGGCTCTGGCGATCGATCGCAGTGATTTCCGATCGATTGTAGTTACTGTTCATGAACTTCAAATGGCTATAACTTTGTGTACCGAACTCCGAATTGCGCGTGGTTGGTGGCGTTGGAAAGCTGACTTCTCGAACTTTAACATGAAGATTCAATGTGTCCAATCCGATATTTGTAAACAAAGTTATGATAATTTAACCATTCGAGTTACTTTTTACCTTATTTCTGTGTATTACTCTTGTTTCCTACAAAAACCAAAAACTATATTGAAGTAGTAGTTATTCTAATCAAATACTAGCATAATCATAAGCTTAGGAGATAATAAAATGCATATTTCATGTATAGATCAGTGCCCCCCAGTGCACAGCTGCCACCGAATAGTTCACACGGTACCGATGAGGATCACCCTAGGATGCATCCCAATGAATTTGATCAGTACTTGGGATAGGATATGGGAGATAACACATACCCTTGTTCATTCTCTAACCTCCTTGATAGTGATATCCAAGCAAGCCCGATCGGCCCTGGCCCCTCAGTACGTCCTACTTGCAATCTATCTCAAGTGCACAAACATGAACCCTCGATACTGTTATACCATCATCTGCTTGTAGCGTGTCATCGATATGTATTTGTAGTTGTCTTATATTTGTTGTGATAATAACATTATTCATATTCTGGTGTGTAGGAGCGCCGAATGCCGACTCTCCTGCTTCCCAAACTCCCCTACAGATGCCTTCACACGCCACCAGTGATCCCCTCAGGCCTACCCCTCCTACCCCTGGTGTCAATCGTAAGACTTCGAAGAGGAAGACTTACTCCTCTTCTGAAATATCAACCGGCTTCCAGTCGTTGTCTGACACTATGATGGCAAGAAATGCGCTTGCCGAGAAGCACGATCGTATGCTGTCCGAGGCGAAGCTCGCAGAGAAGCAAGCATAGACTGATGAAATCAACAGATGTTTTCGTTTACTATGCCGCCTCCCTGGATATGACCCCTCTAACCCAATGTACAGTTTTGCAATAACATTATTCTCGACGGAGACTAATAGACAGTTGTGGCTGCACCTAGAAGACGATGCATATTTTGCTGAGCAGTGGTTGAAGAACCTGTGGGATGGGAAGACGCCACCCATCTAGATGCGTGTCTCACTATTGATTTCAAGAAACTTGTGATTTATGACTGTTGTATAAGATGATATCCACTTTATGCATTTGTGGACTTCGTGTGTGGTGAACTATTTTTTTTTTGTCATGCCTACTATTCCCAAAGTGATTATTATCCTTTATCCTACTGTATGCATGTGACTCCTCTGACCTATATGTAGGCCATGAGTGTGTGGTGAATGATTTTCTCCATGTGAGTATTGCCTTTTCTCGTACTGTTTGCATGTGAGTCCGAGAATGCTTATACATACATATTCTAGGTGCACCTCATTGCTTACTTATATATCTTCTACCTTTCCTCCGCCGACCACGGTAATGGAGGCTATCGTGTAATCACCTTGACGATAGACACCCGAAGGACATCATACATTTGATTACACGAGGATCTTTTGATACTTCCTCAGGAGGGAACCCATGGACCCTATGGTAAGCAAAGCAGCTTCCCCCCATTAACATTTATTATTAGTCAATCAGCAGTATGTTCATTTCGTTATTCTCACTTTGTAGAGGTGGAAGTATTTTGGCGACGACGATGAGGATGCTGCAATAGTTAATCAATGTGCCATTGCTATGGAATATTTATCAAATCCTCCATCTCCTAATGTTGTTCACCCACATCACCACAGGGGAGAGGAGTTGGTACGTGACATGTTATATACTGTTACAAATGATCGAATGTGCAGGGACGTCTATCATATGAACAAATAGACGTTCGTTGAATTATGTAGACAGGCTAGAGCATCCGGTCTGGAAGATAGTCGAGGCACATCTGTTGAAGAACAACTCATGATATTTTGTCAGCTCATGGGTTATGGTACATCTGTTCATAAGTTGGGGCATGAATTTTCCCACTCAAAAGAGACCATACATCGGTATGTGTATACGGTGTTCACCACGTTAGAGCAATGGTTCCACGCTCGAATCTGCACCATGGTTCCACTTGAGCACATGCCAAATTACATTCGGAATAATAGAAAATTTTATCCATTTTTCAAAGATTGCGTTGGGGCAATAGATGGCATGCATGTCATGGCGAAGGTGAAGTCGGATGTGTCAAACGCATTTAGGGGTAAACAAAAGGTCACTACACAAAATGTCATGTGTGTGTGCGATTTCAACATGCATTTTACTTATGTCGTCACAGGGTGGGAGGGGTCCGCCCATGATCAGCGAATTCTCGACTCCGTATTAGAAGACGAAAATTCTGCTTTCCCACGACCACCGTCGGGCAAGTATTACGCGGTTGACGCAGGATATGGGAACAAGGTGGGGTTCCTTGGTCCTTACAAGGGGCAAGGTCACAGGTATCATGTTGCGTCTTTCCAACAATGACGGCCAACTGGAAGGCATGAGATGTACAACTACTTACATGCGTCTCTCCGGAATATAATTGAGAGGGCATTCAAAAAACGTTGGCACATTATGGAAAACATGCCCCCTTATCCAATTGAGATGCAAGCAAAGTTTGTGTATGCTTGTGCCGCGTTACACAACTTTATTCACGAGCAACACAATAGTGCCACTGATTCTGACATGAGAGATTGGTTGTTGCCCGTGTACGAAACAGATGAAGCATTCCGAGTGATCGAAGAACCATCTAATGACAATCATCCGTCTAGTAGTCATGCCAGGGAATGGTCGGGGCCAGATGATGGAGTAATGGTTCAGCTACGAGATCGAATCCGGGATGAGATCGGGAACTCCCTTGATATCCCCCCTGATCCACCAGCGAGTCAGTTATGTCGTCGACAATAAATGTGTGCCATTTACTACTTCTTGCCATGCATATTGAGCAATCGAGGTCATGATAAGCACATCAGTCAAGTCATCGACGGCGCGAAGTGGTCCTGCCCATGCAAGTCGAGCAATCGAGGTAATGCTAAGCTCTGCAGTCGAGTCATCGAGATGACACTAAGCTCTTCATTCGAGTCATCGACGGCACGATAGTGGCCCTTGCCATGCATATCGAGCAATCGTGTTCACGATAAGCTCTTGTGTCGAGTCATCGATTGGTCGATATAGGTGCAGGAATTGCAAATCATGTAATGACAAGTATTAATAAATGAATCTATCATTATGTACATGAATCTCTCATTAGATACATGGCAATGTCTATATGTAAAGTAATGATCATATCGAATGGATGTCTGTAATATCACTATGTACAGTACTTTCGATTTTGCTAGTACACTACGCTCTTTTTGCGGCCAATGCGATGTCCTGTAAACCTTCTGATGCTACGTCATCAAATTCCCTCTCTATACATCCCCTTAACAGAACTGTCATGATCATAGGCCGATAGAGCATTGTTATGGCCGTCTGATCAAAAACTGGTTTGACGACCCCCAAAGCCAACTGTGCTACGTATATCATTACGTATATTCCGCAGTCTTCGGAATTACGTTGGAAGGGTGCATCCCTTATTTGGGACATAAACCAGCCGGCAGCTCCCTTCATCTTGAATTCTTTTGCTAGGATCGTATTCAGGCAGGCAACTACACGATCGGCAGCCTTCTTATGGTGTGGATGCATCGCTGGATGGCCGATAAGAGGATTGTAGAAGTGCCACTGTAGGGTGGGGAAGTGTAGAATCAGCAAGCAGTAATGGGTGCCCGTATGCATTGGGAAGAAGGCATACGTCATTTTTCTGTCGATTCCCTTCAGCAGGCTATTTACCAACTTATCTATAAGCTGTTTATTATCAGCGGTGGGCAAGAACTCCTACATAAGAATGAAATATGAGATGAGAAGTATATATATTAGATGATTGCTGACAGCACCATGTAAAAATAAGAAGAGGTCACACACTTACGAGTTCAATATATTTAGTGGTCATGATTCCTCCAAAGAAGCAGTATGGATACATCAATACATCCCTGTTCATCTGTTGCCTCTTTCGGAGCAGTTCAAAGAACGCATCAATGACCTGCATATATTTGATTAAAATAACCATCGAGTATTCCAATCAGCAAAATACCATCGAATAAATTAGCATCATGTGCATGTACCGTGTAGTTTATTTCCTCGATCCGCAGCAAACTTAAGTAGTTTGCATCATATAATGTATCTAGTGGATACTTCTGCCTTGGATGCCTCATCCAGTGCATAATCGTCGTTCGATCTTTAGGTGACAACACATCCATTTCGAAGCATATCTTAGTTCCCACGTAGTCGGTGGGTACGACTGTCGTCTGACGAACTTCTGCTGTTTTAGCCTCCATGACATGCTCCTTTCCCTTTCTGCCAATGTGCGTATCGTCACCCTTCTCTTCAGACGGCCCCATCTCATTAGGTCGCACCGCTGCTCGAGGGGTCGGTCGAACCGGGAAGGCCTTAACTAATCGCCTTCATTTTCCTTTCGGCACGGGAGCACCGGGTGGGAAGGCAGAAGTGGGGGGCAGGTTCGTCTTCAACCTCATCGCGTAACTTTTGGAGGAAGCTATGTACAAGTTGAGCATTCCCGCGTGTAAACATTGGAATAACTGACGGTGGCGGGGCCTCGGCACGAGTCATCTGTGCCCTAGATGCTGAAAAGAAGAAAAAGGCAATGACGGACATGAGGATTCCCATTTAGAGGAATGTATAACGTGCAACTACGATAGAGTAGCCATCGTGCAATCGAATACACGAAGGGCACCTCTATCGTACAATCGATTACACGATTTACTGTTGTGTTCCCGTATGGAACACGAACAAAATCAGATGCCATGGTGAAAAACGGAGAAAAGAAGAAAAAAAACAAGAAGAGTAAAGAAAACTAGATTCAATATTGCATGCCCCAGAAGGAGGAAGAAAACCTCCTTATAAAGAAGGAGAGGCGTGTCTTCCTAGCCTGATTACAAGATATGACCTTTCAGCTTCCTAAGTTAATTCCAACATATGACTTTTCAGCTTCCTAGGTTGATTACAAGATATGACTTTTCAGCTTCCTAGGTTGATTACAAGATAACCTTTCAGCTTCCTAGGTTGATTGATTACAAGATAACCTTTCAGTTACCAAGATATGGTTCTGCGTACTGCCATTCACAACACTCCACCATGCTTCTGCTTCCGCCTTATCCTCAAGGCGGCCAAGTAGTAAATGCTTCATAAACTGCATTGACAGAAAGATATGACCTTTCAGCTTCCTAAGTTAATTCCAAGATATGACTTTTCAGCTTCCTAGGTTGATTACAAGATATGACTTTTCAGCTTCCTAGGTTGATTACAAGATAACCTTTCAGCTTCCTAGGTTGATTGATTACAAGATAACCTTTCAGTTACCAAGATATGGTTTTGCGTACTGCCATTCACAACACTCCACCACGCTTCTGCTTCCGCCTTATCCTCAAGGCGGCCAAGTAGTAAATGCTTCATAAACTGCATTGACAGAATACGCTCTTCGCGGGCATGAATCATGACCTTGATAATAGCGAACTTGGTGAAACCGAGGAGGCTGGTGATAGAGTACCTCCTCCCAGAGCAATCGAATAGGGTCCCACCGATCTTGGGTCCCACCGATAGAGTACTCAGCTTGTGCTTCTCAGCTGCCTCTTTTAGCCTCTGGATAGCCAGCATATCTTTAGTGAGGTCTATATTGTCTGTCCTCTTGAAGCCACTAACTAAGTAGTCAATCAAGGCATTATCTAAATCTTCTCCAACTAGGAACGTATCTCCCTTGGTAGCTTGCACCTCAAAAGCTCCATTAGAGATCTCCATAATTGAAACATACAAAATACCACCTTCAAATATGGTCAGGTCCTTGCACAGTTCTCTTATACTGGCATCTCCTAACCTTCCTGCTTCATACAAAGTCACTGCATGGGATTTCAAACCTGGTGAAAGCGAACCCATCATAAGATATGTAATATTAGCATCAACAACAAAGCCAAGCCTAGTGGCTCCATTCCGGGAGGTTTCTGAATGGTTGCCATCTAAAACATTTCCACCGGCAGACACGTTTGTAGAGCCAATACTAGCATGAGATTCATCTTCTTCATTGCTAAGTAAATGAACAGGGGAAACTGGTTGATTTCACAGATCCTGAAGAACTGATCCGGAATAATTTAGTTTTACAGCCCATCTTAAACGACAAGCAAAAGATGCAGCAGCTTGCAACTGAAGGAGATCAGTCAGTAATGTTGCAGTCAATTCAGCAGCAGTTGCATTCTCACTTGAACCCACGAAAACAGCATATAGCAACTCTTCTATTGGATCTTCATGCGGCTGCTCCCTGTGGGCAATGAATCCTTCCAGCCTAGAGACTTTCAAATGATCATCATGATAAACAGAGACTTCAAAAGAGATTAAACCTTGCCGATAAAGACCATTTACTATAGCAGGATAAAAAAAAGTGAATGAATTTGCCTCTTCTTTGCACACCTTGTCAACTGTTGTTGCTGCTTCTTCTGAGAGTTTCTTAAATTCATCCAGCATAAAGTTAACAAGGCAGACGCCCAACAAAGGTTCTATTGCAAAGTTATTTGCAAGTGTAGCTTGTTTTGGAGTTATGCACCCGGTCGACAGAAAGTCGCCTGAGTGCTTGTGAGGCAGAGAAAGAGCATAGATGTAGCCGAGATAACTTAGTTGTTCCCTAACTCCCGGTCCGGGAATAGCCTGTTGAAGCCTTTTAATAAATTTGAAAACAACAATCAACTGAGAGTGAGCCACAGCAGCCTCCACTAAATCAGCAGAGAGTGCAGCAAAGCCTTCTTTAGGATTTGATGCCTTGTTCATGTTTTTGGCACACGCTACAACCAACCTTGCAGCCCTAGCTTCAAATGCCTCTATTATTAAAGACTGATTCAACCAGCCCCTAGCATTCCTAACACCACTAGCACACTGCATCAAGTGTTCTAGTCGTGCCATATATGCTGTAATACCTACTGACTGTTTTCCTGTCCACAACTGAGACACAGTCGTTACCAAAACCCATGCAACCTACATCAGCAAAACAGAGTCATCTCCCTCATATGTACAAGCCGGGACATACACGGCAAAGATCTCCGGCAGTCCGCTGCTAGACAGATAGCCACGGCCACCACATAATTTTCGGTATTCTTCAATACCATCAGCAATGGCAGATGTTGTAGATTTCAAACCCGCAGTACACGCATGAACCTCCGGTAGAGTTGAAAAATCATTATTTTGCAATCTCTGGGTAACCTCAGTGTACAGCCATTTCAACTACTCTCCCACGAACCTGAAAGCATATGCAGAAGCCAGCAATGGAAAGTGCCTGCCCTGCTGAGCTTTATAATCACGTACCTGGGTCTCAGGAACTAAAGAGCAGCCGGTACCCAAAGTTATTGCAGCCTGAGTGGCCATTATTGTTGGGAAGACACCGGACACAAGAGCAAAACTTTGCCTTTGGGACTTCCTAGATTGCTTTATCTGGTCAAATATTTCAAGCAGGCCATGCATCATACCGACAACAACTCCTCCAGTCATTGGTATTAATAGTATCCGGGGCCATGTATATGTAAGTCTTTGCAGACGTAGCCAAGCAGCACCTTCCTATTCAGAAATCAAAGCAGCACCTTCTGGAGAGCTGAACATAAGGAAGGAATCGATGGAACCAGTGTTACTTCCTGTAGGGAAATCAAAACCAGCTCTTATCTCTAGTGAATCGCTCGATGCATATGAATACTCCTGAAACGATTCGAACCCCTTATGCCCAGTATATCTACTGAGCTGCAACACTTGATCAACAACTTGAACAATATTGTTCTTCCTTATTTCATCTTCAAATTGAGGAGGGGTAGGCACCGGCTGGGAAGGCGACATAGCAGTTCTGGGTAGACACACGACGACACTTCGAAGAGGCATTTCGTCAAACACCTGGGGGCCATGAGAAGGGTGAGAAAACAGCCGTTGCTGGAACTCTTTGTGCTGCCATGTCCAGTCGTGCCTGCCTGGGCGGCGATGCTGGCCAAGGATGCGGAGGCAGCGGCATAGATTTAGGCGGCGGCGTGGCGACCGCAGCCTTTGGAAATATCCCATCTTTAGGCAATGGAGAGGGGAATGGTGGCATCTTTGAAATCGGCCAAGCTGCTGTGGGCGGTGGGGTCATGTGTCGGAGGTGTCGACCGGGGCGATGATGGAGTAGTCAGAGTGGCAGTCGGCGTGGGAGGCCTGATCCTCCGAGGCTATGGCGGCGGCATCTCCAACCGTGGAAAGTTTGGTCTCGATGGCAAAACCGTGGAAAGTTTTGTTTCCAGGTAGAAGGGACTCCAGGGTCGGGGTGTCTCCACCTCGAGGCGGCGGTGGAAGGTTCGACCTCGCCAAAAAGTGGACTGCGGAGTTCCGGCAACTGGGGCTGGGGTGCTCCTGGCGGCGATCTGGAATAAATCTGAGGAGAAGGCAGACTCATTGTGGAGACAACGGGGATGTTGGTGGCCCATTGTGGTGGTGCATAGTCCGAATGAAAGGGGACCAGCGGTTGGACAGAGGAGTATGGCGATGACTGGGGAAGGGACACCAGTGGCAGCGGCGTCCGGAAGGAAGTCGCTGATGGTGGTCTGGAGTGAACCGGAGGAGAAGGATCTGTATATGAAGAACCTACCCATTTTTTATCGCGAACGAGAGTAGCGATCTGAGGATAGTGCGAAGGCTCGGAGGTCGGATGGTGGAGATGGTGGTGGTGTGAGTTCCGTTGCGAAACTGATGGCGGCGGCTGTGGGCATCCCCACTGCTACTGGAATGGAGCGGGGATCGGCGAACCCTGAATGGTGGCGGTAATGACAGCGGTCATTTGGGTCACAGAGATCCGTTCAAGGATTTCGGCACACAAGTCAAGCATAGCATCCTGCATTCTGGTGGATCGGAGCGGCTCTGATACCAATGTTGTGTTCCCATATGGAACACGAATAAAATCAGATGCCATGGTGAAAAACGGAGAAAAGAAGAAGAAAAATAAGAAGAGTAAGGAAAACTGGATTCAATTTTGCATGCCCCAGAAGGAGGAAGAAGACCTCCTTATAAAGAAGGAGAGGCGCGTCTTCCTAGCCTGATTATAAGATATGACCTTTCAGCTTCCTAAGTTAATTCCAAGATATGACTTTTCAGCTTCCTAGGTTGATTACAAGATATGACTTTTCAGCTTCCTAGGTTGATTACAAGATAACCTTTTCAGCTTCTTAGGTTGATTGATTACAAGATAACCTTTCAGATACCAAGATATGGTTCTGCGTACTGCCATTCACAACATTTACAGATCTATCGTGTCATCAATTATACGATGGAGATATCTATCGAGTAATCAATTACTCGATTGGCATATATATGGTGAATTATATCGGGCAGGTGATAGGGAAATTACCTACTTTTGTTGTCTTGTGGGCGGGCACCTTGTGCCGGGTAGGAATGGCCGGAGATATAGGCGATTCCGTTGGAGGCCGCTCTGCCTCAGCCCAGGGTGACACATCCGGCTGGTCCATTTGGGGCCTCTCTGCCGGCATCGCACGGGGGGACTGGCGAACATGTGCTGGGTGCGTAGTTGTTGTTGACGGCATCCGACTCGACTCACGACGTACGGGGTGTGGCCGCTTTCGGCCGACACGCCCAGCTGTATAAACCTTCTGGGGTGGTTGCCGGGGAGCTTCTGGTACGTCAACTCCCAGTTTGTCAACTAGGCTTCTGACTGAGTGATTCCACTCCTTTATTTTTTGAATACACTCAATTATCTGAGGGACTCTGAAGCCTCAACTTTCCATCATATCGCTCTGTTCTAGGGTGACATTAAGGAGGGAATTAATCCCCTCAAGAACACCCTGCATGGAAGTGACATGATGGTGGACAGTTGACGTCTGTGTCGACCTCTGTGACGACGGAGGTTGAGGTTGCTGGAGGGGGATGAGAGATGACTCTTCCGATAATGGGGTTATGACATCAACGTCATCGGTTTGGACATCCAAGGTCTCTAATAGGTGAATGTAATACGATCGAAATCGGTGATGGAATTGGATTCCCTTATTTGCTTCATCCACCAGCACCCCAGCTCTGGGCCACCTTCTCACTCTTGGACTACATGGACCCATAGTGGAGTGAAACAGATTGGTGTGCTCGAAGAACCATATCTGCAGAATGAGAACAGAATTCATTAGCCACGAATGGATATATACAATGATACCGAGTCATCGATTACACGATATGCAAGACAACCGTTTAATTGACTACACGATAGAGGATCCTACCGCGTAATTGACTACACGATATCCAAAACAATCGAGTAATCGATTACACGGCATCGAGTAATCGATTACAAGGTAGAGATGCATATGGTCCCATATCGTGATACACGAGCATCGAGTAATCGATTACACGGTAGAGATGCATATCAAGTAATCGAGTGGACGATATCCACTACCATCAAGTACTCGATGTGATGAAATCTACATGAATCGAGTAATCAATTACACTATAAGCTGAATATAAAGACTCACCTGTAATACATACGCGGCTCCTGCCAGAGTCCCGCCACTACTCGTCTCTCCGGAAGATCTAGAGTGCAAACATCTAGATGAATATGACATTTTCGAGACAAGAATTTTATGGATGGCGCCCGGCCAATTATACTTGGACAGTTGGGAGAGGTCGTCCAGATAGTCGCATAGCTTTGTAGGGACTGATCTTGACGATTGTGTGAAGAGCGTGGTTGAAAACATGTGGAGGACGATAATACGAACCATGTCATCATCTGAAAGATCTGCTACGCCCCGCAGACATTTATCAAGTAGTTCTTCAATGGATTGCCTATCAGGTCTCCGTGTGGAGAAGAACTTATGGTAGAATGAGCCTTCCGGGGCCAGGAGTTTACCGTCAGGGGATTTCCAATTAACAATCTCACCAGAGGCCCGTAACCCAGTGATGAGGGCAACATCCTGCTCAGTGAAGGATAACCTTCTACCCTTGATGTTGAACACCATCAGACTCTCATCCCAACAGTCCAACAAAACATCAAGCAAATTTTTAGCCACAACTACATGATGGCCTTCGAATAACAAATGAAAAGTCGTCTCTTTCAATAGGTCTATGCAGTGTGGGTAACGCTCTGCAACTTGTAGAGACTTGGTGAGAGCGCCAGGTGTACACTGGGTTCGAAGGCTTGGCCTCGCATTATACTTCCTCGGCGTTTGGGAAGATCTCTTCTCTTGGGTGGGATTTGGCGGTGGATTCATCTAGTCTGGAACGCATCCAGTAGGATTTGAAATCAGGTTACGATATTGACAGCATCGGGATCCAGTGACACGATATGCGAGCGCAATCGTGCAATCGGACACACGAAATCAAAAAAAAATTGTCGAATTTTTAAATCTTACCGGTGGGTGGATGTGTCTTTGGAGGAATGGTCAGCTCGACGATAACCCGACACCCTGAGGAGGGATACCCTGTAGATCGACCGGCTTTAAATCGACTGGAGGCCTGTCTCCGCCGCTGGCAATATGGACCCCGCTATCGCCGAAAAGTGGAATCGCGAAAACCTAACCGAGTAGTCGCACTTACGCAATGGTGTTGAAGCTCCGGAAACGGGTATTAATAATTGGGTGAAGGCCGAGAGCATTTTGGGTAAGTAGGCGTCGAGGGTGACGGGTCCGGCATGCACTCTGACACGTGCATTGAATTACTCGGCACCCATGCATAACGACACGATGAAGGGTACACGGCACTAAGACATAATGATACGTTTGACGTGGCGGTCGCGAAAGCGAATAATAGAAAACCTCCGATAACGAGTAATCGATTACTCGATGAGCACCAAATTCGAGTAATCGAAACCACGATAGATGCCTACGAGATGAGGTGGACAACGAGTAACCGATTACACATTGAGCAAGTACTTCGACATCCTGATTACACGATAGAGAAGGGTTTTCAAGAGCGGACTAGAATAGACGATGGGCACTTACATCGAGTAATCGAATACTCGATGAGAAACGCAATCGAGTAATTGTACCAACGATAGATGCCCACGGCGTGATGTAGATAACGAATAATCGATTACACGATGAGCAAGGCTCCCATCCGGCGTCTCTAGCCACAGAACCCTACCTCATATTTTGGGGATATGTGTTGACAATTGAAATATTAGCAAGGGATATTTTCGGTAGATTTATGCCCCGACAGGGTGTTTCTCACAGTGCTTTCCAAACGTAAAGCAGTCTGATAAATTGTCATGCTCCCAAACAGAAATCAGTTGAGCCAAAACAGAGTGAAAATTGTCACCTGTCACCCATGTTTTTTTTTAACTTCCAAACATACGTCAACTATTAGCCTTGAAAATTTTCACCTTGTTTTATTTTCTACTTCCAAACGCACCCTTTGTGTATGTACATTACTGGGCTATCTCATTTCTTTTGTTGCTTTACTATTGATACAAGAAGCATTACTTGAGGTTAGCTCAAAAAAGGACAGAGTTACATGAACATAGCGATAAAGTTGGGAATTTTAGCTCAAATAACTACCCTGACAATGCTGATGGTGTGCAAAGGGCTGAAGCATTCACTTCTTGGAGTTTTGTTTACCTGCAGTTTTTAAGTGTTAGGCTCATAGTTTTCAAAATCAAACCGGATTGCCCAGTTCAACTGCGGATGCCCGGAATCGGTTTAAAAAATGATCTGGGTAGTCAGGTTCGGGACAGCCGTTCGCCGGGTTCATTAGAAACCGGCCAGTTCAACCAATGAACTATCGGACCGGACCAGATCTGGTTCACTGCCAGACTATTTTTTTAACTTGTATTTTAAGTAGGGATTTGAACTCTCCTCGAGATTAACTCCTCAGTATCTTAACCAAAATAAAAAAATTCACATTAAATATATTTTAATATTATTTTTTTTAATGTAAGAGAGGGTTTTATTTAAAAAAATTATATCAAACCAGTTGAACCGAATTGAACAGGACCAACCAGATTTTGGGTTGAAGGTCGGTCCGGTTTTAAAAACTTTGGTTGGGCCTCGGGTTTCAAGTTTTTTTTATCTTTTTTAGATTGTTTTTTGGCAACAAAAATAATATTTTGTCATTTTTTGAGATGGTTGCTGGTTTCAAGGTCACTTGAGTAGGATTTCAGACTCGATTGCAAGGGCTTTACACGATGTTATCTTGGATCATTGGCTTATTAGGTCTAGTGAGGCGTAGTTATTCCTGGTTTTGGCTGCTTTCTGTCTGTCAGTATAAGACGCTCTTCAGGAGGAAGACAGACGCACTCAGACGTTCGGCAATGCCACGTTCAGAACATTCCAGCACACGTGTTGCTCAGCCCAGAAGCCTCCTCTGTGCCTTTCTAATCTCTTCCAGAGTGGGTTCTAGAGATGGTTTTGCTCGGCTGGAACTTGGAAGCAGTAGAAGCAGATAGGAGAAGGTAGTAGACAATGGCATCCAAGAAGCAGGAAAGAGGAACCACGCCGGAGAAGGTGAGCACGGTGGTGACAAGGAGGACCACCAGGAAGATAGTGCAGGAGACCACCGTAGAGGCAGTGACTGTATTAGACTCAGAGGCGGCGGAGGCTGCCACACCGGTGAAGAGTGTCATGGTAGTGGAGAAAGAAGCTGAGACCACTGATGTTGAACTTGGCAAACAGGCAACAAGCCCTGAGCCTGTGACACCCACCGAAGAAGTCTTGTCGCCTGCTGAAGAAGCCCCGCTAGAGACCACCGACGTTGAACTCGGCAAAAAGGCAACAAGCCCTGAGCTTGTGACACCCACCGAAGAAGTCTTGTCGCCTGCTGAAGAAGCCACCACCGATGTTGAACTCGGCAAACAGGTAACAAGCCCTGAGCCTGTGACACCCACCGAAGAAGTCTTGCCGCCTGCTGAAGAAGTCCCGCGGCTAGAGACCACCGATGTTGAACTTGGCAAACAGGCAACAAGCCCTGAGCCTGTGACACCCACCAAAGAAGTCTTGTCGCCTGCTGAAGAAGCCCCCACCGATGTTGAACTCGGCAAACAGGCAACAAGCCCTGAGCCTGTGACACCCACCGAAGAAGTCTTGTCGCCTGCTGAAGAAGCCACCACCGATGTTGAACTCGGCAAACAGGTAACAAGCCCTGAGCCTGTGACACCCACCGAAGAAGTCTTGCCGCCTGCTGAAGAAGTCCCGCGGCTAGAGACCACCGATGTTGAACTTGGCAAACAGGCAACAAGCCCTGAGCCTGTGACACCCACCAAAGAAGTCTTGTCGCCTGCTGAAGAAGCCCCCACCGATGTTGAACTCGGCAAACAGGCAACAAGCCCTGAGCCTGTGACACCCACCGAAGAAGTCTTGTCGCCTGCTGAAGAAGCCCTGCTAGAGACTACCGATGTTGAACTTGGCAAACAGGTAACAAGCCCTGAGCCTGTGACACCCACCGAAGAAGTCTTGTCGCCTGCTGAAGAAGCCCCGCTAGAGACCACTGATGTTGAACTCGGCAAACAAGTAACAAGCCCTGAGCCTGTGACACCCACCGAAGAAGTCTCGTCGCCTGCTGAAGAAGCCCCGCTAGAGACCACCGATGTTGAACTCGGCAAATGGGCAACAACCCCTGAGCCTGTGGCGCACACAGAAGACGTCCTGACACATGCTGAAGAAGCCCCGGTAGAGAGAACCAAGTCAGATGTAACCGAAGAAGAGGGTGACAGCCAGGAGGAGACGGCGACGAAGTCAAGCGAAGCAGAAGAGGGCGGCAGCCAGGAGGAGGAGACAGTGGCAAAGCTAAGCGAAGAAGAAGGGGAACGGAAAACGGGGAAAGCGGCCGAGGGAGAGGTAGAGCCGCAGCCACGGCTAGTAGAAGAGAAGAAAGAGGCGGGCGTGAAGAGGAAAAGGGAGAGTGGGGAGCAAGAAGAGGCAAAGAAGAGTAGAGGGAGGAGGAGGAAGAGGGTGAGCGGCAAGAAGGCGGTGGGGGGATTTCGGCGCTATGTGTACAGGGTGCTGAAGCAGGTGCACCCGAACCTAGGCATGTCATCGCAGGCCATGACTGTTCTCAACAGTTTCATTTGCGACATGTTCGAGCGGCTGGCTGAAGAGGCGAAGAAGCTGACTGATTACACTGGCAGAAAAACCCTGTCATCGAGGGAGGTCCAGGATGCCGTCCGCCTCGTACTGCCAGGCGAGCTCGGCAAGCATGCCATCTCCGAAGGCGTCAAGGCCGTCACCAATTATATTAGCGCCGATTGATTGGGTGATGGTGGCAATACTAGGTGTAACAGTGGAACTGACCTTTTGCAGTTGCGTCAGTTGGATGGGAATGTTTTTTTTTGTACAAAATCTTGGGCCTTCTTGTGTTTCTGGTGGGAGGATGTTGGTGTGGTCTTGGTTGAATGATGTCCGTAGCTCTCGATTCTTTTTGTGCTTGTTCTTTGTAAAATCAAGAGAGAGCTTTTGACCGGTGACTACAGGGGACTGCAATCTTTATAAGAGGGGAATTTATATAATAAATCGTAAAAAAAAAATTATGGAAATGAAATAATGTAGAAAATATTTGTAAAATAGGGTATCTGATACGCCATGCAGGCGCCCGCGTGGCACGGGTGTTTGCGTGGCTTTTTTTTTAAACCAAACCGAAAGACCACTAAAAATAATGAACATGTTTCAACAGCATGTGATGGATCAACAGCATGTGATGCTCCGTAGTATTTTTTTTTATAAATAGCATGTGATGGATCAACATCTTTGCAATATCATTATGAACAGAAAGACCACTAAAAATAATGAAGAATGAAAAAAAAATGGGCGAAAATGGATAAAGAATGAGAGAGATATGCATCATTGAAGTTATCACTCCTTTAAAATGGGATAGATTTGTTTTAGTGGGACAAATTTCAATTATGCATATAACATTCTTTATCCATTTTCGCCCATTTTTTTTTCATTCTTCCTTATTTTTAGTGGTCTTTCTGTTCATAATGATATTGCAAAGATGTTGATCCATCACATGCTATTTATCGAAAAAAATACTACAAAAATTACGATAAATGGTATGTGATGGCTCAACATCTTTGTGATATTATAATGACTAGAAAGAGCACTAAAAATAAGGAAGAGTGAAAAAAAATGGGCAAAAATGGGTTAGAAATGAGAGAGATATGTATCGTTGAAGTAAGTGCCTATTTAAAATAGGACAAAAATCTGTAAGGCATTAAAACCGAGAGGAGTCGGTTCAACCACGTCTTTCGGTTTGGTTTTAAAAAAAAGCGTCGGTTGAACCGACGCCTGCGTGGCTTGTAGATGCCCTATTTTGCAAATATTTTCTACAGTGTGTTATTTTCATAATTTTTTTTTAATGATTTATTAAATTATTTTCCCTTTATAAGAACTCGCGAACTCTTCCGAGTGTGCTATTTATGCAGTTGTACCTTGTTGCTTCCGATAGCAACAGGATTCTCCTAGAAACCATTTGCCCTCCTGTCCCTTCTTGTTGTATTCAAAGCACTCCGAGGTTTTTTTTCAAAACAACAAAGCGCTCCGAGATTAACACAAGCCAAGTCCTCAACTTAATAAGTAGAATGGTTAATGGAAGGTCGTATTATTTTTTGTAGTTCGCATAAAATCAATACTTGGGAGATATTTTGACAAAAAAAAATTTGGGAGAATTTTTTTTCAAATGCACTTCTCAATCAGGCCTACCATATACACTATTTAACTCATAAGTCTATGAGCGAGTTAGTTTTGGCTTTATGGACCAGCAGGTAATCTGATCCTCGACTGTGTGTTTA
This sequence comes from Houttuynia cordata, assembly GCA_039654745.1. NCBI lineage: Eukaryota > Viridiplantae > Streptophyta > Magnoliopsida > Piperales > Saururaceae > Houttuynia > Houttuynia cordata. The sequence continues at coordinate 35,645,178 of CM077502.1, forward strand.
CGTCTTTAGGGGTGAAACTTTTGAGGGCCGCGTGCGGGTTAGGGACTCATATTTTCATGCCTGCCTTATATCGGACGGGGCTGCCAAAAAGGCCGTAGGCCTGTCGACTGACCCCAACCAAGTACAGAAAAAGTTACTCCCTCCACCCAGGGAAAAGAGGATAATTCTATTTTATATGTTCCATACGGAGTTTTTACCGTCCAATAAAAAACAATATTTTTTCAGATAAAGTAGATAAGGAAGTATTTCATATCCTCCTACATTCAAGAAAATTAGGATATTGTGTAATTCTAAAGAGCCCGATAATCTTTTTTTTATTTGTTAGAAAATATTATTTCGGGGAAGGGCTTCTAAAATCCAAAATGAATTTTTTTTTTTCACAATTTCAATATATTTACGCAGTACCCCGCCCGGGCCTTCCGGGACAAATCCCGCCTCCGCCGCTGCTCTCGTCTTCCCGGTTGGTTGATTGATTACTTGTTTTCCATCTTACCGGGAGACATCTCGTGTTTCCTTCAAGACTGGATTTTGGGCTCCATGCTTCGACCCTTCTCCAGGTATGTTCCAGATGATCCCTTTTTTCTTCTCTCCATGTGGCTTCTCCTCCTTTTACTGGTTGGGAATTTGTGGGGTTTGCAAAGGTGGGAATTTGCCTTCTCCTTTCCAATTTTGGATAGCTGTTGAAATGCCCAGTCTGCTTCCATTGATTATTGGCATTGTTGTTGTGTGTGTGGTGATTTTTGCTTGCTTTTTTTTTTTGACTTACGTTACAGTGTTGCTCACTTCTCTTGCATGTGGTATTTAGGATTCGGGCTTCTTGGACCCCTAATTAGCACTTTTTTTCAATTTTTGTGGCTATCCTGGATTTTGAATCTTGTTGGAGAAATTATACTCCCTCAATCCAATGAAGCTTGTCTGCATTTGAAAAACACGGTTCCATCATTGCATGTCTGAGTTTGCTCCCTCGGAAGAGAGTTGAAGGACACTGTTTATTGTACGGGCCTTAGAGTTGGATAAATTTTATTCAACTTCAAATGCGGACAGGCTTCATTGGACGGAGGGAATAATTCTGAGCCTATTTAGGTCTTGAGGATGGACATTGCCTCTGAAAGGTTTTCGCAGGATTTTTAGGTATCCCAAGTATATTTATGAATTGGACATTTAATATATGAATCCATTTTGTATGATTTCTACAATATATTCACAGCGTGTGTAAATATTAACTTACAAAAATTGCTGTCGCAGTTGCTTTTCATTATTCTCATATGGAGTCAGATAAAGAAAAAGAATTATGTTTAGAACTCATTGAAGATGATAGAAGTGAAAAGAATGTTCATGGAAATAGGACCAATGCCCCGGATGTTAACTTAAGTAGCCAGAATGCAGGAAAAGAAGTATGTGTAGAAGTCATTAAAGATGATAGTAGTGTAATGAATTGTGATGTAAATAAGACCAATGCCCCGGATGTTTACTCAAGTAGCCAGAATGTTGAAGGAAAAGAGGTATGTGTAGAAGTTACTAAAGATGATAGTAGTGACATGATTTGTGATGGGGATAAGACCAATGCCCCGGATGTTTCCTTAAGTAGCCAGAATGATGAAGAAAAAGAAGCATGTGCAGAACTCCTTAAAGATGATAGTAGCGAAATGAATAATGATGGGAATAAGACCAATGCCCCAGATGTTTGCTTGAGTAGCCAGAATGATGAAGGAAAAGAAGTATGTGTAAAACACATTAAAGATGATAGTAGTGATATGCATTGTGATGAAAATAAGACCAATGCTACGGATGTTTCCTTGAGTAGCCAGAATGATGAAAATGAATTGAGAGTTGGAATGGTGACACATAGTGAAGAAGAGGCATTTGACATGTACAATAAGTATGCATGTAGCAAAGGCTTTAGTGTTCGAAAACATCAAAGGCATTTTAAAAAAGGTACAAAAGAAGTTATTCGACGCACCCTTGTGTGCTCGAAAGAAGGGTTTAGAGAATTTACTGCACCTGGTGAAATTAAGAATGTTGAAAGACCAGATGCTAGGTGTGGTTGTCGAGCCCGTGTCATTTTTAAAGTGGAAAATGGTGTTTATCAAATTAGTCAGTTGATCACTGACCACAACCACCCGTTGGTTGAACCAAATAAGAGGCAATTTTTGAGGTCTGCACGAAAAATATATGAGGCAGCTGATGCTCGTAGAAGAACTTCACAGACATATGCATATGGAGTGGGTGGTTGTCAAAATGTTGGATCTGTTGACGGTGACTATATACAAGTTAAACGGCCAAAAAAGATTGCATCTGCTGATTGTCAGAGTCTATTAAACCATTTTGCGCACAAGCAAGCAGTTGTCCAACAGTTCTTTTACACTGTACAGGTTGATGATGAAAGCAGAGTGACTAATTTTTTCTGGAGAGATGGGTTATCGAAATTGGATTATGAATGTTTTGGAGATGTTGTAATTTTCGACACCACTTACCATAACAAGTATAACATGATTTGTGCTCCATTTTTTGGAGTAAACCATCATGGGAAAAATGTGTTATATGGTTGCGCATTTTTGTCTGATGGAACAATATCTTCACTTGTTTGGTTGTTCGATGCTTTTCTTGAGTCCATGGATGGCAAGGCACCAAAAACTATTTTCACCGATCAGGATGATGCGATGGTAGATGCGATTGCAAGGGTGCTTCCTAATACACAGCATCGCTTGTGTCAGTGGCATATCTCAAAAAATGTCACTTTGAATATTTCTGGTCTTCACCATCAATCTGGTTTCAAGAGAAGGTTTTCATATCTTTTGGACAAATGCGAAAGTGAAGCTGAGTTTGAGAAGAAGTGGAAACGAATGATGAACAAATGGGGTTGTTCCAACGAGTCTTGGCTTCTTAAACTGTATAACCTACGTGAGAAATGGGCTCCCGCTTTTAATCGGGATACATTTTCAAGCATTATTAGCTATTCTCAGAGAAGTGCGAGCATAGACAATATTTTTCAACATATGGCTTGTAAAACAATGACACTTGTTGAACTTGCAGATCATTATGAACAAAATGTGGAGAAGTTGCGTGAGGCTGAGTTGATTGATGACTATAACTGTGCTCATGGAAATCCTCGTATTGTATCTCGTAGTAGTGGCATTCTTCAAGATGCGTGCAAGGTATATACACACAAACTTTTTGCAATGTTTCAGGATGAGTTTGTGCAATCACTTTGTGTAGTGGAAGTTGAATCCACTCATAATGAGACACATCACATGTATAAATTAAAAATGGAAGATAATGAACAAGAGCGCGTCGTACAGTTCGACTCCTCTGATTTGTCGATCTCATGTAGCTGTAAGCAATTTGAGTCAATGGGACTGTTATGTTGCCATGCATTGAGGGTGTTGAATTTGAATGGTGTCACTAAATTACCCGAACAATATATATTGCATAGGTGGACCAAAGCTGTAAGGCATGGGTTTGAGATGGATAGAAATTATATTCTGCCAGAAAATACTAGCGGAAACTCAGCAAAGATGGTGCGCTTGAACAAGTTAATGCGCAATGTATTCAATCTTATGAATTTATGTGCCAATTCCGATGCCACAACTGAGATTGCAGACCTTTATTTGGACAATATTCTTCAGCAAGTTGTAGAATTTTATGCGCCATCAAATGAAGAATATGATGCTTTGGATGATAGTATCATTTCTATATCAACTTCTGAGACCACAGGACAAAAGAGACAAACTTTGGAGAACGATAAAGAGTCAGGAAACACGCCAAGAAGTACATCTCAACTGCCTAATATTACCATGACTAGTAAAACTATTTTATTGATCTGTAAACTTTAACTGGGAGTTATTTATTTATTTTTTGTAGGTGTAGGAATACAATCTCCAGTAATGGATCCTTCAAACTTATATCCTTTTGGGGTGCAAATGAGTGAAAACTGCCAAAATCAGGTGTGATTTCTACTTAGTGGTTTACTTGTAATGTATATATATATATATATATAAAATGATAAATCTAATGCAAAAAATGTGTTTGCAGTTTATTTCAATCTTTGGTATGCCTGCACCCAGTATACATACAAGTCTACCAGCAACCAACCCGGTATTAATAATGCCTGCTGGATATTTCTATATGTTTTCTACAACTTTGTTGCAAGATAACTTTTCCATGCCCCATTCGAGTCACTCACCCTTGGAATACTTAAATCGTATTACAGCAGTTATTACTTTATTATATTCTAAGCATGTTGCAATCTTGCAGGGGTATTCCAACTGCATTACGGGAAGTCGGGATGTGCCGCATTTCAACCAAGAGTATAATCAATAGGATTAGGGATATTCTCTAGAGGTAGAATGAAGAATGGGCTCACTTGTAGTATAAAAGATGCAAAGAGATTGAGGAGTTAAAAGCAAGTTAATGGATTGAATATTTGTTTTATGGTTTGCCCCCTTTCCTGTTTACTGGTGTATCTTTGATATGAGCATAATGAGAATGGATTTGCATAGAATTTTGGGTAGTTATTATGATTGCTTGGACAGAAAATTATTCACTATTTAACTCTGCATGTGTAATGCATATTTCATGTCAACTTAGAGATGAAGGAATTTAGCAAGCTAATATTATATGTTTTTTTTTATCTCAGCTAATATCATATGTTGATTGTATGGATTTTGATTCCGATAAGAGTCAAATGCGGTATATAATCCATGCCGCCGACCCCAGATAGCTGAGATAAGGCGTATGATGATGATGATGATGATAATATCATATGTTGATTGTTGTGTTACTATCCATTTTCTGAATGTGAACTGCTGCCTCTAAACTATATTTGTGTCATAATGGATCATGTCTATTATTGTAGCTTTTATCTTCCAATTTTGTTTGGCTGCTCATTATATGTGGATTATATGTTATTATGCTGAGTAAAATCGGGTATCTCCACTTAGTAAGTTTGGTAATTTATAGTGATCATGGGTTGGTTATAGTCATTTGAGTTACTTTTTATAGAAATATGATTGAATGTGTTTCCCTTGCCAAGTAATTTTTTAAAGTGATAATGGTAGGATAGTTACATTTTTTTTCTTTTACTTTTCTGACCATTTAAAAATTGTATTAGATCACCCCCAACCGTCTCCTGAATTATTGAAGCGTATCCTATAATAATCAATGTTTGTATATGATGCCTTTAATTACAAATTTGTTTCATGGGGTCCCTGATGTTTCAGGCTTTGTGAATTATTGATGACCTGCTTGATGGTCTTCATTGGGTATTTATGATTCACCAGCACGTGATGCACAGAAGTTTCAAGCTAAAAGAAAACAGAGCAGCTACAGTTTATTTGAAGCTGCATACTTCAATGATGTCAGCAATGGTGAAAGTGTGTGTTGACTGTTGTGATAGTCATGGACACATCTAAATTAACTTTTTACTTTGTACTTTGGCAAAAAAGCTCTCCGTTGTGGCCAATTTTGTAATGGTTCATGTATAGATTCTGTCCAAGCAGGGGCTATGGCTTTGGTCTGAGGAACTATTGTTTTGGATGTTACATCAACTATAGTTGATCAAATTGAGATGATGTAGTTATAGGTACTGTATTTTTTCGTTGATTGTCATCACATTTTCAAAGCTGTCACTTATTCTACCTGCTAACAGGACATATTGTTGGGCCCTCCTGACTCCATCCTCCAAAGGAGAAAGGTAAAAAAACAGGGAAGAAATTTATATGCAATCGACATATATGTTTTAACTAGAAATTCTGTGGGGAATAAAGAAAAATGGCAATTTGCAAAACAGCAAGAAGATGGAACTGGATAAATGTCGAAAACAGCATACCCTTTAAATATTTCATCTGTTGCACAGGAATCTTAAACCCTAAGCTGCTAAGAAAGAGGTCAGTTTGATTCATAATTTTTATGTTTTTAGTGTTTTTTTCAAGGTTGTTGGGATTATTCATGATGATTTTTATTGGAATCCGCATTTCTTAATTGATTTTTTTCTGTTGTACTACCTCTGTCCCATATTTATAGCTACATTTGCAGAATAGTAATTTTTATTGAATGGTGGGATTCACAGCTAAGACAATGGAAAACTTAAATTATGTAATGTGTATTAAGTACCCAGCCACTTATATTGAGCGGAATGGAGCTTTTAATATTGGACAAATTTTTTCCTAATAAAGCTATTTATTTGGGATGGAGAGAATCTTTTGGAAAGCTGATTTTTTCGCGCAGTGGATTGGAGACATGAAGACTCAGATCAGATTCCAATTTTTTTTTGGAATTCCATATTCACAAAGGAGAAGCCAAGAAGTGGAGCAATGTGTTTTTTTTTTCTTAAAATATGGAATATTCAATTTGTTGTTGCTGATCCTTCATTTCCTTTGCATTTGTTACTTTTTTGTGATGCCAACCTTTCATGAAGCATAATGTAGGTTCTTTTATTGACTCAGCCTACAATTCTAGTGCTGCCATTCATATATAGATATAATATGTTCTCTGCTGTTTGAATTTCCATGTCGATTTTATGCTTTTATTGCCATTATTTTTTAATCATTCAGTTTAATGTGTTTGAAAATAAATATCATTACTGAGACTAAAACTGCAAAACTTGAAGATGTAATCTCAGTTTGTATTGTCAATTTGGTTTGAGGTGACTGTAGAACATAAATTTGTAATTCCAGCTTCTGTTCTGTAATCAATTGCGTTTTCTATATTTCTAAATTAAGCTCAAACAATTCACAAGAAAAATAGTGTTTGAAGAGTAATGCAGTTTTATGGTTTGAAAAGTCATAGATATGTCATCATGTTTATATATATTTTTAGGAGATAACTGCTATGTTAGATGACTGGTTTTTTAGTATTTCTAAATTTAGCTTAAGTAATCTGCATTATTGAAGTTTTTGTCTTTTTTTGCATTAGTATTGGTGTAACTGTGAATTCGGTTATTATCCCAAATTATGCACTTTGTCTAAATGATGTTGATATCTTTGGTCCCACAGTTAGATTAGCAAAGCTGTGGTCCTTTCTTTCCTGTTGTAGTTATATGGAGCTGATGCTGATATCTCTTGTAAAAGCCGTGCCTTTTGTTTTGCCACTTAGCAAAATAATTATGTTGGACGATATAACTGTGAAGCATTACGAATCAAAGGATCGTTGTGAAACTGCTGTACAGGAAACAAGTTCACCATTTTAGAGGTTTAAACCCTAAATGATTTTAAATCAGTAACTGATTTTGTTTTGGTTTCATGTCTTAACCTAAATCTTGGTACTATATCGAATGTTCTTATTTACCTTGTGATCTGTAATTAATTCCGAAACTCTGATCATAAAAAAGTTAAGTCTATTGAGTTGTCATTTTCCAACTAATTCCAACTAAAACGGTCTTTCCTTCTTTTGGCTGATTAATGCTAAGTATGGTTTGTGGAAATTCAAGAGAACTGTTGATATTCTCATTTCCAGTTTTGCAAGTGGATGATAAAACTGTTTAAACTATTAAGCACAATGGTTCTCTCCTATGAGCTTGTAAAAACATGCCGTAATCTGATACATTTTCGATAAATTTGAGAAAAAGTTTCAAATGTTTTGTGATGTTTTACTAGGGCGAAAAGTCTCCAATGTTGTTGTTGAGTCTGATTTTGGAAATGTAAGGTGTAATATCAGTCTACTGCTCTCAGTTTGGTCTGACTGTTGAACTCGATATATAGGGGCCGTTTGGGGCGTGATTATTGCAAAACATCCAAACTGGATTCTGGATATCTACTGTAGCATCCAGGTGGATTTTTACATCCAGCTGAAACACGTCCTGAGGTGTTTCAGCTGGATATATAAAACATCCCGATGCTACAGTGTAGCAAAACATCCTAATCACGTCCCAAACGGCCCCATAATCTCAGTTTTTGAGGCAGTGTCATTTTCCATCTTTCTCAGTTAAGGTCAAACAAATCACAATAAAGATAGAAGACATATAAGAGCAATTATTGTTATGCACTATATCTTTATATAGGTGCATTAAATGCTCATTTTCCTTAAAAATTCTCATGTTAGATCCCATTAACATATTAAAAGAAAGGAATGTTAATTGACAAACAGTCATAATTCCGAGTCGTGTCGATTTTGATCCATGGCGTGTGTTAACAGAGGCATGCAGGTTTGAATCACCCGCCTGCCCCCACGCGGAATCCGATGGCTTGCAGTGCTTGGGGATGCGCATGTTATTTGAAAAAAAATCCTCTAAATTTTAAACGGATCACCAATGTCTATCATTAGTTTGTCCATCTATGTGCACAAATTCTTTCAGGTCGCCCCAAGCGTGAACGCAACGACGGACATGGGTCTCTCTGCATTAGCAACGCCCGCATCCGTCACCATTTCCACATTTTATTCTCATTTTAAGGCGTATTTTTGTTTTAATTATTTGATATAAAAGACACCAAAGGGGACAGATGTGCTCCACTGTTTGTGAAATTATTATTAGGCCGCCTATCCTGCCACTCGCCTATTTTGCATGGGCCCCAAATTATGGGGGCTTCGTTTGTCTTAGGGCCCATTTGATTCGTCTGAATCTGAATCTGAAAAGTATGTTAAAAATACTGAAAAGTTATATATCTGAAATTATCTAAACTGAATCTGAATCTAAATCTGAATTTGACTTTTCAGATTCAGATGAAACAAATAGAACTCAATATAGACTTTTCAGATTCAATTTTCAGGCCAATCTGTGCATGAGACTTCTATATATATATAAAGCAAAGAAGTGTCATAAAAGACGACCAGACCCCCAATAACAGAGAAACTAGAAATTGAACCCAAGATCAATCTATCAGATCGAGCATTTTCATGGAAACAATAATATCATATTTTAAAAAAGAAAGACAGGAACAAGTTATAGCAATCCTTGATCAAATGGATTAAACTTTCCCAAGAAAACATAACATAGAGACATCATAAATTACACTCAACATAGATTAAAGTTGTATAGATTAGTTTTTTCAACAAAATGAAGATTAAATAAACATAAAAGGCAAACTATATAGACTCTACATTGATCAAGATTCATCATTTTCTTCCTTCAATCTTTCTAGTGTTGATCTCTTGGAAAAACCCTTTTGAGCTCCAGCAGAAGAGGGTCTTTCCCATTCTTCACCCATCAAAAACAAGAAAAGATTCATCCTTTTTTCAACAAACCAACAAAAACACATCACCCAATATCCAAAACAGATAAAGAATAAGTCTACATTAGGCCTAACCGAGAAGACCGTCGCTGCGGGGATAACAGTCTGGCTAACAACAGGCTTGAGCTCTCTGGACCTCTTCTGAACACGCTTCTCAGTCTGCTGCTACACTTGGGACTTAAGCTTGAGGGAGATGTCAAAGATGCCCAGCTGCTGCATCCTCTACAAGTTCTCCCTGATCCTCTCCTCCCTCAGCTTTTCATACCCAGACTTCTCCCCGTTGGTGTCTGGTGGTGCCCCCATGGCTGCTGGGGTGGTCTCCAGCGGCCTGGCTCTCCTCCTCAGTGTCACCATTTCCGTCCAACGGTGGGGCATGGAGACAAAGAGAAGTGGTGGGAGGGAAGATTCAGAGATTTTTTTTTGTGGGGGCTACGCGAGGACGATGAGCATAGGCCAAAAGGTGCTTTTGATGGCTCGAGGAGTCTTTCTTGGTCATCATTTGGAGTCTTCCTCCCCCCGTCCCGGCTTCTCTTCTCCCTCTGCAACCGATTCCATCTTCCTGCAAATCTCCATCACCATTTTCAAACAAAGATCGCACCTTTACCCCACATTAAACAAGACTGGAGCTCGACAGAAGAAGAGGTAAGGTAGAAGAGCAAGAGGGGGAGTTACCTGGACTGGAGTTAGTTGCGAAAATGGCCGAAAGAAGAAGTGAGCGAGTGCATTCTTTGTGGATTATACAGCTGCGAAAAAGGGTCTACCTTTTTCATACTGTGTGGCTGACCGGTTCTTCCTCGCCGGCTTCTGCTTCCTCCCGGTGGTCCAACGGAGGGTTTGGGAGGTTTTTGGGTTTCTTGGAGGCTCTGGTGTGGCTTGGGCAGCCGTCACCAAAGGAAGAAAAAGGCACACCATTTGACGCTCTTCCGCCTCCGAGCAGCGGCCAACATGGAGCGTAAGTGGATCCTCCCCCTGGCCGCCGCCTCCGTCGTCTCTCTCGCCCTCCTCGTCCTCATCGCCCTCGCCTCCCCCGACAGCGCCGCCATCTATCTCCACTTTGCCGCCCCCTTCCACCTCGCCTTCCACCGCACCGACACCGTCTTCGTCGAGACCAAGCTCCGCGCCGCTGCTGTTGCCGCCTGCTCGCCTGACAGGAAGAGGATCGGGCGATCGGGGTTATTTTCAGACCTATTTTGCCATCTGACTTTTTTAGCCCCATTTTGTAAGCTCTCTGAAATCAGCAACTTAATTAGTGCGTGAAACAAATGTGCTGATAAGCCATCTTACGGCGGGCTTATCAGCTACTTATTCATTTCAGTCCTTAATCAGACGAATCAAATGGACCCTTATTAGAAATTTACAAGGCCCCTATTTGGGAGGAAGAAAACAAGGCATTAAGGGGCTGTTTGGATAGTGAAAGAGGGCTGAATTCACTGTCAATTCAGCCCTCTTTCACATGAAGCAGGTTTGTTTGCTGAAATCCCCATGAATTTTTAATTCACCTGAAAGAGCTCTTTCAGGTGAAAGTCCTCCTGAGGACTTTCACCAAAATTCGTACGGACAGATGAAAGGAATTCATCAGGGCGAACCCATTGGTGGCGCAGTGGAGCTCGCCGGCTACGAATCAGATTAGAGGCCGCTTCCATGATTTCGTCCCGGAATTGGAGGAGGAGGTCTCGACGAGGGGCAGGCCGAGGATGCGCCATGCCGTGCTCGTGGTCTCCGGGCCGGCGGTGTTGGCGATGTCTGGCAGGAGCTGGGGTGGCACATGTCCCTGGCGTAGGAGTCGTCGACGGGACTCGCCGATCCCACCATGCGGGTCCAGTCCTCGAGCATGATGATGCCGGAGCAGATGGGGACGCGAACTCTGCTGGGTCGTTGAAGCAGCATGAGACAGAGTGGCCAACAGAGGTGAGGAAGAAGGTTCAATCATCAATGAATTTGGGCTTTTGCCCTGCTGGGTAGTTGAATTCGATTGTTGCTGATCAATGATAGCAATTTGGGCTTTTGGCTACTGGTCAAGCTTCTGCTCTTAGATTATGCAACTAGTCAAACAAAAACGTGGGATAATTTGACTATTTGGGAGTGAATCAGCTTGAAAATGGTAAGTAACAATCTCATAACTCCCTCTTTCCTGGAAATTATAGGCACTAAGCTGTGTAGCTGGGTTCAGAGCCAACATCTATTTCATGTAATTGCCTTGAATTTGGTTTGGTGCTATTTCATTCTTGAATTGGATTGGATTTCAGTAAACTGATAAGAACTGTGCATGAAAAATTTCTTTTACTGTATCACATTCACTATCCAAACACACTGCCCATTTCATTCTTATAAAAAATTTCTCTATCCAAACGTATTTCACATTCATGGTGAAAGTTAATGAATTTTTTCACCTGAATTTACTTTCAGGTTCACTGTTATTTCACTATCCAAACAGCCCCTAAATCTTCATCCCTAATTTCAAATTCTTGGCACCCATTCTATAAGGAGCAGAGAGCCTTCCCTGGGACCATGTTTAGCATGATTATAGTATTTCACTAACATACCATTAAATGCTCTTGCACTTTTAAAAAAAATACAGTCTTAGTGCTAGAAAAATTGACGTTTTGATCTCACATATTGGGAATGCTGCTAATCATACAAAGGTTTAGTGGGTCTTGCTTCCAAATTGATATCTTCACGTTGGTGTACACTTGCGAACTGCAATTGGTAACATAGGTTGCATACTATTGGAAGTGATCATGATCAATGTGTGTCAAAATAAAAAATTATATTAAAAAATAATTATTAGAAAAGTACAATGGTTAATTTCTTATTGTTAAGAGTCTTGAGAAAGAAGAAGACTACTTGCATCACATGAAGGCAATCAAGGGTAAGATATTTCTTATATTTTTTGCCTTGTTCTATACTCTCTACTTTCTATATCTAGAAACCTTGTTTCAATCAGTAATTAACCAACCAAAAAATGGCTTCCTATTTTCCTTTCCATTTCTATTCATGGGTGCCCGCCAAAATCGTAGAAGTAAAGATTTATATATTGCCCCCCCCCCCCCCCCCCCCCCCGCAAAACACCCTTTGAGAACATGAGTGCTCTTGGAAAAAGAAAAAACACACTTTTTTTTATGATTACTAAAGATAGGCAAGAATTTGGGGGCCATTAGGCGGATGCCCTGTTTTAAAACCCGATTCGGCCCGGCCGGTTGGACCAGACCCGGTTACTTTTCTGGGCTGGGTTGACGGGCTGAAACGGGCTAAAGACCCGGCCGGGTTATTTTCGACCTGGCCGGGTTGACCCAGGACCCGGCCGGGTCGGACAGACCGGGTCTTCCCTCCCGGTCCCCTCGCCGAGCCACCCCCTGCATTCGTCAACGCTCGCCGCCCCGCCGTCGTCGTCGCCCCACCCCCGCCCAGCCGCGGTGCTGCCCCATCGACCCCCCCCCCCCCCCCCCCCCACCCCTCTCCTCTCCCTCCCCTCTCCCTCTGGGTTTTTCCTCTGCCCCCCTTCTCTGTTTTTTCCGTCGCCCTGTCACGCCCCGAAATCCCATACCTCGAACGGAGTGCGGAAGCCAATCAATGATATACATTTGGAGGTAGAGAATCTCGGGCGCGAGACCGAACTGTCGAATTAACCACCAATTACGATCATCTCAAAAGGATGTGTAATCGGTCATGCCCATAATCAGTGCAATACACATACAAACATTAATGAATACTATGGAATGGAAATTTACTTAATAATACTGATAATCCATTTAAGAAAGTCAAATCAAATAAACCTATGAATCTATGGCACACAATTGCCATTAAATGTCATAAGCATCAAAATAAGCAAAGCAAATAATATAAACTCTAAATCTTCACGGCTCCTGCGACCGCTTCACTACTGCAACTTCCTGATCTCAATTTCCATTTGCGCCTGCATCAGAGGATGCATGAGTATTTCATAGAAACACTCAGTAGGATGTAAAAACCCACTGAATTAGAACAAACAATATGAATAGGATAAGAATAACAAAGGTTTATGAAGATGCCGCAACATCGGGACTAAACCAAGGATTTATACACCTGAAAGGTTAGTCAATAATAATTCCAACCCGCAAGTAAGGAAAACAACAATAAGGCTCCTACTACACATATGAGTAAGGAGGGAATGATAATCATATTAAAAAGCTCCAGACATTAAAAGTGAAAGGAGTACAATTTCTGCTCGCTGAACCGATCACCCGCAAGTGACTATACCAGAACCACCCTAGGGGTCCTCTTTTTGGAACCCTGCCATGCGTCTAGGATGCTGGCCCCACCAGTGCTTACGGGCACGATGGGCGGAGACTGATGACCTTCCGTAATGTCAACAATCTAACGTACGTATGTTGCCTCTTTTTGGGCAGTGTGGAACCGCAGTACCACGAATATTAGTGACCCCGCAAGATCAAGCAATGGCATAATGTGAGCATACTATGAATCCACTTCCGGAGAAGTCCCGCAAGACCTCTAGTGGAGGAATCAATCAAATAATCATGATGAATGATAATTCAACGAAATAGAGGCCGCAACGCTCTAACCACATAAGGTGTCAATCACCGGAACAGACTCACATACAGAGTATAAGTGGGAATGTCACACAAAGAGAATAACACAATCCATACATACGTTCATGCTCAGCCCTAGATGGAAATCATATAGGTCTTATTGAAATATATAAATCAGAGACAAGGTATTAATGAGTCCTAGATGATTTGGATTCCAAATGGAACCTCAAACCGACACAAACGCTTTATCTTCAAATACACGATTACGGTATTCTTAACATAGGTATTACCCATCTATCATATTAACCAAAACCCAACCTTACTGTGATAATCATAAGGATATAGTCTAGTATTAGTTACTAGCACGTCATACCATCTTCACATCTTATTAAGTGGTTTTACTTAAGTACTTAGTGTTTTCACTTGGATTCTGCTCACTGTCTTTTGCATAACAGTCCCCTTCCGGCGACTCCCAGACACTGTACAGTTAATATTATCTTCTGAAATTTTTACTGAGAGTACCCGTATGAGTCTAGTTTCTAACCCCACCGGTTTTATATTTTTCTGATATCATATGAATTAGTTATGAATTATTCACTGTCGACTGTCCGTGCAGAAACAGTTCTGGCCGAAAGTGAGAAACTTGATTAAACTTTAATTAACTTATACCGTACCACTTATAGATGATATTATACTCATGATAGATGATAGTACTCCCCTCCTAGATCAATTACAGATCCTGGAACTAACTAGAATTACAAAAAGATTCCCTTTTTATCATGTTTCTCCCCATATAACACAACCTTAGACCAAATATCTTTCAATTAAGTCGATTTAAGCAAATCGATCATTAGAGCATAAGACTCAATCATTAGACATCATAATCAGAACAATATCAGAACTTTTATCTTCTGTAATAATTAATAAAGCATCCATCTTTGATGTGATTTACCATCTAGACATGAAGCATGAAGGCATATATGCATGTATCGCAATACACATGGAAAGACAAGACATAAATCATTAATCCCGCAAGATTTAAAGCAATACTCCAAGAAAATCAGTGAGAACACTCATCATATAGTGTGAGAAAAGAATAAGAGAGGGAAAAACCATCCTACTCTTTATCACCAAAAGACGTCGCCTTTCTACGCGATGTTCGTCTCCTCCGCTTCCTTCAAAGCTTCCCGATCCAAGCTCTTGAGCAATTCCCACAAGAAGAGGTCTTCTAAGAGAGGGATGAACGTGGGAAGGAGAGGGGAAAGCCTCTGGACGTTCTAGGGTTTAGTTTTCAAAAGCACAAGCCTAGACTCTATGGGTTTATATAGAGTTTTTAGAAGATCTTTGCCCAATCAATTCTACCATATCTTGGGCACTTTCCACCAATGGGAGAGTCCCTAAATCACCCTAGGAACGTGCAATATAAGTTTAGTTAGGATATGACATCTTTCCCAAACAAATCCGCCTCAAAATTAGTTAGAATTCGCCAAACCGCAACTGGCGATCGATCGGGCAATACGGCGATCGATCGTTCTGCCCTGATTACCAATCGCGCGATGGCGCCGATCGTATCCGATCGAAGCCGATCGATCGTGTTCAAAATGCCGATCGATCGTTTTATTGCGATCGATCGCATCTACGGGTATATTTATTCAATTTCCCATATCTTTTTACTCCGAACTCCAAATCGCACATAATAGGTGGCGTTGGAAAGCTCTTCTCACCAGCTTTAATTTAAACACAGCACCACACAGTCAAATCAATCATTAAGAGGGTCAAATTTCAGTTTTAAGATACTTACTAATTTTTCGGATGTTACATCCTCCCCTCCTAAAAAGAACATTTCGTCCTCGAAATGCTGACTCTCAATCTTCAAAAAGGTATGGGTAGGATTTCCTCATTTCTCGTTCCGTTTCCCAAGTCATTTCCTCAGCCAACTGGTTTTGCCACAAAACTTTCACCAAAGGAATGGTCTTTCTTCTAAGTACTTGATCCTTTCGGTCCAATATCTTCACAGGTTTTACTGGAAATGTCAAATCTGCTTCTAACTCCATCGTTGTGAAATCCAAAACATGTGATGGGTCTGGCACATATTTCCTCAGCATAGAAATATGGAAAGTATTATGTACTTCATCCAACTGCGGCGGTAACGCCAACCGATATGCAACTGGCCCAACTCGTTCCAAAATTTCAAATGGTCCAACAAACCTCGGACTCAACTTTCCTTTCTTACCAAATCTCATAATTCCTTTTGAAGGTGATACTTTCAAAAATACATGGTCTCCTATTTGAAATTCTAACTCTCTTCGCCTGTTGTCAGCGTAATTCTTTTGGCGACTCTGAGCCGTTTGTAATCTCTGTCTGATCTGTCTTACCTTTTCTGCGCAGTATTGCACTAATTCTGATCTCAGCACTTGATTCTCTCCAACGTCTGTCCAACATGTAGGGGATCTACATGGTCTTCCATATAGTGCTTCAAATGGTGCCATTCCGATACTTGAATGATAACTGTTATTATAAGCAAACTCTATCAATGGTAAATGATCATCCCAATTACCTTTCCAGTCAATCGCACAGGCTCTTAGCATGTCCTCCAAGGTTTGAATCGTACGTTCTGATTGTCTATCACTCTGTGGATGAAATGCTGTACTAAAATTTAACTTGGTTCCCAACGCCTCTTGTATACTCTTCCATGTTCTCGATGTAAAACGAGGGTCTCGGTCAGACACAATAGATAACGGCGTACCGTGTAGTCTAACGATTTCTCTTATGTATAATTCTGCCAAACTTTCCGGGTTTTGTTTCCATCTAATCGGAAGAAAGTGTGCTGACTTTGTGAGTCGATCCACTATAACCCAAATCGCATCTCGCTGTCTCTGAGTCTTTGGCAATGCCACAACAAAATCCATCGTCACATGCTCCCATTTCCACTGTGGAATCTCCAATGGTTGCAACATTCCAGCCGGTCTTTGATGTTCCGCTTTTACTTGTTGACAAGTCAAGCATCTCGATACAAACTTGCCAATATCTCTTTTCATCCCATTCCACCAAACGGTCCTCTTTAAATCTTGATACATCTTCGTACCTCCAGGATGAATGTTAAACTGAGAGTGATGTGCTTCACGCAGAATTTCCTGTCTTAATTCCATGTCTTTAGGTACTACCAATCTTCCTCGGAATCGAATACTTCCGTCTGCTCCTTTTTCAAAATCCGTCCTGTCCAATAATTTCTGTATTTGCGGGTTCTCCTTTTGCGCTTCGAGGATTTTATCAACCACCACTGATCTTATAGAAAGGTTCCCAATGAATGATATCCTCCTTGAAGTCGGCCATTCCAAATGACATTCTCCCATTTTCTGCATTAGTTTCCACTCTTGTACTAACAAGTGAGCAACTATCCCAGTCTTTCTGCTTAATGCATCTGCTACCACATTCGCCTTGCCTGGATGGTAATGAATGGAAAAATCATAATCCTTCAGGTACTCCAACCACCTTCTCTGTCTCATATTCAGGTCCTTCTGGGAAAATATATACTTCAAACTTTTGTGATCTGTGTATACTTCAAAAGTTTCTCCATACAAGTAATGTCTCCAAATTTTTAAAGCAAAAACCACTGCTGCTAATTCCAAGTCGTGTGTTGGGTAATTCTGCTCATGAATTTTCAGTTGTCTCGATGCATACGCCACAACATGTCCGTGCTGCATTAGTACACATCCGAGTCCACTCTTCGAAGCATCACTGTATATAACGAATCCTCCAGTTCCCGACGGTAAAGTCAAGATCGGTGCCGATGTTAATCTTTTCTTCAATTCCTTGAAACTTTTATCACATTCATCATTCCATATAAACTTCACTCCCTTTCTGGTCAATTTCGTCATTGGCAAAGCTAGACTTGAAAATCCTTCAATGAATCTTCTATAGTAACCTGCCAATCCCAAGAAACTTCGAATCTCCGTCACATTCTTTGATTGTTCCCATTCTAACACTGCCTCTACCTTCATTGGATCAACTGATACTCCATCTTCTGATATAACATGTCCAAGAAAATTCACCTTGTTCATCCAAAATTCACACTTATTCAGCTTAGCATATAATTGATTATCCTTCAATATCTGTAACACAAGAGTCAAGTGAGTTCTGTGTTCTTCCCAACTTGTTGAATATACCAAAATATCGTCCACGAAGACTATCACAATCCGGTCTAATAAGTCCACAAAAATTCTGTTCATCATGTCCATAAAAGCTGCTGGCGCATTAGTCAAACCAAAAGGCATTACCAGGAATTCGTAGTGTCCATACCTGGTCCTGAATGCTGTCTTGGATATATCCTCCTCCTTGATTCTTAACTGATGGTATCCCGATCTTAAATCAATTCTCGAAAATACTTTTGCTGATTGTAACTGATCAAACAAATCATCTATTCTAGGCAAAGGATATTTATTCTTCACCGTGACTTGGTTCAACATACGATAGTCAATACACAATCTCATCGACCCATCTTTCTTCTTTACAAATAACACTGGTGCGCCCCAAGGGGAAACACTAGGCCGAATAAACCTCTTATCTAACAACTCTTGTAACTGCACCTTCAATTCTTTCAACTCAGCCGGCGCCATTCTATATGGTGCTTTGGAAATAGGTGCTGTTCCCGGTATCAATTCAATCGTAAAATCAATTTCTCTCTTTGGTGGCAAACCAGGTAACTCATCAGGAAAGACTTCGGGAAACTCCCTCACTACCTCAATGTCCTCTACTCTCGGGGTAGGCATCTCAACAGGTGTCACATTAGCTAAATAGGCTCTACAACCTTTAGCCAACATTTTCTGAGCTTTAACAGCTGATATCAAACAATCTCCTTTTCTATCCCGGATTCCCTGAAACAATAGTTCTTTCTCTCCAGGAATTTTAAAATAAACTCTCTTTTTAGTACAATCCACTAGTGCATTATATTTTGATAACCAATCCATTCCCAAGATTACATCAAAATCACACATATCAATCAGCACAAGATTAGCAAGCAAAATTCTATCTTCTATCAGCACAGGAGAGTTTTCAATATATTCGGTTGCTATAACCGAATCTCCCATAGGAGTAGAAATCATCAAATCATCACTCAGTCTAGATAATGACTTATCTAGACTTAAAGCGAACACCGAAGAAATAAAAGATCGCGAAGCTCCCGGGTCTATTAACACTCTAGCAAAACGATTGAGGATAAGAAGAGTACCTTCAATAACCTCATCCGACCCACGCGCATCTTCTGATGATAGAGCAAAAATCCTCGCCTGAGTCTTCTTATTCAAATCAGCCCCAGTCTTCTTTTCACGATTAGGGCAATTAGGAGAGATATGCCCAACCTCATTGCACACGAAGCATCTTCGAGGATCCGTAGGGCACGGCTTCCCTCTATGCGAATCCTGTCCACAAATCCTGCAACGACCTCCATTCATGTTACCATTGTCATTGCCTCGAAACTGTTGACGTGGTGCACCATTCATCCAGTTCTGTTGCTGCTGCCTTTGCTGTTTAAATGGTCGCTGATTCCCACGATTAACATTATTGTTAAAACGCTTCTCCCCAAAACGTTTCAGCTTACTCTCTTGAGCTCTGACCTGATTGGTTCTCCTCTCCAAGGTTCTTTTAAAATCATCCTCCAAAATAGAAGCTAGCTCGACCGCCTTTGCTACAGTCGTTGGTTGAGAAACCAATACCCTCGACCTTATGCCGTCCTTCAGCCCATCTACAAAACGTTGCGCTTTAATCAATTCATTAGGGCAAGCATTAGTAGCAAATCGTTGAAGTTGTTCAAACTTCGTCTCATACTGTAGCACAGTCATCGATCCTTGCACTAACTCCAAGAATTCTTTCTCCTTGCGCCGCTGAATATGGGAAGGAAAGTACTTGACGTTGAACACCTCCTTAAATTCTTCCCAAGAAATCTCCTGATTCGCAGTAAAATTATTGCGCTCGGCGGACTCCCACCAAAATACCGCCTCACCAACAAACAGGAAAGTAGCATAAATCACCCGATCCGCCTCGGGTACCTTCATACCCTTGAACAGCCGTTCCACTTCAACCAACCAGCGCTCAGCCTTTTCTGGGTCATCCTCACCAGAAAACTGAGGTCCAGCCCTCTTAAATCGTTCGAGTGTTGGCGCCTTAGCATTATCATTACTACTTCCACCGTTTCGCAATTCAGCCGCCAATTGCCTAACCATATCAGACATATTCTGACTGGCTCCCTCATCCGGTGAAGGATTTGGGTTCGCATTGGTTCGACGTCCACGATTTCCAGAGTTCACCATTCTCGCGTATCTACAGTCAAAGAAAGGAGATGAATCAGGAATCTTACATATAGCTCAATTTGTAATTCACCTCTCATTCCTTTGACTCCTAGCACCGCTCACGCAAGACACAAAACATGCATAAAATAAAACAATCACAACGCAAGCATTAAAGCAAATAATTCTTTTATTCATTAATAAGAAGATTCCTACACTGAGATCCCTTATAAATCAGGGTTTTTATTACAAAAGATTTTTGAAACTAAAAACTATCCTAACTCTTTCTCCTAGCCATCCTTCCTACTCTCTTGCCTTCAGAGGTAATCATCCAGTATGTCTAAAGCTACCCAGGTTGGTGCAAGCCTCAAGTGCGTATGCCACAGAATTTCCCACATCGTCATGTATGGCCATCTGTAACCCAAAGATTTAAACATATGGTACAGAGCGTCAGACAATGCAGTATCAGTCTTGGCCCGAACATAGACAGGGTGCCTTCTCACAATCTTGGCCTCTACCATCACAAATATAGAAGGAGATCCATCGTAAAATGCTATTTCAATCTCTTCTTGCTCATATCCTTCGATCTCCACTCCTGGCATGTAGTCTAAGTAAGGATCCCACTCTGGGTCGTCTATAGGCAAGGGTTCTACATCAGCCGCTGGGTTCTGGACTTCCTCTATGTCAATCTGTAATGGGTCATCTTTGGTTCCACTCCCTATGTCTTTCTTTTTCCAGTCCTCAAGCCACTGCCTAACGGCTTCCTGCTTGTCTTTCTCATAAATCCTACCACTTCTTGTTCTAGCCATTTAAACCTACACAAGAAACGTCATCATTAGTCTTCTAAAATAAGGTTTCAGGTTCTATCTATGAATCTACTCTCACATAGTAAGTTCTTCTAGATACCCTTATTCTTTCTATCAAGTTCGACTATTCCATTTCATAATTCAGCAATGTCCGTACTGTATTAGACTGAGTTTGAGGGCTCCGATACCACGCTGTCACGCCCCGAAATCCCATACCTCGAACGGAGTGCGGAAGCCAATCAATGATATACATTTGGAGGTAGAGAATCTCGGGCGCGAGACCGAACTGTCGAATTAACCACCAATTACGATCATCTCAAAAGGATGTGTAATCGGTCATGCCCATAATCAGTGCAATACACATACAAACATTAATGAATACTATGGAATGGAAATTTACTTAATAATACTGATAATCCATTTAAGAAAGTCAAATCAAATAAACCTATGAATCTATGGCACACAATTGCCATTAAATGTCATAAGCATCAAAATAAGCAAAGCAAATAATATAAACTCTAAATCTTCACGGCTCCTGCGACCGCTTCACTACTGCAACTTCCTGATCTCAATTTCCATTTGCGCCTGCATCAGAGGATGCATGAGTATTTCATAGAAACACTCAGTAGGATGTAAAAACCCACTGAATTAGAACAAACAATATGAATAGGATAAGAATAACAAAGGTTTATGAAGATGCCGCAACATCGGGACTAAACCAAGGATTTATACACCTGAAAGGTTAGTCAATAATAATTCCAACCCGCAAGTAAGGAAAACAACAATAAGGCTCCTACTACACATATGAGTAAGGAGGGAATGATAATCATATTAAAAAGCTCCAGACATTAAAAGTGAAAGGAGTACAATTTCTGCTCGCTGAACCGATCACCCGCAAGTGACTATACCAGAACCACCCTAGGGGTCCTCTTTTTGGAACCCTGCCATGCGTCTAGGATGCTGGCCCCACCAGTGCTTACGGGCACGATGGGCGGAGACTGATGACCTTCCGTAATGTCAACAATCTAACGTACGTATGTTGCCTCTTTTTGGGCAGTGTGGAACCGCAGTACCACGAATATTAGTGACCCCGCAAGATCAAGCAATGGCATAATGTGAGCATACTATGAATCCACTTCCGGAGAAGTCCCGCAAGACCTCTAGTGGAGGAATCAATCAAATAATCATGATGAATGATAATTCAACGAAATAGAGGCCGCAACGCTCTAACCACATAAGGTGTCAATCACCGGAACAGACTCACATACAGAGTATAAGTGGGAATGTCACACAAAGAGAATAACACAATCCATACATACGTTCATGCTCAGCCCTAGATGGAAATCATATAGGTCTTATTGAAATATATAAATCAGAGACAAGGTATTAATGAGTCCTAGATGATTTGGATTCCAAATGGAACCTCAAACCGACACAAACGCTTTATCTTCAAATACACGATTACGGTATTCTTAACATAGGTATTACCCATCTATCATATTAACCAAAACCCAACCTTACTGTGATAATCATAAGGATATAGTCTAGTATTAGTTACTAGCACGTCATACCATCTTCACATCTTATTAAGTGGTTTTACTTAAGTACTTAGTGTTTTCACTTGGATTCTGCTCACTGTCTTTTGCATAACAGTCCCCTTCCGGCGACTCCCAGACACTGTACAGTTAATATTATCTTCTGAAATTTTTACTGAGAGTACCCGTATGAGTCTAGTTTCTAACCCCACCGGTTTTATATTTTTCTGATATCATATGAATTAGTTATGAATTATTCACTGTCGACTGTCCGTGCAGAAACAGTTCTGGCCGAAAGTGAGAAACTTGATTAAACTTTAATTAACTTATACCGTACCACTTATAGATGATATTATACTCATGATAGATGATAGTACTCCCCCTCCTAGATCAATTACAGATCCTGGAACTAACTAGAATTACAAAAAGATTCCCTTTTTATCATGTTTCTCCCCATATAACACAACCTTAGACCAAATATCTTTCAATTAAGTCGATTTAAGCAAATCGATCATTAGAGCATAAGACTCAATCATTAGACATCATAATCAGAACAATATCAGAACTTTTATCTTCTGTAATAATTAATAAAGCATCCATCTTTGATGTGATTTACCATCTAGACATGAAGCATGAAGGCATATATGCATGTATCGCAATACACATGGAAAGACAAGACATAAATCATTAATCCCGCAAGATTTAAAGCAATACTCCAAGAAAATCAGTGAGAACACTCATCATATAGTGTGAGAAAAGAATAAGAAGAGAGGGAAAAACCATCCTACTCTTTATCACCAAAAGACGTCGCCTTTCTACGCGATGTTCGTCTCCTCCGCTTCCTTCAAAGCTTCCCGATCCAAGCTCTTGAGCAATTCCCACAAGAAGAGGTCTTCTAAGAGAGGGATGAACGTGGGAAGGAGAGGGGAAAGCCTCTGGACGTTCTAGGGTTTAGTTTTCAAAAGCACAAGCCTAGACTCTATGGGTTTATATAGAGTTTTTAGAAGATCTTTGCCCAATCAATTCTACCATATCTTGGGCACTTTCCACCAATGGGAGAGTCCCTAAATCACCCTAGGAACGTGCAATACAAGTCTAGTTAGGATATGACATCTTTCCCAATCAAATCCGCCTCAAAATTAGGTTAGAATTCGCCAAACCGCAACTGGCGATCGATCGTGCAATACGGCGATCGATCGTCCTGCGCTGTTTACGAACTGCGCGATGGCGCCGATCGTAGCCGATCGATCGTGTTCCATAAGCCGATCGATCGTTTTCAGCGCGATCGATCGTGTTTATTCAATTTCCCATATCTTTTTACTCCGAACTCCAAATCACACAAAATTGGTGTCGTTGGAAAGCTCTTCTCACCAACTTTAATTTAAACAAAACATCACACGGTCAAATCAATCATTAAGAGGGTCAAATTTCAGTTTTAAGATACTTACTAATTTTTCGGATGTTACAAGCCCCCGCCCCGCCCCGTCGTCGCACCACCGTCGCCCCAACCCTCGCCCTGCCGCGGTGCTGCCCCCGGCCCGCCCCCGCCCTGCCCTGTCGCCCCACCCCCGCCCTGTCGCGGTACCGCCCCCGACTGCCGCCCCCGTCGTAGCACCGCCATCGCCGTCGTCGCCCCCACCCTCGTCCTGCCCCGGCGACCCCCCCCCCCCTCCACCCCTCTCCTCTCCCTCCCCTCTCCCTCTGGTTTTCTCTGTCGCCCCGCCCTGCAGCTGTGCCACCCCCGATTGCCGCCCCGTCGTCGCACCACCCTCGCCCCCACCCCCGCCCAGCCGCGGTGCTGCCCCGGTGACCCCCCCCTCCCCACCCCCTCTCCTCTCCCTCCCCTCTCCCTCTGGGTTTTTCCTCTGCCCCCCTTCTCTGTTTTTTCCATCGCCCCGCCCCGCCCCGTCTTCGCACCACCGTCGCCGTCTTCGCACCACCGTCGCCGTCGTCGCACCACCATCGCCGTAGTCGCCCCACCCTCGCCCTGCCGCGGTGCTGCCCCCGCCCCGCCCTGCCCTGTCGCCCCACCCCCGCCCTGTCGCGGTACCGCCCCGACTGCCCCCCCCGTCGTAGCACTGCCGTCGCCGTCGTTGCCCCATCCTCGCCCTGCCCCGGCGACCCCCCCCCCCCCCCCCCCCCCCCTCTCCACCCCTCTCCTCTCCCTCCCCTCTCCCTCTGGTTTTCTCTGTCGCCCCGCCCTGCAGCTGTGCCACCCCGATTGCCGCCCCGTCGTCGCACCACCCTCGCCCCACCCCCGCCCTGCCGCGGTGCTGCCCCGGTGACCCCCCCACCCCTCTCCTCTCCCTCCCCTCTCCCTCTGATTTTCTCCTCCACCCCCCTCTCTCTCTCTCCCCCACCCCTCTTCTCGCCCCCCGACCTCCCCTCCCTCTCTCCCGGTCTCCCTCTGTGATATCCCCATCCGGGTTGACCGGGTCGACCCACCGGGTCAAACCGGTTGGCCCGACCCGGTTTGGTGACCGGGTCGGGCCCCGAACCGGGTTTTAAAACACCGGGCGGATGGCATTATTAGTATGTGTGCCTGGCAATAAATTAATTAGGTGTGGCGGGAGCACTACTCCCGGGTGCACTAGCCGTCGATCTCTAAATTCTAAAGATCGATGGCCTACAAGAGCGAAGGTGTGAGTCTTGTTTAGGTGTGAAACAGCAAGAGCACACTTTAGCTCTGTGAACCGTCGATATCCAGGATCGACGGCTAGTGTCAATGTAGGAGTAAAATCCCACGTGGTCTGCCGGGCACGATGAATCAATAGGTGTTCCCGATAGACCACGTGGGTTTTACCCTATTTCCCCTTCCCTCGATCGTCCTGAGGAAACCCCCGCCGGTCGCCACCGCCGCGGCCGTCTCCGCCGCTACTCTCTCTTTCGTTCAAGATCGGATTTTGGGCTCGGTTACGGCTTGATTCGATCGTTCTCGAGGTATCTTCTGGTTCCTCTGTTCTTGCTAGTTACTCCGCTGTTTCAAAATTTAGGGGATTTGTAAAGGTGGAGGCTTGCCTTTCTCAATTTTCAAAAAGACTTGCCTTTTATTTCTAATTTGATCTAGCTAGCTATGAAAATGACCTGTTTGCAATCAGTCAATGGCTCATTCACAATGTAAAAATTAGGGGTTGTGGTGGCTTTTAGCGTGCATTTTGTTTCTATCAGTGTGGCTGATTTGTTTTTGCAATTTAATATACAATGGATGTCCTGGATTTTGCATGTGTTTGAATGATTACAAAGCTGATCCTATTTAAATTGGGGCTGAAAATCATGAAATAGCTGACCAGGTCCCAAAGAAATCCATGTGAATGATCTCCAAAAATTTTTTAGGTTTATTTAGTACTCGTCCGTGCATTGAAGCTCGCCTGCATTACGAAATGAGTGAAGTTTATTTGACTCTAATGCCCGTTAAAAAAAACAGAGATTCTCTCTCACCTCGTCTTTTTGGGCTAGAGAGATCAAATGCAGGCATGTAATGTTGGACCCGTCTTTCTCCAAATCCAGACGAGCTTCATCCGATGGAGTAATTTTGAGTTGAACACCTTGTATGGTCTGTATAATATATTTGCAGTGTGTATGCGTATTGTTTGCTTAATTTATGGATATTGCTGTTGCAGTTTCTGTTAAAATTTTTAGAATGGCGTCAAATAAAGGAAAAGAAATATGCGATGACAATGGGAAGAATACCAATGTCCCAGATGTTATCTTGAGTGGCCAAAATGTCGAATTTGAGTTAAAAGTTGGAATGACTGCAAATAGTGAACAAGAGGCATTTGACTTGTACAATAACTATGCATATAACAAAGGCTTTAGCATTCGTAAAGACAAGAAGATTTTTAAACATGGTACAAATGAAATTTCACGGCGCAAGTATGTGTGTTCAAAGGAGGGGTTCAGAGAATTTGCAGAACCTGGTGAGGTAAGGAAAGTTGAAAGGCTAGACACTAGGTGTGGTTGTCGGGCTCGTGTCGTTTTTAAGGTGGAAAATGGTGTCTATGAAATTGATCAGTTGATCACGGAGCACAATCACCCATTGGTTGAACCAAACCAGAGGCACTTGATAAGGTCTGCCCGTAAAATACACAATACTAGTAAGGGTGGTGTTAAATCTATGGGTGAGGTTGGCATAAAAACTACCAAGACATATCCAGACTTGTCAAATGAACCTAGTGGTTATGAAGATGTTGGATTTGCTAAGCGCGATTCTGAAAACTTTTTACAAGCTGCTGATTGTCAGAGTCTAATAAACTATTTCAAGCACAAGCAAGTAGTCGAGCAAATGTTTTTTTACACAGTACAGGTTGATGAGGAGAACCGAATTGCTAACTTTTTTTGGAGAGATGGATTGTCAAAATTGGATTATGAATGTCTGGGAGATGTCATAATCTTTGACACCACATATCGTACAGACAAGTATAACCTGATTTGTGCTCCATTTACTGGGGTCAATCATCATGGGAAAAACCTGTTACATGGTTGTGCATTTTTGAGTGATGAAACAACATCTTCATTTGTTTGGTTGTTCAATGCTTTTCTTGAGTCCATGGATGGCAAGGCACCAAAAACTATTTTTACCGACCAGGGTGATGCGATGGCAGATGCAATTGTGAGGGTGTTTCCTAATACACATCATCGCTTGTGTCCATGGCACATCTCAAAAAATGCCATTTCGAATATTTCTAGTCTGTACCAACAACCTGGTTTTAAGAATATGTTTTCTGATCTTCTTGAGAAATGTGAAAGTGAAGCTGAGTTTGAGGAAAGTTGGGCAAAAATGATTGAAGAATGGGGCTGTTCCAATGAGTCTTGGCTTCTTAAGTTGTATGACCTTCGTGAGAAGTGGTCTCCTGCTTATAATCGGGAAACATTTTCATGTAACATTAGGTCCAATCATAGAATTGTGAGCATAGACAATATTTTCCAACATGTAGCTTGTAAGACAATGACTCTTGTTGAACTTGTGCATCACTATGAACAAAATGTGGAGAAGATGCGTGATACTGAGGTGATTGATGACTACAACTGTGCTAATGGAAAACCTCGCATTTTATCTCGTAGTAGTGGTATTCTTCAACATGCATGTAGGATATATACACACAAACTTTTTGCAGTGTTCCAGGATGAATTTATGCAATCTCTTTCTGTCAAGGAGATTGAATCCATTCATAATGATACTCATCACATGTATAAATTGAGGATGGAAGATAGTACTGGAGAGCGTATCGTACAGTTCAACTCCTCTGATTTATCGATCTCATGTAGTTGTAAGCAATTTGAATCATTGGGATTATTATGTTGCCATGCATTGAGGGTGTTAAATTTGAATGGTGTCAATAAAATACCTGAGCAATATATTTTAAGAAGGTGGACAAAAGCTGTAAAGCATGGGCTTGAGATGGTTAGGAATAATATTTTGCCAGCAAATACTAGTGGAAACTCAGCAAAGACAGTGCACCTAAACAAGCTAATGCGTAAAGCATTTAGTCTTATGAATTCTTGTGCCAATTCCGAAGCCACAACTGAGATTGCAGACCGTTATTTGGACAATATTTTTCAAGAAGTTACAAAACATTATGCAACATTAAGTGAGGGAGCTGATGTCTTGGATGATACTTCTCCTACATATGGTAAAACGAAGGGGTCTTCTAAGAAGAAAAAGAGAAAGTTAGGAAACACACCAAAAAGTACATCTCAACTGGCTACTAATACCATGACAAGTATAATTTTTTTACATCCTTGTGAATTTTAATGGAGAGATTATTTACGTATTTTATGTGTTTATTTATTTATATTTGTATTTGTACTATTAGGTGTAAGAATGCAGTCTTCAGTTATGGGACATCCAAATTTATATCCTCCTGTGGTGCAAATGAGCGGAAATTGCCAAAATCAGGTGTGATTATTACTTCATGGATTTTTTTATTCTATGTATATTCAGAAAATTGATGCAAAAATCTGGTGGCAGTTTATTCCAATATTTCGTATGCCTCCACCAAATGTTCATGCAAGTATACCAGCAGCCAACACAGGTATTTATGTTAATTTTATTTTTCCTTCTTACTAGTGATATGGTTAATCTTAATGCTGGATGCTGGAGTATGCCTTTTACAAGTTTGTTACAAACCACTTTTCCATGGACCATAGAGTTAGTTACCCATTGTCCTATCCTCACAATAATACTGTCATTTGAAAATATACTTTAACAATTGGCACTTCTGCAGGGGTATTCAAAGTGCACTACATGAAGTCAGGATAGCACCAATGTGCCACACTTCAGCCAGAATACCATTAAGGATGTTCTTAGGTAAAATGTAGAAATGGGCTCACTGGTACTAATAAAAGTTGCGAGCTGATTCAGGCTTTATTTTATTTATTTATTATTTTTGTGGTTGTTTGCCCCTCTTCCTGGTACAAGCCTGTATCATCATGCGAATGAATTTGGATTAAATTCAAGTCAGATAGTTTTACCTGTCTAGTGTTATGATTGCTTGAGCAGAAAGTCTTTAGCCTTAAACTCTGCATATATTGAATGTTGTTTTTTTCCATATCAACTTCCGAAGGAGTTCTAATCGAAGTAAGATTAATTTTTTTTGTTATTCATTTCTGGAAATTTACTGCTGCTACATGATTTTTGGTTGAGCAATAATCTTTGATTAGTTTATGCGTTGACATTATATGTGGATGGTTTGGGATTTTGGACTGTATATCCGGTGCTATAATCGTAGCTTTATCTTTCAATTTTGTCAGGCTGCTTTATGTGGATTTAATGTATCTCGGCTTTGTAAAGTTGGTATCTCCTTACTGTACATTTATACTAATTTTTGGTACTTTATAGTGGTCGTGGGTTAGTTATAATCATTTGAGCCTCCTTTTTATAGAAATCTGATTGTGTCTGTGTTCCCCTTACCAAGTACATTCTTCAAATAATATTGATGGGATAGTATATTGGCTTCAAAACTTTTTTGCGTTTCTGATAATTTCAGAAATAATCGAATTGGATTTTCCCCAACCCTGTTGAACAATTGATGGACATACTATTACTTACCGATGGTCGAATGTGATGTCTTCAGTTACAAATTGATGGACATTATATATATATATATATATATATATATATATATATATATATTATATATATATATATATATATATATATATATATATATATAGGAAAAGTTTAAATGAGATCATTCTTATATAGCTTATGAGGCCAATTCAATTTGTAGCCGTTGGATCTTGATTTGACGGCTACAAACAGCTATAATGAACTCACCTACTTATTGATGTGACATCAGTTGGCGTGCTGACGAAGATGTGCTGACGTCATGGGCCTGACGTCACAACAATCCACCACGTTCCGCTGTTCGCCTTGTCCTCAAGGCGACCATTCTGGAAAACGAGTCATGATATCGTCCTTTAATTCCCAAGTAGTATCATCAAACGGTTTACCATGCCATGCAACCAAAATTTCAGTAGTAATGCGATCAGCTTTTTGCACACGACGTTTGTCAAGGATAGATGCTGGAACAGGAGCATCGGATGCAGTCGGGGCCGGATTGGAAGAGGCCCGCTAATAGTCACTGATGTGGGGTCACCAACAAACTGGCGAATACGTGATACGTGAAAAATTGGGTGGACCAGAGATTCCGGAGGCAAGGCCAGACGATAGGTAACTGCCCCCACTTGTTCCTCCATAGCGTAGGGCCCATGATAACGGGGCGCCAATTTGGCCTGATCCGCCTGAAACAAGGAGGTCTGGCGGTGGGGAAGGACTGACACATAGACCAATTCGCCAACCTGAAACTCCTTGTCCGTGCGCTTTGCATCATATAACTGCTTCATGTGATTTTGCGCGGATGCTAGATTAGCCTTTAACTGATGGAGAACCTCATCTCGCGATTGGAGCATATAATCCACCTTTGCAACCGAAGAACGCTGGGGAACATAGGAGAGAATCGACGGTGGGGGTCTACCATATACCACTGTAAAAGGAGTGAAGCCCGTCCGGGTGTGGTAGGCTGTATTATACGACCATTCGGCCCATGGAAGGTAACCACTTGCGAGGCTGATCCCCCACAAAGCACCTCAAATACTGTTCCAAGCATCTGTTCACAACCTCCGTTTGGCCATCAGTCTAAGGATGATAGGCCGTGCTCATGCGAAGCGCTGTGCCCTGGAGTGCAAAGAATTCGCGCTAGAAGTTGGAAAGAAAGAGCTTATCGCGATCTGAGACAATTGTCCGTGGCATGCCATGAAGTTTAGCAATGTCACGCACATATACCTCCGCCACAGTCCGAGCAGTGAATGGATGGCTCAAGGCACAGAAATGGGCATACTTCGATAGCCGGTCCACAACAACTAGAATGACCTATTTCCCTTGTACAATCGGTAGCGCTTCGATAAAATCCATGGAAACATCCTCCCAGACTCGATCTGGAATAGGAAGAGGCTGAAGCAGTCCCTGGGGAGAAGTTGTTGTCACCTTGGCACACTGACAGGTGTCACAAGCGGCCACATAGGCCTGGATGGCGCGTCTGATTCCAGGCCAAAGAAAACTTTGACTTACCCGCTTGTATGTTCGAAATGCACCTTCATGACCTGCCATCAATGTATCATGGAAATGGGAAATAATATGTTGGCGCAAATCGCCGGTGTCGGGCACCCATAACCGGCCCTTCCATAATAAGACGTCATCATGCCAAGAATAGGACGGCTCATCGGCGGGCTGCCTACCCACAACTTCATTAACGACAAAGTGGCACAACGGTTAGGCGGCTATGTGACGGATGCCAAGCCATTTGACGTCCTCATTGGAGATGGCAAGCATCTCCGGAGCTCGGGGGTATGTGCCCAAGCCGCCCTTACTATCCAGGGTCACACCTTTATTACCGATCTCTTTTTGCTGCCAACCAAGGGAGCCGATGTCGTCTTAGGGGTCCAATGGCTCCAAGACTTAGGGGATGTGGTTTGGAACTTTAAAGACTTGATTATGGATTTTGAAGTCCAGGGGCAGCGGGTGCGCCTGCAAGGGGCACAACCTGGTGCGCTACACATTGCACAGGCGGTTGGGTCTTTTTTCCGGTTTGCTACTCAGGGGTTGATGCTGCAACAACGGGCAAGTATGGATGTTGCACAGGTCGATATCCCGGAGGACATGCGACTCCTGTTGGATGACCATCAGGACCTCTTCTCCGAGCCAACTGGGCTACCGCCAGCCAGAACGCATGATCACTCCATTCCCATTCTTCCTGGTGCCGCCCTGGCTAATGTACGCCCATATCGCTATCCACACGTTCAGAAGACGGAGATTGAATGATTGGTAAAAGACATGCTGCAGTTCGGTATCATTCAACCTAGTACTAGTTCTTTTTCTTCGCCTGTTCTGTTGGTGCGAAAAAGGACGGGACTTGGCGGTTTTGCGTGGACTATCATGCTTTGAATGCAATTACTGTAAAAGACAAATATCCTATCCCGGTCATTGAGGAGTTATTGGACGAATTGACTGGTGCTATGTTCTTTAGCAAACTCGACTTGCGCTATGGGTACCATCAGATTCGGATGCAACCGTCAGATGTGCATAAGACGGCTTTTTGCACCCACGACGGTCACTTCAAGTTTCTCGTCATGCCTTTTGGTCTGACCAATACGCCAGCATCATTTCAAAGTCTGATGAATGATCTTTTCCGCCCCTTCCTCCAGCAGCTTGTTCTGGTTTTCTTTGATGATATTCTCATCTATAGCAAGTCATGGGCGTCCCACCTGGAGCATCTGAGGTTGGTGTTATCTACTCTACGAGAGCATTCCTTATTTCTTAAACGCTCGAAATGTTCTTTTGGCAGCCAACAGGTGGAGTACTTGGGCCATATTATTGATCGTAATGGGGTAGCCACTGACCTGGCCAAGGTTTCAACTATGACCTCCTGGCCAGCGCCCACATGTGTGAAGGGCCTTCGTGGCTTTCTGGGCTTAACAGGTTACTACCGCCGTTCATCAGACAATACGGCGTCCTGGCCAGCCCACTTACGACATTGCTAAAAAAAGGGGCCTTCTCCTGGACGACAGAGGCCCAGGATTCATTTAACCGTTTGAAACAGGCCATGGTCATAACGCCTGTCCTTCTCTTGCCGGATTTCGCTCTTCCGTTTCCGTTTGTGGTGGAAACGGATGCTTTGGATACGGGCCAGGGGGCGGTCCTTTTGCAACAAGATCGACCTGTGGCCTTCTTTAGCAAAGCACTCGCTGGACGCTTGCGGCAACTGTCAGCCTATGAAAAAGAAATGATGGCCATTGTTCATGCAGTGACGAAATGGCGACCCTATTTGTTGGGGCGCAGGTTCACCATTCGCACAGACCATCAGCCTCTGCGATATTTCCTAGAACAGAGGGTATCCACTTCAGCGCAGCAACGCTGGGTGAGTAAATTACTGGGGTACGATTATGACATTATCTACAAAAAGGGGTTCGAGAACACAGTGGCTTATGCTCTTTCGCGTCGGGACAACATGGGCGCCTGTTTGGCACTATCCGTTCCGAGTCCGCCAGGCCTATACCCACTGTCAATCAGCACTGCTACGTCTTGGTGTTTGAGAAGCCCTTGTACTCGCATAGTGCGTGGGGTGAAAGTGCCCGAATATGCATGCACTGAGATCTCTGGTTGCACGTCATTATAATCATGGACCATCTCCTCGACAGGGTCTGTCATGTCCTCGTCAACTTCTACAATTAATAAGCTTCCTGGGGCTAAACAACGATGACCCTTGACAAACTTCTCGTCACAATTGAAACATAATCCCTTGGCTCTAACGTTCTTCCATTTGGGCTTGGGTTAGTTGACGGACTGAAGTAGTGCCCGCTCCTGCGGAAATGGGCCGGCCGGCAGAGTGTCCAGATGCTGGTGTTGGTCCCAGCGCAGGACTGAAAGGGGTCCTCTGTACCGTTCCACCACACCCCCCTCGTCGCTGTCTGGCCAGTTTTTCCTCCTCGATGCGAGCGTGACGCACCACGTCCCTCATCATGTGGCAAGGGTAGTGTCTCATCTCGTCTGTTATCTCTGGCTTCAATCCCCTCTTGAATGTACCCACAAGAGCAGTCACTGGCCAATTAGGCAGACGATTGGCAATCTTCATGAACTCGGTATAATATGCCCGCACCGTTGTGGTCTGGCGCAGGCTGGATAACATCTCGTTAAAATCTTGAAATTCAATGGGGCCAAACTGCACGCAGAGTTCATCAGCAAAGGATGCCCATGTCAGAAAACGAACCTCCTTTTCGTAATAGCGGAACCACATCGAGGCATCGCCGTCCAGATGAAACGCAGCGATGCGTAGCCGTTCGGCCTCCGAATAAGTTCCCTGGTAGTCAAAGAATTTCTCCGCCTTGTAGATCCACTCTGTGGGATCTTCTTCTCCATTGTAGCACAGAAATTGAAGACGAGCCAGTCGGGTCTCGGCCCCACCACGCCAGCTCCCTTGAGGGCCCAGCGGCTCCTCCCAGTCCCCATCGATCTCCCGTTGGATATTTTGAAGAGGCGTTGTCATTCTCACTGGTCTTCCTCGGGCTAGTGGCGTCGTTGGTCCTGTCGGGATCTGGCTATGCCTCATTAGCCGCGCCGGCTGCTTACGAGGCGGCATCTCAGTCACGGATCGAGACCGCTCTGATACCAATGTTGTGACCTATAAGGATCACAAGGTACCGAATTGGCAAAGAAGAAGGAAAATAGAAAAGATAACTAGAACTTGTTTGATTGCCTACCAAAGAAGAGGACGAAGGTCCCCTTATAAAGACATAAGAGGCGCGGCTCCTAGGGGCGCGCCACTAATTGGGCCTCTAACGGGCCAGGCTTACAAGCATTATTTATCTAATTGATACGAAAGTAAATCTACTCCTAATCAAGGAAAACCCATCGCAATAGCTGGCGTGCTGACGTCATGGGCCTGACGTCACAACATTACCATAGAAAAAAGGTTCGATATTTCTAAGAAGACATAATTTACGCACAGAATACCACATTTTCCCTACTTCAGTTGAGAGTTTTCATTCATCTAATAAGTTATGCTTCAGCAATTGATATGTGTTAGCAAGTGAATTTGTGTGTGCACTTCTACTAGTAATATGTTAAAGAATTAACTTGATCTTTGTTACATTGTTGTTTGACTTGGATGAAAAATTAAAATCTTTGGAAACACGCAGTTAACATTATCTGTCAATATACATATTCAAATACGGAAGATAGTAATATGGAAGATAGGGGCGTATAGTTATATGAAGATATCGATGAAAAACTCCAACGAATTATAGAGATAAAATTTTGCACAGGCCTGACTGTATCTTGATGCATATTAATGAATATAGCGATTACCCTCAGCAAATGTTCAATGATTCTAAATTACCAGGGCACATTTACCATGCCACAGTAAAAAAATTCAATAATTGTGGAACTAATGCAAAGCTTTTTATACATATATGTCCATATTTAGAATTGGAAATGTAGCTCCGATGATACCTCAGTGCAGCGCAAGTGTTTGTGCTATACCCTGATATTACGTTACTGGAGTAGCATAGTGTACATAATAGTAGCTGCAAATTATTGCTAGTAAACTTTTTTTTTTTCTTACATTATTATTTCTGTTTTAAACTTTTTTTTACTGGATTTTTTTAATGAACAATAGAAATAATCTGGACTACATCTAAAAATGCTATCATGACTCAAATTGGGTTGTGCTTATCAAATCCGTGTAATAATCTGGCCCATGTATACTGGACTACATCTAAAGCATGCTAAAAAGGCCGTGCAATAGACCCCATAAACAATAAGTTATGGTGACCTTTTTATTAGCTTAACTCAAATTTCGTAGGCAAAAATACAAGAAACAATCGCATAAGAGCAATCCATTGAGGTTCAAGTTTTCTACATATCAGTATGTTCTCTTTTAAAAGAATCAAGAAACAGGAAACTATCACCACGAAAATCATGCCATCAGTATACCATTCTTCGCACAACTTGAACCACCTAAATTTGTCTACACATTTCCACTAATATACTTCACTATTCTATGCCAGCAGGCCCAACGAGAGCACCTTGAGCAGAGCCTGCTTTGACAGCACTTTCATCTTTCAATTCATCAGACTTCCTTATCCTGATTTTATACATAGCTTCAAATCCAGCAAGCTCCTTTTTCTTTCTCTCCATAGCCTCATTCATCCCTACAATCACTTCTTCAAGACCTTGCTTGTTTTTTTTAACTGCTGGTAAAACCTCCTTGATTGTTCGCTCAACTAAGACACCGCCAATCATACGATAGCTTCACCTTGAAGGATCCAATGGGTCAATGGCTCCAATCACCAATAAGTGCTCACTTACTTCCATTTCTAGCTCTGTTAATCTTTAGTAGAGTTGATTTTTTCACATCTCATGGCAGCATACATGTTGGCAACAGCCTGCTTATTGCCCTCACCACTGACTTGACTGATCATGATTCTGAATATTATAAATAAAAATTAGATTAGGAAAACTAAGGAGAACAATATGATTATCTTGCTTTATGTTATTTTTAAACCAACAGATTAATGCTCTTAGTCCCGAGTCAAAAGGTAGATGCTATACTCTTGACATAAAAAGTAAAAACACTATAACTTGTTTTGCCATAATGGAACTTAGATATTTCATCATTACTTAGGGGCCCTTTGGGGCGTAAAAAATAAAAAACATCCACTCCGGTGGATTTTTGGGATTATCCACTAACCAGCTGAAACACCTGGTTGGTGGATTTTTGGAATTTTTCACTATCCAAACGGCTCCTTACAAGTTAACATCCAACAACATGTAATTTGATAGAGGCCACTGATGAATTTCTACAAGGTCTGCTTCCGATTCGAATGTGGACTGGAGAGAGACAGAGTCCGTCGATTCTCTACCAGCTTCTGTCTGAATTAGCCCTTGGTAGATCATAAAATTCACATTAATATGCCATATCAACAATTTGACTAACTATAATAAACTAAAAAAAATACTATAAGCTGTACATTCTTGTCACTCTATTTTGAATGTATAATTGAGATCCAGCTTCGGCTTACTAACCATCATCTAAATTTCCAATTTTACGATTTACACTAGCTAATTTTTCAACATTTCAGGTGCCCTTTTCTTTTCATTTTATCTTTTGGGGATAAAACTTGCTTAATAATTGAATAGTCCTAGTTTGTATGCTGAAAAGAAGGCTGGAGTCAACTTCATCTCTCCAACTCCTTTGGGACGTTACTTAGCCTGCCAGCCTCCTGTACCATGGATGACAAGGATATGGACCTAAGTGGCATTCTGAAAATGAAATACAATCCAATGAGCAAGCACATACATCACTCGTGATAGTTTGGCTTCAATGGAAAGTATACCCACTTCATAGTTCATACTAGGACTCATATACCTCTGAAAAGTATGCCCAGTTGTTTTATACTTGGGCCCATATACTAATGAAAAATATACCCAATTGCTTCACATTGGGACCCATATAAGTATGTCATATTTATCCATGATTTTGCTTTAGGGGCCGTTTGGGGCGTGATTATTGCAAAACATCCAGACTGGATTCTGGATATCTACTGTAGCATCCAGGTGGATTTTTACATCCAGCTGAAACACATCCCGAGGTGTTTCAGCTGGATATATAAAATATCCAGATGCTACAGTGTAGCAAAACATCCCATCTGGATGTTTTGCTTTTAATCACACCCCAAACGGCCATTTAGTCTTTATTTATTATCACCTAGGAAGCACCAATACTACAAAACGGGAGTTGTACCCGTATCGTTTCCATAGTGTAATTGTCCCCGTCCTGCGTTGTCCTAACTTCATATCAGACACCAATTATAAATTACTTCATCAAATCCTTAATAAATAAAATAAATATTAAATAAATATAAAAATTTTCATTGTAATTAAGTTTTTATTATCATAACTAACTTAAAATATAACTAAAGATATATAAAACCTAATATTCTAATACAATTATGTTCCCCCTATCTTATCTTAATTTTTTAAAAACATCCATATCGCCGCACCTGTTTTGTATCGGTATCCGTGCTTCCATTGTTATCAACTGATTTCAGATATGCTTTTAACAGAATAGAATTATGTTCTATTATAGTCGTAGGTCAGGGTACAATGAACATTGAGAGGGAAATAGGTTCATGAACCAGAGATCCGCGTGGAATGACTGGAAGTTGTGTTTTATCTGTGTTTTGGTGTTTGAAAAAGAGAGGAGATTGGTGGTTGCCATGGTTTGATGTGGTTTATTAAAGTACCAACTTGGCCAGGCTTCATCTGATCTATTAGGGAAAAAATATTTAGCAATAGCGTGGCATGGAAAGTTCAGACTAGGAGCATGGACATGACAGGTTCATGATTCATGATGCATCATGACAAGTGTACACAAAGGAGATGCAGTGGAATTTGAAAGAACATTTCACGATGAAGTCAAGAAATAGAAAGGAAGAAAGAACATTTCTTGATGTTGTTGGTTCAACACTTCAACTGACTATTTTCTCTTTCTCAAAAAATAATCAGATTAGACATTTGTTAATCAAATTATATATTGTCTTTTGTTATCCTGTATCATACGTGTGTGAATGAATGTGTATGAGGGTGTGTGGGAGAGAGAAAGAGAGAGAGAGGGTTTGGCTTTGGGAAAACTAGTCAAACCTCTAATCCTAAATAGTCTTTAAAAAAGTCTTAATGTTGTTCTTCCAAATATTCTCTCATCTGTAAATTCATGTTCTCTACAAAACCACTTGTATCCAAAATTCAAACCTAATAATGGAGTCCTTACTTTAACAATTTTAGATTATGGATTCATGGTATCCCTCTTTCACAACAGCATAAAACATGCTTTAATGATTCCCCTCCAAGGAAAAAAAGTAATTCCTCCCATAAAGCCTGTCTGCATTTGAAAATGAAAATGAATTTTGAGACTCCAAGGCCCATAAAAGAAGCATAGTTTCCCGGTCTTTACCCATGTTTTTGGTCGTGAGGGAACAAAATCACCCATGTAATGAGGGAACTGTGTTTTTCTCAAATACAGACACACTTCGTATTAAGGAAGGAAGTTAAAATTTAACCAGTAAGTTCAGATCGTCATGATCTCTCTCTCTCTCATACAAACACACAAACATTGATGGTAAGATGAACTATTTAAAGTAATACAATGCTGATCTATTTGTATACATGGCTGAGAAGAGGATGCATTGAAGGTGATTGTCAAATTAGCTAGAGAGCTTAACAACCTAAGCTTATTTGGCTGGCAACACTAATCAATTTGATTTATATTTTCCAATGCATCGTTTCTCATGATTCATTACGTATTATATTTTACAAACAACGTCCCTGTTGGAGTCTTTTACCCCGGATTCTAAAAAGAAGACCCACTTGTTCATTGAGATGCGTCCGAAAAATTTACAAGTGGGAACATCCAAGTTGACGGGCAATGGATGTCTAGACTTCACCTGTTTCCAGCTCCTTGCTTCTTTTTCCCACAGACAAAGTTGCTTCCCATGAGTGTTCTGGGGAGCTGTACTAGAACAAATTCCTAGTTTCCAAGTGGATCGATTTGTTTGAATTTTATTCGCTTGACCAGGCTAGGCCAGGTGGACTAACTGAAACCAATTCATGTAGCCAAGGGATTTGACAATTCAAAACAAATTAGCATGATGTTGGGTTCCTTTTTTTTTATCATTATCAAATGGGGATCAGCATTGCTGGTTGAACCCCAAAAATACAGGTTCTTTGATTGAGGAGGAGGTGAACCTTCACCTATCAATGACTTTTGGCCCATTTCAGTACCCCCACTTAGTTATACTCAGGATTGGCTTAAGAATGAGGTTTTTCCATATTACCTGGCCAATGAGTCCAGATTGCCATATTACCTAATTTTTGAAGGCTCATCCCATATAACCTAGTTTTAGCACGTGGTCCTCCTCAACCCTAACCCTAATCTTTTATCTAAAGTTTTTATTTTAAGCTTTACACTTCAACGAATCATATTTCCTTCATTTTTAATTCTTTTTTTTGTTCTTCCTTATTTTTAATGTTCTTTTTTATCATCATGATATCCTACTGATCTTATAATATTGAAAAAAAATATAAAAAAAACTACGATAAATAGCATGCGGTGTCTTAACATCGTTATGATATCATCATTATAAGAAAGAGCACTAAAAATAAGGAAAAATAAAAAAATGGGCAAAAGCGGATAAAAAATGAGAGAGATATGCATTGTTGAAGTTGTCCAATAAAATAGCTACCGTGTATTCGATTATCATGTAATCGAATACATGATAGCCACGATAATAAATTTTAGTAGGACATACTTCAACTATTCATATCTCATTCATTTTTGATCCGTTTTTGCCTATTTTTTTGTTCTTCATTATTTTTAGTACTCTTTCTAACCATCACGATATCCTAATAATCTTAATATAATATAAAAAAATACAACAAAAATTGCGATAAATAGATTGTGATGTTTCAACATCTTTATGATATCATCATTATAAGAAATAATACTAAAAATAAAGAAGAATGAAAAAATGGGTAAATACGAATAAGAAATAAGAGAAATATGCAACATTGAAGTTGTCCCACTAAAATAGTTTCGATTACAAGGTCTATCATGTAATCGAATACACTATAGCTATCATGTATTTGCATATACTATTACACACTTCAATGAATCATCTCTTTCTCATTTATTATCCATTTTTGCCCATTTTGTTCTTCCTTATTTTAAGTACTTTTTCTTATCATGATGATATCATGGAGATTTTGAGATAATATCCAAAAAAATACAACAAAATCCACGATAAATAGCATGCAGTGTCCCAACATAGTTAAGTTATCATCATGACAAGAAAGTGCATTGAAAATAAGGAAGAACAAAAAAATAGCAAAAACGGATAAGAAATGAGAAAAATATGATTAATTGAAGTGTGTAATACTATTGTGTATGCAAATATAGTTGGAGCTATCGTGTATTCGATTACATAATAGCTATTTTAGTATGACAACTTGAACGACCATTTTTTCCCATTTTTTTCATTCTTCTTTATTTTTAACGCTCTTTTTTGTAATAATGATATCATAAGGATGTTGAAACACCACATGCTATTTATCGTGAATTTTACTATTTTTTTTTTATTATCTCAATATCTTTATGATATTATCATCATAAGAAAGAACACTAAATATAAGGAAGAATTAAAAAAAAGGGGTGAACACCGATCAGATATGAGAAAGATATGAATCGTTGAAGTTTGTCCCACTAAAATGGGCAATTAATTGATTACACGATAGCTCATAGCTGGGCTTTCGTGTAATCGATTACACGCTATCATGTATTCAATTACATGATAGCCAAGGCTATCTTGTATTCGATTACATGATAGTGTTATTGTGCAATTGATTACACGATAGTTATTTTAGTAGGACAACTTCAACGATGCATATCTCTCTCATTTCTTATCCGTTTTCATTTATTTTTTTAATTATTCCTTATTTTTATGCTCTTTCTTATAATGATGATATCATAAGGATGCTGAGATATCGTATGCTATTTATCGTGGTTTTTTTTTGTATTTTTTTTATATTATATCAAGATCATTAGGATATCATGGTGATCATAAAGAGCATTAAAAATAAGGAAGAAGAAAAAAATGCACAAAAATGGACTAGAAATGAAGGAAATATGATTCGTTGAAGTGTAAAACTTATAACTAGGTAATATGCAAAGTTACAGAAATTAGGGTTGTGGAGGGCAAAATGGGTAGATCAGGTGCCAAAACCAGGTTATATGGGATGAGCCCAAAAAAACCAGGTAATATGGCAATATTAGCTCATTGGCCAGGTAATATGAAAAAACCTCACTCAGTAACTAAATAAAAAACAACTGCTTGACCCCATTCCCAGCCGAGGAAGCATTTTTGG
Organism: Houttuynia cordata; assembly: GCA_039654745.1. Lineage (NCBI taxonomy): Eukaryota > Viridiplantae > Streptophyta > Magnoliopsida > Piperales > Saururaceae > Houttuynia > Houttuynia cordata. The sequence continues at coordinate 35,686,463 of CM077502.1, forward strand.
TGTGCCTAAAGGTAGTCGACTAGGATATTCTCCATCGGAGGGGAGCTGTCGATCATCAAGATCAATGGCACATACGCTTCTATTGTGCGCTCCATCAAACAAGCTGTTGATCATGAAGATCGCCGTCCCCCATTGATAGAGGATTTCATGGAGGACATCCTTCAGGCCTTTAGGCGGTGTGCAAATTCTTCGAAATTGTAAATGGCCAAGTCATTGAGTTCTCAGTGGTGTTCAAAAGCTCTCCGATGTTTCGATAAGCACTCCGCAAAGAGGACTCAAGCCTCCAATCCTCCTTCAACCACTTCCCCCTTTGTCGCCCCATTGCCCACGGAATCGGATATGCTGGTGAAGGCCGCTAGTGAAGTTTCACCAGTCGTCGATCGTACAAAATCGACGGCGCACACGGTTCCCATGTGCGCTCGGCCAAAAGACGCGTCTTTGACCAAGCGTGTGTGCCGTCAATTCCGTACAATCGACGGCTGGTGAAACTTCACCAGTGGCCTTGCTGGTGAAGCTTCACAAGTAGATCCGGACTCATTGCCCACTATTCCTCTACCTTTTGTGGCCTCTTGAGCTCTTTGGTGGAACCCTCACCATCCAAACATTTCATTCGGCACCAGGACTTTAGTTTCCCTTCTTCCTTCACTCACCCTTCCCCCCTTAGCTAGAGTTCAATTTCTACCTTTTTACCCCTCACCCAATACTCTTGGGCCTTCAACGGGTTCAATTTGGTCGTAGTTCAATTATATTCTCTTAAACGCATTATAAATTATCATTTTGCAACGTTTAGATGGTACAATGAGTGTAGTGTAATTTTCATTTTCGCTCTCAAGTTTGAACCTTACTACTTTTTATCCCATTCATGAAAAAACTTGGCTCTGCCACTATAATAATTCAAATTATTAACAAAAAATGTATATGATTATTAATCCTAGCCAGCACTACATGGCTGGCAGAGATCAATGGGTCCCACGTGGGCCCCGTATGATTTGACAGTCGCATAGCGCTGACAAGAATGAATCAATAATATATTATTTTTAAGATCTTAAAAAGAAAAATCCAACGGTACCAAATTTCTGCAATTCTGAGGATCAAAAGTGTAATTATTATAAGATTTGCCAACAGTAGTGGTATTTTGGTAATTTTTGTCACCCACGATTTGGGTTTCCTTCGGATACTATAAAAAATGTCTTATTAGGGATTTGTACAAAAATTTGGAGACTTTTGAGATTTTTCAAGATCTTATCATTTTTAAGATCACGAAAAGAAGAATCCCAATGGTACCAAATTTTTTGAAATTTTGAGTTTGGGATCAAAAGTTATAGTTGTTACAAGAATTTGCTAGCGGTAGTGTCATTTTGATAATTTATATCACTCACAATTTCGTTTTCCTTTGGAGACTATAAAAGGGGGTCTTATTAAGGATTTGTGCAAACATTTGGAAATTTTAGAGACTCATGGACAACAAGAAGGAGAAGGTGACTAATGTTTGAGCCGTTGAATACTGTAGGACTATATTTTCTCATATTTATCTACAGGACGTCCGCTGCATTCTAATGCATTTTGCATAAAAAAAACTGTTTATAAAAACTGGGGTGTTATAGCCACTGCCTATCATATTAATATATCCCTTCCGAGATGATAAATCATACTCCCTCCACTCTATATTAATTGCCTTTCCATTCCATCTACTATTTGCTACATGCATTAATTAGGGGGGCTTTTGCAACATTAAGAGTCCTATTTGGTTTATTGCGGAAAACCAAATAGGACACTCGGTGTGGAAAAAAGGGAGTGTTGAAATAAGTGCCTTCATTTAAATGACTGTTAACTTTTCTACTATTCATGGACAACATTGAGGTAACTTGGGTACGGGTTGTATCGCTCTAGTTGATCTCAAGGGGCATATTTGGAAATGAGTATTTACCCCATGGAAAGTTGTATCGGCGGATATATATATTATATATATATATATATATCGGCTTTCAACCGATAAAATGATATTGTGTAATTTTGATTTGAAATTTTTTTAAAATATCGCCGATATATCGGTTTTGGTCCGATATATTAATATTTATAAAATAAACCAATTTTTTTTATAATTTTTTTAAAAAGAAACAAAAATCAACTTTTCCGTTTGTTTTATGCCAAGTGGAAGGATACGGATTTAAAACGCAACTACATATTTTGAATTATATACGTATTTTTTATACATATTTTAAAATTTATACTCGTCTAAATTTGTATCACTTATTTTAGAAGTTATATATTGTGAAAATACATGATAAAAACTAATTTTAGACCACCGATATTTTTTTATATAATATCTCCAATATTTTGTCTCTTTGGTCGACCGATATTTTATCGATATCCGATACGACATTCTTTGATTTGCCTATATGGGATATATGGGATATAGTTAAGGAGTGAGTGTGCCGTGTGTGTGTGAGTCAGTGCCCATGGGGCGGTTATAGCCACACAAAAAAAGTACAAAGCAAGAAAGCAGACGTGGGATTGATGAAACACGGAAGGTTGTCCAGACTCAAATGGATGTTTATTTGTCCTAAAAGTATGAAGAACAGTACCAACTTGCTCATGTCTTCCACCATTGAAGAATCTGCCGCCTGTCTATTTCGGTGTTTGTTAAAACAATTCAAGTGCACAAGTTAAGTGGATTGGAAAGGAAAAACCAGGAACAGAAAAACACTAGGGAAATAAGAAAGTGGGAGATGATTTATTATTGATAAGTGTATTATACGAAATTTAACAATTCCCACTTGCAATTTGCTATAAATCTTTGTTTTTCTATAAATTTTAACAAGTACCCACTTGCATTTTGCTAATGATCTTTTTTTGGAAAATAAAAGCAATTTGCTAGTAGTCAAAGGAGCTGGTCCTTTGGATTGCCAGTTTGCCATGGATAAAACCAAACAACAAATTGCTCCCAATTACCACAATCATGAACTTGGACTGGTTTTAACTTCAAGTGTGAAATAGTTGGTCCTTTGGATTGCTAGCTAATCTGGTCATATATAAAAACCAAACACCAACTTCCTGCCAATTAATACAATTATGAACCTGGGCTAGTTTTGGCTTCAAGGGTCATAAGCAAATTGACTTGTACTTTGTCGGCTTGTGTTCATTGATTCTGGTAGTGGTTTGATGAATTCCAAGCAGAGGCCAACAACCAAATAGACTTGAGGTTCCAATTATTCTCACTTCTTTGAAGAAGTTGTTTGTTCACTTCTTGAAGCAGTCATGCTACGTACACCAGGAATCGTTAAGCCTGAAAGCTGTTATCCACTACGAGTTGAGCATGAAACTAATCATAATGGTATTACGGATTTTGCATGCAAAATATACTCTACAATTTCATGTTGTATTACGGGAAGTCTTATTAAATTATGGTTATCATTTAGCATTATTGTTGTCATTATTATTGTTAACTATTTCTAATGCCATTATTAGTTTTATCGAGTCATTATTTCTACTATAGAACAATTTCAACAAACAACTACTCCCTTCGTCCCATTTTTATAGCTCCATGTGGGAAATAGTATTTTAATTGAATGGTACCCACATACTACAATGCTCCAATTCTAAGGTACCCAGCCACTTAAATTGAGCCAAACGGGGCTATTATAGATTTATAGGGCAGCCTTTTTCCAAATAGAGCTATCAATATGGGACCGAGGGAGTATTTCATTTTGAAAGCCAAATTAAACTATTAATACTGTACGGATGTGTGTATGAACAAGTAGAACTGTGAGGTCGGCCAAAAAAGTTTAAACCTGAAAGAGTGATTATTCAGTGGGCCGCCATGCCACGTGGGATTTGTACCCATTTGACACAAGTCGTCACCATTGCACACGCTCGACTCCCCCTCCGCGTGCTGGTTCACATGGGTGCAAATTCCACGTGGCAGGGTGTACATAAATTTTGGACGAGGAAATTCACCACCCTCCAGCCCACCTTATTACAGGTCAAAGTCCACCATCCATCCGTGTATTTTTAGACGGTGGATTTATATGAGATTGGTGGGCATGAGCATTTGGGTCATTAGATTCTGATCCAACGATACTCCTTAGGGGCCATCGTGAAAAATCCAAAACATCCATAGTAAAAAATCTAAATATTAAGGGGCCATTTGGGGCGTGAAAAAATCGGAATATCTACAGTAGATATTTCACTTCCACTATAGCATTTAGGTTTTTTTCACTTTCAGGCTAAAACATCATGAGGTGTTGCAGCTAAAAGTGAAAAAAATATAAAATAAATAGTAAAAGTAAAACATCCAATATATATGTTTTGCTTTTTATCACGCCCCAAACGGCCCTTAAAACACCTCAGGTGGTGGATTTTCCACGATCCAAACGGCCCCTTAATATAAGAGCATGACACATGCTTGTCCGGAGTGCCACTGGATGTTAATCCAACGACTACGATTTGAATTGAACTCATATAAGCCAAATAAAACCGATCCCAAATTAAACTTTTCTCTTGATAAAACTATCATCCATAGAATTAGGGCTCTTTGATTTGTAGCAAAATAATGCCAAGAATCGTGGAGTATTTGTTTGGGCCTATACAGCAGTCGCAATCCAGTGGATCGGCCCTCCTGGAGTATCCATGTAACATCCGAAAAATTAGTAAGTATCTTAAAACTGAAATTTGACCCTCTTAATGATTGATTTGACCGTGTGATGTTTTGTTTAAATTAAAGTTGGTGAGAAGAGCTTTCCAACGACACCAATTTTGTGTGATTTGGAGTTCGGAGTAAAAAGATATGGGAAATTGAATAAACACGATCGATCGCGCTGAAAACGATCGATCGGCTTATGGAACACGATCGATCGGCTACGATCGGCGCCATCGCGCAGTTCGTAAACAGCGCAGGACGATCGATCGCCGTATTGCACGATCGATCGCCAGTTGCGGTTTGGCGAATTCTAACCTAATTTTGAGGCGGATTTGATTGGGAAAGATGTCATATCCTAACTAGACTTGTATTGCACGTTCCTAGGGTGATTTAGGGACTCTCCCATTGGTGGAAAGTGCCCAAGATATGGTAGAATTGATTGGGCAAAGATCTTCTAAAAACTCTATATAAACCCATAGAGTCTAGGCTTGTGCTTTTGAAAACTAAACCCTAGAACGTCCAGAGGCTTTCCCCTCTCCTTCCCACGTTCATCCCTCTCTTAGAAGACCTCTTCTAGTGGGAATTGCTCAAGAGCTTGGATCGGGAAGCTTTGAAGGAAGCGGAGGAGACGAACATCGCGTAGAAAGGCGACGTCTTTTGGTGATAAAGAGTAGGATGGTTTTTCCCTCTCTTCTTATTCTTTTCTCACACTATATGATGAGTGTTCTTACTGATTTCCTTGAAGTATTGCTTTGAATCTTGCGGGATTAATGATTTATGTCTTGTCTTTCCATGTGTATTGCGATACATGCATATATGCCTTCATGCTTCATGTCTAGATGGTAAATCACATCAAAGATGGATGCTTTATTAATTTTACAGAAGATAAAAGTTCTGATATTGTTCTGATTATGATGTCTAATGATTGAGTCTTATGCCTTAATGATCGTTTTGCTTAAATCAATTTAGTTGAAAGATATTATGGTCTAAGATTGTGTTATATGTGAAGAAACATGATAAAAAGGGAATCTTTTGGTAATTCTAGTTAATTCCAAGATCTGTAATTGATCTAGGAGGGGAGTATTATCATCTATCATGAGTATAATAACATCTATAAGTGGTACGGTATAAGTTAATTAAAGTTTAATCAAGTTTCTCACTTTCGGCCAGAACTGTTTCTGCACGGACAGTCGACAGTGAATAATTCATAACTAATTCATATGATATCACAAAAATATAAAACCGGTGGGGTTAGAAACTAGACTCATACGGGTACTCTCAGTAAAAATTTCAGAAGATAATATTAACAGTACAGAGTCTGGGAGCCGTCGGAAATGGACTGTTATGCAAAAGACAGTGAGCAGAATCCAAATGAAAACACTAAGTACTTAAGTAAAACCACTTAATATGATGTGAAGATGGTAGGACGTGTCAGTAACTATTACTGGATTATATCCTTATGATTATCACAGTAAGGTTGGGTTATGGTTAATATGATAGATGGGTAATACTTATGTCAAGAAAACCGTAATCGTGTATTTGAAGATAAAGCGCTTGTGTCGGTTTGAGGTTCCATTTGGAATCCAAATCATCTAGGACTCATTAACACCTTGTCTCTGATTTATATATATATTTCAATAAGACCTATATGAATTTCCATCTAGGGCTGAGCATGAACGCATGTATGGATTGTGTTATTCTCTTTGTGTGACATTCCCACTTATACTCTGTATGTGAGTCTGTTCCGGTGATTGATACCTTATGTGGTTAGAGCGTTGCGGCCTCTATTTCGTTGAATTATTATTCATCATGATTATTTGATTGATTCCTCCACTAGAGGTCTTGCGGGACTTCTCCGGAAGTGGATTCATAGTATGCTCACATTATGCCATTGCTTGATCTTGCGGGGTCACTAATATTTGTGGTACTGCGGTTCCATACTGCCCAAAAAGAGGCAACATACGTACGTTAGATTGTTGACATTACGGAAGGTCTTCAATCTCCGCCCATCGTGTCCGTAAGCACTGGTGGGGCCAGCATCCTAGACGCATGGCAGGGTTCCAAAAAGAGGACCCCTAGGGTGGTTCTGGTATAGTCACTTGCGGGTGATCGGTTCAGCGAGCAGAAATTGTACTCCTTTCACTTTTAATGTCTGGAGCTTTTTAATATGATTATCATTCCCTCCTTACTCATATGTGTAGTAGGAGCCTTATTGTTGTTTTCCCTACTTGCGGGTTGGAATTATTATCGACTAACCTTTCAGGCGTATAAATCCTTGGTTTACTCCAGATGTCGCGGCATCTTCATAAACCTTTGTTATTCTTATCCTATTCATATTGTTTGTCCTAATTCAGTGGGTTTTTACATCCTACTGAGTGTTTCTATGAAATACTCATGCATCCTCTGATGCAGGCGCATTTGGAATTTGAGATCAGGAAGTTGCAGTAGTGAAGCGGTCGCAGGAGCCGTGAAGACTTAGAGTTTATATTATTTGCTTTGCTTATTTGATGCTTATGACATTTAATGGCAATTGTGTGCCATAGATTTATAGGTTTATTTGATTTGACTTTCTTTAATGGATTATCATTATTATCAGTATTATTAAGTAAATTTCCATTCCATAGTATTCATTAATGTTTGTATTTGTATTGCACTGATTATGGGCGTGACCGATTACACATCCTTTTGATATGATCGTAATTGGTGGTGAAATCGACTGTTCGGTCTCGCGCCCGGGATCTCTACCTCCAAATGTATATCATTGATTGGCTTCCGCACTCCGATCGAGGTATGGGATTTCGGGGCGTGACAATCCACGTCAGCCGAAAAGGTGCAGAAAGCACTCCAGCGCATAGGAGAGCGAAAGGAACCGGACTAGAAGGGCCAGGGCCGGTTTCCGGTTCCACTCACCACGCTGGCCGTATATCTAACCATTCACCCATTAACATGTTAATATAGGGTCCATATTTGCTGACCTGTTAACTTATGAATGGTGAGATGCGTAGCCAGCGTGGTGTGTGAGGCACAATCAAATAATGCAGGTGACAGGGTGGTACATGTACACTGCACCTGGGAAGCTCTGGCTGTCAAAGGCGAAGTGGAAGAAGAGAAGGAAAGGCTGAAGAAGATGGTCTTTTCTTCCCCTTCTCTTTCTCTTCTTTGAGCAGCTTCCCCATCCCCATCTGTCCTCCCCCCATTCCTTCCTCTTCTTATCCTCTCTTCTTCTTCTTCTTCTTCTTCTTCTTGTGGATGTGATCAGAGATGATGAGAAACTGGGATTGGTAGGCTGTGATGCATTCAGAGTTGTTATAAGTGGTTGTGCTCTTGGTTGTAGTGATTTTGTTTTGGGCTCTGGGTCGTGAGTTGTTTGGTGGGTTCTGGTCGTCTTCTCTGGTGCTGCCACCATGCCTGGGCTCGTCAACTATGGAGGTGAGAGAAAGTTTGAAGTTTGTTGAATGGAATATGGAAATCTGTGTGTCTATGTTCTTTTATGTAGATTGTGCGGGTTTTCTTATGTGGGTTGTCGGATTTTTCATGTATTGTATCAAAGGAAATGAGTGTTTGTGTTTACTTCAGCTGTGTTGATAAGATTGCAGACTTTCTTCATATGTTTATACTTGAGGCTTTGTGGTGGATCATGCATTTTTCGCGTGTGTGTGGTTTGTGAGATTTTCTGTGTTTTTTTACTGAAAAGGTGTGTTAATATGTGTATTAAGTATATGAATTTGGTATTGGACTGTTTTGGGTAAAAGGTAATTAAGTTTCTATTTTTGGTGGTCGATTTTAGGTTTGTTCTGGGTTATGAGCTTTCTTGACTTGAAACATGAGATATATTTGTGGATTTTATTTTTAAAAAAGAGTTTTTGATGTGGGGATAGAGGTGCTTACACTAATATTGTTTGATTTGAGGCGTATTTTTTAGGTAGAGATTTATAGGCAGCCTCAATTTTTCACATTGTTTGATAAGTAACCTATTTGTGCGTTTCATTTGTAACTCTTTAGCATGTTTGTCATCAAGGTTATTGTAGCCTTGGGTTCTAAATTTTCCGTGTCCTCGTGTACTTTTTATGTTTGTCTGTTGATGGTTATTGATGGTAAATCTAGCTCTTTTATTTTTTAAAGGTGTGTGTTTTTTTAGTTTTTCCGTGTGATTTCTAGGTTGTTGCTTCCTCCTCCTATATCATCAGCTCATCAGTTTAGGCCTTCCTATTAATTTTTGTTGTTTTCATGTTTACGAAATTCATTTGAGACATTTGATGAGAATTTAGAAGCTTGAATTTGATGGTAGTGGACTATAATTTTCTAGTAGCGGATGGTCATGAAACTTATTGAAAATTTGTATGTTTGTTTGTCAGGTGACATGTACTCCAATTTTATGGATTCAAGTCTTATCCTCTCTGTTAGTCCTCATGTTGAGATGTACTGCCCTCCTCGAAAGAGGGCTCGTATCAGCGCACCTTTGTTACTCAATGAAGAGGCTGAATCGGGGAGGCAGACATCAATTGATGTTCTTCCTGATGAGTGCTTATATGAGATCTTTCGAAGGATGTCTAGTGGCAAAGAGAAAAGTTCATGCGCCTCTGTCTCTAAACGGTGGCTTTGGCTACTTGGCAGCATCTCCAGGTCTGAATGTGTGGACAAACCTGCTTTGAACTGTGCACCTGATCAATCAGTTGGGTCTGCTGAAGAAAGTGGGGATTTTGAGTGTGATGGACTCCTCAGCAGGTGTTTGGAAGGGAAGAAAGCAACTGATGTAAGACTTGCTGCCATTGCTGTTGGTACCTCCTCCCACGGCGGTCTGGGAAAGCTTATGATTCGAGGGACCCGTAGAGTTTCAAATCTTGGCCTTGCCGCAATTGCTCGTGGGTGTCCTTCTCTTAAGATTCTTTCCTTGTGGGATGCCTCTAGTGTTGGGGATGAGGGTGTCGCTGCAATTGGTAATGGATGCCATATGTTGGAGAAGCTTGATATTTGTCATTGTCCTCTGATCTCAGATAAGGGTTTGGTTGCTGTTGCCCAAAATTGCCCTAATTTGACTAGTATCACAATAGAGTCATGTTCAAACATTGGGAACATTGGCCTCAAGGAGATTGCTAGATCCTGCCCTAATCTGAGGTTTGTTGAGATCAAGGATTGCCCTCTTGTAGGGGACCAAGGAGTTGCTGGTCTGGTTACATCTGATACCTCTTCTGCACTAACTAAGATAAAGCTTCAGTCAGTGAACATCACTGATGCTTCCCTTGCAGTTATAGGCTTCTATGGGAAGTCCGTGACTGACCTGAGTTTGACAAGCCTTCACAAAGTGAGTGAGAGGGGCTTTTGGGTTCTAGGCACTGCTGATGGTTTGCAGATGTTGAAATCCTTAGCTATCACTGCTTGCCCAGGAGTCACTGATCTTGCTCTTGAAGCAATTGGAAAGTGCTGCACCAGCTTAAAGCAGTTCCATCTTTTCAAATGTCCCATGATCTCTGATGTGGGGCTTAAAGCCTTTGCCAGATCTGCAGTTTCTCTTGAGAGCTTACATCTGGAGGAATGCAACAGGATCACTCAAACGGGTGTTCTTGTTGCTCTTAACAAGTGTGGTGCGAAATTGAAGTCACTTGCCCTGGTCAAGTGCAAGGGAATTAGAGAGAATCTTAGTGATCTTACTGATTTGTCTGAGATTGATCCCTGCAAATCGCTTCGTTCTCTAATGGTTCGCTATTGTCCAGGTTTCGGAAGTGCAGGTCTAGCCTTGGTGGGGAGACTGTGCCCCAGAATAAAGAACCTGGACCTCGAAGGAACCTATGGGGCCACAGATGCTGGGATCCTCATGCTGCTTGAGAGCTGTGAGCCTGGATTCGTTAAGGTCAATTTGAAGGGGTGCATCAATCTGTCAGATTCAGTAATCTCTGCCTTGTGCAGGCTGCATGGAATAACTCTTGAGTATCTTAATCTAGATGGGTGCAGGAAGATCACAGATCAGAGTTTGGTGGCTGTTGCGGAGACCTGCATTCTGCTCACTGAGCTTGATATGTCAAACTCTGGGGTCACAGATATGGGTTTAGCTGTTCTTGCCCGCCAAAAGTGGCTTGAATTGCAGATCTTTTCTCTCTCAGGTTGTTCTAATGTAACAGACAAGTGCATTCCATTTTTATGTGACCTTGGACGTTCCCTGGTGGGCTTGAATCTGCAGCAGTGCCAGTTTATAAGCAGCAGATCAGTCGAGTTGCTCGGTCAGCAGCTGTGGAAGTGTGACATCCTCTTCTAGTGTGGAAGTTATAGGCTCTCGGATGAGTGATGGCAGCTGCAGATGAAGACATGGAGATTATGTTATCTGGGTAGAAGTAGGTTTTTTAGGCCCTTGTCTCATCACCTTTGGGGCTTTCTATTAGTGATCATCCCTCGGGACTTGGTTCGTTGCGTGGAAATGTGGCTCCCCTTGCTTCACCTTTTTCAGGTTTCCTAGTTTTTTTCCAGGAAGCCTGTTAGGTTTTTGGCTTCCATTTTATGGGGGCTCGTTTCAGGGGAGAGTCATGGTTTCTTGAGATTACAGCCACAAGTCAATGTTTCGAGGCAGTGTTACAGTGTGCTTTGTTTGGGTCTTATAGTATTCTGTGTCTTGTTTCTTCCATCCTCGCAGATGATGGGATTCAATTCTTCATGTCTCTGGTGATGGCAATGGTACGAAGCTGGTACGTTTGAGTTGCTTGAGTTGCTTTCGGCAGTTCGATTCAGGAGGTCTTGAGAGATTTTAGTGCATTGGCAATGGCAGCAAATTCTTGTGTCTGCCAGTACATTCCCACCTTTCACTCTTTGGTTTGGTGGGTGATGTTTTTTTCTTGTCAAAGCCTAGTTTTGCAGGCTCATCCTGGTGCTTCTGTACGTTGGAACTTCACTCATAAAGTATCAGCTTGTGTTGTTTATGCTTGTATATTTCTTGTGCCGTGTTGTGCCAAGGTGTTCAATATCAATTAGTGTTTTCTCTCATATATAACAATCAATGGCAGTCTAGTGTATTTGAGGTCCTTTACTTTGCATAAGCACATTTGAGGTTCTTGTAGTTTGCAACTTGAGATTGGTTTTAGAAGGATCTTCAAGTCAATACTGAAACGAGTATCCTATGAATTAAGTCGGAAGGTTATTAACAAAAAAAGATAAGGATATGAAGAGCTTCTTTCAAGCTGGTGTTGTATGCACCACCACTTCAAAAAGCACAGGTCCTTTTTGCAGCTCTTTTTAAATTTGTAGAAAAAAAAAACAGAGGTCCATGGTCATTATATAGGATACTATCCCAAACTAGGTGCAAGACCCATTGGAGTCTAAACGCTCCCATTGGAATCTAAATACTCCTACATATTTTGATGGTGGGTTTCAAAAACTTTGTACAATCAAGGACTGACGATACTATGCCAAATTCTGTGGATAGAGATGTCGAGTCCTTCTAATCTGGACGCCCACCATTGATGACCATACTTTACTTCATGGAAGAGAGAAATCAGTGCTAGCACGGTAAACTTCCTACTGGCCAGGGATCCAACGCTCGCTAACATAGTAGAAATTCAAGAATAAGGACTCCCCCTTCCCTCTCGTGTAAATTATGTAAATAAAATGTGTACTGTTCAAATAGAAGCCGATTCCCGAATTCGGAGAATTGGAAAAACATTCACTCGGTTATTCATTTGAGTTGCGCCTCAGAGATTTTGAAGAGGACAAACTCTTGGAGAATTTGCAACAATGTTTATAAGAATGTAAAAGCTACTTGTAATCCACTAGTGAGAGCCAAAATCTTATGGATGATATTTTGCATTCCCCTTGTTCGGTATATTATTAGTAAGACTAACAAAACGATTTAACAGGAAAAGGCTTCGTCTTTCACTCTTGTTAGCCCCTCCTTACTAGTCGGCATCTTCGTGGCACTAGTTGCTTCACTGACAATTAACAGCATTTCGGGGTGAGAATGTCTGCTAAGGATTACGAGGGAGCATGCCTAGATTGCCGAACTTAATACATCTGTCCCGCTATTAATGTGGGACGAAGGAAATATATCTTACTATTACCGTGAGACAGGAGTATGCCTAGATTGCCATGCTTAAGACCCGCAATTAATGTGGGACAGAGGAAGTATATCTTACTATTAATGTGGGACAGAAGGAATATATCTGAAGGCTCAGATGAAATTTGGACCAGACCATGTTTTGTTTCAAATTCTTGGGAACATCTCTCTTCGGTAATACTCCCTGCATCCTGTTTTGGATGTTCATCTGAAAAAGTGTTGATTTTTATGAGTGGAAACCCCAACTAATGGAGGCAAGAAGAAATCCACTTAAATTGACCATATGGAACATCTAAAAAAGGACTATCCTCTTTTACAGATGGAGCATCTAAAACAGTACAGAGGGAGCATATTGTCTAATTGTTCCATACATAACCTGAGGTGTTCTCCCTGCAAGTGAATTTTAACATGAATGGACATTACTTTTATACCAACCCATGACCAACCATGTAATTGAATGCCTTTAGAGAAACAGAAACACCAAAAGAAATTGATGCCCAATACATATATTTAACACTCATCAATCTACTTTCCGTGAGATAGAGAAGACATGAGTTTGAATTATGCTCGTGCTGATTTCTCCATAATGTTGTTGACATACATTAGTTTATAAATCCACATTTTTATAGTAATAGTTTTGGCGAAGCATTACCAAGCAAATCTGATGAAGAGAAGCTATCTCCAGAGAAGGCCAACCTTGCCGATCTAAACTCTTATACTAAGTCCAATAGATCTACACTGTAACAGCAGGTGACAATGACTCGGGTATCCCGCTGCTACCGTTCAGCACAGTCACATTGCCGTCTGAATCAACATCGACAATAGCTGAATCCCCTTCTTTCACCTCACCAGCAAGCATCTTTTCAGCCAAACTATCCTCCAACAGTCTCATGATGGCCCTCCGCAGTGGTCTCGCTCCATAACTTGGGCTGTATCCTTCATCCACCACTCGTTCCCTGAACCTCTCAGTCACCTGCAGTTCGATGTCCTTGGTTTTCAGCCTGTCGAACACCTCCTTCAGCATGATGTCTGCAATGTCCTTCACCTCCAACTTGGTCAGCTGCCGGAAAACGATCATCTCGTCAAGCCTATTCAAGAACTCCGGCCTGAAATACTGCTTCAGCTCCTCGGTCACCAAACTCTTGATCCTGTTGTAGCTGCTGTCTTTCTCATCATAGTCAAGGTCAAATCCAATGCGACGACCACCCTTCTCAATAACACTGCTTCCTACATTGGATGTCATGATGAGTAGTGTGTTTTTGAAATCCACTGTTCTGCCTTTGCTATCCGTCAACCGCCCATCTTCAAGAATCTGAAGCATCATGTTGAAGACATCAGGATGAGCCTTCTCAATCTCATCGAAGAGGACCACTGTGTACGGCCTCCGCCGAACAGCCTCAGTCAGCTGGCCTCCTTCAGTATACCCAACATAACCAGGTGGTGAACCAATCAACTTAGAAACAGTGTGACGCTCCATAAACTCACTCATGTCAAGTCGAATCATTGCTTCTTCAGAGCCGAAGTAGTAGGCAGCAAGAGCCTTTGCCAGTTCCGACTTTCCAACACCTGTGGGGCCAGAAAATATGAAACTTGCAATTGGACGGTTGGGGTTCTTCAGTCCCACACGGGCCCTGCGGATGGCACGACTGATGGCCTTGACAGCCTCATCCTGCCCTATGACACGCTTGTGAAGGGTCTCTTCCATCTTAAGGAGACGGTCAGACTCATCCCTTGACACTTTCTCCACTGGGATTCCAGTCCATGAAGAGACAATATGCTGAATGTCTGCCTCCTCCACTACTGGGCCTGCTTCCCCAGCCTCACTCTCAGCCTTGCTTTTCTCTTTACCTTTGTCAATAAGAGCTGAGATCTGGGCCTTGAGTTCCATCTCACGATCACGAAGCTCTCCAGCCTGTCAATATGTTACAGTTGTAACCGATTCTCTTTAGCAAACATATCAGTGAACGTTGTAAAAAAACATGATACTATTCTACTTCCTAAAAAAAGCACATCACACATTTATTGAGGATGAAGAAAAAAATAATGCAGTGATAGTTGTAAAAAACATGATACTATTCTACTTCCTAAAAACAGCACATCACACATTTATTGAGGATGAAGAAAAAAGTAATGCACCTTTTCAAAGTCTTGGCTACGAACAGCTTCATTTTTCTCCTTCGTTATCTGTCTCAGTTCCTTGTCAAGCTCTCTGGCATCCTCAGGAAGCTTTCATAATCAAAAGAACTCAAAAGGTTAATTCACTTTACATTAAGATTGATAAGATACTAAAATCACAAGCTCATTTGCATTACCTGTGCATGGCGAAGCCGAACACGAGAACCAGCCTCATCAATCAAGTCAATAGCTTTATCTGGAAGGAATCGGTCACTGATGCCAAAAGAAATCATATTAGGCGACACAGAGAAATTATATGGCAACTAACAACTAAAAATCAACTGAAAATCAACAATAAACACGTGAATGGTGCAAGACCATCTTACAAGAGATGAAAATGCAGCAAGTATATACAACTTCAATGTTTCCGTCCCAATTCATAAATGACTACAAAATGTTTACTTAGATGATGCACATTGATACACAAAGCCAGGGCTTCGCACAGGGACCAAACATTACTCAAACCTTACATAAATTGAAAGTAGTGCAAAAAGATCACAAATAGTTAGCTTGAACATGTATAAAATTTTTACCCTTCTTCATTTCACACGAAACTGTCCCAAAGTTATCTATTTAGTCTCAGGGACATGGGTAATCAATAAGAGCAGGCCATGTTACAACTTGCAGTTTTGAACGTTAGTTCTTGGAAATTTCATGTTGTTATCATCATATTTCCAGATATCCACTTTCATAATGCCCAAGAGCCGTTTGAGAAATCTACAGTATAATTGTACAAACCTGATGTATTGGTACGACAACTGAGCCGCAGCAACTAGAGATTCATCGGTGTATCTGAGCTTATGGTGGATCTCATATCGCTCCCGTAGCCCTTTCAATATTAGTATAGTCTCATCAACTGTTGGTTCAGGCACTTTGACCGGCTGAAAACGCCTCTCCAGAGCAGGATCTTTCTCTATATGTTTCCTATACTCATCCAGTGTTGTGGCACCAATACACTGTGAACAGAAGAAAGAATAAGCTCTAAATCGCAGCCTCTGTGCAGTATTGATAAATGAAGCCATTATTTTAGAAAAAGAATTACATGTGCAGAAACAATCAGGCCCCACAAAAAATAAATAAAACTCATTGGTGATAAAGAAGTAAAACGAAAATACCATGTTAGATGTATGGAAAACCAGCTTACCTGTAGTTCACCCCTAGCTAATGCTGGTTTCAAAATGTTTGCGGCATCAATTGCACCCTCTGCTGCTCCTGCCCCAATTAATGTATGTACCTCATCAATGAAAAGTATTATCTCATCACTTTGTTTGATTTCATCCATCAGTTTCTTCAATCTTTCCTCGAATTCTCCACGATATTTTGTCCCCGCAACAAGGAGACCCATATCCAGGGTTATCACCTAACATTACATGCTGAAGTAAGCAAAGGGATTCTACTTGAATCGAGGAATATTTCATGCTGGATCAATTCACATCAGCTTTAGCATGGAAATGCACAGCAGAGAAACATAGCAATGAAGCTATTAGAGATTATTACATGCTGAAGTAAGTAAAGAGATTCTACTTGAATTGAGGAATATTTCATGCTGGATCAATTCACAAGAGCTTTAGCATGGAAATGCACAGCAGAGAAACATAGCAATGAAGCTATTAGAGATTAGCTTTGCAAGTACGCATGTAAACCTTCTTCCCCTCAATTGTCTCAGGAACATCCCCAGTGGCAATGCGTTGAGCAAGTCCTTCAGCAATAGCTGTCTTTCCAACGCCAGGTTCTCCGATAAGGCAGGGGTTGTTCTTGGTCCTCCGACCCAAAATTTGTGTCACACGCTCAATTTGCATTTGCCTTCCAACAACTGGATCTAATTTACCCTAAATAGAAAAAGACCTTTGCATGAACATTTATCTTTGCCAGGTGATGAAAAAAATAGAACTTTACATGTCGTGGTTTTGTTGACAATACCTCTTCAGCAAGCTTGGTGAGATTGGTTCCATACTCCTCAAGTGTTGGCATCTTGTTACCACTAGTTCCACCTCCAACACCGGCTCCAACAGCTTCAGTGCTCTCACCTACCATGCGGATAACCTAGCAACATGCCAAGGAAACAAGTCTTACAATTCAAAAACAATTTTGAGATAGTCCATTCCAGTTTAAATAATATAAATGTTTCTTCTCATCTATTAAAGTGGCAATCAATTAAGAATTTAATAGCATGCATAAATGATAGACAAACCTGTGTGCGGATGTTGCTTGGATCAGCTCCAAGGTTCTCAAGTACACGGGCAGCAACACCCTCTCCCTCACGAAGCAGACCAAGAAGCAAGTGCTCAGACCCAATGTAATTATGACCTATGGAACATATTGGACATCAAAAAACACACTCCAACGACTCATCTAGAAAACACACAACTTGCAAAGGATAATGAACTTTAGTTTTTTTGCATCCAGTTAATGTTTGTTCTTTGGAGTACTGAGTTTTCATCTTGTACAACTAAGGTTTAAAATTAACATACAACAAACTCAAAAAGGATTACCAAGTTGTCGAGCCTCCTCAAGAGAGAGCTCTAAAACACGCTTTGCTCGAGGAGTGAAGGGGATCTCCACAGCGACGAAACCACTTCCCCTCCCTATAATCTTCTCTACCTCTACACGTGCATCTTTGAGATTGATCCCCATGGATTTTAATACTTTTGCTGCGATACCAGTACCCTCACCAATAAGTCCCAACAGAATCTGTTCTGTGCCAACAAAATTATGCCCCAAGCGTCTTGCTTCTTCTTGTGCAAGCATAATCACTTTAATGGCCTTCTCAGTAAAGCGCTCAAACATGGCCACAACAACCCCTCTGCTGGCCTTTCCCCGAGGGCAAGATATGGCAGATGCAACTAGAGAATGAAAATTAGTACCATGCCTATTTATCATATCCAAAGCATTAGATCCCCGCAAACCTGAGAAGCCTCGCAAGTTTGGCGAAAACACTGAGCTGTTACACATCATTTTGGTAGACCTGCGTGCTCTGCCAGACTTTCTCAGGCGGCCATGATTTTCATTTACAACTGCAGCAGGGAGTATAGCAGATTGAACCAAGGCCCCAGCCATTGTGCTGCCCAACAGATGGCAAAAAAAACCTACAGATGCTGAAAGTACACAAAATTACTACAGACAAACAAATCATGTGAAAATCTATTCGTTCAGCTACATAATCCGAAACTACTGGTGTTCAGTTGACACCTTACAAAACAAATTGATATATTACCATATTCGCGAACATAGCAGAATAAGAATAAAAAGCCGATTGCATTAAGAGGAATTCCTAGTGAATGGAAGCATAATATATTAGAAAACGTGACATTGAAAATTGAAAAAGAATTAACTGAAGATGACAAGAAGTATCGCATCACATAAGATGAAGAAAGTCGAGAAGGATGAAGTGAGAATTCCTTAAAAAAAAACCTAATCAATTATCAATAATCAAAGTACAGAGACAGACAAAAGCGAGCATATGATTTCTTTGTGAAAATAAGTAAATCCTAAACTTCAAAAATTGCCCTCTTTTCATGAGACTAGACCAGATAGTATCTCAGAAACCAATCCCCAAAAATTTTGACACCAAAGCTCAAAAAACCAAGTTTCAGAGAGACACTTTCCATCCAGCCAGGTCCCAAGTAATGAAACAATGACGAGAGCAGTATAATCAACTCAAAAACTCAATCTTCAAAATCAGCAAGTAAGAATCGGTAGCAAAATAGCAAGATTCAAACCACTCCAGAAAAAGAGCCAATCACAAACAGAACCAACAGGACACGGGAAGCAAAACCTCGGAACAATCTTATAGGATATTACAATAGACCAGGACAACTATATTGCTCCTATTTCATGCGGAAACATAGCCAGGGAGTCACATTCCAAAACAAATCAGCAAAATTTTGACACCACAGCTCAATAGACCAAGTTCAAGAGAATCTTTCCTTGCAGCCAGGACCCAAGTAAAGAAATGGTACCAAGCGCACTGTAATCAACTCAACATTAAATCTTCAACAGAAATCACAACACAGCAACTACGAAATAGTAGCAAAATGGAAGATTTAAAACCACTCCAGCAAAAGGGTCGATTGCAAACTAGTCCAAAGGGCACAGATATTACAACAACCTCAAAATAATGATATAGAACATTTCCAAAGACCAAGTGCACCTAAAAAATTCAATTTTCAACAGAAACCACAAAACAGGAACTACGAATTGGCAGCAAACTGGAAGATTCAAGACACTCCAGCAAAAGGGCTAATCGCAAACTAGTCCAACATGACACAGCACAGCAACCCGGAACAATAACATAAACACTTCAAAAGAACAAGCTCATCTAAAAAATACAATCTTCAACCGAACCAACAACACAAGAGCTGCGAAATAGTATCAAAATCAAATATGCAAAGCGCAACAGCAAAAGGGTCCATCGCAAACTAGTCCAACAGGACACAGACAGCACAGCAACCTCGGAACTACCATATAAAACACTTCAAAAGACCAAGGTCATCTGCAAAATCCAATCACATACACCACAACATAAGAACTACGAATTGGCACCAAAATTGAAAATATACACCACAACATAAGAACTACGAAATGGCACCAAAAATGAAAATATACACCACTACATAAGAAGTACGCATTGGCACCAAAGTTGAAAATATACAACATTCCAGCAAAAGGGTCAATCGCATACTAATCCAACAGGACAGACAGTCATATAAGACATCTCTAACAGATCAAACCATCTAGACAAGCTACACAAGCAGATAGAAGGAAGAGATTCAACCTTCCAAATAAAAAAAGGCACAAATACCCAACTTTCCAGCAATTAAGTAGGCAATTATTGGCTAAAAGGGTCATCACCTTGGGGAAGAAGGAAGAGATTCAACCTAAGATAGGGGCGAGTTGGTGGGGGTGAAAGAAGCCGGCAACCCCCACTTTGGGAGAGAAGGTGGGGAAGCGGGGGCGGCCTTTTATGGGAGCGGTGGAAGAGAAGGAGGAGGGTGTGGCCGAGGTTGAGCCGTTTTGTGTCGTCTTCGGACTCGAAGTCTCGAACCCCTTTCCTTTCCGCTCCTGACGCTGAAAGAGATATCTTCTCTTCCCAAGTCTGACCAGCATTCAATCTATCTATCTATCTATTATGCCCCCCTCCCTCTTTGTTGTTGTTGTGGTTATTATATTATCTCTCTTTGTTGTGGTTTTTTTATCTACCTTCGCTTGCTCTAGTTTTGGCTTTTTTTACTTTCCTCGTTTGTTAAGCTAATATCTGAGGATTAGCTTAACCATAAAATATTAACTTTTAACAAGGGCAATTACTTTGGAGTGATTGTTTAGTGAGGTCGGCGTGCCACGTGGGATCCTATGCCCACATAACGCGAGCCATTGATCTCATGATTGAGCGTCCCTATAACACTACTCCATGGTGTCAGTGAGCCATTGATCTCGTGATTGAGCGTCCCTATAACACTACTCCATGGTGTCAGTGAGCCATTGATCTCTAGGATCGACGGCACGTCACTTTTATGCCAAGGCCAGGGGCCATCAATTGACCGTTCTACACCTAACAGTTGGAACGCAAGATCCATCTGTGTGTGCCGTCAATATACAACATCAACAGCCTGCATCACGTGGCTGCAAATTCTACGTGGCACGTCGGGCACACTATGTAACTTCTCCTTACCAAACAACTAAGCTATACGTGTGTATGACTCTTCTTTGTTGTGTATCATATGTTGAACTTTTCTACACTCAGTATGATTGCCACAATTACGTCATTATGATGTAATTAGCGAAAGAAAAAGTACACGATAGAGAATTCATTGACACTCCTATAAACATTTACTGTTACTATATTACTTGGTGAAGATTGTGCGGCGTTGTGGATTGTATGCTTATACCATCAACATAATAATTAGTGCCAATACCATGTTACTACTAATGTTATTTTGTCACATAATAAGATCTCAATATTAGGATGTTCTGTATGCTGTACTCACGATTCCCCTTTGGTAATTAGTAGGAAAGTATAGTATTCTGCATTAACTGTAGAGTTAGTTATGGATGAATTCAAGTGTATTTAACTTTAATAAATTCACGTATTATTTTTCTGGCAACATAATCAACACGTTATTAACACAGTTGCAGTATCATTATATCACATTGTGCCAAATACTAATGTGGTACAGCTTGCACCGTCTGATCAATATCCAATGGCATATGCATCAGCTATAAAAAAAATTCATGCAGCTGTTGGTGTTTGCCGTACGGCCGATAGTATGCAGCCTGATTTGCACAAGGAGACTCTTAATAATCCCTCGATTCCATACGAATTGTCAAGATTGGAAATTAGAAATGGATATTTTTTTTATAACGAAGGGTGTCCAAGTCCTTAGAAGCCGATTAGAAGGGTCAGGGCAACAGATCTCTTATAGCACCGTATCCGGCCGCCAATCCCATTAGTGCGCACACGCCCCACACAACATACTCATTAGTTAAATTGGGTATATAATCCCAATGGGTGCCCAATGGAGTGGGGTTTCGAATTCAGGACCTCTGCTGAAAGGGCAGCGCCCTGGCCATCACACTAAACCCCATCGTAGCTTGTGACCTCTTCTTCAAGGGGCAGCGCCCTGACCATCATACCAACACCCCGTTGGATATTAGAAACGGATCTTGATCGAGTTACTTGTGGATATTTCCAATACATGCAATTAATGGGGGACGGAGTGACAATTTGGTAGCCACACTCCGACATCTGGACTGTCTATGGTACATGGTAAACTAGAATTCCCTTTTTTTTCGTGGCAACATAGAATTCTCCGTTATGATTGGTAGTAAATCACAATTTGCGCTAATCTTAGCTTTTTTGGATACAGTACTACTCAGATTAGCAATAGAACGCGTTAAGTGCATTTGTATTAACTACAGTATGACTTCAGTTTGTATGAAAGAAAAACTATGATTTTAGTATACAATTATCTACTTTAATTTCGATTTTGGTGGGCTTTCTCCAATCCAATCGGGGGCCCAAGTTCCCAAAGTCCAAGTAAAACATATAATATGGTTTATTTAGGGGCCGTTTGGGGCGTGAAAAAAATAAAATATCTAGTGTAGATAATCCACTTTTAGGTGGATTTTTTGAAATTATCCACTACTGAGGTGTTTCAGCTGGATAGTGGATAATTTTAAAAAATCCACCTTAAAGTGGATTATCCACAGTGGATATTTTATTTTTTTCACACCACAAATGACCCCTTAGTAGTGTGAACCGGGCAGAGCTAAAATAGAATAGTGTGAATTGTGAACTGAATAGTGTGAAACAGTATGTTGCAAAAAAAAAGTGTGAAACGGGAGGCATCTTTAGCTTTTTCTATATTACATGGCGCCACTCTCCATTTTCTTATATTACCTAGAATCGCTTTGTTTCTTCCATATGACCTGGAAACCAACGAAAATACCCACAGCTGAAGCATGTATAAGTATGGCTGCCCCACCTAACTCTGCATTTTAGGGATTTGCGGGAGCGTTTAGTCAGAGAAGAAGGCATTCCGACGAAGCTCTGTCCAGCATCACTGCCCATATCAACGCCTGCGCCGTCTAACCCAGAAAAGTTCATCCTCGTGCCGAAAAGCAGCAAAACTAGCGGGAAAGACCGAGAAATAGGTCTGTACACAAAAACAACTGCAACAAAGGCATCATACAATAAAAGCGGTACATCAAGTTTAAATACACCGATTTTGACAATGAAAATTTGTTCCAAAGAAGGAAGTTAAAAACTTGGCAAGTTTTTAACTTTCTAAAATAACATGTATGCGTGTACACGACTGTAATGAAAGTCATGTGCCCATAGACACGACACATAGACAATGGTTTTCACTCATATACGATTGAAAACTTTACAGTTTTTTAATTAGTTCGGTCTTGTATTGTCAGGTAGTTATGGAGAAGATACATGTGTGCTTACACTACGATGGAGTGTTTACAAATTCTGATGGGTATGTGGGGGGGAAACAGAAGCTCATAACTATTGATACACAAGTACAGTACCTCGAACTCTTGCAGCAAGTGGAAGAAAAATTATCACTGAAGTCTGCATCTGGTGCATTATCTGTGTCATATCTTATTAATTTTGCACCCCATATTATACCTGAAGAAAATATTTCTCGTTCACAAGAACAAGCAAGGCATAGATGGACTACTTGACCTGTACATGGCATGGACTTCTACTGGCAATAACGTGGAGACTTCCACTGGAAATGAGGAGGACGAGAGGATACCGAAGGCAGAAGTGAGGCCGGCCAGTAAGACACCACAGGAGAGGCCTTCCAACCCAGATAATAATGCATCAGCAGTTGAAGGAGGAAGAATGGAAGATTATTCACTTGAAGCTGCGAGGTAAGATTTAAAATTCGCACACATAAACACACACTAACTGTACAAGTCGTGTTCTCGAAGACACGACCTGACTTCAAGTCGTGAACACATGCACACACTAACTGAATATCGTGTTTATGTGTACACGACCTGACCTTCCAGTCGTGTACACATGCCACGCTAATTGAAAGTCGTGTTCTCGAGTCAATGACCTGACTTTCCAGTCATGTACACATGAACACGCTAACTGAAATTCGTGTTCTCGAATACACGACTTGAATGTCGAGTCGTGTACACATGCACACGCTAACTGAAAGTCGTGTTCTCGAATACACGACCTGACTTCCAGCCGTGTACACGAGTTGTGATATTATACAGTCCATTCATACAATTTGTTCAAGCAGATGGGGAAATGGTAATGAAATTCTGAAGGATGCATTTTCTCCTGAAGACGAAGACCAATTTCAAATCAATGGATTGAATGGGGAAGAAGGTGAACATGAAGATAAAGATCAAGATCAAGATGAAGAAGAAATGTTCAATGACGAAGAATTACCGTGGTCAGTGGATGAGTAGGATGAGCCTCTTACACTACCACATTTATGCCAACAGATCCCACGGGAAGAGACCTCTCTGTCTCAAGTATAGAACTCCAACATGTAGCGAAACCATCCACTTCTAGAGTTCCCACGGGAGGAGACACATGTAAAGGGAAGTTTGTCGTGTCCGATAAGCAAGAAATAGAGGACAATGAGTTCCTTCATATTGAAAGCGATGGTGGTTGGGATTGGGGCAGCTATTCTTCTTTGGCCGGTCCCTCAAAACCTTATGAGGAGGAGATGTTGTTGAGCGGCAGTTTGCAACCAGACGATTACGAGGCACAACTTGCCTTAGGGGCTAGGTTCGAAAGCATCAAGTAGTTCAAAATAGTTCTTACTGATTTGGCAATCAAGAGGAAGTTCATGTTCAAAGTGGTGGATGAGAATACATTTGCTGCAATGTGCAAGGTTACAGGGTGTAAGTGGTACATACAGACTTTGAACAGACTTGGCGGAGTAAGCGTGACAACGAGGGAAGAAAGACATACATGTGGCACAAAGATAAGTTCGAAAGATCATCCTTTGGCTTCACACCTGTGGATTGCAAGGAAGAGTCATGGCCTCCATAAGGATTCAAATTCTGTCAAAACAGAAAATATACAACACTACATTGAGAAACATTGGGGTGTCAAAGTCAACTATAAAAGGGCATGGAGGGCAAAAGAGGAATTGATCCGATTGATCGATGGCAACCCTGAAGAAGCATATCACATTTTGCCACATTACTGGAGGGAGTTAGAACAGTATAATCCAGGTACATATGTGGTGATAGAAAGGGCTTGTGATATACCTGAAATTGAGTTAGGCGGATATGACTTCAAACGTGTGTTTTGGATGTTCGGCTCGGCCGCAAAAGCATTCCGAAGATCACTGAGGCCACTGCTCACTGTTGATGGAATATTCCTAAAAGGAAAGTATCATGGAGTTTTATTGGTTGCTACAACCCTCGATGGGAATCATCAATTAATGTGTGTGGCATATGCAGTGGTCGAGAAAGAGATCATACAAACATGGTAAGTCTACAAATGAACACTTTGATCACACGATTACTCATCAAGGCTTGTGTTTTTATACACGACCTTCTACTGCATTTGAAATTGGAAAAAACTTAACAGGCAGGTCGTGTATAGAAACACACACCTTGATCAGTAGTCGTGTGTTCGAGCACATGACTACTCATCAAGGCGCGTGTTTCTATACATGACCTTCTACTGCATTTGAAATTGGAAAAACTTAACAGGCAGGTCGTGTATACAAACACATGCCTTGATGAGTAGTCATGTGTTCGAGAACACGACTACTCATGAAGGCGTGTTTTTGTATGCATGACCTTCTACTGCATTTGAAAAACAAAACACACAGGTCCATTATACAAACCGACGCCTTCTTTTTGTAATATGCTTTGACTCTCAGTTGTTACTTGTAGGACGTGGTTCCTTGGCTTACTAAAATCTTTTCTCTTTACTGACCCCCCCCGCCAGCTTGGACACAATTGTTTCCGATAGACAGAAGGGACTTTTGAGAGCGGTCCCTGATGTGTTTCCCAAGGCTCACCATGGGTTTTGTCTGCGGCATATGACAACTAATATGCTTAGTTAGTGGAATGACAAGTACCTGAAGGAGCTATTATTCAGGAGTTGCTGCATGTTTCAGGAGACCGGAATTTGACGAGATCATAGAGAAGATGAAGCAACACAACGAGGAGGCCTAAAAATATGTTGACAAGATTGATAAAAGATATTGGGATAACGTGGAATATCCTGGTAAAAGATATGGCACTCTCACATCAAGCAGGTCAGAAAGTGTAAATAATATGCTTATGAAGGCTAGGTTTTGGCCAATAATTCAGTTGATCGAGCAAACGCGTGCGATGACAACCTCTCATTTTGAGAGACGCCGATTGGAAGCCCAATGGCTAACAACCCCGTTAACAAAGTATGCACAGAATCATATCAATGACATGAGTGAGAGGAGTGTTAGAACAGTGCGAGTGCTACCTCTATCATTGCGGCAGTTTCAAGTGGCATCTTTATACCATGTGGTAAGTCATTTTAAATTTGTCGTGCGTTCGCACACACCACCGTCATAATGTCATCACTTCGTACACAGGACACTTTGTAATTGTGTATATGAGGACACGAGCATTTACACTGTCGTGCATTCGAACACACGATCGTTATAATGTCGTGTGTTCGTATGCACAACGCGTGTGTTTGTATTCACGACCAACAATTGCATTTGACCTCCCAAAATATAAAACAACAGGTTGTGTATACAGACACACGCCTTCATGAGTAGTCATGTGTTCGAACACACGACTACTCATCAAGGCGTGTGTTTATGTACATGACCGTTATAATGTCGTGTGTTTGTATGCACGACAATATGTTCATCCACACGCATAACTAATTTTGTCAATCATTATCTTTGTTTGTCATGATGTTGTTGACCTTACGAAGAAAACCTGCACATGTGGCTTCTTCCAGAGCATGGGACTTCCTCGCAAACACGCCATAGCATGTATTGATGAGAGAAGTTTGGACCTCCTCGAATATTGTGAGAAGTGGCACTACGCAAGTAAGTACCGCACAACGTACGAAGAAGTAGTGTTCCCAACATTAGACAGAAGTCAATGAGGGGATTATGGGGTTTTATTTAAATGTGAACCGTCTTTTCTTGAAGCTCCAACGAAGGGCAGGAGAAGGACAAAGACAATTGAGTCACAGCCGAGCCGCCAGACACCTCAAGGAGGAAATGTGGCAATTGTCGACAAGTTGGTCATAGCCGTAAAAGTTGCACTAACCCAAAGGTTGGGAAAGAGCGAAGGAAGCGCAGGAAGCGAAGACTCCCGCAACAAGGCAAACTTACTACAAATGAGACATCACAGATACATTGGTCCGGCTTGCCAAAGCCCATACCGTTCTTCACGTAGATCGTATGGACCCTAATAGAAGAATTTGAATTTTTATTTACAGAAATGTGTGTATAGCAACAAAAGTTTGTAGAGAAATATATATGTATTAGTCTTCATCCGAATTCCCTCGCAAAACCCGCAACTGTCACTTCTCGAGTTTCATCTTTAGTTGAATCGTTGTTGAACTCCCAGTCAATCTCCCTGCGAATCATATAGGCAGCAATGATTGGGCGCCATAAACGTGTAATTCTATCCTGATCAAACTCTGGAGGGTTGACATTGGATGCCAAGTGCGCCGCGTACATCATGACGAAGATCCCGCAGTCTTTTGAGTTGCCTTGCCATGGCGCTTTGGAGATCTGACTCATCCTCCACTCCAAGCAACCCGTCCACTTCAGTTTGTGTGCGATGACAATGTTCATGAACTTCTTGAATTTATCTGCTGCCACCTTGTGATGTGGGAACATGTGGGGGATGCCAGAAAGTGGGTTGTACAAGCGCCAGGCGTAGTTGGGGAAATGAACATAGAGGAGGCAGAAGTGAGAGCAGGTGCGGATTGGGAAAAAACATAGAATATGTTCCTATTCAATCCGTTCAACATCCTCCCAAGCTTACATATCAACTTTGTATTATCCTCATCCTCTTTGTACTCCTGTAAAAGCGGGACATTTAAATTAGATTTGGTAAAGGGAGAAGTCAAGTTTTCGAGAATTTGTAGGGTGAACTTACATTGTCGAAAATCTCCTTAAATGCATGGGATCCAAAAAAATAGAACGAATACTTCATGCGGTGTCTTTCATTGCGCTATCGCAACAAACACAGAAATTTGTCTATAACCTGTACAGAACCACAATAGACTCAAAAAAATTCTTCTATTGCATTTGAAAATGGAAAAGAAGAAAACAATCGGGATGTGTATACAAACACATGCCGTCAGGAGAAGTCGTGTGTTCTAACACACGACTACTCATAAAGGCATGTGTTTTTATATTGCATTTGAAAATGGAAAAAGAAGAAAACAGCCAGGTCGTGTATAAAAACACACATCGTCAGGAGAAGTCGTGTGTTCGAACACACAACTACTCACAAAGGCGTGTATTTTTATACACGACCTTCTATTGGATTTCAAACTGAAAAAAAAAAAGAAAACAGCTAGCTCAGGTATACTTACATTCATGTTTATTTCTATTGTTTGCAGGAGGGATATATAGTCTTCATCACATAGGGTGGGGATTGGATAAGCCTTTCTCGGATTGGCCATCAACCCATCGATTGTGACTCTATCCCTTTCCAACAGCACTCCCATTTTGAAGCACAACTCCAAATCAGCATAGAGTTTTGGGAGTTCCATTGTAGCTGGTCGAGGTGTTTGGAGGCGCTCAACGTCAAGAGGCTGCGATGAGGTTGAGCATGTCGCCTCCTTCTTCTCCTCCGCTTCCTTCTTCTCCACCTCGACCTCCTCACCATCCTTCTCCTTCTCCTCCTCCTCCTCCTCCTCCTTTTCTCCACTTCCTTCTTCTCGTCCACCTCCATCTTCTCCTTCTTTTCGGTCTCCTGATCGTTTAAATATAAAACCCTTGCAAGTGCACAAGGCAATTGTACTATGGTGAGTATTAAAGGGTTGTCGAACCTCAGGGACGGATTAATCTTTTACCAAATTCAAGAGAAAATAGCAGTGTTGATTTTAGACTAAGAAAGCAATGAACTTTAAACTAAACTAAGCTGAGATTTAATCAATATGTGGAATACCAAGGCTTCGAATCCACCACAATAAACTAGTGTAAAGTCTCTCTCTCTCTCTTTTAAATAAAGATTTCCAATTGGCTGGTGTATTCCTTTCAGACATACACCTGTCAATTCAAATTATAGTGCTCTCCTCTCGGACGTAACACATAAATCAATTAAGCATATGGAATTGTGATCTATCTCTCTCAAGCATAAATCAATGAAACTTTATTAACATATGACAAATCAGAACACTCACATTCCTCTCAGACATGCAAGTAATCTTCCAGATTGAAATTCATAAAATCCACTCTTGTCTCTCTCAAGCACAAAGAATAAACTCAATGAATTAACTTTAATTGCATAACAAAGGTTCATACACCAACTAGAGTAAAAATAATATAAGAGAAAAGAAACTACACAACCAGATTATTGGGCTTCATCTACGCCTTGGATAGGAGTTTAGCCAAGCATGGGAAGAGAATCCATCATCTTCATCTTCATCATCTTCTTCTTCCTTTGCTCTAGCCTCCAAGGTCTCAATTTGCTCTCTAGGTTGAATATGTGGTGTCCAAAACGTTCTCCCATAAGGCCTATTTATAATAGTGAAGAGAAACCACGAAGTCCCCTTCCAAATCCAAGTCGAAATAGGTCTTAATTCTGGTTTGCCGCATACGGCGATCGATCGTACGTATTGACGATCGTTCGCTATCCGATCGATCGCAATTCCTTTGTTATTTTCCTCCGATCGATCGCTTTGCCGATCGACGCCGTATGATACCGATCGATCGTAGTTACTGTCTTGCGCGATTGAAAAATTCCAGTAGATAGGATCGATCGTTTTTATGCCGATCGATCGTGTCCTTCAATACAGTGCTTTTGCGGCTCTGGCGATCGATCGCAGTGATTTCCGATCGATCTTAGTTACTGTTCATAAATTTCAAATGGCTATAACTTTCTGTCCCGAACTCCGAATTGCACGTGGTTGGTGGCGTTGGAAAGCTGATTTCTTGAAATTTAACATGAAACTTGAATCAGTCCAATCCGACATTTGTAGACGAAGTTATGGTAATTTAACCATTCGAGTTACTTTTCTCTTCATTTCTGTGTATTACTCTTGTTTCCTACAAAAACCAAAAACTATATTAAAGTAGTAGTTATTCTAATCAAACACTAGCATAATCATAAGCTTAGGAGATAATAAAATGCATATTTCATGTATAGATCACACCCCCAAACCTAGATTTTGCTAGTCCCTAGCAAAACAAAACAAAATAAAATCAAACAAACTAAGGAACTAATGCATAAAAGTAAACACCACTTTCGTAGGGAACACGATTGCATTGAGCGTATGCAACAAGCCGTTAAACCTCTAGGTGGCCCTAGTAGGACGAGTGTTGTCTCGTGAGGGTTTGCAGCCATGCTACCCACAAACATGTATTTATGAAACTAATTAACCTAAGTGCAAAAACAAAGCAAAAATTAAAACATTACAAAACACACAACCTATTATCCCGACAAATACAAACTACAATGCTTAAGAGAATCAACCACATGTACTTGGTTCATAATCAACAGGAATATAGAAGCCCTCAAGTAAGTGGTTTTATTCCACACTTTCTTCTTGGAAATTTCTGCTCAATATTATATAGCATGATAACATAAATAGTAAAAGTGTAGAACATTGTAGCAATACATTCTAAATTTCTGTTTTATACAGATCCAGTGTTACCCATTAACCAAAGAACATCAGAATCTACATAGTCATCGTAATCTTTAGGTTCATGATAACACAGATCTGCGCGCCTCCTTCGGGTCCAACATTCTAGATTTGAGAGGATAATACACCACAGACTTTTTTTTTTGCTAGGACTGTGTAAGGCCTGACTTCAAGATGCTTAAGTTTAGCAATGACTCAGGCCAATGACTCCCAGCCAATTGGCTTAGGGCATTAGGTTTTAAGAGACCGCTTCGGGCCCGAGCATCAGCCTAAGTTAATCCTATAAAGTCAAGCAGCCCCTTTCTTTCATTTTGTTTTCATTTTTTCACATTTTCATTTTCAGCATATATATTTTCAGCACATCTTTATCTTGTCCAGGCTGTATTATACTCTCAACCTATTTCCGGTTCCAATCCCTTGCCATAGCCAAGTAAATGGTCTATCATGATCTTTTAAGCTCAACAGATAACTACAAATCATCCAATGACTATGACTAAAGACATCCCACTGAAGATTAGTATTCAACAAATCTCTAGATGGTATTACTTTATGTAACTAGTGTGTGTGAGTGAGTTTTCTTAGTTCAAGCACCTGTTCCAAGAGGACTGTAATAGAAAGATATGCTCAGTTAAGTGTATCTATCCTCCAGTATACTTACTCACACTCCAATGCAAATTAATCTCCTAAGAATTGTAACATGCATTATTACGGGATAAACTATCAAATCCTAACAAAAATACTAACAAACAACCTAAAAACTAATCAAATTGTTATTTTTTATTTTTTTGATTTTTTTTTTGATTTTTTTTCTTTTATGCAAGCACTATTCCCTCCCCCAAACCTATTATGAACATTGTCCTCAATATGAACAAAATATAGCATGACAATGAGCATATAACAAAGAAAATCAAATAAAGGAGAGAATACACCTGAATATGTGGGTTGCCTCCCACCAAGTGCTAAGTTTAACGTCTTCAGCCAGACGAAGCCACAATCTTCTCCAGGGTCCAGATTATCAAGTCATCAACCTGGATCAATTAAATGATTGCACCACACACTTCTATCCTTGTTGCCTAAGTATGGAGCACATCGTGGAATAAAAGGATGAAGTGGTGGGTAGGGAAGCTTTGGAAAGAGGGGTCCCTGCATTGTCCATGGAAGAAGGTCATCAGAAAATTTTAATATAAAGGGAACCTCCTCCCCCACATCAACCATTTTGGCCTTATGGACCTCTTCTAGTAACCCCATTGGGAAAGCTTCCTCAATTAGTGAATCAACTAAACTATCTATAAAACAGTACAAGTTATGTTCATTAAACAAAGAGTTAGATTGGTCAAGACATGGTATGAATGGTGTTTCAGGAATAGAAGGTTCTAGTGATAGTGCCGTAGACTGCAACTCCTTAGATATAGAAGAAGGTTGAAAATTTGGTTCTATCAACACACTCACTTCTTCTTTAATTTCTACACCCTCTTGATCTTTATGTAAAGCCCACTCAAGCT
The DNA here is from genome assembly GCA_039654745.1 of Houttuynia cordata. NCBI lineage: Eukaryota > Viridiplantae > Streptophyta > Magnoliopsida > Piperales > Saururaceae > Houttuynia > Houttuynia cordata. The sequence goes on from CM077502.1 coordinate 35,718,133, forward strand.
CATTGTCAAACCTTTGGGCATTCTGAAGGGATGTAACATTATAATCAGGGGAAAAATAGATCCCTTCATCAGAAAATTGGCCCTTCGGATATTGGGGCTCGACAGGTAGAATGTACTCTTCCCTCATACCCATGAACTGGGTCAGTTGTTCTAACTGTGTTCAATGTTGGCAAGAGCCTGTGTGTGGGAATGGACAATCTGGGCCTGGGTACTTAATTCTGCTCTCATCTCCTTCTGTTCAGTTTTAATCTCGGTTAAGTGTGAGAGGAGCATTTGGCTCATTTGACTCATCTGGTCTTCCAAGGAAAGTCTCTTGTTGCTTTGGCCAAATGGAACTATGGCTGGCTGGTAAGGCTATTGGTGGCTTAGGAAATCTTGTCTACGGGCCTGATGAAGAGTGGGCTCAGGGTTGGGTTGCTCCCAAGGGTTGTTAGGATGATCCTCCCACCTATGAAGACTTTGGGCCTCATTAACATACTTGCGTATAAAATCAGGGTACTCATGGGCCAAAGGGCACTCCACTGGGGTGTGAATGAGACTTAAACAGAGGGCACATGGTTCCGACATATAAGAAGTTGTGTATTGTAGGGAAGATGTGTCACTCCCAAAATTAGAGTGATTATCCCAACCATGGTTGTAAGTATCAGCATATAAGGGTCGTGGGTGGTAGGGCATTTCATAAGGAAGGGGATTAGGTGTGTGTGAAGAACAATAATCATTAAAGCTCCTATATGGGTTCTCATGGCTAAATCCATAGAAAGGTGAAGACATTTCTTCACCATGCATTCATCAACCGAACCAAAATATCACACATCCACAAATCAGATAAACAACCCTAGATATCCATAACTAGCACAACATACTATCATAGAAAGAAAAGAAAACACCAAACACACAAATTAGTCTAAAAAGATAAGGAAAAGAGAATGCAAACTAGAGGAAGGGGTGGCCCTTCCACGTTGGCGAGAATTCCACGTCTTCTCTTAACCTTGCAAAAAGAAAGAAAAACATAAATTAAGCTACTGACAAATAATCCAAGTTAAGACTCACTAAACTACTCTAACACTAATTATGCTAAGAATCTGGTAAACTATTGAGCCGTCCCCGGCAACGGCGCCAAAAACTTGATCGTTTAAATATAAAACCCTTGCAAGTGCACAAGGCAATTGTTCATAAACTTCAAATGGCTATAACTTTCTGTCCCGAACTCAGAATTGCACGTGGTTGGTGGCGTTGGAAAGCTGATTTCTTGAACTTTAACATGAAATTTGAATCAGTCCAATCCGACATTTGTATACGAAGTTATGATAATTTAACCATTCGAGTTACTTTTCTCTTCATTTCTGTGTATTACTCTTGTTTCCTATAAAAACCAAAAACTATATTAAAGTAGTAGTTATTCTAATCAAATACTAGCATAATCATAAGCTTAGGAGATAATAAAATGTATATTTCATGTATAGATCACCTCCTCCTTCTCCTTCTTCTCCTCCTCCTCCTTCTCCTCCCCGATATTTGCCTCCTTCAAGGAAGACATCACCGTATTAATGATATCAATTGTTTGGTGATCGAAGACGGTCTCCTCAGAATCTGATTTATTCTCCTCCTCCACCACCTCCTCTGCCAAATTCCTCCGCGCCTGCTCAGCCGTCATTCTCCTTATGTGGTCCTCTTCTCATTGCCTCTGCAATTCCTTCTCCGTGACAGGCCTCCTTATCACAGATCCTGGGGGGAAGAGATCCCGTATGTACTTCTTATGTTTATCCACTTCTGGACAATCCATATCTTCGGCAAATTTTGGTTGGAGCTTCTTCAGTAACATCTTCGCAGAGGCTCTCTTTGTGGCTCGGTCTACCTTATCTTCATCATGCAAGCGTTTCATTAGAGCTACATTGAAATATTCAATAGTCATGTCAGTACACACATGCAAACATTAAGTCGTGTATAACGAGGGATTCTGTGTATTCTAGAACACACGACCTGACTTCCAGTTGTCTACACATGCACACACCAAATGTACAAGTCATGTTCTCAAATACACGACCTGACTTCCAGTCGTGTTCACATACACACGCCAACTGAAAGTCGTGTTCTCGAATACACGACTTGACTTCCAGTCGTGTACACATGCACACGCCAAATGTACAAGTCGTGTTCTCAAATACAAGACCTGACTTCTCCGCACACATTTGAAAAAGACAAGAGATCTCTTTTTCATATGTCGTACTTGAAAGTGCTCTTTAGTCCTAGAGGGGGGAGGGGTGAATAGTACAACCATTTAAAGCTCTCACTCTATTTTACTAACAGATAATGTTAATTTAAACAATAGATCAATGCAATATTATCTTATTAGCAAGTAATGGAAGCGCATGAATGAGACAGACTTAAGAGGTATGGAATGTGTGAGTGCGTGCGACAATATTCAAAATGGGCAAACATGAACAATCACACAAAGATTTATAGTAGTTCGCCGCTAAGCAACTCACTTCAACAGGTACGTCCACTCTCGGAGCACCTAATCTAAGGAACCTCCGACATCCACTAGGTGAGGGGTTTTAGCTCACCCACAACATCATACACTTTCCGGTTTTGCTTGGATCACCGGGAACCATACAATAGTGAATCCACACTCACTATGGGTTACACCGACCCAACTCTCTCAAAAGAGTGGTTTGACCCTATGGTCCACACTACAATCTAACACAAGTAAAGAAGAGATTTAAGAGTACTTACTCTAGGATAGAGAAGTGACTAGAGTATATACCTTTGAGGGGAGGATGTGAGATATCCTACCCGTTTTGCTCAAACTAATCTTGAGCTAATGGCCTTCCATTGTCCATCCTTGGATTCAACTAATGATGATCCAAAATTTTAGAGGCTTTTTGGACAAGGGATTGGTTTCTCTAAGAATTTTTCTATGGGAATAAGTGAAACCATGGCCAAAGACACTTTGAACTACTCTCAAGGGTCAAGAATATGAACCCATCAAATCAGTAACGAGGGATCGGAGAGTAGATCAAAGTAACCAAGACCTTTGAGAGGATTTGCAAGTATTTGGTTCAAGGTCAAGTGGGAGCTTTGGTTTCTAAAGGGTGATTGTAGATGCTCCAAGAAACCATGATCCAAGATGACTTGAATCCCTTCCTAAAATCTCGTAATAAGATCTTGAACCCCTTTCCAAGAAAGGAGAGGAAGAATAATCCAGAATACTCAAGACTCTCTCATGATTTACAAAGAGAAGAATAAGACTAAGTAAGAGGTTTTTGGGGAGATGACTTCTACCAATTTCTCCCATGAGATGGGTATTTATAGAGGGAGAGGGAGGTGTATATCAACCAATCCATGAGTGGATTCTTCATATCAACCAATCTACGGGTGGATACCTCATATCAACCCATCCATCGGTGGATTCCTCATATTAACCCATCTACGGGTGGATACCTCATATCAACCCATCCATGGGTGGATTCTTCATATCCACCCAACCACGGGTGGATACCTCATATCCACCCACCCATGAGTGGTTCCCTCATGTGGGTGGGTCATATTAACCTATTTGTGGGTGGTTCCTTTGTAGGTTGGGTCATATTAACTCATTTGTGGGTGGTTCCTTTACATAAACACACCCATGAGTGGATTTTTTATATGCACCTATTCACGGGTGGGTTCTCCCTATATCCACCCATCTATGGTTTGATTTATTTATAGAGGTTCAAGCAATAGATCTTGCAAACCAAGGGGAGAGGGCTTGATGACGCGTCTCCATAAGTTTTGAACCTTTGAGCTTGACCCTTGTTGTTTTCATTCCAAGTGATTTGCCTTGAGCACCTATATTTGAGTTTTGTCTATTGATATATGTCTTCTTCATTCTTGTAGTGGGCTTTTTGTAGTAGCTCTTATATTGGGTAGACTTACAAATGGGTCATCAAATTGACAAACACAATTAGGGAAAATAACTATGGCATTAACATTCTCCCCCTTTGTCAATTTGAGTGACAAAACTATCATAAGTGTACAATTGTTCATAAAAAAATGTTACATTAAACGAAGTATACTTTTAAGACACAAGTTTCTTAATGAAGCTTATTCTTGAATACTCCCCCTAAGCACATGCCAATTGAATCTATATTCATAAAATATCTCAAACATAGGTGGGACATGTACTCCCCTTTTTGTTAATCAAATTGACAAGGTTAGATAAATATTGCATAGAACATGCAGGAGACATACATTAAAAATGTAACTAAGAGAGATTTAACATTAAAGCACAAAAAAGAGAGTACATTAAGATCAAAGTACCTAATAAAGAAATAGTATTAAAGCATAGTAATGAGAAATATATAAAAAGAGCATGAAAGCATAGACACCTATATGTAACATAAGATCAAAACATACACCATCAACAAAATGGGAAAATAAACAATGAATGCCTTAGTTATTATCCTAAGAGGTTAGTAACTCTAATGATTCCTAAACCAAAATAATGGTAATTTTCATTTGAGTGCAAACCTATGAACTCGTGCATCGTAGCCGGGCAGCATGGGAAGAGGCCGACTACAATGGGTGGGCCCCATTCAAGGGGACCCACAGTGGAGGCGCATTACACATGCATCCACGTCACAGCACATAGTGCAAGCCAATTTGCAGGAGGGGAGGCCACCCTCGCAAGACCAGAAGCTACTCCTTCAATGCATGCGCTGGAAAGGGTAGTTGCGGTGTCAAGACAGCCGATTTAGGAGGCGAGATCATCCTGGAGCTATTGGACATTTGATGTGAGGCTGGACACAAGTGTATGGAGGTCGGAGACCATCCTTTCAAGGGCTGACACTCGGCTAGATAGCAAGCCGTCCGAAATTTTCAGATTTGGGTAAAGGTGCATAGGAACAGAACTGCGACATGCACTTGGAGAAGACAATGATTAGTGCATTTATTCCTGGGTAACACAAGTAAACTGCCTTTGTATCTATAACCCATAGTTAGTTGGGGTGATCCCTATAAATAGTTGCCATTATACCCCTCATGTTGTGTGTGTCACTTTTGGTTTTAGCATCCAATAAAATTTGACCGTGACTCTTCAAAACCCGGACAAATTTTTTTTTAATAAAATAACCATACAAGAGAAGCAAAACCAACAAAAAAAAGAAAAATATATGAAACTAATCTAACTAGCACAAATTCCAATGGATTTTCGAAGATTAGTAAATCTCAAGGAGTCTAGTGGTTTAGTCATAATATCAACTAGTTGATTATCAGTAGAAACATATTCTAGTGCAACTATATTATCCTCAACTAATTCACGGATGAAATGATGCCTAATATCAATGTGCATAGTGTGTAAATGTTGAACAGGATTTTTGGAAATATTTATAGTACTAGTGTTGTCACAGTATACGCTCATGGTCCGTTGTTGGTGTCACGCCCCGGGCACTGCCCGATCCGAACCGAATCCGGTCCAAGAGTCGAACCTGCACACGGGCGCGACGTTAAGGAGATGTAGCGGAAGACTTATGCCCCTCATACGGGCGGTCTCACTAACAGAATTACGTTATCAATTTTGAGCAAGAGTAAATAAGAGGAAACAAAGGTAGAGTTGAACTCAAAATAAATCGACAAGTCATTAAACCCACAACTACAAACTTGAGCCATGAAACCGGGCTCAAATCAAAGGGTCCACAAGTACTGGTCACAAGTGTCATCATACAATAATAAAACAACTCCAAATCAATAAACTAGATCAAGTCCAAGGCTTCCACACCTAATCCCGCTCTCTCTACGACCGCTCCACAAATAGAGGATCTTGTCCATCTGCGTGTAGCACCACGTAGCCCCAAAATAAAACAAGGAAAGAGGGGTGAGTATAAAACTCAGTAATGGTTTTAACTACCATCGAAATAATCAGAAATCATACGGCATTATAACATAGCAGTAGATCTATAATCGACATGATTATCCCATTTTATAATCATGCATGTATAACACATAATCCTGCATAACAATATCTCATCCACATGCTTCCATCTCATGCATTCATAACACATAATCCTGCATAATGATATCTCATTCACATACTTTCATCTTGATCAGGCATTCATATCTCATAAAATCACCTTGCATGTTCAATATAACACAATCATGCATTCATATTTCATAAATTCACCCTGCATGTCCAAAGTAACTAACACATGGTACAATCATGCATCCATATCTCATAAATTCACCCTGCATGTCCAAACTAACCAACACATGGTACAATCATGCATCACATCGCAATAAGCATGTATCATCACAATGGTGAATGCCTCTATCAAGGAGTAACACAATATTGCCACGAAGGCGGGACACAATCAAGGCCACGAAGGCGTATCATGGTCCGGTTCCTACACAGGAACAAAGGGGGTTGTCAATCCCAACATGCTGCTCGCCCTAGACAATCCTGACCAAGGATGCCCGAATCTCACATAGAGAAACTAGAGCAGGTGTGTTTGCCCTGGGTAGTCTCCTGCGGTGGGGAGAGCCCGATTCTCTCACAGAGAAACTAGAACACGTGGTAGCTGGTGCACAAGAGTCTACCACCCGGGTGCTCAGTGTCCGATTTTTGACATCTCAAATCTCCGCAATGCGAGTACACCCTCGCCCCCTATATATCTCAATCAAACTCAACCTGGGGAGTGAACCTGGTCCACGAAGGAACGAAATCGAAAACATGTCCTTTCGGACCAACCAAGTTTTGATTAATCCACCGATCGATTAATCCGGCATACAATCTCACACATTGCATACAATCGATCAATTCCATTTAAACAACGATAAAACTTCATCCATGAAGTTCGATACATGATGCATGCTATCATGATACATCCGTGAGCAATCCTATGTTGGTTCCAACACATGGAACGTGCTCCCAATCCATCCCCTCATGCATCATAATCAAAGCATAATCAACTAAAATCTCATAATAGATTCCTATGTGTGTGTATACTTATGCATATTCTAATCACATGATTCATGCTTCAACATAAACTCATTGAGCAATATTTGCATGCTTAAATACCTTCCAAAATAACGATTCTAAACCAAAATCAAAGCACTTTCTATCATCAAGCTTAAATCCATCCATATAGAGTTGAAGGCTTACTTCTGCAAGCATGCTCTTTTACCATATAATAAATCATAACATGATCACCTCAATTACTCATAAGCCATATGACCTACACATGAATTATGCATTTCATAAGCCCTTTAACCTATGTTTATGTTGGTGTTTGATTAGAATTAGTGGTACTTTAATGTAGTTTTTGGTTTTTGTAGAAAAACAAGAGTAAGATGCAGAAATAAGGTAAAAAGTAACTCTAATGTTTGAATCTTCATAACTTCGTACACAGATCTCTGATTGGATTGATTCAAACTTCATGTTAACGTTCAAGAAGTCAGCTTTCCAATGCCCACTGATCACGTGCAATTCAGAGTTCGGGGTAAAAAGTTATGACCATTTAAAAATCGGGTTGCAGAGCAAAGCCGAGAAAACGATCGTTCGGTGAATAGTGCCGATCGATTGCGGGTCATCTCTTCTATTTTCAAATATTCAAAACCGAGACTCCATTAATATATTTTCAAACATTCATCAAAGGTATCAAACATCATTAAAAATCCATCAAACCTTCCAGAACACTAATCTAGATCATTTTAAGATATAACCCTAAGAAATAGAGGCATGAGATTAACACATATTAAACTTACCATTAGAGACTAAGCATACAAAAACCTCTTTCAATAAAATCATTCAAAACAAGATTTTTACCACACAAAGGCTGAGATTGAAGAACCCATTACCTTGGCTTGATGAGAATGAACCTTCAATCACCTCCAACACCTTCCAAAAATATAATTTTATATTAATACACTACTAATCACGATTTAGCCTTGAATATGAAAAGAAAACCTTAGATCTAAAGCTTTGGAAACATAAAAATAAGATTTTGAAGATTAGGGCTTCGAGAAGAGATATAAAACAGTGATTTTATGCTTTCAAAATGGATTGAAACAATAGGGAAATCAAGATTAAGAAAGGTTTTAAGAAAGACCTAAAGAAGAAGAAGAGATTAAGCTAATTACCTCTAATCCTTTCCTTTTCAAGCCTAATGGAGAATAAAATCCAAGTCTCCTGGCCAAACCTATTCCCAAAATAGAAAATGGCACAGCCCTTTCCTTTTATAGAAAAAGTTGGGGTAGACCTAAGTAAAATGTGGGGTAGAAATATGGTTTTTCACTAAAATTGGAAAACTTGGCTATTTTAATCCGAAAATAAGTCCAAAAAATTCTGAAAATTTTTATAATGACTTTCTTTAATGTCTGGGGTATTTTGGTCATAAAAACCTAATTTTTGACGGCAGAGCCCGCAGGGGTCCCATCAAACCCTAATTTTTGGAAAATTGGTGAAAAATCAAAAAAATCCCAAAAATACAGGTTTGATCCAAAATCACTTGAAACTCATGATTGTGAATTCATTTTTGATTAAAACCTTCATAAACTCATTTATTTTTGAAAACAACCGAGTTAAATCGAAAAACACTTAAACCACATAATAACCGACACTTAGCATTAAAATAAACTGGTTCAAAGGTGAGAGTCCTTACAGTTGGATTCCATAATCCTGAAGTATTTGCTTCATGCATAATAATTGAGCGCAACAACTACCAGCATCAATATACTCGGCTTCTGCAGCAGACAAAGAAATAGAAGCTTGATTGTTGCTATGTGAGGCAACTAGACAGTTTCTAACATAAAAGCATCCACAACTTGTGGATTTTCTATCAACTAAGTTGCCTGCCCAATCTGCATCTGAGTATCCAGCTAGAGCAGTACAAGTGTCATATACATACCAAAGCCCTAGATTTGAGGTTTCCACTACATGATTATTCATTTAACAGTAGTTAAATGAGATTCTTTAGGATCAGCATAAAATTGCGTGCATGCTCCTACACTAAATGATATGTTAGGTCTGCTAGCAGTAAGATAAAGTAGGCTACCAATCATACTCCTATAAACATGAGAATCTGCACTTTTTCCATCACTATCTTTGCTCAACTTTAATGTGGTACTCATAGGAGTAGCTACATGTCTACCAGAGTCAAGACCAAAACGCTTGACTTGCTCTCTAGTATATTTGGTTTGAGACATGATAATTCCTTCTTTTAATTGTTTTACCTGAAAACCTAGAAAGAAGGAAACTTCTCCTACCATACTCATTTCAAATTCTGATTTTATAAGGTTGGCAAACTCAGTAGTTCTTTTCTCATTAGTAGATCGAAAGACAATATCATCTACATATATTTGAGCAATCAAGATAGAATCTTTGGTCTTTTGCACAAAAAGTGTTTTATCAACACTTCTTTGACCAAAATTATTATTTACCAAGAATGAGGTCAATCTCTCATACCATGCATGTGCTGCTTGTTTTAGACCATAAAGTGCCTTTTTGAGCCTATATACATGATGAGGAAGTTTAGGATCTATGAATCATTTTGGTTGTTCAACATATACTTCCTCATTAAGTACTCCATTTAAAAATGCATTTTTGACATTCATTTGATATAATTTAAATTGTAAATGACAAGCAATGGCCACTAAGATCCTAATAGACTCTAACCTAGCTACAGGGGCAAAGGTTTCCTCAAAGTCTATACCCTCAATTTGGGTGTACCCTTGGACAACTAATTTAGCCTTGTTTCTAACTACCTTCCCATTTTCATCACTTTTGTTCTTAAAAATCCACTTAATTCCTATGACATTTATCACTTGTTCTAGGAACAAGGTACCATACCTCATTTCAAATAAATTGATTTAGCTCTTCTTGCATGGCATTAATCCAATGTTCATATGTGAAAGCTTCATCAACATTCTTAGGTTCTATGTTAGAGGTGAAACAAAAATGACTGTTTATTATTTCAACTTGTTGTCTAGTTAGAATAGGACCACGAGGGTCATCAATGACTTGAGTTATATGTTGATCTTTTACTTCTTTCAGGTCATTGTTTGAAGGAGGAGATGATATGAGCTCAACAGTGGGAGCCTCTTCTAGTGCTCATTCATCTTCTTCAGGATGTTCTTGAGAACCTTCTTCAATTTTTGCATCGTGAACAACCACATTGATAGATTCTTAAATGGTGTTGGTTATCAGATTTAAGACCTTATAAGCTCGACTATTGAAAGAGTATCATAGGAATATTCTTTCATCACTTTTTGAGTCAAGCTTGGCCGGTCTTTTAAAATATAACATCTACTACCAAAGACCTTAAAATATTTAACACTAGGCTTTTTATCGTGCCATAGCTCATAGGCCGTTTTATCCTTATATGCTTGAATGTAAACTCGATTAATAATATAGCAAGCAGTGTTAACTGCTTCGGTCCACAAGTTCTTTGGAAGATTCTTACTAGTTAAGAATACTATGACCATGTCTTGTAAAATACGGTTCTTTCTTTCTGCAACACCATTTTGTATTCCAAATTTATCACAAAATTTATCAAATGAAGTATTTTCAAATTTTCCACCATGATCATTCTTAATTTTGAAATGGTAAAACCTTTCTCATTTTGGATTTGCTTGGCAATCCCTTTGAATTCAAGAAAAGTATCAGACTTTTCTCTAAGAAAGGCAACCCAAGTATATCTAAAAAAATCATCTACTACCACAAGGAAATACTTTTTCCCTCCTATACTCTATGTTCTCATAGGACCAACAAAATCCATATGTAGAAGTACTTTAAGAGGTCTAGAGGTATTAATAGTATTTACCTTTTTGTGTGAGGCTCTAACTTGTTTACCTATCTAACATTCACCGCACTCTTCCTTATCCTTATGACTAATGATAGGTAAACCCCTAAGAATCCCTTTCTTACTTAGACGAGATAAGTCTCTATAGTTTACATGACCAATACGCTTGTGCCATAGTTCTGCTTCATTTGTTTGTGTTATGTAGCATTGAGAAGAGTTTGGTTGAAATACTTCCTCAAATATATAGCAATTGTCAGTAGTTCTAACACATCTCATAATGGTTTTTCCTTTCTTATTGGTGATCATATAACTATGACTCACAAATTTAGGAAATACTAAGGAGATTGTGTTTCGGCCCTTCAACACATAGTACATCCTTAGGGTGGGGCATGTTTGGGACTCTTATAGTTCCTTTGCCAATGATTTTTTCAATACTACCATCTCCAAAGGTGACTGATCCTCCATCAAATTCTTTTAACTCAGAAAATTTTCTTTTTTCTCTAGTCATGTGCCTAGAGCACCCACTATCCAAGTACCATCTAGGGGAATTTTCTGCTAAGAGGGCTGTGTGAACAACTAGACTTATCTCCTTTGTTTTAGGTCTCCACATGGTGGTGTTATATGTTCTTCCTATTTTATAACTAGAAGATGGACTATTTGAGGTGGTTGTTTTACTTTTGCTTTCCTTGCTCTTGAGCTTTGTTTGAGTATTTTTATGCTTTATGGTTATTTTAGCAATCTCTTCAAAAAGTTGAACCATCCTAGTGGTCTTAGGAATAAGTCTAGTAGGAACAACATCATGTGAGGAATTAATAACTTCTAGAAGTTCATCATCTACCTCATCATCCGACACTTGACTTTGTTTGCTAGAGGACTTCAAAGCTACCGATTTTTTTAGTTTGTGTGGGAAGTTGTAATTCATAGGTTTGCAAAGAGCCAACTAAGTCTTCTACTTTCATTAGGTCAGTATTTTTACATTCCCCAATATCGTCTCTCTCTCTCTCTCTCTCTCTCTCTCTCTCTCTTTTGTATAAATTCCTAATTGGCTAGCATATTCTTGGTCAGACATATATTTGTCAATTCAAATTATTATGCTCTCCTCTCGGACGTAACACATAAAGCAATTAAAACATGGAACTGTGATTTATCTCTCTCGAGCATAAACCAATGAAACTTTATTAATATATAACACCTCAGTCTACTCATGTTCTTGATCGGACACGCAAGTATTCTTTCAGATTAAAACTCACAAGAATTCACTCTAACCTCTCTCGAGCACATAGAATAAATCTCAATGAATTAACTTTAAAAGCATAACAAAGGTTCATACACCAACTAAGATAAAAGTTAAGATGAGAGAAAGAAAACGATACAGCCAATCTACTCAGGTTTCATCTACGCCTTGGAAAGAAGTTTAGCCAAGCATTGGAAGAGAAACAAGCATCTTCATCTTCATCATCTTCTTCTTCTTCTCTTCCCTAGCCTCCAAGGTGTCTAAGATCTAATTTCTAATGCCCAATACGTTCCCCCTTAAGGCATATATATAGGGGTGAAGGAAAACCACGAAATCCCCTTTCAATTCTGAGTTGAAATAGGTCTTATTTCAGTTTTGTGAATACGGAGATCGATCGCTACAGTGCTGATTGATCATTTATTGTTCATCCATATACTCCAGTAGATACGATCGATCGCGAAAATCTTATTTTTTTACTCTGGCGATCGATCGCCACATTTGCCGATCGATCGGTTACTATTTATTTTGCATCACAATCTTCCAACAGTCATAACTTTTCACTCCAAACTTTGAATTACACGCGATTGGTCGCGTTGGAAAGCTTACTTCTTGAAATTTAATATGAAGCTTGAATCAGTCCAATCAGATATATATGCACGAAGTTAAGAAGATTCAACCATTGGAGTCACTTTTCACCATATTTCTGCATCTAATGCGTAGTTTCCTACAAAAACAAAAAACTACATTAAAGTATCACTAAATATATCAAACACTAACATAAATATAAGTGTAGGAACTAATAAAATGCATAATTCAAGTATAGATTAAGAGACCTAAAGATTTTGTCTACAATCTCAGGTTCAGGTAGTTTTTTACCAAGACCCCCCATGGAATTAATAATATCTTTAAGTTTAGAATAGAATTCCATAAATGTTTCATCTTCTCCCATTTTGATATTTTCAAACCTAGTTACAAGGAGTTGGAGTTTGGATTTCTTAACTAAACTAGTTCCTTCATGAGACATTTCTAAAATATCCCAAGCTTCCTTGGCACTCTCAAACAAACATATATGTTTATACTCATTAGGGGAAACAACACAAGTAATGACACTAAGGGCTTTGTTATTTCCCATACTCAATTTTTTATCCATCTCAGACCACCTAAGTATATTTAAGAGACGCTCAGTAGTAACCCCATTTGTTTCTATGGTTTTAGTGGGTGGTTTCCAACCATTTTCTACGCAATACCATCATGAGCTTTCAAAAAGATTTTCATGCAATTTTTCCAATATGCATAGTTACTACCATCAAAAGGACGAGGTTTAGTAGTGGATGAGCTCTCAAATCTAGCCATCAAGAATACTTATATCACACTCAAGGTGCTATCACCTAAGTAAGAGTGACCAGGCTCTTATATCACTTGAAAGTGCTCTTTAGTCCTACCGGGGGGGGGGAGGGGTGAATAGGACAACCACTTAAAAGCTCTCACTTTATTTTACTAATAGATAATGTTAATTTAAACAATCATTCAATGCAACATTCTCTTATTAGCAAGTAATGGAAGCACAAGAGTGAGAGAGACTTAAGAGGTGTGGAATGTGTGTGCGTGTGACAATATCACTACAACAAAAATGGCCTTTAGCGACGGAAACATCCGTCGCTAAATCTCTTGATAATACCGCTTAGTATAGGTAGATATAGCGACGGACTTTAAACTGTCGCTAATGTTGTTTTTGGTTACGGTAGATTTTTTGTCAAAAAAATCTTTAGTGACGGATAAATTCCGTTGAAAATATGTTTTTTCGACGTGTATTGCCGTCGTAAAAGAGAATTTTTCTTCTGAAAAGGATATATCGACCGTTTTGTATCCGTCTGTATAAATTTTAGCGACGGTTTAAAGACAGGGCTCTAGACTCCATTAGATAGGACAACCACTTAAAAGCTCTCACTCTATTTTACTAATAGATAATGTTAATTTAAACAACCATTCAATGCAATATTCTCTTATTAACAAGTAATGGAAGCACAAGAGTGAGAGAGACTTAAGAGGTGTGGAATGTGTGTGTGCGTGTGACAATATCACTACAACAAAAATAGCCTTTAGCGACGGAAAAATCCGTCGCTAAATCTCTTGATAACACCTCCTTTGGTGTTGATGGATATAGATATAGCGACGGACTTTAAACTGTCGCTAATGTTGTTTTTGGTTACGGTAGATTTTCTGTCGAAAAAAAATCTTTAGTGACGGATAAATTCTGTTGAAAATATGTTTTTTCGGCGTGTATTGCCGTCGCAAAAGGGAATTTTTCTTCCGAGAATGATATATCGACCGTTTTGTATCCGTCTGTATAAATTTTAGCGACGGTTTAAAGATGGGCTCTAGACTCCATTAGATACCTATTTCGACGGTTTTAGCTCATTTGTGACAGATTTTATCAGTCGGTACAAAGTTCGAAAAAAAAAATAGCAGCTTTATGCTGCTGTGCTAAATATGGATAACAAATATTATTCATAAATACAAAAGATATTCTCATGTATTATTCGTATAATTAGTGCTACATTGTATACATAAACAACATATATGTATATAATGTCATCTTACAATAATATGCAGAAGAAACATAAATACAACTAATATGCAAAACAATAAAGCCCAGGAGGGTGAATAGTCTGTTACATTGAAAATCTGTTCATACATTGAAGTTTTATCATTCACCATATCTGGCATTCCTTCATGCTCAACTGTTGCTGGACATTCAATTGGCCGACTATCAAATGGGCTTTGGGAATTAGTTTGAACATAATTGATCAACCTCCCAAAACTGCCTTTGACTTTGGAACAAATCCTTGCCAAGAGAATCCAATAATATGTCAGTTTCGACATTCGCCATCTCGAAATCTTTTCCTTGAAGGTCAATATTATTTGACACAGACAAAGGTGAATTATTTGGTTGCTTGACAACTGAAGAAATGGAGGCTGGTGTGTTAGTTGGTTTCCCCACAAAAACAGCAGGATTATGAGAGCCACCTATGCTGCCCTGAAAACCAAAAATTATATACCGCTTTCGATAAAGAAGCAAAATAAAATAAAATAAAATGATGTGGAAAACTCAAATATTCTACAGTAATCCATAGAACATACGTTGTTGCAGACATTGCCCAACACATATCCACTCTGTTGTTCAGAGCACAGATCTTCCTCTGAAACAAATAAATCGTTATAAATACTTTACAAATCTTATTATTCCTTCAATACAGAAATTAATTTCTGACTGCAAGAGTACCTCTTGTGGGCTGTGAAGATTCCAAGGAATTGTTACTTTCAACCAAATCATCCCAATCTAAGGTGTTAATCTCATGAAGTCTCAACTCATGGGCCTGTACACTTGGAATGTTACCAAGACGGGTCCCAACATCAGCTGATTCAGTATGAACGGAAGTCCCAGAACCTAATATTTCACATTGAAGCTGTCAGAATGTAAATCCAGACAAAGCAAATGTTCTGAAATGCCAATAGTAATTATTTATTTAGTCAATTCGAATTAAAATATCGGTTTCAGTCAAGAGGTTGAAAATCTCGATTGGCCGAGGCACATTTGATCCTTACCATCAGAGCCTCCAAGGAGGAACAAAATTGACTAATCACTGATGTAAAAAGTAACTATGATATGAAACCATAGAATCAGGTTCATCACATGACCAGCTCTCTCGAACTGTAATTTAAATAAAAACATTGCGGCCTATAGGAAAAGGCTATGGACAACAATGCCTCTGACAATTTAGTTATTGCCCTCACCATCATAAAATGGACAGTCTAAGCCAGATTTTTTTTCTTCAGACAAAACCCTGGAGCCAGAACTTGAATTTGACAATGCAAACGGAGAACCAACAGGGTTCTGATTAGATAGAGATAAGGCTTCCTTGCATTCTCTTGGTGCAGGAAGGAATTGACTTCCACTATCCTGATAGTTTCCAAATATAAATTAACTAACCCAAGAGGCAATAATTGTTGACTTTCTTCATTTGGTCCGCACTCAAGTATTGAGGTATCTAGCTCCCAAAAAGACAAAAGAGCAGTGTACTTGGGGCAACAATCTAAAAAATTTAAATAAGAGTTAACACCAAAAGCTTTGAAATTTCGAGGGCCTAAAATGAGAACAGTTAACCTCAGTTAACCTTTTGAGAGAGAATGAAAACTGGGAAGAAAGTTTCTTTATTCATATCATAGCTAAAATGGTATCATAAAAAAGAGTAGTTTATTTAAAAAAATGTGAACTTACAAGGTGTGATTTCCTTTTTCTTTTGCAATGAAAGACATTATTATCTATTAAACTATTGAACATACTTGTCAAGTAGCCAGTAAATCCTGCGAACAAAGTTGGAATTATCCTGACCATGTGCATAGTGGACATGGATTCGGTCTTGATCACCAACCTGGATGATGGGCAAACAATTAGACGTTATACACATTCTTCGGAATATGAAAACACTTTTTTTGTTCTTGCTATTAGAACATCAAAATAATTGCATCAATGAAAGAATCGACAAAATTGTAAGTAAATATGGGTTCTTGTCCCATTTTACTTGTCTTGATTGAGAGGAGTCGGCTCTCTCGTGCAAGTGTAGGCATGTGGAGTAGTTAGGCTTCCGTGGGCCCGGTCCACACTAAATTGGAAGAGACACTGTAACCATCACCGATCCGGAAATCACTTATTTGGAATTAACTATTTTGGTACGACCAAAATGGAATTGTCAAATAAGAGTCACCATATTGGAAATAAGTTCTGGGAGAGACGTTGAGCCAATTCGGGAAACCAAAAATGGCATGATTTTTTTTGTAACTAAAATTCGGCCTTTTTAAAAGCAATGGAGGGGACGCCCTCAAAGGGTATGAAAAGCTTCTTTTGGTTTGAAATTGCATCACTCTCTCTGGTTTTTGGTGATCTTGATTTCATTGGGTGAAAAAGCTAATTCGAGGAATATAGCTTTTCACGACGTTCTACACTCGATCGGTAAAGGACTTGGTGTTCTCGGACATATTCTTATCCGTGGAGTGATTCGTAGGCACAAAGGCCGAAGGTTAGTGATTCTAATTTGATAATCTTTAAGTTATATTTGTTGTTTGAAGGAAAAACCCAATCTTTGAGAACCCACATCAAACGGATAGAAATCTTAAAATTCGCTTCCGCTGCAGCCCGATTACCCTTCATCGGTATCAGAGCTTTGGATCCGTTGTAGTGTGAGAGTTCCAAGAAATTTGTGGGATTTTTTCCTCACGGACTGAAAATCTCGATTTTTATAGTCGCGATCGATCGGCATCAAGAGCGATCGATCGCTCGAAGGTAAAATCGGAGAAGACGACTGGTCGCGATCGATCGGCTTCGATCGGCATCGATCGTTAAGTCTCTTGAAAAGGGAAAACGATCGATCGCCATCATTCGGCATCGATCGCTGAGTTGCTTTTAAAGAGGGAAACGATCGATCGGCACGAATTGCGATCGATCGTATCTACTGCTAAAAACCAATATCGAAATTGTGTTAGAAACGATCGATCGGAAGTATTTGCGATCGATCGTATCTACTGGAAAAATTATTTTTTATACAGCAATCAAAGCGATCGATCGGCTTGTAAACGAGATCGATCGGGCTTACGATTGAATATATTATTACAAGCAGAGCGATAGATCGGCGTATAACACGATCGATCATATCTACTGTAAGTTGTGCAAAATTGACAGCGGAAAGCTGCGATCGATCGAAGAAATTGACTGATCGATCGTATTGCGATCGATCAGGTATTTTGAAGCGATCGATCGGCGGGATAAGATTTGAAAAACTAATTAATATTGAAGCAGTATTTTTGCCACTTGATTATATGTTTGTTGATAGTTAATTAGTGATTCAAACTGTGCTGTTTTTACACTGATTGTCCTGTTCCATTGATCGAAGATTTTTATCTTCAATTTGATTGGAACACTTACTGATTTCATAAAAGTTGCAATGGCTTCCCGTATGGTCTCCAGTGAGTTAGCAAAGACTGAAAAGTTGAATGCCACCAATTTTGTTACCTGGAAGAGGCGCATCCGTCACATTCTGTTCCTTGATGACTTGGGTCATGTGCTAGACCAAGTTGTTGAACCTACGGGTGAACAGAGTACTGCTGCTCAAAAGAGAGAGTACGAGAAGTTCAAGATGGAGGATGCACGAGCAAGGACCACGATGCTTACCTTTATGGAGCCTACGATGGAGTTGCTTTTTGAGAAGCACAGAACGGCCAAAGAAATGTATGAGGCTATTGAGAGGAGGTATGGAGAGCATACTGAGGCACACATCAGGTTGCTCCACACTCGCTATACCAACATGAGGATGGAGGAGGGCAAGAATGTGCTTGAGCACATAAATGCCATGACTATTATTGCTAGTGAATTGGAGATGCTTGGAGATCCAATTTCATTGGGGGTCCAAGTGTCTACGATACTCACTAGTCTCCCTCCATCATGGGAAGCAGTTGTGGTGGCGTTGAACCTGAGTGATAAGAAACTCACTATCGATGACCTTACTGCCAAGCTAGGCTTGGAGCAGGAAAGGAGAGAGCATATGAGGGCCTCTAATGCATCTGCCAACCTTGCTCACCATGTTGGCTCTAAGAAAGGTGGGTCCTATGCTGGCACTTCAAAGAAGAACTTCAAGAGGAAAGGAAAGAAGCCTCAGTTCCAGGGTGGAGACAAGGCCAAGAACAAGAAGAAGGGAGCCTGCTTTACATGTGGCCAGATGGGTCACTATAGCAGGAATTGTCCTAATGGCTCCCAGGGCAACGAGAAAAAGAAATAGCAGGGTGGTGGAAAGGATATAGTGTGCATGATTTCTGAGGCACTGATTGTGAACACTAACACTAGAGGTTGGTGGCTTGACTCGGCTGCAACCCGTCATGTGGCTATGGCAAAGGAGTCTTTTGCTGAGATAAAAGAGATTAGTCCCGGAGAGCACAAGATCTACATGGGGAATAACACCTATTGTGACGTGCTGGGGATTGGCTCTATTCGTGTTCCTCTCTTAGGAGGAAACACTCTGGTTCTCACAGATGTCTTGTATGCACCTACTATTCGTAGGAATCTGATTTCAATCCCTCTTCTGACTCAAAAGGGATTTGAAGTCAGGTTCAAGGGTGGCAAGGGAACTGTGGGGCAGAAGAATAATATTTTATTTACTGCTTCTTTAGTTGATGGTTTATTCAAACTTGATGTATCCAATGACTTTGCTAATAATGAAATGATTGATTCTGAGTATGTTGCTTGTGTTGCTGTTGATAATGCATTGTTGTGGCATTTATGCCTTTGTCATGTGAATGCGACAAAATTACACCGAATGTCGGGTAGTGGGTTACTACCTAGAATAAGTGATAATTTGCGCATGTGTGAGGATTGCCTATCTGGCAAAATGACTAGGCTACCTTTTCCGAAAGGACAACGAGCAATTGACCTTTTAGAGGTCATTCACTCATATATTTGTGGGCCTATAAACGTCAAGACTCAAAGGGGAATGATGTATTTTATTACGTTTATAGATGATTATTCTAGATATGGTTATGTGTACTTGTTATCGAGAAAGTTCGATGCCTTAGAAAAATTCAAGGAATTTAAGGCTGAGGTTGAAAACCAATTAGGACGGAAGATTAAAGTTCTGAGAACAGACAGAGGTGGTGAGTACACATCTGATTTGTTCAAGGACTATTGTACAAACCAAGGAATAGTGCATCAGTATACTTTACCGTATACCCCTCAACAGAATGGAGTTGCTGAAAGACGTAATAGGACTTTGATGGACATGGTAAGGTCCATGTTAAACCACTATGAACTAGGAACGCAGTTTTGGGGTGAAGCACTAGACACCGCTGTTTATGTACTAAATCGAATACCATCTAAGTAGATCAAATTGACCCCTTATGAGTTATGGACGGGAAGACGTCCAAACTTTTCGAACTTGAGAGTGTGGGGGTCAAAGGCCCATGTGAGTGTGCCTGATCAACTAAGAACTAAGTTGGATCCCAAGACCATAAAATGTAATTTTATAGGTTATTGTGGCCATTCGAAAGGGTATTGATTTGTAGTACACCATGATGATGGGACAGTGGGGGTTATAGAGTCTAGAGATGCTTATTTTCTTGAGGAAGATATAGACCTTAAAACTCCTAGTCAGAAAGTGGAACTCTTTGAAATTGAGAAAGAGAAAGTTACTGTCACTAGTAATGAACGAGTGATAGGTAACACATCCAATGAGGATGTTGAAACTCGAACATCAAGAGAGCGTAGACCTTCAATTTTGTTGAAGGATTACTATGCCATGCTTGGTGAAGATGAAATATCGGTAGATGACCCTGTACTTAATGATCCAGTCACTTTTGAGCAGGCTATGAGTAGTCCAGATTCCAAGGAATGGCGGAAGGCTGTTCAAGAGGAAATGGATTCAATCTTGAAGAACAAAGTCTGGGAGATTGTTGACTTACCAGACGAACGAAAACCCATTGGGTGTAAGTGGATCTTCAAGAAGAAGCTCAAAGCTGATGGATCAATAGAGAAGTACAAAGCTAGACTTGTGGCAAAAGGTTTCACACAAGTAGAGGGCATAGACTTCAAGGAGACTTATTCTCCAGTGTCCAGGTTCATCTTAATCCGATGTTTGTTGGCAATTGTGTCATACTTAGATTTAGAGTTGCACCAGATGGATGTAAAGACTGCCTTCCTAAATGGTGATTTAGAGGAGGAGATTTACATGGAACAACCCGAGGGGTTTGTTGTTTCCGGAGAGGAAACTAAAGTGTGCAAACTTATTAAATCATTGTATGGACTGAAACAATCGCCAAGACAATGGTATTTCACTTTTCACAAGGTGATAAGTGAATATGGCTTTGTAGCCAATGACTATGACCATTGTGTATACTCCTTTAGAAATGGGAGTAGATTTATGATATTGTCACTATATGTAGATGACATATTATTAATGGGGAATGACACTAGTATGATTCTCAGTCTTAAAGAATGGCTCAAGACCCAATTTGAAATGAAAGATATGGGTGAAGCATCTTACATCCTCGGGATGAAGATTGAGAGAGATAGAAAAGCGAGGAGGCTAAGTATATCTCAAGAATCGTACATTGAGAGTGTATTGAAACGCTTTGGCGTGATTGGTTGGAAGACCATAGATTCTCCCATCTAGAAAGGGACAGTTTTGTCTGAAAGAATGGCACCTGCATCAGACGAGGAACGTCTGAAGATGCAATCTGTGCCTTATGCGCAGGCTATTGGCAGCTTGATGTATGCCATGAACTGCACTCGACCTGATTTGGCTTTTGTAGTAAGCCTTGTGAGTCGATATCAGGCTAACCCAGGTATGCAACACTGGCAAACTATTAAGCGGGTGTTCAGATACTTGCTGGGTACCAAGGATATGAAACTCACATATCAGGCTGAGAACCTGTCATTGGAAGGCTATAGTGATTCGGACTATGCCGGGTGTAAGGATGACAGAAAATCCACTGCCGGTTATGTTTTTATGCTTGGTGGCGGCGCCGTGGCATGGGCTAGTAAGAAGCAGAAATGCGTTACTAAGTCCACGATGGAAGCTGAGTTTGTTGCATGCAGTTTAGCAGCTTCTGAGGCAGTTTGGATTAAAGAGTTTCTAGCTGGGTTACAGCTAGAACAGTGGACTGATGCCCCTGTCCAAATTTATTGTGATAATTTGGCAACTGTGCCGACACTCCGTAATGGGGAGATCAATTCAAGAGCTAAGCACATAGAGGTGCATTACTTTTATGTGTTTGACATGCTTCAACGGGGAAAGTTGACAGTGAGTCATCTTCCTACGGTTGAGATGTTAGCTGATCCGTTAACGAAGGCCTTAACGACGGATCTATTTGTAAAACACGTTCATAGTTTTGGATTACGACAGGACTAGTGCACGAGTCACTGTGGATCGCAAATATGAACAAAGAATTCATAGTTGGGGATGTAAGTAAATATGGGTTCTTATCCCATTTTACTTGTCTTGATTGAGAGGAGTCAGCTCTCTCGTGCAAGTGTAGGCATGTGGAGTAGTTAGGCTTCCGTGGGCCCGGTCCACACTAAATTAGAAGAGACACTGTAATCATCACCGATCCGGAAATCACTTATTTGGAATTAGCTATTTTGGTACGACCAAAATGGAATTGTCAAATAAGAGTCACCATATTGGAAATAAGTTCTGGGAGAGACGTTGAGCCAATTCGGGAAATCGAAAATGGCATGATTTTTTTTTGTAACTGAAATTCGGCCTTTTTAAAAGCAATGGAGGGGACGCCCTCAAAGGGTATGAAAAGCTTCTTTTGGTTTGAAATTGCATCACTCTCTCTGGTTTTTGGTGATCTTGATTTCATTGGGTGAAAAAGCTAATTCGAGGAATATAGCTTTTCACGACGTTCTACACTCAATCGGTGAAGGATCTGGTGTTCTCGAACATATTCTTATCCGTGGAGTGATTCGTAGGCACAAAGGCCGAAGGTTAGTGATTCTAATTTGATAATCTTTAAGTTATATTTATTGCTTGAAGGAAAAACCCAATCTTTGAGAACCCACATCAAACGGATAGAAATCTTAAAATTCGCTTCCGCTGCGGCCCGATTACCCTTCAAAAATGCCAATCAAGGAGACCACAACTGACTTATATAAAAAAAAGGAGCCCAGAACTAAACCTCCAAATAGGACCCTTTTTCATGTCTGAACCATAATTTCTTTAATAACTATAGTAAACTCAAAGCAACACACTTCACTCAGTACTCTAACATACTAAGAGCCACCTAAGTATCCCTCAGAATGCCAAAAATACACCATAATTGTGCAGTACTGCTAGGTACAACTCCATTGTAACCTTCCTCAGAAGCATTCTACTTCTTTCTCAAGCCAATGAAACGTAATGAGCACATATGTCGCCCAATATCCAAGTCTAAACATCAACAACAAATTTAATCAGTCTATGGTATTGAGTTCTACACTTCACATCACCAAATCATTTAAAGTTTGAATTGTTTTATAAATGCACCAAAACCCTGATACCAAAATGTCAATATTAATTCCGGGCGGAGGAACTATCAAGAAACTAAGTAAATAGCAAGCAAAGCTCAATAAAAAAAAGGATCATATAAAACTGAAAATGACAAAATGCACCTGTTGCATAATTAGATTGTTTTCAGTGGAAACAAAGCAAAATAAAATCAAATTGAGACTAGCAAAAAAACTGACTTATTTAGAGAACCCAAGAAAACTACCAACTACAATCAAATGCAACGGAGTTTAATCTGTCGATAAAAATCCGTCTCAGCAGCCCATATTCTTGTAGCGACGGACATTTTAACCACCGATAAAGAAACTGTAGATAATATATATATTACTGACGGTTTATTTAACCACGGATAATAAACCGTATATAATAGATACTATTATCAACAGTTTATTTTCTGCCGTAAAAATCTGTCGCAAATGATATACCTTTATCCACGGATCATTCTCTGTCGTAAAAAATTATCTTTATCTATGGTTCTTTTAGCGACAGAAGTAAAACCGTCGCTAAAGGCATTTTTATTGTAGTGTATGCAAAACGGGCAAACACGAGCAATCACATAAAGATTTATAGTGGTTCAACTATAACCACTACATCCACGGGTACGTCCACTCTCGGAGCACCTAATCCAAGGAACCTCTGACATCCACTAAGTGAGAGGTTTTAGCTCACCCACAATATCATACACTTACCGGTTTTGCTTGGATCATCGGGAACCATACAATAGTGAATCCACACTCACTATGGGTCACACCAACCCAACTCTATCAAAAGAGTAGTTCAATTGTATGGTCTACACCACAATCTAACACAAGTAAAGAAGAGATTTAAGAGTATTTATTCTAGGATGGAGGTGTGACTAAAGTACATACCCTTGAAAGGAGGATGTGAGATATCCTACCAATTTGCTCAAACTAATCTTGAGCTAATGGCCTTCCATTGTCCATCCTTGGATTCAACTAATGATGATCCAAAATTTTAGAGACTTTTTGAACACGTGATTGGTTTCTCTAAGAATTTTCCTGTGGGAATAAGTGAAACCATGGCCAAAGATACTTTGAACTACTCTCAAGGGTCAAGAATATGAACCCATTAATTCACTAACAAGAGACCGGAGAGTATATCAAAGTAACCAAGAACTTTGAGAGGATTTGCAAGTCTTTGGTTCAAGTGGGGGTTTTGGTTTCTAAAGGGTGATTGTAAATGCTCAAAGAAACCATGATCCAAGATCACTTGAATCCCTTCCTAAGATCTCGTAATAAAATCTTGAACCCCTTTCCAAGAAAGGAGAGGAAGAATAATCAAGAACACTCAAGGCTCTCTCATGATTTACAAAGAGAAGAATAAGACTAAGAGGTTTTTGGGGAGATGACTTCCACCCATTTCTCCCAAGAGATGGGTAATAGAGAGAGGGAAGTATATATCAACCCATCCATGGGTGGATTCCTCATATCAACCCATCCACGGGTAGATACCTTATATCCACCAATCCACGGGTGGATACCTCATATCCACTCACCCATGAGTGGTTCCCTCATGTGGGTTGGGTCATATTAACCCATTTGTGGGTGGTTCCTTTGTGGGTTAGGTCATATTAACTCATTTGTGGGTTCCTTTACATAAATACACCAATGAGTGAATTCTTTATATGCACCTATTCATGGGTGGAGTCTCCCTATATCCACCCATCTATAGTTTGATTTATTTATAGTGGTTCAAGAAATAAATCTTGCAAACCAAGGGGAGAGGGCTTGATGACGCGTCGCCATAAGTTTTGAACCTTTGAGCTTGACCCTTGTTGTCTTCATTCTAAGTGATTTGCCTTGAGCACCCATATTTGAGTCTTGTCTATTGATAGATGCCTTCTTCATTCTTGTAGTGGGCTTATATTCTTGTAGTGGGCTTTTTATATTAGCTCTTATATTGAGTAGACTTCTTCCTCTTTTGGAGCGAGTTCTCCTTAAACTACCCTACCACTCTAAGACACTTGAAAATCGGTCATCAAATTGGCAAGCATAATTAGGGAAAATAACTATGACATTAACAGTACTTACCCTTACCCCGTTTGAATGAGTCATCGCAAGTCTTGTGCGCCAGCTCCTTTCGCCGAATATGCGCCAGAGTCTTCTTCTCCTCCATTTGCACGACTGTCTTCTTTGGCTTCTCCTTCTTTTGCACGGTTGTCTTCTTCGCTTCCTCCTTCTTCTCTGTTGACTTCTGTTTCTCCTTCTTTAGCTCCTCATTCTTCTCATCCACCTCCTTCATGCCCTTCAACAAGTGATGTTGTCTCGGTGGAGGCCTTCATAGAGTAAAGAACCTCACTAACAGGTCCCACACTCATTCCCATCTTCTCATACCTCTCCAGGGCGACATCAATTAATGTCTTTATGCCCTGAAGACAAGCCTCCAATCCCGTCATTGCGTTCGAGTCATCGGGTGTCCTCGAGGAAGCATGAACGAGGGTCCTCTTCATTTCCTGCCTCACTGTCTTCTATCGTTGAGGAGGAGGGGGCACGAAAGGAGATGAAATGAGGACTGCCACTTCTCGCACTGGGCTAATGATGTCATGCCCCGAAATCCCATACCTCGATCGGAGTGCGGAAGCCAATCAATGAGATACAATTCGAGGTAGAGATCCCGGGTACGCGACCGAACAGTCGATTTACCAACCGATTACAATCATCTCAAAAGGACGTGTAACCGATTATGCCCGTAATCAGTGTAATACAATAATAGACATTAATGAATACTATGAAATGAATTTACTTAATAATAATCCATTTTTGAAAGTCAAATAAATAAACCTAAAAGTCTATGGCACACAATTGCCAATAATGTCATAAACATCAATAAAAATAAAAACAAATAACTAAATAATCTTTAAACTCTTCTCGTCGCCTTCAATCCGCCATTCCACTACTGCACTTCCTGATCTCACTTTTCATTTGCGCCTGCATCAGAGGATGCATGAGTATTTCATAGAAACACTCAGTAGGATGTAAAAACCCACTGAATGAAAATAAGCAGTAAGAAGAGAATAAGAATAACAAAGGTCATAGACATTTCACAACATCTGAACTTAACCGAGGTCTATACACCTGCAAGGTTAGTCAACAACAATTCCAACTCGCAAGTAAGGAAAAACATCAATAAGGCTCCTACTACACATATGAGTAAGGAGAGGATAACAATCATAACAAAGGCTCCAGACATCTAAAGTGAAAGGAGTTACAATTTTTGCTCGCTAACCTGATCGCTCGCAAGTGACCAAAATATACCAGAACCACCCTAGGGGTCCTCTCTTTGGAACCCTGCCATGCGTCTAGGATGCTGGCCCCACCAGTGCTTACGGACACGATGGGCGGAGACTGAGGACCTTCTGTAATGTCCACAATCTAACATACGTATAGTGCCTCCCTTCGGGCAGTATGGAATCACAATTTCATAAATATAAGTGACCTCGCAAGATCTAGCAATGACTTAATTGAGCATACTATGAAACCACCAAAGGGAGAGTCTCGCAAGTTCTCCAGTGGAAGAAACAATCATGTAATCAATATGAGCAATATCTCAAAGTAATAGAGGTCTCAACACTCTAAGATCATAAGGTATCTCTTACCAGAATAGACTCTCTCAAGGAGTATGGATAGAAGCATCAAAGTCTTTGGTCAACACATCACTCACTCATTGGAGTAGCATAGAATAACAAGACTACTCACACAAGGAGTAACATACAATCAATACATACCTTTCATGCTCAACTCTAGATAGGAATTCCTCATAATTGAATCACATCTAACCCAATTCTTACTGTGATATACCATAAGTATATAGTCCAATTACTGTTATTAACATATTAATCGTTACCATATCATATTACATGATGTTATTTGTATACTTAGTATTTTCTCTCAATTCTGCTCACTGTCTCCTGCATAATAGTCCTCTTACGACGGACACTGTGATCTTTACAGTAAGACTTAACCTCTAAAATTTTTATTGATAATACCTTCGTGAGTCTAGTTTCTAACCCCACTGATTTTATATTTTTCCGATTTTATTTGAATTAGTTATGAATTCTTTACCCCCGACTGTCAGCACAGAAACAGTTCTGGCCGAGATTAAAATTCTTAATTAAATTTGATTATCTTAATTAACAACATATTATAAATGATAATACATCATTAACAAACTATATACTCCCCTCCTAGACCAATTACAGAACCTAAAATTATCTGGAATTGCTAAAGTTCACTCCTTTCTTGTGTTCTTCTATATATAACATAGTTTGTAATCATTAATATGCCCCTAACAAGACAATTAAGGTAAGACACACCTTAAAGTCACAAATTCAACGTGGATAATAATCAATCAAATAATACCAGAACTTTTAGTCTCTGTAAAATTAATAAAGCATTAAACTTTAGATGCGAATTCCCGTCTAGAAGTGAAACATGAATGCACATATGATTTGTGATGCACTACGCATAGAAATATGAACATAATACATTCATCTCGCAAGAATCCAAACAATAACTAAGGTATTGACTCAAAACACTTGTCAAAAGCATATATAATCAAAAGAGAGAAGAGGGGAAAAACCATCCTACTTAATCCTCCAAAGATCTCGCCTTTCTACGCGTTACTCGTCTCTTCCACTCCTTCCAAAGCTCCCGCTCCAAGCTCTCGCAAACTCCCACAAGAATAAGCCTCCAAGGAGATGGGTGAACGTGGGAAGGAGAAGGGAAAAGTCTCTGGACGTTCTAGGGTTAGCACAAGCCAATTCTCTAGTGTTTATATAGAGTTGGGGGAGAATCCATTCTCAAACTAATCTTCCAAATTATGGACACTTTCAACCAATGGGAAGGCTTCACAATCCTCCTAGAGACGTACAAAACAAGTCCAATTGGGATTGGTATCTTTCCCAAGCAAATCCACCCCAAAAATACTTCTAGAAAACGCAAACCACAACCGGCGATCGATCGGCTATACAGCGATCGATCGTCGTATGCACTGTTTTACACTAACACGCTACAGCCGATCGATCGCTATTACTGCCGATCGATTGCTTTATGCGAAACACAACATTCACAAATCACAGTAACTACGATCGATCGTTTTGATACGGCTTCGATCGGTTCAAGCTTGCGGATCGATCGGATCTTAAGGCGATTGATCGCTGTCACGTTAAATAAAAATTCAATTTCTCATATCTTTTTACTCTGAACTCCAAATCGTGCATAATAGGTGGCGTTGGAAAGCTCGTCTCACCAACTTTAATTTGCACAAGGCACAAAATGACTAAATCAAACGTTAAGAGGGTCAAATTTCGGTTTTAAAATACTTACTAATTTTTTGGATGTTATAAATGACGTGGACGACTTCTTCCCAGACGTCTAGATGCTCAAACACCCTATTCCAATAATCAGCCATACGGTGCTTGGCATGTGCTCCCTGCTTCACTTCTGTAATGAGAATCTTCAAAGTCAGTAGAACAAAATATTAGTAAAATTCGTGTATAAGAAGCTAACAAGATACTGAGTAGTCGTTCGCACGAACACACGACCCAATATGTAGTCGTGTATGTTCGTACACGACTAAATATTGGGTCGTGTATTCATACACACGACTACTCAGTATCGTGTCTTCGTACACATGCATACTATCTGAGGCATCGTGAGGTACATATGCGGTGCCACTTAGGCAACCACCGCTCTCTCACTCTCCTTCACATCTTGCCCCTACTTGTCTATTGGTGTGGGATATACCGGAAACCACCATCTTATGGATTGCTTGGGGCCAATTGCAGGAGCTCAAGGTTGAGAGGTCTTCAATGTATTGAAAAAAACACGGTAGCAGCGCTCTAGTGCTGTGTGGAAACAGCACCGCGACGAAGACGAGGCAGATGATCATTTTTGCCATGTCATCCTCTGTCATTTTCATTGCTCCATTGTTAAGCTTGTCAATCATTTCCTCAATATACGGCTTATCCAATTTCCTCACAGAGAAGTACTTCCTGTATTCCCTTGGGGTTGGATGCCCATTGGGCAATCCAGCGATAAGAGCAATACCTTATGCGGGCAATCTAGTGATAAGAGCAACTTCTTACTCTGTTAAATTTTGCAACCTCCCCTTTATGTTGAAGACCTTGGCTAATTCATCCCAATACCTCACTAATTTGTCAAGGAGGTTCCTAGAAACTATGACCTCCTGAGCTTCAAAAATGATGGCAAATCCCGCTTCCTGAATTAGTTCAGCGCATCTTTCATTATGCTATAGAAGGGCCACACACTTTTTCAGCATTCCGGGCTGACAATACGTCAGAAGAATCGGCTGCATTTTTAAGTTCTCTTTGGAGGGGT
Organism: Houttuynia cordata; assembly: GCA_039654745.1. NCBI lineage: Eukaryota > Viridiplantae > Streptophyta > Magnoliopsida > Piperales > Saururaceae > Houttuynia > Houttuynia cordata. Next base: position 35,747,588 of record CM077502.1, read on the forward strand.
CTCTAAGGGCGCCTTCCTCTTCCTTGCCCTCTTCTTTTCCTCTCACGGCTCAAATATAAATTCTTAATTCTCCTCCTCATCCCTTGGTATTTGGTCATTTGAGTCATCTCTTTGTGTATCCATCTACAATGAGATAGGTAAAAAAAATTAAGCATAGCGTATGTGTACACAAAAATACGATGACAGTAATGTCGTGTATGCGCATACATGACTTAATATTATAGCGTGTACACATACACACGCTACAGTAAAGGCGTGTATGTGCATACACGACCTAGGAAAAACTCATGTATGCGCTTACACGCCCCAATCCAAAAAACAATTGAAAAGTTGGAGCTTCTCAGAAAAAAATCAGTAAGGATTGTACCTTATTGCCGCCGCCAAATTACTCTTTCGCCTTCTGCCTACTGGAAACCCTACCCGGAAATCGCTCACTAGCGTGTAATCATTCGAAATCGCTTAGTACACAGGTTGCAGGGAGCCGCAGGGGGACGTGCAAGACTCTGATTCGTCGCCGAGGGGGTCGCATGCACGAGCCGAGGGGGAAAATGCACCGTTGGGGGAAAATGCACCAACGAGGGGGTCGTGTGTTTATTCGAGGGGATATGTGAATAAGGACATTTTCGTAGTCTAGGTGTTAATTCCAGGGGATATGGGATTTTGCTGGAAAAGCAGGTAATATGGAAAATTGGGTATTGGCGCCAGGTAATATGGAAAAAACTCGTGAAACAGTGGAGGGGGTAAAGAAAGAAAAGAGAAGGTTAAAATGCCCTTACGCTCCATGATGAGAAGTGGGCTAATGGTCCATTGGACATTGTGTTTCTTTGTGTGATTGTTTGTGACTCTTTGAATGGGGCTCCGGAGGGTTTTGAAATTGATGGGATTTGAGTGTTTCTAGAATGACTATGCATTTTGGTGACCATGAATTATACGTAGTGTAACAACCCCCATCTCAGCAATGGAAAATCGTTTCGCCGATATATCGGTATCGGTCCTAAACCGATACATCGATACCAATAATATCGTTTTTTTTTCAAAATTTTCCAAATATCGCCAATATATCGGTTTCGGACCGATATATCGGTATTTTTTGAATTAAAAAATTATTTAAAAAAAACCTTTCATGTTTGTTTTCTATCCTAATATGCATATTTTGAAATTTATTCTTTGTTTAAATTAGTATAACTCATTTTAAAAGTTAGATTGTGAAAATATATGCTAAAACTAGTTTTTGACTACCGATATTTTTTTACACAATATCTTCGATATATCTCCGATATTTCGTCTCTTTAGCCGACCGATATTTTACCGATATCCGATACGACATTCCATGATCTCAGCTCATTTAAGGGAGTGTCTCTTTTCTATGTTTCAAAGAGAAATGAGCTGAGATCCACCCACTGGCAACTATCATCCCCTAAAGTGCTTCATGTGTTTCTCCCTCTCCAGGTTTGGACCCATTTGTAGGGTGTCTGCTCTGCTTCACTTTTAGTCCACTGGTCAGTCGTTCTATGCAGACCTCTTCTTATTGCGAAGGACTTGCGCTTGGTCGATGACCGATTCGTGCCTCTCCCCCTATCACTGCGAAGGAGCACCTATGGTGGTTTCTTACTCTCCCTCTACTGTATACAAGATGTGCAAGGACCTCTACTCGACTTTGGAAAACCTCCGTTGAAAGTTGGCATGCAGCTATCCTCCTTGAGCTGGAGATAATCCATGCAATGATGGTGATTTGTGCAACAGTCTTCTGCTATGTTAGTTACTGTTTATTTGCATGAGTTGGTTCGACTTTGGTAGGGTTTGTACGTTACTGTACTGGTTAGTTGTGTTGTACAGGCTTCCTGTAGACTCCTCTGCTCTATGTGCTCCTCTTGTATAATATTGCTCCGTAGTGGAATAATAAATTGTAGTCTCAGTTGAGGTACAACATTTATAAAAAAAAAAGACTCATCATCCCGAAAGTGCTCTGCCAATCCACACACTGGCCGCTGGCCGGGTGTTTCAGCTGCATTAATACCGGGCAGGGTTTGCACTTCTTCGGCTTCACGAGCACGTTAGTCTTATGGCTGGAACAGTATATCATCTTTCCTTCCCAGTCCACTTATGGGGCTCCAAATATCCCATGTGGTGAAGGGCATATGCATATGAGAAGCTAATATAACAGCGTCCAGGGTCATCAAAAGCAAAAGTCTACATTGACTGGTCCAAACTCTGGGCCCAACACAAACTGACTCACATTTCAGCCGTATCATTCCAATGGGTCCTTCTGCGGGTCCCGCATTGCAGGCCTTAGAATCCAATAAATATCACTCATTTCGTTGTGTGGACGTCTGGACGAGGTTCATTGAATGGAGGGATATGGTGTCATTGCAATCTTGCGTGACAAAAAATCTGGCCTTCCTTGCACAGTTGCAGCATCATCCCGATACACAATCCATCTACTAGGCTATGGCTTCCATTGCACCATTTTGATAACTGCTCTCTCTCTCTACCCTCCAAGAACCATTTTTACGTCAGTTCAGTTCTTTACACTTCTTTTTTACGTACACTAGTATTTTTTTTACATTATAGTCGTTTTACAATGGTTTTTACACTCTAGTTGCACCTAAGTAACATCGAAACAGTAACCTCTAGATAGATTGCTTAAGAACATAAAGTTCTAGAATCAGATCATCTCTATCAGGTGATGACTTTATAAGGGATGAGTAGTCCGCCACTCCCACATTTTAGCCAGCCCAACCCATTATATGGTCGGTGGATGTCCACCATCCTTCGATTTTCAGACGGTTATAGGGGGGGGTGGGGTGGCGACCTCCTCATCCTTGTATAAGATTGACCGGCACAGCATATATATCCTAGGTCAACCCATTAACGAGAAGACATATTCGATGTACTCTCATATTACTTTTATGTTCTAGTAAGAAGCAACTAATTGGAGAGTTAAAATATATTGATTGTACTCTTTTAAGCAACTCTGCATGGCTTTTTTCTGGGGATTTGCGGCCTTAAAAATGGGAATAAGCTCTAGTTCCCGTGACATGGCTATGACCAAAAATGTATTCAACAAGGGGAACAAGAACAACCACCAAGGCTTCTTTCTTTTACCATTTCACTGCAAAGCTCCCACTGTGAGGCCGTTGAAAAATATACGCTCATTTAATGCCCTAGATAGGAAACAACTGCCAAAAGTATAAAGTTGCATGTTCACAAACTCTCCCAAGCTCTTTTACCAAAAAAGAGAAATAAAATCAGCACCCTAACTTATTATGCGCAAATACGGAATACCCCACAAATTCTTGCTTTGTTTTGGCAGAGCCCGATATAGCATTGTCACACTGTTGCAGATTTTTATCTTGTTAGGGCAAGTTGGAGATTCTCTGACGACTTCAGGGGTACATCAGCCAGAGTAGTCCTGCCCTCGGGTCACTTCAGCTTTTTTTAATTGTTCTTTAAATTTTGTGGTTTACGTTTTTTTTAGGTCACTTCAATCAGTCACTCAAAAACCCAGAAGTCAGAGCTGGCAATTTTCAATATAAAAACATTAATTATTTATTGTTCACCCCCATGCTAGTCCTCAATTGTGTGGTAAATTGTCTTATATTACCAGAACCTGTCCCTTCTCCCCACAACAAGCTCTCAAAGTTTCAAAGTTCTACACTGCAAAACATCGTCTCTCCCGCCTTCCAATCCCAAAACACCCATAAAACTATTACAAGTCCCTTCCATCTTTTCAAAGTTTTCATCATCTTCTTAAGCTCTCCTCCTTATTAAGAACCTCATGAGATGATCAAACCTGCAATTAGCACGAAGCTAATGGCTTCCAAGGAGTTCAGAGCTGCAGTTATTCTTTTTTTACTTTCCTCCTATTTATCCTCCATACCAGGTGAGCAAACCTTCCTCTCCTCCAAACAATCCTTATATACCACAAGTTAAATTTACCATCTTGTATCTTCTTTTAACTGCATTATTTGGCAGTTGGTGCAAGTTCCTCCTCCCTCTCAACCAAGATGCTGAGGCAAGGGAAGATGGTGATAGGCTCAAGGCCCCCTTCCTGCATGAACAAGTGCTCAAGCTGCAGACCCTGTGCTGTCACCCTTGTGACCCCTCCACACAGAAGGAAGAACTTCATTGCAGCAGTATCGAGAGAGGATGAAGAAAGGTATTACCTCCTCTCATGGAGGTGCAGATGTGGGAACAAGCTCTTCAACCCTTAAATCTCTGTCATTAGCACTAATATCATCATTTCTAGTGGATTTATATATAGCATTTAGGTAAAGCGTGTAGCTTTTTGTTTAGTTTTTCCTTTCTTTTGAGGAAGTAGTGTGAAATGAGGTAGCTGGCTTGCATTTGAGACAACCACCTAAAATAATAATGTAGATTTCAGACTTCACATCTTGATGAGCTTGGTTGTGATTTGCAAGGATTTGATTCTTTCCTTCCCTTCTCTTCTGATTAAATTCACTGTAGCTGTATGAAAAGTTCTCTGACTTTGTCTGAGGTATAGTGGCTGCCACTTGCTGGAACAGTGGAGAAGATTTGGCCAATATCCACTTTTGGCATCGGCAGAGTAACAAAATTGGCATCCACTTTTGGCATCAACTGTTTAATAGGTGGATTTTCAGGCACTCCAGAAACCATGGCTCGCCGAGATCTCAGTCTCGGAGCGCTTGCCGAGACACGATTAGGGATTTCGTTTTTCCATAGTCTCGCTAAGATGATTTCCGGATCTCGCCGAGATAAGATGATTTTTTATTTATTTTATTATTTATTATTATTTATTATTATTTAAAATTTCTTTCTTGGGTAGCAAGGGGTTCCAAGTTCTTTAGGAAGGTAATCGACCTATTAGAGCACCGCCGTCATCTCCTCGGTGCGCACACAATCTACTCAACACACTCATAAGTTAAATCAACATACGCATTAGTTAAATCGAGGATAAATCCTGATGGGTGGTCATTGGAGTAGGGGTTCAATCTCCAGCCCTTGGGAGCCCAGCTTGGCCCGACGTAAGTTCTTCTTCAAGTGGTCAAGCACAAGCTCAGTCTTTTCCATTTTTTTATTTTAATTTTCCATTGTGTTAATCTCCTTTGTTGGATAGGATATTCTTCATTTAAGCAAGCAGAACCCATCTTTTTTTTAGTAAGGGGCCGTTTGGGGCGTGATTAAAAGCAAAACATCCAGATGGGATGTTTTGTTACACTGTAGCATCTGGATATTTTATATATCCAGCTGAAACTTCTCCTGAGGTGTTTCAGCTGGATGTAAAAATCCACATGGATGCTACAGTATATCCAATATCCAGTCTGGATATTCTTGCAATAATCACGCCCCAAACGGCCCCTAAAGATCAACGACCTAGAACTTCTATGCATTTTATTTTAGTTTTAATAAATCTGGCTATTTAAAACTCGCCTCGAAACCTATATAAATAAAATTAAGTCCACTTTAGATGAACCATAAAAATATAAAAGTATCTAAATTATTTAATTAAGTTTGTGACATCATTATGATTATGTGTTTAGATGACCGAGATCTAAATTATTTAATTAAGTTTTGTGACATCATTTTTTAATCAATGACGGCTAACCATGCTAGGAACCAAAAGCAATTGTTGAACCACTAAGCCCCATTTAGGAGTGGAGATCAAATGGGTCCCCAGATTTATGGAAGGCTGAGGCACATATTGGGCCATATCAGTGAAAACAGCTTGCAAGATTGAATGTACTGGATTTTCTTTTGCCTGTATGGTTTGTAACCTGTTGGCGATTTCATGAATATTCTGCCCTGCTTGTGGAAATATCTCATCATTTTACTGCAGATCTACCTTACCTTACTCATATGATCCATCTGAGCTTATGCTTACATCATATGATGGACCTCTTTGATGATTTGATCTATGTTATTGCATAGCTGATCTTAGATTGGTGTTTTTTAATAAAATCTTTGATTGGTGTTGATTAATACAATCTTTGATTGGCATTATAAGGGAAGCAAGATTAGGAGCCCTAGTGTCTTAAAAAAATAGGATCCCTAGGACTTACGAGGGTAACAAAATAGGAAAGGGAGCGCTTCAGATCAAAAGTAGAAGTGTCCTCAAACTGAAATGGGCCTTAAAAGGAATATAAGAAAATTGGGCATTAAAAGTTTGCCCACTGAGATGGTTCAGGCCTTTTTTACTGTTTGTCTTTACTCGTATAGTAAATTTAAAAAAATGTTGAAACTTGAATCCTAACGTTTATTTTGTATAGGAAATGTTTTTAAATTTCAAAAAAAATGTTCAATCTTAAGATTTTATTTTTTTATGAAGACCTTTAACATTTTAAAACATGGAAAGAGCTCAACACCCGAGTGTTTGCTTAGGAACTTGTTTATTACATGGAAGCATGTTCTCTCAATCAAAAGTCGAAGTCGCATACGGAGAGTGTTTGCACTCTGCCGTTTGTGGAGATGAGCTCAACACCCGATTCGGAGACGAACGGCTTGTATAAAAATCACACTTGAATGTTAGGCGCACTGAATATAATCCGTTCTTGTTTATTGGCACCAAAAGTAGTGAAGATAAGCCTAAAGGTTTAAACCACAATGCTCTATCATAAAAACTACTCCCTCCGTCCAGTGAAGCCTGTCTACATTTTAAGATGAGTCAAATTTATTAGACTCTAAGGTCTGTACGAAAAAAAAAAACAGAATTCTCCTCCTATCAATGGTGTTTTTGGCTGTGAGGGAGCAAAGTCAGCTGTGTAACGATGAAACCGTGATGTCTAAATGCAGGCAAGCTTCATTAGATGGAGGGAGTATCTAAAAAGTAATGCTTACTGTTTAGGTTTTATTGTTACTCCCTCCATCTGATGAAGCTTGTTTGCATTTTAAATTCTCTTGGAAAATCAGGTTGTGACAGATCATCGCTTACAGATTTGGCTTTCATGTGACTAGGTCATTGGTGCATTTGGAATTTGATTAAAGTTTACATTAGCCTAAGCTCATGCATGTGGCATGATCTAGGACAATCTCAGCCGTAGATTGAGATTTGATGGTGCACAAGCGGGCTCGAAATCTGAATGCCAAATCGTCCTGGGCACAATTAAATGGGATTCTTGAAATTGACACCATAAAGTCAGGAGTAACATTCGTTTTGTCTAAAGGATTTATATTCACATGCTTAATGTGCTTCCATATGGTGCAGAGCTATATGAATAATTGAATATGATGTAGTCGACATTAGACACAACCAATCAGCTTTTGTTAAAGGAAATATTGACAAATGAGAATATCCTATTAGCTCATGAACTAGTCCGTGATTATCATTCTTCAAGAGGTTCGACGCATTTCTGTATTAAGGCAGCAGATCTCATGGAAGCTTTTGACAAATCCGATGGGATTTCATCTTTTTGGCGCTCAGGGAGTTGGGAATTAAAAAGATGAAATCCCAACTACAACCTCCTTCTTTTGATAATTACAGAAAATGCAATCAACTGATTTCCCTTTTACTTTCTGCTTGAAATCTACTCAGGAGGGATTTCTGCGGAAACTAATGATTTTCCACTGTTTTCGACTTTCCGCCTCACTTTTCTACACGCCGCACTTTTTATAAATTTAACCTACCAAACACACTATGGAAAAAACCCTAAATTCTCTCCGTTCAACCAAACGCCCGAACAATTCAGCCCACCCGAACTATTCAGCCCATTGGAACTATGAATGTGGTAGGATTTGAAATTATTTTTTTCCAAAGAAGGGTATTTTTGTCTTGGGACCAATTTCATACTTATCAAGCAATCAATTTCCGAAGTTGAGTTTGGTTAACTTTAAACATTGCCTCTTCTTTAATCATTTATTTTTTTGGAATCGCTGCCTAGAGTTTTATTTTATTTTTTGATTGAAGATTGAAGATTGAATTACAAGGCTCAAACAGCAGAACAGAGATCCTCTGATACAACTTCTTCCAGATAGGTTGAGATCCAATCAAACCAGATTTTCCTAAGGGTCTGTTGGTTTGTGGGAAAAAATAAGAAAAACAAAAAACACATAATCTAAGAAAGAAAAGAAAATTATCGAAAAAAAAAGAACAATAAAAGAAAAGAAAAGAGAACATAATCTAAGAAAAAGAAAAGAAAAAAAAAAGACCAAAACATTCAAAGCCCTCCCACCCAAACAATGAGCTGCACGATTTGCTTCCCTAAAAAATGTGATTAAATACCGTGCACTACCTACTCTTTTTAGATTGCAAAGGGCCAGACTGGAAATAGCAGGCCTTCACATTAGATGTATTTTTAAATGTTGACCAAACCCAGCTGAATTAGTCTCCGGATTGCCAATAAATATCCCCGACATATGACTTAGGATATTGCGGCAGAATGAGACGGAAGTGGCGGATGGTGGCTGGTCGGCGGCTCACATCAACTGGATGCCGTCCATAGAAGGCAGAGAATCCTAATTCCTGGTGCCTGGAATGAGCTTCACTGCGCTTCTCACATCATTCTCTCCTATGCTATCGACTTTTCCTGGGCCCCGCCCGGTGGCTGGGCAGATGATCCCAATCTTTTGCGGCACAACGGCAGCAGCTTCGCTGCGCCTCTCACATCATTTTCTCCTATTGCCAACGACTTCTTTGGTCCCTCGCCTAGTGGATGGTTGGTGGCTATCGTGTAATCGAGTACATGATAGCCTGACCTATCATATAATAGATTACGCGATAGCGGCGATATCGTTTCATCGATTATGCAATAACTTAGCCGTACGTGTAATCGATTAGACGATAGCCACCTCGCAGTGTGTTCCGCTATCGTGTAATCGATTACTCGAAAGCCTTGCTCATCGTCTAATCGATTACACAACAACCACCTCATCGTGTGTTCCGCTATCGAGTAATCGATTACTCGAAAGCCTTGCTCATTGTCTAATCGATTACACGATAGTCACCTATTTGTGTGTTCCGCTATCGTCTAATCGATTACTTGAAAGCCTTGCTCATCATCTAATCGATTACACGTTATCCACCTCATCGTGTATTCCGCTATCGTGTAATCGATTACTCGATAGCGGCACTTTTCCAACAGAATTACACGACTAGCACGTCATTCGTGTCAGTCTTCATGCGTGCCGTGTAACCTTCATTCGTGTCAGTATGCATGCGTGTCGTGTAACCTTCGACGACAACTTTCCCAAGACTTACTCGCTTCTGAAATAGTATTTACGCCCGTTTTCGTCCCTTGAACATCACTACTCATCTGCGAAAGAGGGTTAGGGTTTGCGATTGCACGATCGGAGAATCGGGGTTTAGGATTGCCAGCGGCAGAATCAGGCTCCTCGACGATTACAGCTCGGTAGATCTGTAGGATAGACAAAATTAGGGTTTTGGGTTCGTGTTAGCTGACAATACACCCACAGACACCACCTCCCCACTGGTAAGATTTAAAAATATGAGGTTTTGTTTCTTCAATGGTAAATTTTTGTTATAGTGTTTGATGTCATGTGTCCGATTGCACGATTGCCTCCTCATATTGTGTCACTAACACACGATGCTGCTCATATCGTCTAATAGGAGACCCGACTCTCATATTCCAGAACAGATGGATCCACAACCTTCTTCCACCCAAGAGAGGAGCTCTTCGCGGACCCCCAGGAGATATAATGCTCGGCCATGCCTTCGCACCCAGTGTACACCAGGAGCTCTCACCAAGTCTCTACAACTTGCAGAGCGTTACCCACATTGCAAGGACCGATTGCAAGAGACGGCTTTTGACATCATATTTGAATACAGAGAGGTAGTGGTCGCTAGGAATTTGCTTGATGTCCTGGTGGAATGTTGGGATAAGCGTCTTATGGTGTTCAACATCAAGGGGAGAAGGTTACCCTTCACTGAGCAGGATGTTGCCCTCATCACTGGGTTGCGGGCATCTGGAGAGAATGTGCTGTGGAAATCTCCTGATTATAAACTCCTGGCCCCAGAAGGTGCATTCTACCATAAGTTTTTCTCCACACGGAAATCGGAGAAGCAATATATTGAAGAACTACTCGATAAATATTTGACGGGGAAAACAGATATTTCAGAGGATGATATGGTTCGGTTGATCATCTTACACATGTTTTCCACCGTGCTCTTCCCACAATCGATCATATCAGTCCCTTCAAAGCTCTGCGATTATCTGGACGACCTCTCCCAACTATCAACGTACAATTGGCCACTCGCCATCTAAAAAATTCTTGTTTCGAAAATGTCACAAGCATCCAGATGTTTGCACTTTAGATCTGTCGGAGAGACGTCTAGCGGCAGGAGTCTGGCAGGAGCCGCGTATGTATTACAGGTAATTCGTAGATCTCTATATTCAGCTTATAGTGTAATCGATTACTTGATGACACCTCTATCGTGTAATCGATTACTCGATGACAGTGGATATCGTCACATCGATTACACGATAGGCACCTCTATAGTCTAATCGATTACTCGATGGCAATGGATATCATCACATCGATTACACGGTTAGCACCTCTATCGTCACATCGATTACACAGTAGGCACTCTATCGTCACATCGATTACACGGTAGGCACCTCTATCGTGTATCGTGTATTCATGTATTCGGTTTTCGAGAAGTTGGATGTCCAAACAGACATAGTGGATGTCATCTCCCCATTGTCAGAAGAGTCATATCTCATCCCCCAACAGCAACCTCATACTCCGTCATCACCGAGGATGAGGCCATCAAAAACTGTCCACCATCATGTCACGTCCTTGCAGGGTGTTCTTCAGGGTATTACTTTCCTCATTAATGTCGCCCTCAAACAGACCGAAATGATGGAAACTCAAGGCTTCAATGTCCCTACTGTAATTGAGGGTATTCAAAGAATGAAGGAGTGGAACCACTCAGTCAGGGTGCTAGTTGACAACTTGGGAGATGATGTACCACAACATTCCCAGCAACCACCACAGAAGGCTCATAAGCCTATGACTGGAGGCCGAAAGCGGCCACACACCGAATGAGGTGAGTCGTGTGGGATGCAGGCCACAACAAATGAGCAGGCAGAACCCACTGATCTGTCACCCCGGCCAGAGGCAGAGAGGCCTCAATTGGATATTACACACGGGCCAGAATCACTTCCTACCCGGCACAAGGTTACTGCCCACAAGACAATAAAAGCAGGTAGTTTTACTTGCACTTGACTGATCTATTAACGATAGATATGCCTATCGTATAATAGATTACACGATAGATGTGTCTATCGTATAATCGATTACACGATAGAGGTGTCTGTCGTGTAATCGATTACACGATAGCTGTAACTATAGTGTACTACAATGCTCATTCTACATTCCTCTGGGATATCCTCATTTGTGGTAAGCCTTATACACGCTCATTGCCTTTATCTTGTTTCAGATAGGCCAAAGTTGACTCGCGACCAGGGTGAGCGTGTTTCAATTATGCCAAAGTTTACACGTAGGCAGGCTAAAAATGTGAGTAGATTTTTGGATAAGTTACATGAGGAAGTTGAAGAAGAACCTGCACACACTTCTGACTTCCCACCCGGTCCTCCCATGCCTAAAGGGGAAGGCGTTTAGTGAAGGCAAGCCAGGTTCGACCGACCCCTCGAGCAGCTGTGCTCGCTGAGGATACTGCTCCTTCTGAAGAGAAGGCAGGCGATACGCACATTAGAAAGGGAAAGGCGCATGTAGTCGAGGCTGAAACACATGAAGAACGTCATGTTGAAGACGTACCCACCGACTACGTGAGTACTAAGATATGCTTCGAAATGGCTGTGTTGACACAAACAGATCGAAAGACAATTATGCACTGGATGAGGCACCCAAGGCAGAAGTATCCAGTAGAGACACTGGTCGAGTCAAACTACTTAAGTTTGTTGCAGACGTCCAAAATAAACTACCCGATAAGCACACATCATTGACATTTTTCGAGGACATTTCTCTGATTGGAATACCTCTTATTGTATTCAAATACATGCAGGTCATTGATGAGTTCTTCAAACTGCTACGGGAGAGACAAGCTAGGAATTTCAATGTATTGATGTATCCATACTGCTTCTTTAGACAAATCGTAGTTGCTAAATTTATTGAATGTGCAAGTGTGATACATTTACTTACTGTTACACGGGTGCTTTAGGCAATGAACTATACTTTCCATCACATGTTTTACTATTTTGTAGGAGTTCGTCCCCGACAGGGATAATACACAGCTGGCACGTAAGTTGGTAGATAACCTGCTGAAGGGCATCGTACAAGATATGACTTATGCCTTCTTCCCAATCCATATATCCACTCATTACTACTTACTGATTCTACACTTCCCCACCCTACGTTGGCGATTCTACAATCCTCTAGGGGGAATCCAGCGACGCACCCACACCATAAGGCGGCTGCTCAACATGTAGTGGACTTCTTGAATATTCTTCTTGAAATCCATTTCAACAGGGCGCTGGAAGATGTCCCAAATAAGGGATGCACCCTTCCAACAGAATTCCGTCGACCGCGGAATCTATGTAATGATGTACGCAGCTCAATTGGCATTAGGGGTTATCAAACCAGTGTTTGATAAGACGGCCATAACAATGCTATTTCGGCCAATGATCGCGGCAGTTCTGCTCAAGGGCAAGATGGAGAGGGAATTTGATGATGTAGCATCCACTACTTTACAAGACATTTCTCTGATTGCAAAACGAGTGTAGTATACTTGCAAATTGCAAAATCATTGTATTGCACACATTATTTTTGTAAGTTATATACAGATAGATATTCATTTATAATCAGATATTCAAGTATGTATCGTGTAATCGATTACACGAAAGAGGTGCTCTATCATGAAATCGATTACACGATATCCGTTTACATATGATTACAGATATTTACTCATGTCCAACACGGATTGGAGATCGATGTTTACTCATGGAACAGATATTGATAAGTTCACAATTACGTTAGAGACAATTAATAACAGATTACAACGCAGCATGTAGTAGTAATTGGACAACATTACCATCGACGACATTGCTGACTAGGTGGCGGATCAGGAGGCATAGAAAGTGATTCCCAATCTCATCCCGGATTCGATCTCGTAGCCGCACCATTAATCCATCATCTGGCCCCAACCGTTCCCCGTCATCTCCATCACTACTAGAAGGATCATTATCATTAGTTGGTTGAACCAACGCTCAAAATGCTTCATCTGTTTCGTAATTGGGCAGCAACCAATCTTTCATGTCAGAGTCACTGGCACTATTGTGTTGCTTTTGAATAAAGTTATGCAACGCGGCACAAGCATACACAAATTTTGCTTGCATCTCAATTGGATAAGGGGGCATGTTTTCCATAATGTGCCAACACTTTTTGAATGCCCCAAATGCCCTCTCAACTATATTCCGTACGGACGCATGGATGTAATTGTACATCTCATGCCTTCCACTCAGCCATCGTTGTTGGAAAGTAGCAACGTGATACCTGCGACCTTGTCCCTTGTACTGACCTAAGAACCCCACCTTGTTCGCATATCCTGCGTCAACCGCGTAATACTTGCCCGAAGGTGGTCGTGGGAAACCAGATAAAGGATCGTCTAAGACGAAGTCGAGAATTCTTTGATCATGGGCTGACCCCTCCCACCATGTAACGACATAAGTAAAACCAGCCCATGATACACGGACGGACATGGGCGGCCTCCCACATACATTATGCTAGGGCTGCACCAAAAAACCCGACCCAACCTGGATGGAACCGACCCGACATTGACCCGGGTCGGGTCGGGTCCTATCTTGGGTAGGGTCGGTTCTAAGATTTAAAAACCCGTTTCTATCTCGGGTAGGGTTGGGTTTGGCTTTAAAATACCCAAGAACCTACCCGACCCAAGATATACCATTTAAACTTCTAATTTTTTACTATATACAAATCTTTTTTATTATTATAATTATATAAATTATTTTATTAAAATTTTTTATAATTATATTAATTATTGTATTAAAATCTCGGTTCCTATCTCGGGTTCTATCTCGGGTAGGGTTTAAGAATCTCAGGTCCTATCTCGGGTAGAGTCGTGTTTAACTAACTCGGGTCCTATTTCGGGTAGGTGGTTCTGCTATACCCAAGAGAACCCGACCCAAGATGCAGCCCTACATTATGCTACTTTCTTTAGTAGGGAAAGCCATTTTTCTTCTTAAAAGGCCCAAGAGAGGCAACGGAATAATCCATTCCAAAATATTAACCATACAATTGATTTTACTACAATCAAGCTTACAAGAAAATAACTTAAATATATACTCCCATCATCCAACGAAGTTTGTTTGGATTTGGAAAAAAGATGGGTCTTACTCTACATGGTTGACTTTGTTCAAGACAAAATTTGCTCAAGTTTTGATCATGTTGGATAGGTAATAAGAGCCTCAAATCAAAGTGAATACGTCACCAGAGAGAAAAAAGAAAAATAGCGTTTTGAACAGCATAGGAGATTACCGTAGGAGAAAGGATAGCAACACAATGGAATGCAAAGGCTAGGAGCAGGATGCACGATCTCTGAAGTCGCCATTGATTTCTCTTCTCTTCTGGGTGAATCCAAGGCTAAAGAAGCCCTTTTTATAATTGTATATTTTTTCACTGGTCATGTGGACGGGCCCGACGGATTTAGTTCTATAGCCGACAGGCACCTCTCCAGTCTACAGGCCCACATTGAAATTGCTCACACAGTGGGTCCACTTTTACACCAAGCTAGTGATGAGCGGACCCCATTGATGCATACCGAGTATGGCCCTCGTGTGAGAGACACATGCATTTGCAATTTGTTATAAATGGAATGGGGACTAGGGTTGTCAATGGACAATCATGGACACAAATATGTCTGCAATCGTCTATTTGCAGTTGACCATGCATTTTTCCTAAATTACTATAAGAGGTTTCACTGGTGGATGAAGGGACAGCTGGCATGAAGCTGACCCACATGAGGTTACTTCACAGGCCCATATGAAGGCTACGTGGATGGATGCCCTTTAAGGCTAGTTGTAATGCCTTTGAGGCAGGATGTAGTGTTTCAAAGTGACACTTTGGTCATTATTTTCCATGTCATGACATAATAGTGAGAGCAATTATGTAAGGCACTTGTAGTAAGGAGCACTGGTTGTATTATCTGGATCAATTTATTTATTGGACATTAAACTTTGGCATGTCTGATATGTTTACCCTTGGAATGGAGCTTGTAGTATGAAGCTATTTTCAAATAATTGCTGCTACTGAAAAACAGCCAATCGCAATCCAAGTGTCCTTGAAACGAATTTGCTTCAAATGTCCCTAACTTAAGTCTATGAAGGCAAGCAACATAGTTTCCCTCCGGATCAACAAGTAGTGTGACATAGGTTGATCCGGAGGCATTGATGGTGGCACTTGTGCAAGTGGCAGGTGATTTGTTGGATAAAATTCGGCGAGCAACAAAAAAGGACCGAGTTTGTGTCACTCTGGTTCAAGCTGTTGATTATTTCAAAAGAAAACCCTTGTAAGTCTACAAGTAATTATACAACGGCAAGTACGAAGGGTGTCGAAGCACATGGACGGTTTTAACTTATTTACTAAATTCAAAGAAAGAGTTTGTTGATTTTAACTAAAGCAAAAATTAAAACAAAATTAAACTAGTACAAGAGTAAGTGGAACGAAACGAAATAATACGGGAAACAACCTAGAAATTTGAATTTACAACAATATGTCATGCACCCAATTTTCTAGCTTCATCGATGTACAAATATAATTAAATATTGGAAGCTTTGGGACATGACTTGATAAACCGTGCAGTCAATTACACATTCATCAAAAGACGTATAATTGAATATTTACCTTGGATAGGACTATTAATTAAATAAAAAATTTAAAATATACTAACAATAATAACAAATAGTCAAATGTTGGCACATATGCCATTTATTATAAAGTTTATAAAATAAACTGAAATAGGAAATTTAATTAATCATGACTTCACGATCTTCGACGTCCTGCTACTCTTTTGAATCAATCATCAGGTATACCTACATCGTAGGATGCATGAGTACTCCGAAGATATATCCAGTAGGATGCAAAATCATAGCAGAACAATAATAAAAATTTAAGGAAAATTACTGTGAAGCAGAATCAATATAATATGAAACTAAAGAGTAACATTTCCATCAATAAGAATACAAGAAATTTCACAACGTAAATGACATCAATATCCATCAAACTCCAAAACAACCAAAATATAAGGAGGTGTACAATTTCTGCTCTCAAACAATTGCAAGCATACAAAGTCTTGTCATGCCTTATACCTTAGGGTTCTCGCGTTGGAACTGCTATCTGTCTAAGATCAGGACTTCATCGGTGTTCACGGAAATGATGGGTGGAGACTGACAGACCTTCTGTGATGTCTAATCAATCTAGGAATATACGTATATTGTATCTCTTTGGGCCGGAGCCTCGCAAGGTTCCGTAATATTATGGAGATCTAGCAAGATCTAACATGGCTCGTTGAGCATACTATGATTCTACAACGGAGGAAGCCTCACAAGCTCCTTGTGGAGAATTACTCAGCAATTGATATGCAAAGACAGAGATGCCGCAACAATCTCTATAGAAATTCGTTTTCCTAATTCTAACCAACTCGCAAGTTGTAGAGTATACAAAAGTACTCAAACAACTCAAATATATTTACACGTAATTAAAATTGAATAAGAACTCTTAAAGAAGAAATCATGAAAAAGTTGTCCATCATGACTCTAAGAGATAAGATTTGATTTGAAGAATAGAGTATTTAAGTTCTAATGGAAGAATATATTAGAAAAGCAGAAAAGATAGAAACAGTCAATCAAACCATGTAGTTCTGAACTAACGACTCGATTAATCCTTAGACTCTCTTAACTTGAATATGATAGTATTGATTGGTTGATTATAGATGTATTTGTATTACAAAAATTAATATTAGTCAATGATCGGTTTTAATCATTAGGCAATGCAATTTTTAAGATTAAATAGAGATCGGCCAAAACTTAAAACAAATTGACTCCTACTGCTAGCGTAATACGTCAAATGGTGCAATTTTAATGAATTAAACACTTACTAGATACTAATTACTAAATCAGCATAGAGCACCCTATATTATTAGTGAATTAAAACTTTCTCATGCTTGACCAACACTTTAGCCAAATTTATTGTAATTACTATTGTAGTAGAACTTATGGTTTCTATCCTTCCTCCTTGGCGCTCACCTCAAGGTGAGGCACCATACCCCTTCTTCTCTCCCTTAGTCTACCTCCTTCTTCATTCTTCTACTTCACCGTTCTTCTTTTTCGTTTCTCTTTTTTCTTCATTAGTGTTCAGTATCTCAATTTCTAGTTGATGTAAGTCTTGATTAAGCAATTAACTCAAGCTTTTTTCCTTTGTTTTAGAAGAGAAAGAACAAACCATAGGCATTGGATTCTCGCCGGAGCGTAGAGAATATTGGTAAGTATGATAAACCCTAATTCTATAATAGTATTTTCATTTGAATCAAGGGCTGATCTGAGGGTTTATCCTCTAGGTTGTGATTGCTTAGCTGGAGGAGTAACGAGAAGTAGTATTTTGGTGGAGAAAATACTAAGGCAAAGACCCCTTTCTTTTTCGATTGTTTAATCAATTGATTTCGTTTATACTTGTTGATTTGTGGTTTTATCAAGTATGTGTGAATAATCTATATTGGTTTTATGAGCATCATGACTCCTTATTATGTTTATCTTGTCATATCGTGTTATATGATTGTTGTTCATAGGATATTTGTTTTGATCTTTCATTGCTATGCTCTAACCCTTATGAATTCATAAATATTTGTTAAAAATTAGTTGTCTATTGCTGGAAAGTCTTTCTTGTATCTCTATTCTAGTTTAGGATCTCTATAGTTTCCATACTTAAGTGTTGGAGTCATTCCGGGGGTCATTTTCCCTTCTCGACTAGGTTGTTTTCTGCACTGACACCTTGTGCAAGATAATTCGTAACTAATTCCACAAAAATCACAAAAATATGTTGTTTGTTGAATTATTTTCTAGACTTACATGGATCTCTTCAGTAATTTTCTTTAGTCCAAAACCCCTTTTATTGTTCTAGGGAGGCATGTCTTTTCATCCATTCCATTCTGGACAGATTCTACATTCTTGAATTCTATTAATCTAGATGATGTTTGTAATCCAGTGTCTGTCAATGCGGACTAGTTTCCAGTTTCCCATGTTGGTCTAACAACATTATCATCTATGTATGCACGGGTGCATACTTGATTGATCGGATTGGAATCATATCTCATTTTTTTGCAAGAGTCTAATCTTTTTTATGCTCATTGGGGTTCTCGTGATTTGCCTTCATTGTCGGTTGACTAAATAGCTTCTCCTGATGGTATTGCTCATTATTGCATTTGTTTTTGGTCTATAAGTAGCCAACCCTAGGGAACCTATGGTATTCAAGAGGTTTTGTTTTTAGGCAAACCACAGGTATAGAAGACCTTTTGCGCATGGTGGTCAGGGGATGCAAACTTTGATTATCTGGGCTGGAGTGTAGGTTGCATACTGCCGCAAGGGTTGTTCTCATCGAAGGCACCTTATTATTGACATTATTGATTATCTGCTTGTATGAGATTGCCGATAGTCTTTCATTTAGCATTGTATGAGGTTGCTATTTCCTTACATGAGATCACATATGGTTTATATGTTTTTAGGTTTACTTGCGGGCTATAAAGCTCACAACACTTGTTTTATTTTTCCCTTGTGATTTACCTTGGAAGATGTTATATGGGATAAGGTGGACGCATAGGAGATTAGAGCTCGAGTTAAAGATAAAGACTTCAGGAATAGTTAGATCTAAATAAGTCTCGAGAGAGATGAGAGAACTTAATGATAGAAGAATATTTTATTCTGCTGCAAGATATGGAGATTATTTAATTAAAATTGTGGAGACATATTATTACTTTTAATCTGATTATGTGACAATTAATAAGTTATTCTCCAATACTGGATAATTTATTTTATGGCTTATTGTTTGTCGTTTACCTCCTAGTAATCCATTGCACGATTTTGGGGTTTTGTACATTGTTTCACACCCGGTTCGGGTTAACTAGTCATACCCCGGTTTGTTGTCGTTTCTTCTAGACCGTCGGTGAGAATGTGACATGAGTTGATTAAACTTTGTTGATTAATTGAAAACATGGTTGAGGTAATACCAATTATGTCTACGTGCTGATGCTCGCATGTGCAAGGAGTGTTGAGATATGAATGTTAAGGGTGTGTTTGGGAAGCCATTTTTGTGCTCCAAAAGCAACTTTCAAGCCACTTTAGTGAAAATAACATTTGGAAGACAGATTTTGGGCAAAAGCAGGCTTTCTATTGGAACTTGGTGCAAAAGTCGCTTTTAAAAATCTCTCCAAGAATACATTTAAAAAAATGGCTTTTTCATGGGGAGGTAGGTGAAAATGACTCCATTTTCCCCTCCCTCATGAAATGTACAGTTGAGGTTCATTCTTTCTTTATCCCATTAAGGGTAAAATTGTCACATAATATATTTATTTATTTACAGAAGGTCTGCCCAATCCAAATAGGCTTTAAGGGCGGCTGGCTTTTTTAAAAGATCGCTTTGCTGGGCTTTACCATACATGCATGTCAAACTTTTGCTTTGCTATAACAAAGTTGATTTTGTCAAAAACGTCGCTTTTCAACAAACGTGAAGCAGTTGCCAAGCGTGCCCTACATATAACCCTTTTTTAATAACTCGAGCTTTTGGGAAACTTGATTCTCTAACAAGCACGAAAAAGAACTTCTGCAGAAGCTTTGTGGTATCTTCATCTTCGTCATCGTCTCTTATTCAAGCTATGTGATCCACCTACTGGTGATAATATTTGTGAAATTACAATGTCCAATGAAATTATCCCATGCAAATTTGTTACTCCCTCTGGTCACATTTAATCGAGATTGTCACTTAAATGGTCATTTTTATTGAGATGTTGGGCATACAGTAAAAGCTCTCGGTGGGAGTGAAGGTCAATCGGAGAAGGCAGGGCTCTTAGTGCAAGAGTTGGGAGGGAGAGGCATTTCTCTGGGTGCAAGACTCTGAGCCCGAGCGGAGAATGCATATTTAATCCCGGTCAATGGTATCATCTAATTTTGATACATATATTTTGCTATGGTGTTGATTAAAAGTGGCTGGAGGGAGTATTATTTTTCTAATAAATCTTTCCTTCCGTATATGCTCCAATTGCACACTATTATTGGATTGATTCATTGTACATTATGAATACAATGAAATCATCACCACCCAAACTATCTGGAGTATTTTCTCACAGGCAAATGTGGCTTTACTTCTAGAATGCAAAACACCCCATTGCTGCTTTCCACCCAACTCTTCTTCTAATAAAGTTGGGCAGAAAGTTTCCTACTTGTGGCCATAGAATGCCAAATAAAGGCACCCTAAAGCCGAAAAGATGCTTTCATCTTCTTTTCAAAGTGCTTCCAAACGCCTCAAAAGTTCATATGTACTCCCTCTGTCTGGAATTATTATTACCATATAGCTTTTCAAAATGAACTAATTTCTGTGTATTTTGAAAAAACTTATGGTAATAATAAATCCAGACGAAGGGAGTACTTTATGCTAGAGAGTCTCTATCATGACAAGGAAACTAATTTCTGACACGACAAGAAGTATGTGCCCATAGCATATTACTTCTTAAAAAATATTATGTTTGGACTTTTTATTTGGTCTAGCAGCAATGACCATGTGCGAGTTCTCATTTCTCCCCAAGGGGCCTGTTTGGCTACCCTTTAAGTTCCAAAGAAAATGGTCTTAAAGGCCCTTTCTACCTTAACCTTCCGCACGAGGAGGATTCGCCCTTAAAAAAAAGGAAAGTGCTGATGAGACATATTAGCTTGGAGAATAAACCATAAAGCAAACCTTTTAACTATTTGGGTCTTGAAACGGCAACTCATGGATGTTGTAGATGGTTTGAAAATTTTCAGGTGATAGCTGAATCTCCAAAGATGTTTGGAGCATGAAAAATATTTATGCTATTATTGCCTTTGACTCTGGAATTAATAGTCTTTGACCCTTAAATTTGTTCACATCCACCTGAAACACCTACCACCTTCTATCAATTGGATAATGGATTTTCTAATTTTTTCAGCAATCTACATCCAGCCCGCATTTCAACCTTATCATACCCCAAACAGTTTTGGCATCATCCAGCCTGGATTTTCCCTTTTACAGGCTGAATGGCTGGTTTTTTCAGGCTCCAAACAGGTTAGTGCTCAAAGAATTTACCAAACAGCTTTCACATTTAAGAATCCAAAATTTTCCCTTTTTACAGGCTGAATGGCTGGTTTTTCAGGCCCCAAACAGGTTAGTGATCAAAGAATTTACCAAACAGCTTCCACATTTCAGAATCCAATAGGGAGATGATCTACTTTCTCTAGGTACTACTAAACATGGGAAAGATTTCTGTTTCTACTCGTTTCTCTTTCCCCTAGAACCTCTCCTTCTCTTTGGGAAGCAAAGGGAGCCTAATCCATACACTTCAAATTTTCAGCAATAAGGAAAAGTTATGCTGGTTAATCAAGAACCAAATAAATGATAATAATAACAACAACAAATTAAGCATCCTGGGAAGGAAAGATACTATTCAGCTATGAGATCTTTTTTTTTAGAACCCAAGACCAACGCAAGTCCCAGCTGCAAAATAATCGCAGCCAGCAAGATGAATAAGCTCAAAGGGCTTCCAAAGTTATCCATCACTTACGGCCACCACTTTTTGAACAACCATTTGAGATTGTTCTTCTCGTAATCCTTGTAGTAATCATTTACTTTTTGTTCCATTGCAGAAAGAGTCTCATCTTGGTTGTGGCTTAGGCCCTCGGCAAGCTTGTTAAGCAACTTAATGACATCCTCTTCATTCTCCACATCTATCTCCAAGATCCCTTGCTGTTGCGGATGCTTGACATCCTCTCTACACTTGATGAGGCCAGCCATGAAGCAGATGTAGCCACTTATTTGATGCCCGTCTGTTGTTACGCATGAAAAATACGCATTTTTATATGCTTTTTTACCTATTTGTTAGTTATAATTTCTAATTAAAATAAGGAATAAAGTGAGTTTTAGTAATTTTCTAAGTAATTAGGAATTAAATAAATAATGCGCTTTAAATGGTTCAATTTAAATGTGTTCCATAATTTTATAAAATATTTGATGCGACTAATGTGGGACATATTTTATTTTGTATGGGTTCATGTGCTCGGACTGCAGAGCAGCCAAAGTGAAGCCATTAGACGTGTTTTGAAGTGCCAAAGCGACCCAAAAGCTGAGATAACGTGCAGAGAAGATCTAAGCCGTTGATGTTCACTGATGAAGAAGACAGGCGTGAAGTAGAGTACAGAGTCGTTCAGATTTAATCCGGTGGTCGACATTGATACAACGGGTTTTAACCCAAGCAATAGAAGAAGCAAAACACGAGCGAACCGGTTCACTGAAAGAAAAAAAAAAGAGAAGAACCCGAGCTTCTGCTCGGGTGTCTAACAGAGGAACAGAGAGCGCTCGAGCTCTCTGCCTGAGCGCCGGTGGTCCCAAAGCAGCGACGATGGGCGGCGGCTATGGCCTGGGTTCCGGCGGTCACTCGAAGACGGCGACAAGGAGTGGCGGCGGCGGAGCTCACGGCGAGGTTGGAGGCCGAGTTGAGGAGGAGGAAAAACAGAACAGAAGAAGAGAAAAAAAGTTCTCGATTTGGAAAGATTGTGCAACAAAGAAAATCGGGAAAATGGAGCTTCGAAGCTGTTTCAGCTATGGTAAGCTGCTATTTTCAAATTCATTGAAGATTTCAAAAAGGGCGGAATTGGATCAGCAAAAGGAAAGCTTTATTTTTTTTCGGTTTTGTTTTGTGGAGTAAAGATGGGATTTTTGCTGCGATTAGAATGCAAATCGAAGGGCGAATGGCCGGATTTAGAAGGTCTAGTCGTTTGGCTTGGAAAGATTGCTGGATTTGGAAGAGGAGACCTATTTTTGCAGTCTATAAAAACAGAGACAGAGCAGTAGAGGGACGGTCCGACAGAGAGAGACGACTAGAGAGTTTCAAATTTCGATTTTTATCTGTTCTTGTTTTCATTTTCCATTTTTTTCATTCCAAATTGTTGCTGCTAGGTGATTAGAAGAAGAGATTTGTATTGAACTGTTACTGCTCGAACAGTCGACCGAGACCGAGAGAAGAGGAACAGTACATTCTATTTTATTTTCTATTATTCCATAATTTCTGTAAGTCATTTTGATTTTAAATCTAATGAATTCGTTTAAGTTTGCAGTTAATTTCCTTAATATGAGTAGCTAATTTTCTGTCTAGGGCTGTGTGAAGCCGTGATTAGTCGTAGGAAAATTATTCATGTGATGCAATTGCTTTGCTTAAATTAATGCGTTTTAACGATTGTTATTCTCAAATTAATTGCATTGAGTTATATGTTTAACATGCTATTTGGATATTACTTGTTATTTATCAAATGATGGATACATGTAATGATTTGAATCTCATCTGTTGATATGCAAGAGAATACAAAATTTTATTTAAAAATCTATATGCTTTAATGCTGAAATCTTCCGTAGGAGAATAGATTGAATTCCAATTCTCTACGAGATAGTCGTGAGAACAATTGCTGATTTTAAAAGAAATATTCCTATGATTGTCATGTGCTGATTCTTATGCCCTAGTGTTTTAAATTCTTGTTTAAAATTCTAATTTTTATTTGTTAATTAGTTTCTTTTTCATAGATTACTTAATTGCTTTTAGATTAATTTGTTAGTTAAAGCTGTTTAATTGCATTGAGTCTTCGATTAGTTGTAGTTGTAGTGAATCAAATCAATTTAATTCTTCAACAAGGGTAATAATCTGATCTTCGAATTAGAATTCCAAAAACACAAGTCCCTGTGGGTTCGACCTCGTAAGAATTGTGCGACTGTACTCCAAACACAATTCGTACACTTGCAAGTAAAATTAAGAAGATTAATTAAAACAACAACAAGTTTTTGGCGCCGTTGCCGGGGACTTGTAGGAAATCAAATTCTAAGACTAATTTTACCCTTGCAATTAATTTTAGGTCAAAAAAAATCAAAAAAATTTAAAAAAATTAAAAATTAATTTTTTTTTAAAACACGTGAGAGTTGATTGACGGTGGATGACCACGTGAACATGTGATCACACACTGCGTCTGGTTAGCAATAATTCCAACCCTTTAGAGAATAGTGAAACTAAAATTAATCTTTCATTCAAAATGGAAGATCAACCTGAGAAATCTCTGAGGGAGTTATTTTCTCCAATCTCAATCAACCCTCCATCTTGCATAGTGTTGCCTGCAACCTCTGCAAAGCATTTTGAACTAAAACCTCAGATAATTCAACTTTTGCCCAATTATCATGGTCTTAACAGAGAGGATCCTTACATGCATGTAAAGGATTTTCTAGAAATTTGTGCAACTTTTAGGTTCACAGACTTCTCTGATGAGTCTGTTCGTCTGCGCCTTTTCCCCTTCTCTTTGAAGGACAAGGCCAAGGCATGGTTAAATTCTCTTCCCGCTGACTCTATCACAACATGGGATATGTTGGTGAGCAAATTCTTGTCCAAATTCTTCCCAATGGCCAAAACTAATGAATTAAAGAGAGAAATCACTGACTTCATGGAAGATGAAAATGAAAAATTTTATGAGAGTTGGGAAAGATTTAAAGACCTTTTACTAAAATGTCCACATCATGGGTTTGAAACATGGAGGCTAATTCAACACTTTTACAATGGCTTAACTCAAACACACCGCAACATGATTGAATCAATGAATGGCGGTGCTTTCTTAGACTTAGGAGGTGAAGCAGCTTATAACTTCTTAGAGCGATTAGCTGAAAGATCCCAACAGTGGGATTTTGTAAGTCATAGGGAGAGACAACATCAAGCTCCTAAGAAGGGAGGTCTCTACGAAATCAAAGATGACATAGATGTTAAGGTCAAACTCGATGCGCTAACCAAGAAAATAGATGCCCTGAGTTTGAACCGAAGCATCAATGCTCTCAACATGAATGAAGCATGCTCTGTGTGTGCTAGCCCGATGCATACAACTCTGAACTGCCCTTCCATGAATACTTATCCAGAGTGTTATGCAGAACAAGTCAATGTCCTGAATAATTATGGGAAGCCGACAGGAAATCCCTTCTCTGAAACCTACAATTCAGGTTGAAAAAATCATCCAAATTTCTCCTGGAGACAGAGTCAACCACCTATGAATGTAGGTGGACAGCCCATGCAACCCATGTATAATCAGTTTAGGCAGAACAACCCACCTTATCTAGCTGTGTCTCAACCTCCTACCCAATCTCAACAACCTGTCACTCACTCTCAGGGTCTTACACAAAAACAATCCTCGTTGGAAGACACTCTAAAATCTTTCATCCAATCTACAAGCCAAGTTATTCAGTCAACTAACTAAGCTATGCTTGAAATGAAAAACTCTACACATATGAACACTCAAGTAATTGCTAAGTTAGAGACTCAGGTTGGTCAATTGGCTACTCAATTAGCAGAAAGAGAGAGAGGGAGATTCCCTAGTCAACCTGTGCCTAACCAGAAGGGCCAATTTTCCATTGGTAGTAGCTCTAATTCTTCACAGAATGAGGAACATGTTCAATCAGTTATTACCCTTAGGTCTGGAAAGCAAATTGATAATAAAATTGAAATGTCTGAAAAATAAAGTGAGAACACTAAGACTGAAATAGAGACTAAAGAAATTAATTCTTCTCCAACTGTTGACAGTGATTCTCCACCTAGGAATTTTGTACCTAGGGCACCATACCCACAAAGACTAGTCAATCCTAAAAAAGGTGCACAATATGGAGATATTCTAGAAGTGTTTAAACAAGTGCAAATAAACATTCTTTTTCTAGATGCAATCCAACAAGTGCCTTCATATGCAAAATTTTTGAAAGATCTAGTCTCAGTCAAAAAGAAAAATAATGTTCCTAAAAAGGCATTTCTAGCTGAACAAGTCAGCTCTGTCATTCAATGTAAATTTCCTATCAAATATAAGGACCCTGGCTATCCCACAATTTCATGCATGATAGGGAAGCATCAAATTGAGCGAGCCTTGTTAGATCTGGGGGCAAGTGTGAATTTATTGCCCTACTCTGTGTATGTGCAATTAGGTCTGGGAGAGCTAAAACCCACGTCAATGACACTTCAATTAGCTGACCGTTCGGTTAAGATTCCTCGAGGTGTTGTTGAGGATGTTTTGATTAAGGTTGATACATTTTATTTCCCTGTGGACTTTGTTGTCCTTGATAGTCAACCTATTCCGAACATAAGTGGGCAAATACCTGTCATTTTGGGTCGTCCATTTCTAGCTACATCTAATGCTATCATTAATTGCAGAAATGGAGTGATGCAAATTTCTTTTGGGAACATGAAGGTGAAATTGAATATTTTTGACATCAGTAAACAACCACCTGACATGGATGATGTGAATGAAATAAACCTGATTGAAACACTTGTCCATGAAACATTTCTTCAAACACATTCCCAAGATCCCTTAGAGGCATGCTTAACACATTTTGGTTGTGAATTTGATATCGATCAGTTAATTGAACAAGTGAACTCCTTGCTTGAGTCTGTACCTCTGATGAGTACTGAACGGTGGCAACCAAAAGTGGAGCCTCTTGCCTTATCATCATCACCAGTAGTTCCATCTAGTATTGAGCCACCTAAATTA
This sequence comes from Houttuynia cordata, assembly GCA_039654745.1. NCBI lineage: Eukaryota > Viridiplantae > Streptophyta > Magnoliopsida > Piperales > Saururaceae > Houttuynia > Houttuynia cordata. The sequence goes on from CM077502.1 coordinate 35,774,320, forward strand.
GACCTGAAACCATTACCTGATACTCTGAAATATGCTTATTTAGGTCCTGCTGAATCCTTACCTGTTATTATTGCATCTGACCTAGATGTGACTCAAGAGCGTAAATTACTTGATGTTCTTGTAAAGCACAAAGAAGCCATAGGGTGGACCATCGCGGATATAAAAGGCATCAGTCCCTCTATTGTTATGCATAGAATTCATTTGGAGGATGATGCCAAGCCTTCTCGTGAATCCCAAAGGCATCTTAACCCTGTAATGCAAGAAGTGGTTCGAGCTGAAATCCTGAAGCTTTTAGATGTAGGAGTTATCTACCTAATCTCTGATAGTAAATGGGTAAGTCCTGTTCAACTTGTACCAAAAAAGTCTGGCATAACTGTTGTGAAAAATGATGCTAATGAGTTAGTGCCAACTCGAGTTCAAATGGTTTGGTGTGTCTGTATTGATTATAGGAAGTTGAATGCTTTGACAAGAAAAGATCATTTTTCCCTTCCTTTCATTGACCAAATGCTGGAAAGGTTAGCGGGACATGAATATTATTGCTTTCTTGATGGTTATTCTGGTTATAACCAAATTCCCATAGCCCCTGAAGACCAAGAAAAGACCACTTTCACGTGTCCTTTTGGTACCTTTGCCTACCGTCGCATGCCCTTTGGGCTATGCAATGCACCTGCTACCTTTCAAAGGTGTATGTTGAGCATTTTCTCTGATATGGTAGAGCGATTTTTAGAGGTATTCATGGACGATTTTTCTGTCTTTGGGTCTAATTTTGATGAATGTCTGCACCACCTATCTTTTGTGTTAGTGCGGTGTAAAGAGAAGAATCTGGTACTTAACTGGGAGAAATGTCATTTTATGGTTCAAAAAGGAATTGTTCTTGGGCACATTATATCTAATAAAGGCATTGAAGTTGATAAAGCTAAAGTTGATTTGATTTCACATCTTCCACCACCACGAACTGTGAAAGAAATCAGATCATTTTTAGGCCATGCTGGATTTTACAGAAGATTCATTAAAGACTTTAGTAAAATTTCAAGACCTTTGTGTAATCTTCTTGCAAAAGATACACCATTCGTCTTTGATGATGCTTGTAATGATGCCTTTCAGAAACTCAAATCAGAGTTAACATCTGCACCTATTATTCGGCCACCTGATTGGAGCCTACCTTTTAAAATCATGTGCGATGCCTCTGATTATGCTATTGGTGCTGTGTTGGGGCAGCGGGTTAATAAACTTCCCCATGTGATTTACTATGCCAGTAAAACATTGAATGATGCTCAACTTAATTATTCTACAACTGAAAAAGAGTTGCTGGCAGTAGTCTTTGCTCTAGATAAGTTTCGGTCTTACTTATTGGGATCGAAGGTCTATATCTATTCGAATCATGCTGCATTGAAGTATCTTTTATCTAAAAAAGATGCTAAACCTCATCTTCTCCGATGGATATTGTTGCTACAGGAATTTGATATTGAAATTCGGGATAAGAAAGGTTCCGAAAATGTTGTAGCCGACCACTTATCTAGGTTGATAGTTGATTTTACTGATGAATCATTGCCCATAACTGAATCTTTTCCTGATGAGCAATTACTTGCAGTGTCCCAATTGCCTTGGTTTGCGGACATAGTTAATTATCTGGTAATTGAACAAATTCCATTTCATTGGTCTTCCCATGATAGGTCTAAATTTTTATCGAGGGTTAAGTATTTCTTTTGGGATGATCCATACTTGTTCAAGTATTGTCCCGATCAGATTATTAGGAGATGTATTCCTGAACATGATCAACAAAGCATCATTTCTTTTTGTCATGATCAAGCATGTGGGGGCCACTTTAGTTTGAAAAAGACTGCTGCAAAGATTTTGCAGTGTGGATTTTATTGGCCTACTATTTTCAAAGACTGTCATGCTTATTGTTCAGCATGTGAAAGATGTCAGAAGTTAGGAGCACTTTCACGTCGTAACATGATGTCTTTAACCCCGATCCTTATTATAGATCTTTTTGATGTATGGGGTATTGACTTCATGAGACCTTTTCCTAATTCTTTTGGCAATCTTTATATCCTTGTGGGGGTAGACTATGTCTCTAAATGTGTAGAAGCCGTAGCATGCAAGACCAATGACCACAAAGTGGTGGTCCAATTTTCGAAAGACAATATTTTTGCACGTTTTGGTTCTCCTCGTGCTATCATAAGTGATGGGGGTAAACATTTCTGTAATAGGGTTTTTGAACAGTTAATGAAGAAATATGGCATAACCCACAAAATTGCTACCCCATACCATCCTCAGACAAGCGGTCAAGTTGAGATTTCTAATAGGGAGATTAAGCATATTTTAGAAAAGACAGTCAATCCTAATCGCAAAGATTGGTCACTGAGACTCACTGATGCTTTGTGGGCTTACCGTACTGCATTTAAAACTCCCATTGGAATGTCTCCATACCATATTGTTTACGGGAAAGCTTGTCATCTTCCTGTTGAAATTGAGCATAAAGCTTATTGGGCAATTAAGCACCTGAATTTTGATTTAAATAGAGCAGGAATTCAAAGGAAACTGCAGTTGAATGAGTTAGATGAGCTTCGTAATGATGCTTATGAGTGTGCGAAATCATACAAGGATCGAATGAAAAAGGTTCATGATCAAAATATTCTGCGAAAATCTTTTACATCGGGGCAGAAAGTTCTTTTATACAACTCTCGTTTACATCTGTTTCCGGGTAAATTGAAGTCTCGATGGACAGGACCTTTTATAGTTCGTGTTGTTTATTCTCATGGAGCGGTCAAGAATGGTGATATATTAAAGTTAATGGTCATCGTCTTAAACCATTCTTGGAATTGCAGCAACCTCAGATCGATGAATTGAGTCTGGGAGACCCGAATTATAATGACTAAAGTTGCAGTAATTTGTTTTGTTTTGTGCATAGTAGGTTTAGTTTTCTTTGCTTGCTTTATTTTTCATTATTTATCACTCACATTTTTAGGTTCATGATTCTCACAGGATATCTAGATGGCCGCCATATTCTTACACCTATGGGTGGTGCCTGCACAGTTAGAAGAAGTAGTGAATGAACATCCACTGAGTCCAGACTTAGATATTCCAGTCGTCTATCCATGGGCACCATTACTACCACATCAGTTAGCGGTGAGAATGGATGACCCACCCATAGATGAGCTTGATCTTCAGGGGCCCATAGCTGCTGTCAATGTTGTTCCCATTCCATATTCGTTTTTGTTCCCCAGAGAGTCTCGGTGGGAGATATTGAAGAGAAGACTGGGAACATTAATTTGCAATTTGAAAGATGTCATTTGGTCTTATTTTTATTCTCTGTGGTCTCACGCTAAATCCTTGGTAGAATCTGCATCATCCATTAATTGGTGAATTAATAGCTGTGTCTGGCTGAAGAGGTTAAACTTAGCGCTACTGGGAGGCAACCCAAGTTTTTATAATTTTTATTTCTGTGCTTATTTCTTCTTATGTTATTTTTGTGCTTCACTTGTTCTTTTCATTTTGATAGATAATATAGCGTTTCAGTGGCGTGCAGGTACTATCTTTCCTTCCCTCTTCTATTTATTTTCCTCAGTACTTATTTCATATCTTTTTACATTGAGGACAATGTTTCATGCAGGGTTGGGGGTATTGAATTGTTACTGCTCGAACAGTCGACCGAGACCGAGAGAAGAGGAACAATACATTCTATTTTATTTTCTATTATTCCATAATTTCTGTAAGTCATTTTGATTTTAAATCTAATGAATTCGTTTAAGTTTGCAGTTAATTTCCTTAATATGAGTAGCTAATTTTCTGTCTAGGGCTGTGATGAAGCCGTGATTAGTCGTAGGAAAATTATTCATGTGATGCAATTGCTTTGCTTAAATTAATGCATTTTAACAATTGTTATTCTCAAATTAATTGCATTGAGTTATCTGTTTAACATGCTATTTGGATATTACTTGTTATTTATCAAATGATGGATACATGTAATGATTTGAATCTCATCTGTTGATATACAAGAGAATACAAAATTTTATTTAAAAATCTATATGCTTTAATGCTAAAATCTTTCGTAGGAGAATAGATTGAATTCCAATTCTCTACGAGATAATCGTGAGAACAATTGCTGATTTTAAAAGAAATATTCCTATGATTGTCATGTGCTGATTCTTATGCCCTAGTGTTTTAAATTCTTGATTAAAATTCTAATTTTTATTTGTTAATTAGTTTTTTTTTCATAGATTACTTAATTGCTTGTAGATTAATTTGTTAGTTAAAGCTGTTTAATTGCATTGAGTCTTCGATTAGTCGTAGTTTTAGTGAATCAAATCAATTTAATTCTTCAACAAGGGTAATAATCTGATCTTCGAATTAGAATTTCAAAAACACAAGTCCCTGTGGGTTCGACCTCGTAGACTATACTCCAAACACGATTCGTACACTTGCGAGTAAAATTAAGAAGATTAATTAAAACAACAACATCTGTCTTGCGAAGTCGTTCGAATACCACCAAATTAAGAAACGACGGTTCAGAGACTTTGGTTGATACGGATGGTTGGAAGCCTAAGGATATTCTTCTTGAACTCGATGTATTTTAGGCCATGATGCCACAAGGGACCCACAAATTGGAAATCGTGTCTATCACCCATTGGTGATGAACACACTGTTCTCCTACACTCCGCGTACCTAATAATTTCTATCTTATTTTGGCTGGCTTGAAAAGGACATCGCCTGTAGCGACCGTAAGTTTTTTTTATATTAATAAAGTCGGATTTCTTTGCTAAATGGGAGTAATTTTGAATTCTAGAAATTTCATTAAATAATTGAAATTTAAGATTTTTCCGTCAGACCGATCGATCGCCTTCATAAGGCAACGATGGGGAGACGATCGATCGTTTTTGTAAGGCATCGATCGGGAGACGATCGATCGTTTTTGTAAGGCATCGATTGCAAGACGATTGATCACGTATACGTACTGATCGATCGCCGGTGGTTTCGCGTTTCCCGAGGTAATTCCGTTGGGAAACGTCTTGGGCTGATTTTGGGGGATTTCTTTTGGACGTATCTTGCCTGATCTGCTCTGTTTAAGGGTTCTAAACGTGGTAATTGAGTTGGTGTCAAAACCCTAATTGTTACTCAATTGGGAATCAAGATAATGAGGGATTTAATTAGGCTAATTAAAGTATAATTGGGTTATGTGTTGGACGCCCATTTGGGCTGACTGGAGTGGCCTTCCTTGCATTTATTTGGCGCCAAGTGATGCCCTTAAAGGCTTGCATTTACTTAGTAAGTTACATAAGTAAATTGGTAAGTTTTTGAGAGAAGATAAAATCCTACAAGTGATGCCCTTTATTTCGATTCATGTGAGTCATGTATCTGATGTCTAACATTGAGTATCGTTCTTTGATTTGTGTAGATGAAGGTCTGTTTATGAAAAGTTGTCTATTTTCTTGTTACAAGTCACCCGATCTCACTTTTTTTCTATGCATCGACCTAATTGATCTATTAATTGGTATAATTCTTGTGTTTCTCATCCAAAAGCAGCAAGCTTTCAGAGGTAAATCTATTGGTTTGGTGCGTCCTTATCTATCACACGTCGTACCTTGTGGTTTTGTTCTATGTCTTGATAAAGTTGTCTAAGTTATGTAGTGTTTTCCCAAGTTGATATGGGACATAGGTAATAAGATTATCTAAAAGAGATGTACTAACAAGATGAAAGTGATAATACTTAGGGATCATGGTTCGTGGACCTTAAGACCCTGTCAATAGGTCTGACCTGAAGCCTAAGTGTCCGGGAAAAGTTGTCTAGTTTGCCAGTTAATGAATCCTTAAGGCTATGATATAAAACAGTTTTAAAAAAAAGGGTTACTAGGTGAGTTAATACATAATTAATGGTCTGATCAGAAGCTATTAAAGGCCTAATGTAAGAGGGTTTTAAGTCTAAAAGACCATAGTAGTGATTAGAATTAGTAACAACAAGTGAAAGTCGAGTTATTACTTGGTGTAGTGCTCTCGGCCAGGATGTATCTTGCACCGACAGACTGAAATAAAAAATTCATAACTAATTGTAGAAAATTCGGAAAATTATTCTGTAAATTGGGTAATGATCTACAGACCCATGGCTGTCTGCAATAAAAATTTCAGGAACTGTTAGGTTCTGTGTAGACTGGAGGAACTCCGGGAATGGAGCTGTTGTGTCCATAACAGTGTCCTTTCACGGTTTTAAATAAAACGCTATGCTAAAACTACATGTACATATATATACATATATTATTATTATATAACATAAGGAGGGTACTATGGTGTATGAATTCCAGAGGGTACTTATGGTAATAACATGTGTGGAGTTTTGTCTTTATTCTAAATATCGTGGTCATCTATGTCTTTGCTTGCGGTGCCTAACATCGCGCACCTTCGACCTCACGAAACCCTGATATTAGATTAGGGTTATTCGTTTCAATTCTACCATTAAAGTTTTTGGGACATCGATTCAGAAGTCTTATGAACCAGGGATGATCTTGATTGTAATAGTGTATGGTGACGACATCGATAGAGTCTATACCGAGGAGTTCGATTTCGAGTCAGCTCGTGCGTAGGCACAAACCGATAGTTGGTTAATCTCGTGAGAGTCAGTGATTGTTAGCTGCTGAGAACTCCATTATACTTCTTCGAGAGTCTAATTTCTGAAATTATTTATTCGCGAGAATACCCTGGCTTGTGGTTAGACAAACCCAGTTCCATGTAAACTGTTTCTCCACTAAGAGCTTTGTTGAACACTCTTAGGTTGGATCATAGTATGCTCACGAGCCATAGCTAGACCCAGAGTGGTCTCCGATGATTATGAACCTCTGTAGTTCAGCCGAGTACGGCAACGCATGCGCTTTAGATTGTTAGACATTACGGAAGGTCTGCAATCTCCGCCCATTGTGCCCGTAAGCACCGATGGGGCCAGCATCCCTAGACGCTTGGCCGGGTTCCTACGTAGAACCTCTAGGATGTTCTGCTATTGAAGTCCATAGAGAAAGTGGACTAATCAGAGAGTAGAAATTGACATCTTTGACACTTTGGCTGTCCAGATCAGATATTTGGGTTATCTCCTTACTCTTGGAAGTATGGAGTCATATTGATTATTGAGATTTATTTCCACCCTGATCAACGAGATATTTTGGGTGCTGTATCGTTTCCTGGTAAGTACCATCTGCGTCATGATATCCCGAGCTATCGGACCTGTGAATTATTGGTTCCTTTATTGCCTGTTTCTACTGTGAGTTTTTCTAGCATCCTACTGAGTATTTCTTCTGGAATACTCACGCATCTTTCGATGCAGGGCATAAGGCTGAAGAGGTGTGATCAGCATACTCGTGACATGGAGGTTGGTGCTCGTGGAAGTCGTGAAGACTAGTTAGCGTAGAACTTATTTTATTGTTGATAGTGGATATTTTTTATTTTGGTTATTTTGTGGCCTGCGTGTCACTTGTTTTTATTTATTTGCTATCGTGGGATTATTTGAATTGATTAAGTTGGTTAATTTTGTCTAATTTTATTTTTGAGGAAATGGAACAATTGTTTGCGTCATGTTGATCCGGCTATTCCCGCATATGTGTATGGGATTGTTGTGGATGATTCGAGTATTCGGTCCATCCCAGATTTGTGACCCTGTTACCCTCAATGGCTTATCGCTTCCGCGTATTTTGGGGTTGGAAATTTGGGGCGTGACAGCTTGGTATCGGAGCCTCAGGATGACCTAGATAATTGTTCCAAGATTTGAAATGACTATGGGATATAAAGTGTGAAACCCTAGAATGAGAGTTGAACCATAATTGTACCTAAGGACTAATTAGTACTTTGCTTTAGGTAATGGCGAGAACTCGTAGCGGACGAATTTACGAGAAGGAGCGACAGGAGGCAGCACGTCTGTGGCTAGATGAGTGGAAGCTTCAGGACGTTGGGCACGGGACTGCGGAAGACCCTTTTCTGATTGACTTCGAAAAAGAGCCTGACTTTGAAGATGAAGATCCGGAAGAAGATCCGGAAGAAGACCCAGAGGAAGATCCAGAGGAAGAGCATCCGTTCATTGGTTACGTGATACTTCAGGAGTTTCGGAAGGTCTTAGAGCACCCAGTTTATGTTCGTTCAAAGGATGAACCAGATCTTTTCTATGAGCTGTATCTTAGGTTTAAATCCCTAGGTAATAGGTGGCCTCACATGACCGATTGGGAGATAGACTGGTATGCGGGTCATCTAGTGTTTGCACCTATGCATGTGTCCTTAGCTATTTTAGACGAGTACCTCTGAGATGTGGTGTTCAGGGACTCGATTAGGAAGCTCTTTAAATGAGTAGGATTTTAAATAACCCTGCGTTTCTTCCAAGGAATTAGGAGTAATTTCAATCGAAATTGAATAAAGACCCCGTTTTGATTTAAGTTCTGGTGTGTGCCTTGTGTTGTTTGCGTTCATTGTTTGTGTTTGTGTGATTGTTTGATTGTCCCGCTAGGAGTCTTGGATTGGAGGATGAATTAAGATGAAACATGGTGCTAAGTTCCAATTCTCCTTCTTTCATTGACTGTAGATTTTCGGAGATGGCAACAACAGGAACTCGCGGCAGACGATTTGGTACTGGACCAAACTCTCAGCAGGAGGAGGCATCAAGCCAAAACCTGTCTGATATGGTACGCGAGTTGGCCAGGGAGTTAAGGAATGACCGTGGAGCTGGCAACACTTCGAATATGAAACCACCAACGCTGGAGCGGTTCAAGAGAGCAGGACCCACATTCTCGGGAGACGACAACCCTGAGAAGGCAGAGCACTAGATTGTGGAAGTGGAACGTCTTTTCAAGGGGATAAAAGTTCCGACAGATGAAAGGGTGGTCTTTGCAACCTATTTGTTTGTGGGAGAAGCTGTCTTCTGGTGGGATTCAGCAGAACGAAACAACTTCGGAGCCAGACAAGACATCACGTGGGAAGAGTTTAAGGAGGTATTCAACAGGAAATACTTTCCTCCACATGTGCAGCGTAGGAAGGAGAAAGAATTTCTGGAGCTGGTTCAGGGATCGATGTCCGTACTGCAGTATGAGACTAAATTTGAGCAACTGCAACGATTTGCAACTGATGCTTGCCCTAATGATCTTGTGAAGGCAAGAAGGTTCGTGGATGGTCTACGCGACGGTTTAAGGGCGAAGGTGCTAGTTTCACAACCAACAACTGTAGCAAAAGCGGTCGAACTCGCCTCTATTTTGGAAGATGATTACAAAAGGACCCAAGAGCGGAAAGGGAATGCCGGTAAGGGTCAGGATGGTATTGTCAAGCGATCCGGATTTAAGAGGTTCGGGAACGGTGGACGTTTTAATAATCGCCCAGTCAAACAGCAGAGACAGCAACAACCTCAGCAAAACCGCAGGAATGGACAGAATCGGGTGATAGTTCCTTACCGACAGCCTCAGCGTAACAATGGTCCAGAAGCAGGAGGCAAGTGCAGATTTTGCGGGCAGCAATCTCATGCGGGGAAACTGTGTCCACAGGATACTCGGAGGTGTTACAGCTGCAATGAAATTGGTCACATTGCAACCTGCTGCCCTAATCGTGACAAGAAATCAGGAGGGGAGTCAAGTAAAAAGGCTCAGGCGCGAGTCTTTGCTCTGACTTCGGCGGATGCCCAAGCTTCGGATGATGTCATTGAAGGTACTCTACTTGTCTTGGATAGATTAGCTAGAGTATTGATAGATCCGGGATCGTCTAGATCCTTTATTTCTGTGGTGTTTGCTGCTAGTCTAGAAAAGAAGCCTTCTAGACTTGGGTATGATCTCTCCATTTCTACTCCTATTGGGGACTCAGTGATAGCAACTGAGTATCTGGAGGACTCTCCTGTTGTGATTGATGATGTGGTGTTAACTGCTAACCTTGTTCTGCTGGAGATGTTTGACTTTGATGTGATTTTGGGCATGGATTGGTTAGCTAGATTTGGCGCTACAGTTGATTGTAGTAAGAAAAGAGTATATTTTAGAATTCTGGGAAAGAGAGAATTAATGTTCCGAGGAATTCGTTTAAAGAAAGAAAACTGTCTAATTTTTGCAATGAAAGTTCAGAAATTAGTAGCTAAAGGGTGTAAAGTCTTTTTAGCTACCGTAGTAACAGAATAGAAAACTACTCCTAGAATAGAAGAAATTGATGTAGTAAATGTATTTCCCGATGTGTTTCCGGAGGAGTTACCGGGTTTGCCACTAAAACGGGATGTTGACTTCACTATAGACCTACTACTGGGAACTGCACCGATATCGAAGGCACCATATCGGATGGCACCTGCGGAATTAAAGGAATTGAAAGAGCAGCTACAGGAGTTGCTAGATAAACGTCTGATTCGACCAAGTGTATCTCCCTGGGGAGCGCCAGTGTTGTTCGTGAAGAAGAAAGATGGATCCATGAGATTGTGTATAGACTACCGGATGCTGAATCAAGTGACAATAAAGAATAAGTATCCGTTGCCAAGGATTGATGACTTATTTGATCAACTACAGTCAGCAAGAGTTTTCTCAAGAATCGATTTGCGGTCAGGATACCATCAGTTGAGGATCAAGGAGGAAGACAATTCCAAAATAGCTTTCAGAACCCGATACGGACACTATGAGTTTCTAGTGATGCCGTTTGGTCTGACAAATGCCCTTGCAGCATTCATGGATATGATGAACCGAATCTTTAAGGCACTGCTGGATCAATTTGTGATTGTGTTCGTCGATGATATTTTGGTCTACTCTGCAAGCCGGGAAGAGCATAGAAGACACTTAGCTCAAGTGTTACAAATTTTGCGAGAGAACCAGTTATATGCTAAGTTTAGCAAGTGCGAGTTCTGGTTGGACAAAGTAAACTTCTTGGGCCATGTGATATCAAAAGATGGAGTTTCGGTGGACCCGACGAAGGTGGAAGCCGTTCTGCATTGGGAACAACCAAAGAGCGTAACTGAGATAAGGAGTTTCTTGGGGTTAGCAGGGTATTATCGAAGATTCATCAAAGGATTTTCTAGCTTAGCACTGCCAATGACTAAGTTAACCAGGAAGGGAGTGAAGTATAATTGGAACGAGGATTGTGAGAAAAGTTTTCAAGAGCTGAAAAGAAGACTGACTTCTGCACCGATTCTGAAACTTCCATCAGGATCTGGTGGGTTTGTTATTTACAGCGATGCATCGAGATGCGGTTTGGGCTACGTGTTGATGCAGAATGGGCATGTGGTGGCATATGCGTCGAGACAACTAAAAATTCATGAGCAGAATTATCCCACTCATGATTTGGAGCTGGCGGCCGTAGTCTTTGCTTTAAAGATTTGGAGGCATTATTTGTATGGAGAAGCTTTCGAAGTATTCACTGATCACAAGAGTCTGAAGTACATCTTTTCTCAGAAAGACTTGAATATGAGACAAAGACGATGGTTGGAGTATCTGAAGGACTATGACTTCTCTATCCACTACCATCCCGGTAAGGCGAATGTGGTTGCTGATGCATTAAGTAGAAAGACAGGAATAGTAGCATATATGATGGTGCAAGAATAGCGAATGATGGAAGATCTAGGAACGTGTAACCTAGAAAGGCCAACTACTAAAAGAGCGTCGTTCCTAGGAAATATCTCGGTGAGATCGATGATGTATGAGAAGGTGCTTGACGCACAAAAGAATAGTCCTCAGTTGCAAAAGCTGTTGGAGAAACCAGGTTTCAAGAAAGGAATTGATGGAAGCATCTTATTTCAAGGAAGATTGGTCGTGCCAAAGAACACGGAGTTGAGACAAGAACTTCTCCAAGAGGCGCATCATTCACGGTATGCGATTCATCCCGGGAGCACAAAGTTGTATCAGGACTTGAAGAGGAACTTTTGGTGGAACGGAATGAAGCGAGACATTGGAAGGTTCATCTCCAAATGTTTAACATGTCAGCAAGTAAAAGCAGAACATCAGAGACCGGCAGGATTGTTACAACCGCTGGAGATTCCACAGTGGAAATGGGATCATATTACCATGGATTTCGTGGTAGCCTTACCGAAGACTCAGAAACAAAAGGATGCAATTTGGGTGATCGTGGACCGACTCACAAAGACAGCGCATTTCCTACCGATTCGATGGAAATAGAACCCATAAAGTTTGGCAGAGTTATATATCAGAGAAATAGTAAGACTGCACGGTACACCGATATCAATTGTATCCGATCGAGATCCAAGGTTCACATCCAGAACATGGAAAGGTATCCAGGAGGCATTGGGCACTAAGCTTAGTTTCAGTACAGCTTTTCACCCACAGAGCGATGGACAGTCAGAAAGAACGATTCAGACTTTGGAAGATATGCTCAGAGCGTGTGCCATTGATTGGAAAGGAAATTGGGACGATCATTTACCACTGATCGAATTTGCCTATAATAACAGTTACCACTCTAGTATTGGAATGGCACCATTTGAAGCACTATATGGAAGGCCGTGTAGATCACCTACATGTTGGACTGAAGTTGGAGAGAGTCCGGTAATGAAGTCAGAATTGATACAGTATTGTGCAGAGAAGGTGAAACAGATTCGACAAAGAATACAGACAGCGCAGAGCAGGTAGAAGAGCTATGCGGATAATCGACGACGAGAGCTGGAGTTTCAGGAAGGAGACAAGGTATACTTAAAAGTTTCTCCGTCAAAGGGAGTTATGAGGTTTGGTAGGAAAGGGAAGCTGAGCCCAAGGTTCGTTGGACCCTTTGAGATCTTGGAAAGGGTTGGGCCGGTTGCCTACAGATTGGCCTTACCCCCACAGCTGGCAGAGGTACACAATACATTTCATGTATCGATGTTGAGGAAGTATGTGCCGGATGAGTCTCATGTATTGGATTATACCACGATGGAACTTGAGGCATACTTATCATTTCCGATGAGACCAATCAAGATACTGGATAAGAAGGATCAGGTGCTACGAAAAAAGATAATACCGTTGGTGAAAATTTTGTGGCAAAACCAGTACTCCGAGGAAATGACTTGGGAAACCGTAGATGAAATGAAGAAGTCCTACCCTCAACTCTTTGAAGAATAATTGTAGCATTTCGGGGACGAAATGTTCTTTAAGGAGGGGAGGATGTAGCGACCGTAATTTTTTTTTATATTAATAAAGTGGGATTTCTTTGCTAAATGGGAGTAATTTTGAATTCTAGAAATTTCATTAAATAATTGAAATTTAAGATTTTTCCGTCAGACCGATCGATTGCCTTCATAAGGCATCGATCGGGAGACGATCGATCGTTTTTGTAAGGCATCGATCGCAAGACGATCGATCACGTATACGTACTGATCGATCGCCGGTGGTTTCGCGTTTCCCGAGGTAATTCCGTTGGGAAACGTCTTGGGCTGATTTTGGGGGATTTCTTTGGGACGTATCTTGCCTGATCTGCTCTGTTTAAGGGTTCTAAACGTGGTAATTGAGTTGGTGTCAAAACCCTAATTGTTACTCAATTGGGAATCAAGATAATGAGGGATTTAATTAGGCTAATTAAAGTATAATTGGGTTATGTATTGGACGCCCATTTGGGCTGACTGGAGTGGCCTTCCTTGCATTTATTTGGCGCCAAGTGATGCCCTTAAAGGCTTGCATTTACTTAGTAAGTTACATAAGTAAATTGGTAAGTTTTTGAGAGAAGATAAAATCCTACCTTAATGCAATTTAAACAGAAAATCTTGGGGTTAGAGGAGATCGTGCTGGTGGTTTTGGGAAAGGCTGGGATGATCCTTGACCCTTGGATGAGGTGGTGATGGACGGTGGAGATCCTGAAGCTTGGAGTATTTAAACTCAACATGAGAGGGCCGGCCATCCCTTTTGGGAACCGGCAGCCCTCTCTTCCATTTCGGGGTGATTCCTCTCCATTTCCACGTCCTTCCCCTTCCCTCTCAACCACCAGTAGGCCTCTTCTCGTGGTGTGTGCAAGAGGTGTGCGTCGGTTCATGTGGAGATCGCAAGAAAGCAAGTTTGAATCCGAACCGGTTGACGTGCAATTAGTACCGGTTCAAAGGTAAGATGTTCTTTTTCTCACAGTATGATTTCATTAAAGTTTCAATCTTTATGTAACATCCGGAAAATTAGTAAGTATCTTAAAACTGAAATTGGACCCTCTTAACGATTGATTTGACCGTGTGGTGCTTTGTTTAAATTAAAGTTGGTGAGAAGAGCTTTCCAACGACACCAATTTTGTGTGATTTGGAGTTCGGAGTAAAAAGATATGGGAAATTGAATAAACTCGATCGATCGCGCTGAAAACGATCGATCGGCTTACGGAACACGATCGATCGGCTTCGATCGGCTACGATCGGCGCCATCGCGCAGTTTGTAAATAGCGCAGGACGATCGATCGCCGTATTGCCCGATCGATCGCCAGTTGCGGTTTGGCGAATTCTAACTAATTTTGAGGCGGATTTGTTTGGGAAAGATGCCATATCCTAACTAGACTTATCTTGCACGTTCCTTGGGTGATTTAGGGACTCTCCCATTGGTGGAAAGTGCCCAAGATATGGTAGAATTGATTGGGCAAAGATCTTCTAAAAACTCTATATAAACCCATAGAGTCTAGGCTTGTGCTTTTGAAAACTAAACCCTAGAACGTCCAGAGGCTTTCCCCTCTCCTTCCCACGTTCATCCCTCTCTTAGAAGACCTATTCTAGTGGGAATTGCTCAAGAGCTTGGATCGGGAGCTTTGAAGGAAGCGGAGGAGACGAACATCGCGTAGAAAGGCGACGTCTTTTGGTGATAAAGAGTAGGATGGTTTTTCCCTCTCTTCTTATTCTTTTCTCACATTATATGATGAGTATTCTTACTGATTTCCTTGGAGTATTGCTTTGAATCTTGCGGGATTAATGATTTATGTCTTGTTTTCCATGTGTATTGCGATACATGCATATATGCCTTCATGCTTCATGTCTAGATGGTAAATCAATCAAAGTTGGATGCTTTATTAATTTTACAGAAGATAAAAGTTCTGATATTGCTTTGATTATGATGTCTAATGATTGAGTCTTATGCCTTAATGATCGTTTTGCTTAAATCAACTTAATTGAAAGATATTTGGTCTAAGGTTGTGTTATATGGGGAGAAACATGATAAAAAGGGAATCTTATGGTAATTCTAGTTAATTCCAGGATCTGTAATTGATCTAGGAGGGGAGTACTATCATCTATCATGAGTATATTATCAGCTATAAGTGGTTCGGAATAAGAATATTAAAGTTTAATCATGTGTTTCACTTTCGGCCAGAACTGTTTCTGCACGGACAGTCGACAGTAAATAATTCATAACTAATTCATATGATATCAGAAAAATATAAAACCGGTGGGGTTAGAAACTAGACCCACAAGGGTATTCTCAGTAAAAATTTCAGAAGATAACCTTAACTGTACAGTGTCTGGGAGCCGCCGGAATGGGACTGTTGTGCATAAGACAGTGAGCAGAATCTAAGTGAAAATACTATGTACTTAAGTAAAACCACTTAATAAGATGTGAAGATGATATGACGTGCTAGTAACTAATACTAGACTATATCCTTATGATTATCACAGTAAGGTTGGGTTATGGTTAATATGATAAATGGGGTAATACCTATGTTAAGAAAACCGTAAGCGTGTATTTGAAGATAAAGCGTTTGTGTCGGTTTGAGGTTCCATTTGGAATCCAAATCATCTAGGACTCATTAATACCTTGTCTCTGATTTATATATTTCAATAAGACCTATATGATTTCCATCTAGGGCTGAGCATGAACGTATGTATGGATTGTGTTATTCTCTTTGTGTGACATTTCCACTTATACTCTGTATGTGAGTCTGTTCCGGTGATTGACACCATATGTGGTTAGAGTGTTGCGGCCTCTATTTCTTTGAATTATTATTCATCATGATTATTTGATTGATTCCTCCACTAGAGGTCTTGCGGGATTTCTCCGGAAGTGGATTCATAGTATGCTCACATTATGCCATTGCTTGATCTTGCGGGGTCACTAATATTCGTGGTACTGCGGTTCCACACTGCCCAAAAAGAGGCAACATACGTACGTTAGATTGTTGACATTACGGAAGGTCATCAGTCTCCGCCCATCGTGCCCGTAAGCACTGGTGGGGCCAGCATCCTAGACGCATGGCAGGGTTCCAAAAAGAGGACCCCTAGGGTGGTTCTGGTATAGTCACTTGCGGGTGATCGGTTCAGCGAGCAGAAATTGTACTCCTTTCACTTTTAATGTCTGGAGCTTTTTAATATGATTATCATTCCCTCCTTACTCATATGTGTAGTAGGAGCCTTATTGTTGTTTTCCTTACTTGCGGGTTGGAATTATTATCGACTAACCTTTCAGGTGTATAAATCCTTGGTTTAGTCCCGATGTTGCGGCATCTTCATAAACCTTTGTTATTCTTATCCTATTCATACTGTTTGTTCTAATTCAGTGGGTTTTTACATCCTACTGAGTGTTTCTATGAAATACTCATGCATCCTCTGATGCAGGCGCAAATGGAATTTGAGATCAGGAAGTTGCAGTAGTGAAGCGGTCGCAGGAGCCGTGAAGACTTAGAGTTTATATTATTTGCTTTGCCTATTTGATGCTTATGACATTTAATGGCAATTGTGTGCCATAGCATTATAGGTTTATTTGATTTGACTTTCTTAATTGGATTATCTTTATTATCAGTATTATTAAGTAAATTTCCATTCCATAGTATTCATTAATGTTTGTATGTGTATTGCACTGATTATGGGCATGTCCGATTACACATCCTTTTGAGATGATTGTAATTGGTGGTTAATTCGACAGTTCGGTCTCGCGCCCGAGATTCTCTACCTCCAAATGTATATCATTGATTGGCTTCCGCACTCCGTTCGAGGTATGGAATTTCGGGGCGTGACACTTTATATGGAGTACCACGTTCTGATGTTGTGCGTAACATGTATGATCTTGTTGTCCTAGATTATTTGCTCTATTTGCTAGGATATATTCAATTGTTGAAATACCGATTGATTTCCTGATGCGTATTTTCCATGCACAATTCGATCAAGGCGTCCCTGATAGTGTGAGTTTATTTCGATTCATGTGAGTCATGTATCTGATGTCTAACATTGAGTATCGTTCTTTGATTTGTGTAGATGAAGGTCTGTTTATGAAAAGTTGTCTCTTTTCTTGTTACAAGTCACCCGATCTCACTTTTTTCTATGTATCGACCTAATTGATCTATTAATTGGTATAATTCTTGTGTTTCTCATCCAAAAGCAGCAAGCTTTCAGAGGTAAATCTATTGGTTTGGTGCGTCCTTATGTGTCACACGTCGTACCTTGTGGTTTTGTTCTATGTCTTGATAAAGTTGTCTAAGTTATGTAGTGTTTACCCAAGTTGATATGGGACATAGGTAATAAGATTATCTAAAAGAGATGTACTAACAAGATGAAAGTGATAATACTTAGGGATCATGGTTCGTGGACCTTAAGACCCTGTCAATAGGTCTGACCTGAAGCCTAAGTGTCCGGGAAAAGTTGTCTAGTTTGCCGGTTAATGAATCCTTAAGGCTATGATATTAAACAGTTTTAAAAAAAAGGGTTACTAGGTGAGTTAATTCTGACCAGAAGCTATTAAAGGCCTAATGTAAGAGGGTTTTAAGTCTAAAAGACCATAGTAGTGATTAGAATTAGTAACAACAAGTGAAGGTCGAGTTATTACTTGGTGTAGTGCTCTCGGCCAGGATATATCCTGCACCGACAGACTGAAATCAAAAATTCATAACTAATTGTAGAAAATTCGAAAAAATACCGTAAATTGGATAATGATCTACAGACCCATGGCTGTCTGCAATAAAAATTTCAGGAACTGTTAGGTTCTGTGTAGACTGGAGGAACTCCGGGAATGGAGCTGTTGTGTCCATAACAGTGTCCTTTCACGGTTTTAAATAAAATGCTATACTAAAAGTACATGTACATATATATATATACATATATTATTATTATATAACATAAGGAGGGTACTATGGTGTAAGAATTCAGAGGGTACTTATGGTAATAGCATGTGTGGAGTTTTGTCTTTATTCTAAATGTCATGGTCATCTATGTCTTTGCTTGCGGTGCCTAACATCGCGCACCTTCGACCTCACGAAACCCTGATACTAGATTAGGGTTATTCATTTCAATTCTACCATTAAAGTTTTTGGGACATCGATTCAGAAGTCTTATGAACCAGGGATGATCTTGATTGTAATAGTGTATGGTGACGACGTCGACAGAGTCTATACTGAGGAGTTCGATTTCGAGTTTGCTCGTGCGTAGGCACAAACCGATAGTTGGTTAATCTCGTGAGAGTCAGTCATTGTTAACTGCTGAGAACTCCATTATACTTCTTCGAGAGTCTAATTTCTGAAATTGTTTATTCACGAGAATACCCTTGTTTGTGGTTAGACAAACCCAGTTCCATGTAAACTGTTTCTCCACTAAGAGCTTTGTTGAACACTCTTAGGTTGGATCATAGTATGCTCACGAGCCATAGCTAGACCCAGAGTGGTCTCCGATGATTATGAACCTCTGTAGTTCAGCCGAGTACGGCAACGCATGCGCTTTAGATTGTTAGACATTACGGAAGGTCTGCAATCTCCGCCCATTGTGCCCGTAAGCACTGATGGGGCCAGCATCCCTAGACGCTTGGCCGGGTTCCTACGTAGAACCTCTAGGATGTTCTCGTATTGAAGTCCATAGAGAAAGTGGACTGATCAGAGAGCAGAAATTGACATCTTCGACACTTTGGCTGTCCAGATCAGATATTTGGGTTATCTCCTTACTCTTGGAAGTCTGGAGTCATATTGATTATTGAGATTTATTTCCACCCTGATCAACGAGATATTTTGGGTGCTGTATCGTTTCCTGGTAAGTACCATCTGCGTCATGATATCCCGAGCTATTGAACCTGTGAATTATTGGTTCCTTTATTGCCTGTTTCTACTGTGAGTTTTTCTAGCATCCAACTGAGTATTTCTTCTAGAATACTCACGCATCTTCCGATGCAGGGCGTAAGGCTGAAGAGGTGTGATCAGCATACTCGTGACGTGGAGGTTGGTGCTCGTGGAAGTCGTAAAGACTAGTTAGCGTAGAACTTATTTTATTGTTGACAGTGGATATTTTTTATTTTGGTTATTTTGTGGCCTGCGTGTCACTTGTTTTTATTTATTTGCTATCGTGGGATTATTTGAATTGATTAAGTTGGTTAGTTTTGTCTAGTTTTATTTTTGAGGAAATGGAACAATTGTTTACGTCATGTTGATCCGGCTATTCCCGCATATGTGTATGGGATTGTTGTGGATGATTCGAGTATTCGGTCCATCCCAGATTTGTGACCCTGCTACCCTCAATGGCTTATCGCTTCCGCATATTTTGGTGTTGGAAATTTGGGGCGTGACATCGCCCGACTCAAATTCGTCGCCGACAAGTGGATCTTGTCATTGTCGTTCTTCATCATCTCTTGGCTTGCAAGTTTCTTGCTATCAATGGGTGCATTTGGAAGTTGAAAAACCCATCTTTCAAGCCTGAAAAGGTGAAAATTTTCACCTAACAGGGTGAAAAGTGGTCGGTGACGGTGATAGGTAAAAATTTTCACCTATCACCAAAATTTTCACTTATCACCTGTTGTTGTGTTTGGTTGGTGAAAGGCTAAAAAGTGGGTACTGACGGTGAAAGGTGAAAATTTTCACCTATCACCCCTGAAAGGCTGATTCTCCATCGAGTGAGAATCAGCCTGAAGAAAATCACGAGCTGCCCCTGCTCCCTCTCTTTTAGGGTTTTTTTTCCCTTCCTTCCCCTTCTCATTGCTCCTCTCACCCGAGCCGCCATCACTCCCCCTCTCGGAGTGCTCCACCATCCTCCTCCAACTCACATCCACCGCCTCAGGTTCTCCACATAGATCTCACTCGACTTCCCCCAATAAACCCTCGTCCACCCCCTAGCACATTTTGCCGCCACCTGAATCTCCCCCCCCCCCCCCCCCCCCCGCCCCCCGTGTGTCGACCACCGCGTCGCCATATCCGCCGCCAGCTTCCCCGCCCTACCGTCATCCACGACCTTCCCTTCCCGCTGATGTGTGGTAAGAAAAAGGTCCAGAGTTTTGAATTTTGAATGTCATATAATTTTAAATTTTTTGGGATGTAATTGTATGTGTTTGTATCCTTGAAAACCGTATGGTTTTCAGTTTCTGTTGTTTCCTATACATGTTAGCATGAGTCCGTAGTTGTGCGATCTCATGGCATATTACTCAATATCTGCCAATATGAATGCCCTTTCTTGATATACTAGCAAAAACTAAAAAAAATGCAATGATGATGCATCTTCGTTTGACGATTTTCTGTCAATATGTTTTTTTTTGGCAATTTGAATGTGCCGTTGAATATGTCCACTTCTGGTTTCCCTCATTACGTCCTACTTGTTGATTACATGATTGCCCAGTATAATGTGTAATCGATTACATGATAGCCGTGCATACCGTATAATCGATTACACGATCGCGTAGGCTATCTCATATTCACAATAACCATGGAAATAGAGTAATCAATTACACGATCACGCAGGCTATCATCGAAACACGATAACCATGGAAATCGAGTAATATATTACATGATCAAGTATGTAATTGTGTAATCACGATAACCCTGGATATCGTGTAGTTGATTATTCGATATCTCTCGATATCGTATGTTCGATTACACAATATGCCATGCTATAGTGGATGTAATATATTACACGATAGCCTGGGATATCGTGTAATCGATTACACAATATCCCAGGCTATCACGTAATATATTACATACACGATTGCCTAGCCTATCTTGTAATTGAACACACGATATCGAGGGATATCGAGTAATCGATTACACTATATCCAGGGTTATAGTTATTACACCATTACATACTTGATCGTATAATCAATTACTTGATTTCCATTGTTATCATGTTTCACGAGAGCCTGCACGATCGTGTAATCAATTATATGGTACGCACTTCTATCGTGTAATCGATTATACGTTAGACTGGACTATCATGTAATCAATTAAACGTTAGGCACCTCTATCATGTAATCGCAGACTATCATGTAATTTTAAATGTCATGCTATCGCGTAAGTCGACATCTCTCACTCTTATATGCTTCTTGTTGTGTGGAATAGATGGCAAGCCCAGGCAAGAAAGGAAAGTACGTCAAACAGGTTGAGTGGAAGAAGGAAGAGCACTATGCATTTATCAAAACATATGCAGAAGCACTTATGGCTGGATTTCAAAGGGGTAAGGGTCTTGAACCCACAGGATACGAATTTGTATGTCAGGAGTTGAAGAAGAAGGGTATAATTGTGAATGGAGAAAAAAATACAGAGTCACTATGACAAGACTAGGTACCTCTATAATGCATGGAGGTGGATGTCAGAGTACACTGGTTGTGGGTATAACGAAGCAACACAAACATACACCTCTGGAAATCCTGATTTTTGGAAGATTTTTAGATAGGTGCGTATCGTTTGACATTCTTTTGGAACTGTTAGATTCAATTGCTTGTACTTCGAGCAAACGATTACCCATTGATTCAACTTACTATCATCTCTTTCGGCCGCAGAAAACAACCATGCTACTGGGCATAATGCTTATGATGGATGTCCAAAAAAAGGATGGCCCCCCCTGCAGAGCTGGCGACAGATAGTTCACACGGTACAGAAGATGATCAAACAAGGATGCATCCCAATGATTTTGATCGGTACTTGGGAGAGGATATTGGAGATAATTCATACCATCAATCATTCTCCATTCTCCTTGCTAAGGATGTTCATGCAAGCCTCTTCACCCCTGGCTCCTCAGGATGTCCTACTTGCAACATATCCCAGGTGCACGAATATGAAAACTTTATAATGTTATACCATCATCCACGTTTATGACATGTTAATGTTATATATATCAGCATACGTTTATTCGAGAAGTATTTGTACATTTATTACATTTTTTGACATTTATTATTCGTGTTCTTGTGTGTAGGTACCTCCAAATGCTGACTCTCCTGCTTCCCAAACTCCCATACAGATGCCTCCACATGCCCACATTGATCCCCCCAGGCCTACCCCTGCTACCCCAGTTGACAAGTGTAATAGTTCAAAGCGGAAGACTTACTCCTCATCAGAAATATCAACTGGCTTTCAGACACTGTATGTCGCTATGCTTGCAAGAAATGCGCTTGCTGAGAAGCATGTAACAATCTTATTTGAGGAGAAGCAATCAGAGAATGATGAACTCGCTAGATCTTTGCGTCTACTACGCTGCCTCCCTGGATATAATGTCGGTAACCCAATGTATAGTTATGCGATATCATTATTCCCGAATCAGCATAATAGACGAATGTGGCTGCACCTCAAAGATGATCCCAAACTTGCTGAGGAGTGGTTGATGAGACTGTGGGATGGGAAGAAACTCCCCCCCCCCCAGGCCCGTAGGGAACTATTTCTTTCATGATGCGACTGTTTCTTTAATCGTTGAGCTATTATATGCATGTATGTCCTGTGTGTGGTTAACTATTATTTCATTATCCTTGATGGCACATTACTACTATTCGTCATGTGACTACACAATTTGTGAACTATTATTAAGAATGTGACTCTCGTGTGTGGTGAGCTATTATTTTCTTATCCACTACGGCACATTATTACTATTCTCCGTGTGACATTTGATTTGTGACTATTATTAAGCACGTGACTCCTGTGTGTGGTGAGTTATGATTTTCTTATCCACTACAGCACATTACTACTATTCTCCATGTGACATGTGATTTGTCACTATTATTAAGCATGTGACTCCGTTTCTGGATAGTCCAAGCGCATGTGACTTGGGAGAGCTTATATATATGAGCCTAGTCATGAGGCTTCATCCAGTCATGATAAGGAGCAATGATCATGTATTGCTCTTTACAACTATCTTAAGGGGTTTATATTAGTTTTCCAATTCATCTCACGACCACCTTATACATTGCTATCATGTAATCGATATCCGCTCCCATCGTCTAATCGATTACACTGCTGCATTCAATTTGCCCATATTTTCCACATTAGCAGATTTTGCTCCTTCCATTGACGGGAAATAATGGACTCCTGGGTAAGCAAATCAGTTTCCCTACCTGATCAATAAATATTAGTCAATCAGAAGTATCATTTGGTAATCGTTATTTTCCTTTTGTAGAGGTGGATGTACTTTGGCGATGATGATGAGGATGCTGCAATAATCCAGCAGTGTGCTATAGCTATGGAACATTATTCTAACCCTCCCCCTCATAATGTTGTTCACCCACATTGCCACAGGGGAGAGGAGTTAGTAGGTGACATGTTATATAATGTTACGAATGATAGAATGTGCAGGGACGTCTGTCGAATGAACAAAAAGACGTTTGTTGAATTATGTACACAGGCTAGAGCATCCGGTCTGCAAGATAGTCGAGGAGCATTTGTTGAGCAACAACTCATAATTTTTTGTCAGCTGTTGAGGCACAGTACTTCGATCCGTAAGTTGGGGCATGAATTTTTCCACTCAGAAGAGACCATACATAGGTATGTGTATAATGTTTAAGCCACATTAGAGCAATGGTTCCATGCTATCATATGCCCCATGGTTCCACTCAACCACGTTCCATCATACATTCGGAATAATATAAAATATTATCCATTGTTCAAGGATTGTGTATGGGTGATAGATGTCATGGCGAAGGTGAAATCTGAATTGTCAAACACATATAAGGGTAAACAAAAGGTGACTACATAAAATATCATGTGTGTGCGATTTTATGTTGTAAATACACATGCATATGTATGTGCCTCCCACATGGGTAATTCTTGGATGCACCCATGGGTCCACTCATGACTGGTAGGGTTTGGCATGAGTGGGCCCACTGTGTTTGCCATTTCGGGCTGGGCATGTGGAGAGGAGAGGTAAGGAAAAAATACACTAAAAAAATGAACGCGAGTCTTCCTACCCCACTAAAATGCGTTTCCCCCGTTATTCATATACCCTGTTCTAATTTTATAAAATATATCAGTGCTTAACCATTTGTGATGTATTATTTTTTCGCTATTTTTTCTATCAATCTTACCTACTTCAACTTTTACCAACTTTCTCATTCCCTCCATCCTATATTAATAGCCACATTATTGGGGAATGTGTATATGGTTTCTATCTCATGTTTTCTCGCTACATTCTTGCCCCTATCAACTTTGGATAATTAAACAAATTACCACTGAATCTGCCAACCAAACACATAGATTCTAAGGAGAAATCAGAATCCCCACTTCTCTCTTTGATTTTGATTCTGCTTCTAACAGAATTGGTTGCCAAACAAACACCACCCCACTTTTTAGCCAACCACTCCCTCCACATGGTCGATGGCTATCCACCGTTTGTATCTTTTAGTGGGGAGAGCAGTGAGCTGGCTCGACCGTGGGGTGGTAAAACACTCATCCTAACCGACATTATCATCTTCCCCAACTGGATCTTTCGTTGCCTCCTCACATGACCGAACCCATGCAGGGAAGGACAATTTTCATTATTAACAAATAAACTAAACCTGGAAGGGAGTATGGAGACCTAAGGTTCTTTTGTGTCATTCCCTAATAGTGGGTACCCAAAGACCTAAAAGTGGGATTTTGTGCCCTTTTTCTGAAAATTAGTTACTCGCGCACTCACAATGAAGCGTATATGAACTGCAAAATTAGTTAATTTTATTGCTTTAGGGCTCTTATTATTCTTAGCACGACTATTTGGACTCCAAAAATCTCTCCGACCCTTATTACTTTCTACACCCCATGAATGAGAATTTCTCACCACATCCCCATATTTCCAAAAAATAGGCTGAATATCTAATTAGCTTATTACGGGGACTACTCCTCGTCTCGTTTTTGCAATCTGTCAAGGATTAGTTCCCAAAACCTGTTGCCCAAAAATTCCCTTCTTGGTTTCTTCTTGGCTTCACGGTGGGTTGAGATAAGGCCCTTTATCTCCAATTTTATTCATCCTATGTATGGAATCTTTTTCCACCTTGCTTCAAGATGAATGTGACAAAGGATTCATCAAAGCCCCAGAGTATGGTGATCACCCTTGTATCAATCACCATTTATTTGCTGATGGTGTGCTCATGTTCTCTCTGGATGCTTTCACTTTTATATAAAAGGGTTTATTGATGCTTTCACTTTTATATGTAGCCTTGAGCCAAATATTTTCAGGAGCTCTATCTTTTCTCATTGCACTTAATAAAGAAGCTATTGGTGACATCAAATTTCAAGTGGGAATCTTGCCTATTTGATATGAGAACGGTTCTCATGAGATCGTTCTCATATAAGGAGTATGAGGCTAATCTTTTGGTTTGTTAGATTCTGAACCGAGGGTGGGTATCAAATCAGTGGTTAAGTGAGAGTGTCAAATCAGTGAATAGGTGAGTTAATTATAATTATTTGTAGCCGTCAGATCAAGATCCAACGATTATAAATTAAATTGGCCTCATATAAGTTATATGAGAGCGATCTCATTTAAACTTTTCCCATTTGGTATTTGGGCCTGCCATATCATCAAAGAAGCTCAGTTTTTCATGTAGACAGCCCTTTTTAATCGTGTTAATAGCAAGATTTCAGGTTGGAAAGCTTGCCTTTAATCCTATGATTCCATTTGGGTAACAAAGCCTAGAAATTCTTCATTTGCATGGCAGTTGATTTTTGGATTGCAGGACTACATGATTAGAGGATGCAAAACTTCAGGTTGTAGAGAAATGGGAAGCAATTTTTTTACTTGGCTAGATCCTTGGGCTAGTCAGATACCGCTAATAAGCACGTTCAATTGGTGGTCTATCATTCAACTTGGAGGCTTTTATACTGATGCCTGAATCAATCTATGCAAAATGGAGATTGGATTTTCGAGGAACCTCTTCCTATTTGAAGCCAATAAATTTTGACTTTCCTGGAAATCTATAAGCCAGTCTCAGTTTCTCACTTCCCACGAGGCCAAATGTGGATGACAATACTATTCAGGTTCGTTCTCATATAAAAAAGCCTGGAATTTGTTAAGGAGCCACCCCAATAGATCTAATCAAACTCAGTAATTCCCTCGGCTAACTTGGCCTTCCGGGATGAGGATTGACATCTCACACCACATATCCCAGTGAATAATAAATAATCCGAAATAAAGCATGTATGATCACAATCTTCAAATTACAAAAACATGTAATAAACATAATCCAAATCAAGGTGAATCAAACCAACATGGTTACACCCATAAACATGTAGATACAAGTACTCTACCTCGAATTAATGTGAGAAGTCACCAAAATCTTTGATATCTAGCCCTCTTCTCCAATATACGTCCAAAACATCGTTTAAGATGTTGTTAGACCTGAAAGAAATCGTGGGTGTACACATGGTTAAAATTGTGGATCTATCCATACGTTCGACACCAGGTGTCAGCATGCGAGAGTAAATCAAACTCTAAATATTTCATAATATTATCCAAAAATTAATTACCTAAATATTGGGGCTATAGCAACATAGAACTAAAATCAGTTCATTTGGTCCAATATGCAAAAACTTGTATTCCGTCTCAATTTAATTATACGAATTATAAGACCACATAAACATTGAACTAAAATTAGCTCATTTTGGTCATTTAAAAAAAGGAAAAATTACATTTTGGTCCCCTTGGTCAATGACCAAAATGGGCATAACAGCCCCTCACTTTCTTGCCAAATGAAGGAGACGGAGTTGGGGCAGTCAAGGCGCACAAAACCCTAGGACTGCACCAACACCCTTCTTCTCCACCATCTTTCTTCCCCATTTAGCAGACGTCCGCCATTACAGCTCCATAACCGAGCTCCAAAGACCTTCATCCGGTGGTTCTTCCAACGCCACTGAAGTTCCAAACCCAAGAAAGCTCTTGTGGCGAGCCCAGATTTCCACTTCTCCTTGTATCTGAGATGGCGGAAGTAGTGGCAATGGTGGCAGCAACCTCCAGCAGCAATATTTTGGGCATCCAAAGCGAAGACGATGATGGTAAACAAACCGGCAGAACCCAAATGGTGATTGCAGATGAAGGCAGTGTGGACATACCGGCGCAACTCATAAGGTGAAAAAAATTAAAAGTAAGTAGGAAAGCTACTATTTTTCTTCTCATTTGATCGGTCTAGTCATTGCTGGAATATCTAAGTAGCGATGATAGGTCGAGTAGCTTAAGTTATGAACTGTTAAAGAGGTTGTGATAATATATAGATATGTTGTGATGACGAAGTTATGATTTGTAAAATAGGTTGTGATGACTTGTAGATGTGTTGTGATGCAATATTGTATTATCGCTTGTTGTGTTGAGTTCTAGACATGTTGCGATGACATGTGGCTTCAGTTGTGATGTCTATTAGCTTCAGTTGCGACAAATGTTGTGGTTCAGTTGTGTTGGCTTAGAATTTTATTGTGATTGTTGTAATTAATGTTGTGATGATTATTGGCATCAGTTGTGATACCTCTGCTACGTAAGTTGTGATCTATCTTGTATTATTCTGATTTATTTTACAACTCCAGGATGAAGCAGGCAAGCTTAAAATTTTGGTCTGCTACTGTGGGAGTATTGAATCCAGCCTCGGTGGAACTGTGAGTATAGTTGGAGGTAAAAGCACGATGTTATCACTAGAAGAGGATGAAACTTTGAGTTCATTTGTGGAAAAAATAGTTGATGCCTTCAACGTTCCTCCCAACAATTTGAGTGTTGCATTGATATCCGATAAGGGAATGGTTGAATTTAGAGAGTTATTTCGTGGAAGATTTTGTAAAGTGCTGGTGACCCATGATGGAAATCAACGACCATTCATGAGTTCTCAGGACTGTGTGTACGAGTGCAAGGTTAATCCTTTTCCCACCAGTGGTAGTAGTCAGCCAACACCACTGCGTTCGAGAGTCTGGGATAACAACTTGGTGGGGGTTGGGCAGCATTTTAAAGACCAATTTGAAGTGAGGAAGGCATCTCTATTGCCAAGAACTTCTCTTTCAAGTATTTGAAGAACATGAAGCATCAGTTTATTGCGACATGCAGAGTTGAAGGTTGCCAGTGGAAAGTGAATGTGAGCTTGGAGCAAGCTTCAAGTTTGTTTGTGTGAATGACTATGAAAAGCTTCATTATGTCCTGAAGGGATAAGGAAAAAATATCACCCTAATGCTTCACAAAACTTGGTGTCAGAGCTCATTTCCAACAAGATAAAGGATGCACCCTCATATTCCGCATCTGAATTGGTAAAAGATTTATGAAATGACTATGGGTTGAGCATCTCATATCAGAAGGCATGGCGTTCGAAGGATGTAGCCCTTAATTCTTTGTTTGGTGATTATAAGGATTCTTACAACGACATCCCTTGGTATTGCAACAAAGTAGTGGAGACAAACCCGAGGAGTGTAGTGAAGTATGAGGTCCATCGAAGAAACATGAAGTTTTTGCGTTGCTTCATTGCGTTGAATGCATGCATTAAAGGGTTCCAACATTGTCGGCCATTGCTTTTTCTTGATGGGGCTCATATTTATAGGAAGGCAAAGGGGACTCTTCTAGCAGCCACTGCAGTTGATGGAGGTAAACACATCTTCTCCTTAGCCTATGGAGTTGTTGATAATAAAACTAAGGATAATTGGTTGTGGTTCTTACAACATGTGCGGCATGTAGTTGGTTTTGCGAGGGTATTCACGTTGGTGTCCGATAGGGACAAAGGGCTGCTCGAAGTGATTGCAAAGGTGTTTGGAGATGGATTCCAAGGCTATTGCGTGCGGCACTTGGAGTGCAACTTACTGAAGACATGTTTGAAAGGGCACAAGGTTAAAGGAACAAAAAAGGCAACGAAAAAATAAATTACATACATGATTAACGATGTTGCAAAAGCGAGTGATATGCATGGCTATCAGGTTGCATTAACTCACTTCCACAAGCATTCTAAAGTAGCATATGATTGGGTCATGGCAAATCAACCTGAGAATTGGTGTAACGCCCTCTTCCAAGGTGAAAGATATAACCACCTTTTAAATAACACTGCCGAGACTTTCAATAAATGGGTCAAGCCGGAGCGCGACATGCCAATTCTTTCTTTGCTTGATGGCATTCGAATGAAGATAATGATCAAGATGAACGAAGCGAGAAGAGCGAGTAAGAACTGGGATTCCTACCTGATTTCAGAGGTCAATGACTGGCTCAATGAACTGACCAACCAATCTCGAGGGCTATTGGTTGTGGAGTGTAGTGAGAATGTGGTGGAGGTGGTTTCAGAGGATGGACATTTAAGGATGAATCTTACTGACCTCACTTGTACTTGCAGGATGTGGCTAATTGAAGGTACGCCGTGTGTCTATGCATGCGCTACCATATTTGCCAATAGAGGATCACCAGCCTATTCTTGTCGAGGGGATTATTGGACTACTTAGTGCTATAAGGACACATACAGTGAAATAGTTTTCCCGATCACCCATGATGACAAGCCGGTATGCGCAGAGCCACCTGTGGGATACCATCTCATCCTTCCACCAAAAACCAAGAGGCAAAGGGGGAGGCCGAAGATGAAGCCCTATCTGTCACAACCATTAAAAAGGAAACGTTAATGTAGTTGCAGTCATTGCAACAGCCTTGGGCCCAATCGGACTTCATGCATGCAAACAATCAATGTGGATTGAGAGTGACGATGAACTTTATTTCTATAATGAAGTTAATCCCTATGATGACATTCGGTAGAACTTGATTTTTTATGGCTTGTAATTATAATGTTTACATTACTTTGTAGTTTGTAGAATGATTCATATCGTAAATACCTATCGCAATGCAATCACAACCGCAATGCAACCTACTATCACAACATGCATAAGTCACCACAACTCAATCACAACGAATGAAGAAGCTACTAGAAGTTACTGTATGTGGCAGTAGCAAGCCTATCGCAATATAATCACAACCTCAACATAACTTGCTATCACAATATGCATAAGTCACCACAACTTAATCACAACGAATGAAGAAGCTACGAGAAGTTACTGTATCTAGCAGCAGCAAGCCTATCGCAATGCAATCACAACCTCAATACAACCTACTATCACAACATGCATAAGTCACCACAACTCAAAGATATCACAACAATGCAATCACAACCTCAAGGCAACCCGCTATCACAACATGCATAAATCACTACAACTTAACATCATAATGAATTAAGAAGGTGTTGGAAGTTAGTGTATGTGGCAAGCCTATCCCAATATAATTACAACGTCAAAGCAACCCGCTATCACAACATGCATAAGGGGCTGTTTGGATAGTGAAAGAGGGCTGAATTCACAGTCAATTCAGCCCTCTTTCACCTGAAATAGGATTGTTTGGTGAAATTTAAGTGAATTGGAAATTCACCTGAAAGAGCTCTTTCACGGTGAAAGAGCTCTTTCACGTGAAATTCCTCTTCGTACGGCTTAAAACTAGTAGACGAATTCAATTCATCCCCAGAAAATACAATACATCCCTCCTCAGCTTTTCTCCTTTTTCTTCTTCTCCTCTGGGGCAGACCCAACTCGAGCTCTTTGACACCGCCTTCCCTGCCTCTTGATCTACACATGAAATATGCATTTTATTACTCATAAAATTATGTTTATGCTAGGTTAGATTAGAATTACTACTACTTTAATCTAGTTTTTTGTTTTTGTAGGAAACAAGAGCAAAATGCAGAATTGTAGTGAAACGTGACTCTAATGATTTAATATTCATTACTTCGATTGCATATCTCTGATGGGACTGATTCAAGCTTTATTTAAAGTACACGAAGTCAGCTTTCCAACGCCATTGACCGTTCACAATTCAGAGTTTTGAGCAAGAAGTTATGATCATTGGAAATATAGTACGCGAAAGAGACATGAGTAAAGAGAAGAACCGTCGAGATGAGATTGGATGGATGAGATCAATACAATGGGTTTTCGTTTAATAAAGAAAAAAAAGAATAGAATTGAACTGGTTCCGTTCCGGTCCGATTCGGTTCAGTAAAAGAAAAAAAAAAGACCCGACCCGAGCCAAAGCTTGGGCCTTTCGTTCCCAAACAGAGTGCTCTATTTTGCTTCGTCGGACGGCGATGGGTCTTCACGGCGGCCGATGGTGGTTCTAGGTCGAGCTCGGCGGTGATCGGTCATGGCGACGACGATGGCGGTGGAGAATCTGATGGCGTGTTCGGGTAGGTGCTCAATCAGAAAAGTCAGTGCCAGAATCGGGAAAACAGAGGACTGTTTATGCCGGAATTGGAAAGCTTCGATTTGGACTCTTTCCTTGATTAGAAATCGACTTCAATTAGGACTTGGACTCTGAAGTGCTTATAACAACTGAAGAGAACGGGAGATTTGAGGAGAGCTTTACAGAGATATTTTTCTGCCAGAAAGCAGGGGCTTTCCGGTGTGGTATTTGGCCGAATTCCGGTGGCAAAGAAGCCGGAGGAAGGGAAGAACGAGGAAGGAGAAGAAAAGCGGTGGTTTTGGACTGAACGTGTACTGCTACAGTGAAATCCAAATTTTCTACAGTGCACTGCAATTTGGAGAAGATGATGAATAGTAATCAGTGAACAGTGTTTTGCTACAGTGCCCTCGTGAACAGTGTTTTTGGTGAATAGTACCAAATTACTCCAACAAATCAGGCGTGTTCTCCTCATCCGGTGGCTGGCAAAATTCGCGTCCAGGGCATAGATGAAGCCCTAGATTTGTGTTATTACTCTTGATTGTTTCATTTAATATAGTTGATATGATTATGCTTAATGTGATTTTATGAATTTTCTTTTGAGTGCTTGACCATAGACTTGATTGATTATGAATGGAATTAGATATTGTGATTGATTCTATGCCCGACCAAGGATAGGATTAATTACATTATAACAGAGTTGTGATTGATTTTATGCCCGATCAAGGATAGAATTGATTACACCATAGTGGATGGACTTTCGTGTCCGATCAAGAACGTTAGTGAATTCATTAGTAATTCGTGTGTCCGATTAAGAACACGAATTACCATATCATGTCAATTTGTGCGTAATAATAATTGAGAAGTAGTAATTGCATATCTAGTTCACTGCCTTGGTACTTCTCCATATTAGTTAAATTCATTTTAAGTAGTTAAAATTTATTTCTTTCATTTGAATTTGGTAAATCATTCATCCTCCCCTGAGGTTCGACAACCCCTTTCTATACTCACTGTAGTACAATTGCCTTGTGCACTTGCAAGGGTTTAATTTTAAACGATCACCTCTGGGCTTCTCCTCTGGGCTCACAGCGACATTCTGCATTCATGGTTGCCTCTCCACCTTCCCTGCCTCAGTCGGAGCTCCAGTGATCGCCGGCTTGCTGGGAAAGTCCCTCCGGCAACTCATCTTCTCACCTAAACTTCATTTCACTTGCGACCCATTTCACAGAAGAATCCCGTTCACCTTTCCTCTCAGAGCTCCAAGAACATCTTTCCGGTACCTTCAACTTGAAGCTGCTATTGCATTTGTATGTGGTTGAATTTAAAGATTGGAAAAGTTGGAATTTTTCCATTCTTGAAAGCATGAATTTTTTATGTTACTAGTGCTTCTTGGAAGGGGGAAGACAAAATAGGGGTTGTGAAGAATATACTTTAAATGGTATTTTAGCACACTCTTTGGTAAATATTCCATCCAGTTTTTTACAAAAAAAAATATTTGAAGTTGTGGTTGATGAAATATTGATTTTAGTAGTAAATGATTGGGTGCTAGTTTTATTGACTAACACCTCGTTTGGGAGCACTTTCTGTATTGAAGTGCTTTCGTCCTCAAAATGTGGTGCATTTAAATTTTCATCCCAACTTTTGAAATTTAGATGTCTCAAAATTCAACCTGTTTGGTAAAACTGAACTAATTTTTGAAAACCCTGAAATACCTGTTTGGCAGAATAGTTTTTTTTGTGGAAAAACACAAGTATTTCATAACTTTAAAAGAAGATACAGGTAGTTTGGAATTGTCAGGAATCAAATATTAATGCTCAGATAAGGCGATTCAATTAGAAAGGGGGGTGGGGTTTATGAGCTGTAGTGAAAATAAAAAATATTTCTTTTCATCATTAAATACAAAGCTTTTATCCTCCAGTGTTTTTGAGTAACTTACAAATAAGATGGAATTAAGTGTAATAGAATACTTAAAACAATTACCATAATCTGCCCATGAAATAAGACAACAATATCTTCCAATAGGTATGTCATGTTTATTTCGTATATGAAATGAGAGTAAGATGTTGCACTTGAATTGATGGTACAAGGTAGAGAAGTGTATCATCTTGAACCATTTCTCTCTCATAATCGATCTACAATGAAGTTGCTATCGTGGAATGTCAGACTATATGTGTTTGCTTTCATCCAATGGAAGGAAGACAACAGACTGCCAAGTGAGCTAGAATCCTACACTCCTTGTTCTAATGAAAAAAAAAACCTTGATTACAAAAACATTTACATCTAGAAAATATAAAAGGACTCCTAGGATGTTGGTCTAGTTCACTTATAAATATAGTGGTGCACATGTTATGTTATTAGTATTTGATAGGCTGAATTTTTAATCAAGGATTGCATTTTATTGTACTCTTGACAGCCTTGGTACACATCGAACTATGTTGTCTGTTTTGTTTTCTTTTAACATGGTCAACTTGTTTCATTTCAGCATTTCATGGCTTCTTATCATTTTATATACTTGCTTATGTATGCTTCACCGTAACTGATATCGCTATATTGTTGATATGTTTAGGTTGTTTATGATTTACTGTATATGCATATGATTTGGTGGCTGCTCAATCATTTTATTACTATATATGCGGCTACTGATTGTATGGTTGTCCTGAAACCAGTCTTTGTTGAAGCATAATAAAACACTTTAATAAACCTACTGAAGAGATCCTTGACCACATTCTTTGTGATTTCAAGTCAATGCATCAAGTTGGTCAGAACAAATAATACTTGCTTGATTACTATTAACCCTGAAATGGAAAAACAATCAGAGTATTCCATATTCAAATTCCCGATGAGATCTATGTTTTTGTGATAGATGCTTGAGAGGCGTTTAATCTGTGGGGTCATCTCTTTGAATCTAGGTAATTGTTATTCTATTTGAATGAAGTGTATTACATTTTAGGGTCTGGTTGAGTTTGATTTTATGCTCTTTTGTTGAGCTTTTCTAGGCATTGAATATGGTATTGTTCTTTATTGGAACCCTGTTAGTTTGTGCATATGTGGTTGTAGCACTTGAATAGTGCAGTTGGCATTATATACAAGGTTGTCACAAGCATAAACTTAGCTGGTCACCTTTTCTGTTTGAAGATCCTCACAAGCACTGGAAACCACATGAAAGTCAGTTTCTAATAAATTGAAGATCCTTGTCACTATGACAATTGTTTTGATCATATCTGTTCAAATAGCGCATGGTTGTGGTTTCTCTTTTATTATGTGTTTTATTGTGTTGACAACTTAGCTATCTACTTGTCATTACGACAAATCCTCAGTATGAATTTTCTTATTATGCAGGTGGTTGTTATTAAGAATGCCTTGATCACACCGTAAAATGTCAACTGCAAACACACAAGATGAGGTCCAAGGTATTGATGCTTGAAGGAAATATGTTAAGAAAGTAGAATGGAATCAACAAGAACATTATGTCTTTCTTTCACACATGTGCACTGCCATAAGAGATGACCATAAGAAGCAAACCAGCTTGACAAAAAAGGGTGGGAGAAAGTGGCTACATTGTTAAGAGAGGAAAATAATATCCATGTTGATGTTTGGCTTTAAAAATCATTACGAAAAGGGACGACTACTGTGGGCTGGATGGACTGAACTCAAAGGATACACGGGCCTTGGTTGGAATTACAATACAAACACCTATATTGCAAATTCACAAGAATGGGAGAGCTTTCATAAGGTGAGACATTTTATACAAGTTTAATGCATATATAAATACATTTGATGTGCTTGTTTACTAAACAAGCAGATGCTGATTTAAACTTCATATATGCTGACACTCATGCTTCGGGAAGATTCAGGGATGCTGGTGGAAATAGTAAGGTCCCCACTAACGATGAAGTGGAAGACAACTCTCAAGTGGAAACCACACAAGTGGATGAAAATTGGACAGATGCGGCTTGGAGTTCTGATCCTTACCACCTAGACTATGCTAATACCATACCCTACGAAAACTTGACAGAGGAAGCCCAACGTCAACGGGACCTCCAACAATAACATTTTCTAGCATCTAGTAGTAGGCCCCATTCGTAATCCACCCCTTGCCCTGCAGCCACACCTCAACCAGAAGTGCCTAGACCCACTAGTCAACCTCAGAATCAAGGCAACCCCCGACCTACTACCACAAGGGGTGTTCCCAACGCATCCACACTTGCAGCCTAGAGGAATAGCAAGAGGAAGGCCTCAGATGTTTAGGTCAACTTTGCAATGCAACAACTGTTAAAGGTGATGATGGATAGAAATGATACGGTGAGAGGGACTAGGGATGCTGAGATACAGGAGTTCAATAGATGCATTGACTTATTGAAGTCGCTTCCTGACTATGACGAGGAGGACCCGATGTATTAGGCTAGCAACACCTTCTTCCTCGACAAGGCTACAAGGATGTTGTGGCTAGCCATGGAGAAATGTCCTCCCTCTTATGCAGAGAAATGGTTGCGTAGTTATTGGTTAGAGAAACATGGACTTTAGTAATGTTTATTCTGGTGACAAGGTAATCTATCTAAATTCACTTTGACAACGTCGAATAGCATATTTTTGGACAGCCTAATTAATTAGTTCTGGATTTGGTTCTTGGATGGAACTTTCTCTTATTTGATCATATAGGGATGATTTGGAAGGCCTTGTCAAAGCAGTTAATGGAAGACCTTCCAATTCATACTATACTGCCAGTGATATTGTAGGACACACCCATGGTGATGCATAAAATGGCTTGTGTTGTTAAACAAATTGCATAGTAGACATTAAAGAAAGAACTATAGGGGCATGTCGTTTTTATACATTTTGACAAAGCTCATTGCAACCTGTAACTCTTTTTAATCTCGACAAGGGGCTGAATTATAACGTTATGTGTTTTTGCATCATTCCAGGTCAAGATTGAACGGAGAAGTTCACATTTTGTTTGAAAAATTCATTCGACTGAAGTGCACGAATACTTTTAAGTGGGTAATGCAGCTGGCTGACAAGTGGAGCGTGTCTAATGGTTAGGATCAATTCAGCCTTAGTCGAGCATGTTGGATCTATCCTAGTTGTGGGAGAGGCCTTAGGATTGAGGAAAGAGAGTTGCAATCAGTTTTATTTACAAAGGGTTGTGTTTTTGCTGAATTTGATACTGTGAGGGTTGTGGCAAACATTTGTTAAAAGATGTTCTTTCTTGTGCAAAAGTTTATTTTTAGATCATTCAAAAGGCTTTTCATAAGAATTTGTAGCTGTCACAA
Organism: Houttuynia cordata; assembly: GCA_039654745.1. Taxonomy (NCBI): domain Eukaryota; kingdom Viridiplantae; phylum Streptophyta; class Magnoliopsida; order Piperales; family Saururaceae; genus Houttuynia; species Houttuynia cordata. Next base: position 35,810,785 of record CM077502.1, read on the forward strand.
AGTATCAGCTTCGTTGGCTTGCTGGTATCCTCATTGGCAATTCAATCTGAAATGGCATTCCTGATGAAAGAGATATATTCAAAGATGCTGCTAGAGTTGAAACATATACATGACCCAGAGAAACTCAATTTGTAGTTAGAATCTAGAACTAGAAATTTGAATTTTTCTCATTTTCAGCAATATAAAGCATAAGACTTTTACAAATCAAAGTTGACGGCAGAATACACACGTTAATCATAAATCATTTATCATTTTCCTACAAGTTTTTCAGTATAGTCAGTACTATTGATTTGAACAAAAATTAACATCTCCTCAGCTTCTCATTCAGCAAGATTAACATCTCATCAGCTGTGTATCTTGTCCAATTCTCTTCGGTAATCCAGTTCACACTTCTCATGCATTCCAAATCATGGGGCTTCTCATAAAGATAGTTTAGCCCTCCTAGGTGCTCTGCCCACAGAGACAATTGGTACCCATAAACCTAAAATAGAAATATAAATCGCAACACATTAGTACTCTGCTTCTCATTCAGTAACTGCAAACATAACACACACACAACTTTTTGCAAAAATAAGTATATTGTATCATCACAGCCCACAGCAAACTATATCGTACAAATATTGAAACAATGCACTAACATTTCTGCATGCTTGTACAATGATTCAGGAACATTTACACTGCCACGTATTTCCTATAAATTTAAGAAAAAGACAGCCAGAAGATATCATCGCAGTGGTGCAGTGCATAACGAATAAGATCCATATAAGTAAAATAATTAAACAGACCTTGCTAAAATAACGCTGAAGCAACATTTCTTTGACCAAGCCACACATCCCATAGTAATATAATACATTAGATATTACATGCATACAAATGTAGGAAATCACAACAAATGAGATTCTTAAATGGATAAACGCCAACCAAATTCATCATCAGCAAACAAGAATGATATATTGAACCTTATTATACAACCATTATGTCCAAGAAGGGGCCTTGCACAGGGGAGAAACAAGAATTAGACCCATAACACGCTCCCTATATTTTAGCTGCAGAGAGTTCAAAACAAGATAATTCTACATAAATCCCACAGATGAATTTAACTAAAGCATTGCCCACAATTAAGCAGTCACAGCAAAAAGCGTTAAAACATAAGCACCGGCTGTGACCCCCAAGCACATAACTGCACCTAGGCTGTCATAGGATCTATTTGAGCAACAACGCGAACTTATATATCATCAAACTTGAGAAAAGAGTGCAAAGTTATAGTAAATTAAAAAGAAAAAAATTCAGAAGAGTTTTTAATGTGGAGAGTACCGAAAATAGTCTAGAACGTCTGCAAACTGGTTTGCCAAATCGTCCATAGAAGGCTCAGAAATTTCAGTAGAAACTGCCGCAGCTCCTAACTGAGATAATTCTTGAAAGAATGGCAAAGAGTATTGTGTTGATCTCACATTTAATTGCGAACGATTGGAGCTGCAAGCATGGTTATCGTGAACACTAAACACATAAGGAATCTCATACAAACAAAACTGAACTAAACCAATTACTAACATCATGCCCAGGTGGACTGATATGATAAATGCAGAAGTTATGAAGAAGTAAAGATGCAGCTTCTGGGCAAAAGAACAGTACTTGAAAACATGACATACCGGAAGATGAATCATCAGGGGCAAAAGAACGGTACCTCGGCCCTTGTCGGTGAGGGCGGTGTCGGGCTTGGGCTTGGGCGGCTTGCCAGAGGACGGGGAGCCACTCGTCAATTAGCTCACCGGTGGCGACCCTGTCGGGGGAGGCGATGAGTTGGGCGCCGAAGGCGTGGTTGTCCTTGACGAGGAAATTAACACAGTCAGCGGGGTGGGCGACCAGGAGGGAAATGGGGTTCAGGCGGAGGTGGAGGATGCCGATGGGGAGTGACAGGGAAAGGAGGTTAGGTGAGGGGGTAAAGTGGTCTGATCATAAAAATATTTTTCACTATCACATTCACTCATTCAGTATCCAAACATACTGCCCGTTTTATTCATCTAAAAAGTTTCATTGTCCAAATATATGAAAGTCAATGAATTTTTTCACCTGAATTACTTTCACATTCACTGCTCTTTTACTATCCAAACAACCCTAAGTCACAACAACTCAAAGATATCACAATAATGCATAAGTCATCACAACAATGCAATCACAACCTCAAGGCAACCCGCTATCATAACATGTATAAGTCACCATAACTCAAATACATCACAACAATGCATAAATCATCATAACAATGTAATCACAACCTCAAGGCAACACGCTATCACAACATGCATAAATGACCACAACTCAAAGACACAACCATGCAATCACAACCTCAAGGCAACCCACTATCACAACATGCATAAGTCACCACAACTGAATCACAACGAATTAAGAAGGTGTTGGAAGTTTGTGTATGTGGCAAGCCTATCCCAAGTTACTTACATCAAACTCAAATGCTATCACAACCTAAAGCACCAATCTAACGCAACCTCATAAGGCCATCACAAGTTACTTACATCATTAGCTTAATGTCAAATGTAACCTTATCATACTAACACCACATAGTCATATGAAACCGAATAAAGTCTATCACATAATTAGTACATAGCCCTCGAACTTCGAGACTACATACCATATCAACCATTTTCTAAACTTTTTGACGTTGAACCTTTAAAGTTCATCGTCGAGCGTCTTCTTCAACAAGTAGTAGCACATAAAAACCCCACAATCATCACGTTGCCCTGCGTCTCGGGAACCTCCACCACTTTTGTCTTCCATGTATCCCATGCTCCATCCTCAAAATCGACTTGCATAACATATTTTAAATGCCGCTTCATAGCCTTGAAAATAATGAAAGCTTTCTTTTGCTCAAGCCTGAATTCTATCAAACACCAATGTCTACCCTTTAGCAATAGAAGCAGTCATTTCTTGCATCTTAATGCATTGTACCCATTAGGCCCTCTCAATCCTGTAGTGACCTCCCGATGGGGATGCGCAAACCTCCACTCCTCATACTTTTTCAGGGTTCTTCTTGCATCTTTTGCAGGGTACAATGCTTCAATATCGCCGTCCAGATGGGGATGCGCAAACCTCCACTCCTCATACTTTTTCTCTTCAGATGTGCAAAAAGACTGCATAAATAACATTATGTAAGTTATCACTGTTACACAACTACATCACAACAAACATCACAACTTATATTGATCATCATAATATGGTATCACAACCTATGTATAAAGGGTCACAACCTGAACTACAAGATATAATCACAGCTACACAACTAACATCACAACTTATACTGATCATCATAATATGGTATCACAACCTATGTATAAAGAGTCACAACCTGAACTACAATTTATAATCACATCTACACAACAAACATCACAACTTATACTGTTCATCATAATATGGTATCATAACCTATGTATAAAGGATCACAACCTGAACTATAATATATAATCACAGTTGCACAACTACATGACAACCTTAACTACAAGATATAATAGTGAACATAAACAACCATCACAACAAATATCTCAACATAGAGACTAAGCTTCACAACATTAAATAGTGATGATATAGATCAGTAATGAAAGTAACTTACAATCCAATCGGGGTCAAAAATGTGAATAGTGGGGTTTCTATCTCCATTCAAATCCTTCATGGCTAGGTCAACCACATCACTGCGAACTAATGCCACAAATGCATCAACATAAAAATTATCAACCCACCTAGGGGTAGCACCTTCATCTTTAGGTGCCACTCCTAGGAACCCTGACCACCTAAGGCTTTGGAGGTGGAAGGCCTTCACTTGAATCCACAAGCAAGACCAACATTTATAGTGTTGCCCATGTCTCCTCCATTTGGAGGTGAGATCTTCCAAATATAGTCAACCATCGCCTCTTCCTTCTTGGCGAGTTGGAAGTCCTCGTACTCACCCCCTCTCCCTGTGATTTTTTCGGATAGTATTGGGGATGTAGTAGGGTGATCTACGATGTGCTCCTGGAACGGAGCGAGTGGCATAGTTATGAATTAAGGGGGAGACAACAATTGAGCTATCTTGTGCCTTCTTGATCGTTTAAATATATAACCCTTGCAAGTGCACAAGGCAATTGTACTACAATGAGTATGGAAAGGGTTGTCGAACCTCAGGGATGGATTAATATTTTACCAAATTCAAGAGAAAATAGCAGTATTGATTCGAGATTAAAATGCAATGGACTTTTAACTAAATTACTGGGATTCAATCAATATGGAGAATATCAAGGCAGAATGTCCACCACTAGACATGCAATTAATACTCTCAATTATTATTAAGCATAAGTTAACATGATATGGTAATTCGTGTTCTTGATCGGACACACGAATTACTAATGAATTCACTAACGTTCTTGATCAGACATGAAATTTCATCAACTATTGTGTAATCAATCCTATCCTTGATCGGGCATAGAATCAATCACAACTCTATTATAATGTAATTAATCTTATCCTTGATCGGGCATAAAATCAATCACAATATCTAATTCCATTCATAAACAATCAAGTCTATGATCAAGCACTCAACGAATACTCATGAAATTGCATTAAGCATGAATCATAATCAACTTTATAAAATTAAACTATCAAGAGTAGCAATACACATCTAGGGCTTCATCTAGCCTTGAATGAAAGTTTAGTTATACATAGAAAGAAAGAAAAAAGAAGCCTGTTTATGCAGATCCATCGTCATGAATCCTTCTTCTTCTTTGCTCCAAAAGACTCCTTCTCTTGCTCCTCTCTTGCCTCCAATAAAGCTCAAAAGTCTATTCTCTAGTTCTCCAAGATTGCCCAAAACATTCTCCCATAAGGCCTATTTATAAGTTTGAAGAGAAACTCCGAAGTCCCTTTCCAAATCCGAGTCGAAATAGGTCTTATTTTAGTTTACCGCACACGATAATTGATCGCTCCGTATTGCCGATCGTTCGCCTACCGATCGAGCACAATTCTTTCGTTATTTTCCTCCGATCGATCACTTTGGCGATCGACGCCATATGATATCGATCGATCATAGTTACTGTCTTGCACGGATCAAAAACTCCAGTAGATATGATCAATCATTTTGGTGCCGATTGATCGTTTCCTTCAATAATAATGTTTCACGGCTGAGGCGATCGATCGCATTGATATACTGATCCATCGTAGTTACTATTCATAAATTTCAAATGGCTATAACTTTTTGCTCCGAACTTTGAATTGCGCACGGTTAGTGGCGTTGGAAAGCTGACTTCTTGAAATTTAAAATGAAGCTTGAATCAGTTCCATCAGAGATGTGCACACGAAGTTATAATGATTTAACCATTTGAGTTACTTTTTACCTCATTTCTGTGTATTACTCTCGTTTCCTACAAAAACCAAAAACTATATTAAAGTAACATTTATTATAATCAAACACTAGCAGAAATATAAGTTTAGGAGATAATAAAATGCATATTTCATATGTAGATCACTTCTCCCCCTCCAGACGCGCTAATAAGGTATCCTACGACATATGAATAAAAAATAGTTACTCACAACAACAAGCATTTAACCAAATACAACCTATCTATAATTCATCACAACAAGTAGCAAAAGAATAAACTTACCATAAGCGATTTAAGGTCGAGGACTAGAATCAACTTGGGGAGAGCAAGTGTCGAATCAGATGCGATGGAGATGACTGAGGGTTCTTTTGCAAATGCACTTCTTGGTTCTTCTCCTTCAACATCAGTGGAATTGAGGAAAATGACTGAGAGGTCCCTGTTATGAAGGATTCGTGAGTCTTCCAACTGAGCTTCAAGGAGATCATCTACTGACGCCCCTATTGGTTGGAGTAGCATTAGGCAAGGAGGCACAATCTACCTCATCATTATCATCCCCAAATGGAAGCTTCCATGGTTTGAACAGTGATGTCTTTTTAGCCTGTGTTTTGAACCTCTAGGAAGCAGGGATTGCGGGGGACTCTAGGTCCTCAACAGGGCTCCTTGCAAGGGGGACTTTGCCTTGTGTGGACTTGTCTGCCACATCATGTGCTTCTTCTCCTGCCTCAACTGCCACTTCATGGTTCTCCTCTTGTTGGTCTTCTCCTTGAGGCACTTGTTGTTGTGCCTCTTCAGTTCGACCCTTTTCCTCTTCACCCGCACAACCCACAACTTTCTTTAACTTTCTCATCTCCACTTCTAATACACGGCACCTATGATTTGCCGACATTATCTCCCTCTCCAGTCTGTTCTTCATCACATTTACATCCTTGCGCAAACCCTTGTTGACTTCATACATTTGCATATTGGTCAACATCAAGCTAATCACAAGGTTGGACAAGCTTTCAAGAGTAGCAGGACTGTTATCCAGTAGCCTGCAAACTTCTATAATGAAGACAACACGACAAAGATCACAACCTATATTTCGACATAGATCACAACTGAAAGAAATATCATTACAACTCTATCTCAACCTCTATCACAACCTCCAGTTACACCATCACAACCTACATTTAAGTCATCACAACGTAATATACGATATCTAACACAACTTAAGTAAAAGCACAACCACTATCACAACTTAATATGAGATCTATCACAACTTACAAATATAACATCACAACTTAATGTCCGACTCTGCATATAAGCTATCACAACCTACATTTACATGACAAAGATCATAACCAAAAGATATATCATCTCAACCTCTATCACAACCTCCAGTTACACCATCACAACCTACATTTACATCATCACAATGTAATATACGATATCTAACATAACCTTTGTATAAAAAAGCACAATCGTATCAATTTATTCATATATTGGACACAACCACTATCACAACCTAGAGAGATATCATCACAACTTAATATAAGATCTAACACAACCTAAAAATATAGCATCACAACTGAATGTCCGACTCGGAATATAATCCATCACAGTATTATAAGGGCTATCACAACCTACATTTACACCATCACAACACAATATACAATATCTAACACAACCTATGTATAAAAAAGCACAACCGGTTCACAATCAAGTGCCTTTAACATAAGCATCACCAACTTGCTCATTGGTAGCTTGTCGTCTGCGTTTGCTGCCAGGCTGTTGGATGTCTTCTGATTCAGTATCTGAGACACTGTTGGGCCCCTCATTTAAAGGCTTAACTCCGGCACGGCTCCTAAGAGCCTCCTCCAGTGCTGCCACCACTACCCTTTTCACCTTGCTCTTTTTTCTTTGCTGCCTCTTGTGAGGTAGCTGATCAGCCTTGTGGCATCCTTCCTCAATGTCCCCTGCCACATCCTACCCCATGATGAACAAGTTTGATGCTTTTTCATCCTTGGTGAAGATAATCTCTACAGCCATGCCCTCTGTATCCAAGGCCATACCAGCCTCGTATGTGTCTGGGGCAACGTTCACACTCCACCTCTTTAACCTGGGTGATTGATCCTCCTCCTTATCCGACCGTATCAACCACCTAAAGTTTGTCAACTTGGCCTCGGCCAATTCGAAGAACCAAACCTGTACATGTCAAACATTCAAGTCAATTGTAATAGTAACTGTTAGTGTACATCACAACCCAATATAAGTAAACACAACTTATAATGGTGAACATAAACATGCATCAAAACACACATCTCAACTTAAAGATAAAGAGACACAACCTAAATTACACTAAATAATCACATGGACACAACTACACCACAACATATGTAAAGACAATGTACAATGATCATCATAATATGGCATCACAACATTCTTATCAACACATACTGTAACACCCGAAAAATTAGTAAGTGTAATAAAACCAAAATTTGACCCTCTTAATATTTGAGTTGATTATATTTTGCCTTTTGGGAATTAAATTTGGTGAGAAGAACTTTCCAACGCCACCAACTATGCAAGATTTGGAGTTTGGGGTGAAAAGATATGAGAAATTGAATTTTGTTTAGGCGTGGCTGCGATCAATGATCGATCGACAAATTGAACCAATCGACCGCTTATCAAAATGATCGATCGCAGTTACTGTGATTATTGATTGTTTTGTTTCGGGTAAAGTGATAGATCGGCAATAATTGCGATCGATCGGATGTAACGCGGTAGTGTAGAGAAGCGCATGCGACGATCGATCGCCGTATCGCCGATCGATCGCCGGTTGCGGTTTTGCGATTTCTAGTTTAATTTTGGGGCGGATTTGTTTGGGAAAGATACCAAATCCTAATTGGACTTAAATTGCACGTCTCTAGAGGGATCTTGAGGCCTTCTCATTGGTGGGAAGTGTCCATAATATAGAAAATTAGTTTAAGAAGGGATTCTTCCCCAACTCTATATAAACCATAGAGAGTTGGCTTGTGCTATTACGAAAACCTAACGCTAGAACGTCCAGAGACCTTTCTCATTCTCCTTCCCACGTTCACCCACCTCCTATCGGGCTTCTTCTTATGGGAGTTTGCAAGAGCTTGGAGCGGGAGCTTTAGAGGAAGCGGAGGAGACGAACAACGCGTAGAAAGGCGGAATCTTCGGTGAATTAAGTGTAGGATGATTTTACCACTATTCTTTGTGATTTATTTCAATGATATGAATGTTTACGATTCAAGTTCTGATGTCAAATATGTGACCTTGTTTGGGAATGAATATGTGTGGTATTTCTATTCATGAGTTGATTATGATCATGCTCTTATATGTGAAGATATAGGGGTCAATTGATATATGATATGTAACATGAGAAAGGTGTGAACTTTAGTAATTCCAGATAATCCTAGGGTTTGTAATTGTCTAGGAGGGGAGTATATGGTCTATTAATGATATATTATCATCTATAATATGTTATTAAGTGAGATAATCAAGTTTAATTTAAGAGTCTTAATCTCGGCCAGAACTATTTTTGTGCTGACAATCTGTAGTAAATAATTCATAACTAATTCAAATAAACTCGGAAAAATATGCCATCTATTGGGATAGAAACTAGCCTCAAAGGACTATATACAGTAAAAATTTCAGAGAGTAATTCAATCTGTGCTGACACTGGGAAGAGTCGGAAGTCAACTGATATGTAAAAATAGAATATTGTAATTAAGGTAAAAGTTGAAGAAACTTTAGCAAAACATTACCCTATGCTAGAATAAGTATACTATGAAAGTAATATGTGTTATGTAAGATTTTCCAGAAAGAATTACAGCTGAATAGACTAAGTATAATACTTTAATATCATGGGCTAATGGTGGATAGTTTGGTGTTTAGTAAGTCCTATGTGTTTCATGGTTGATATTGACTAGACTGCGTTGTCAATTGGACGCCGAATCATCATCCCTTTTGACTAAAGTCTCGAACCTTGAAGCTTGGATCAATGTTTCTATGACCGAGTTGAGTATTGGAATAGTTCCACCTATGTTCGCAATGTGTGACACTGCTGTTGTCGACACTTTATTTTGATACTTCTATGGTTAGTTATGTGACGATAGAGATTAAGTAATCTCATTGGTACTCCTTTAGTGAGTCAAACTTTTGAAAGAGTATCAAAATCCTTGTTGTACTTCTTTTATGAGCTAGTTATCAGAATGAATATGTTCTTCATAGAGGATACCTTTCCTTCGAGTAAATAGTTACATCAGAGATTCGTTATAAGAACCTTGTGAGATTTTGCCCAAGAGAGGTAAATTAGTTTCCCAGGTTGAGAGATGGGTAGTGTCAATAGTACCTGAGTGAAGACATTCGTAGTATGCTAGTAAAATCCATAATAGACTCCATCTAGTTGAGAGTTGTAGAATACTCAAAAGCACTTGGATTAGGAGAGACTCTATCCGGTTGAGAGTTGTAGAATACTCAAAAGCACTTGGATTAAGAGAAACTCAGCCTGTAACGCCCGAAAAATCGGTATGTCTATGAAAACTGCTATTTTAGGAAACCGGTCAAAAATAGGAAGGTTTTCGCATCCATCGTGATTGTTGGTCTGGTAATTCATTTTGGCTATGTGGAACCCTATCTTGACGTTTGTTGGTCAATGAGATTGTTTAACCGGATTAGACAGGTTTTTCCGAGCGCGAGGACTAGGCCTGGCGCTGTAACCCGTCTAACGTTAGGGGTTTGTTACACCTGACGCCAGGACCACTCGAGTGCCAGGGCTAGGGCTAGTCTTGCGTGTGGGTACACGTGTGGCGGAGCCTAATGAGCGTGCTACCAGGTGTAGGACTCGTGTACGGTGGAACTGCACATCACACGTGTAAGTCATCTTAACCGTTCATCTAAGAATTTGTATTCTAAGAATTTGTGAGAACCTTTAGAGGGCCACGTGGACCCTGTAGTGGTGCGCCACCTTATGGGTGACGTGGACACCCTTGGGCGCCATGTGGTGGGGACCCTTTCTATTTGGAAATTTCATTAATGGATTACTTTTTTAGAAATCAATTTGATTTGGGAATTATCATGAGATATTAGTATTTGGTAATCAAGAGGGGTAGGTGGTAGATGTGGTGAAACTCTAAACAATTTAATAAGAGCAAAGACCGAGATGAGTTAGTGGAGTTAGTTGAGAGTTAACACTAATTCCATGCAATTGACTCCATTAACTCAATTAGTAGAAAACCGAAGAGACATATGGGAAAGAGAAATTCCAGAATTTTCTGTTGCAATCTGGGCCTTTGAGTTGGGGAAATGATCAACGGTGGAGAATCATTTAAAATGTCTATAAATAGGGCTCTAGTAGGGGGCGGTTTTTGCTTGAGTGCTTAAGCCATTCAAATCAGCTTATGAGCACCTCATAGCTCGACCTCTCCCTCTACCTTTTCCGACCGGCGGTAGCCCATCTCTGGTGGTGTTCGTAGTGGTCCAAGCAAGGTCGACCGGCGAGGTGGTGCAAGAAGAGTTACCTGCATAGGAAGAGATTGGATTTTCGTCTACAAGGTAGGCGCTCTTTTTCCCACAAACTCGTGACTTAATGTTTGATGTTTCCTGATGATTTTGAGATGTGTTCATGCTGTGATTGAGATTTCATTGACTATCTATAATTTTTGGTGTTAACCAATTCTATGATAGACATTTCCTATATTTATTCCAAAACGATTGTTGAACTCGATCTTAGTTGTTAGACGCTTCTCATGCATAGCCCAATTGAGATATTCCAGAATGTTATTGCTGTCCAAAGAGGCTTGTCACAATTGATTCGTGCTGTTCCGGACACCTAAAGTTGTTCAATTTCTCTTGTCGGCCTGTTTTGTGCTGAATCTGATTTGCCTCATCATAATCTTCATGGTCGGGGTATATCTAACTCCAACCCTAAAGCATTGATTTTTTTTATAAGTCATCCTTACTGATATTAGTGGATTTCAGTGTATAAAGTGTGTTTGAGTTGTCAAAACCCATGTCTCAATAAAGATATCTTGTTTGAGTCATAACAGTTGTGATAAGATGATTAAATGGAAAACTGTTTGTTATGAGTTACATACCGGAAGTTCTAAAAAACTTAATCTGTTTAGGGGTGTTTACTGCTGGGATTGGAGATTTATAGGGTTACATGTGAAGACACGGGGTAATGATGGATTGTGTCCCTGATTAATTGTCTAACTTGTAGTTATTAGTTTATACCGTATGTATATGTACAACCGGCTTTGGGATTAACAACTTGGGTAAGAAACTAAATAATTTCAGAACTATTGGGAGTTATCAAAAGCCAGGAGAGTGATGTAATAAGTATAGAATGCATTAATAAGAGATTAATAAGTTAATATACTGTATTGATTAAGTAAGTTTATGAGTAATGCTCTCGGCCAGACATAGTCCTGCGCCGATAGACTGTATTCAAAAAATTGTAACTAAATGTAAAAAATTCAGAAAATTATGCCGTAAAATGGCTTTGAAACTAGAGACAGAAGACTATCTGGCATAAAAATTGCGGATTAAAATTTCTTCTGTGCAAACTGTGGTGAACAAGAGAATTGGGCTAATGTGCAGATAACGGTATAACTTCGGGAAGATTTACACTATACCTTATATCAAAACTATATATACCTATTAACAAATTGTAATAATCTCATAAAACCCTGAAGAAAGGAGTCTGTGATGTCACTGAATTAATCAAATTCAGAAATTGAGTTATGAGTCATTCTTTTGTGGTGCATCGCACGACAAACCTGATATTCTTTGGAATCAAACTTGGAATCTTAAGCTCTCGGTTAGGGTTTATTCCCTTAAACCCTACCATCCAGTATTCATGACATATAACCCTCAGTATTGTTAGAAAATCAGATGTCTTGAATGGAGCTATGCATGATGAAGGTGTCATTCTGTTGAGTCTCAATTATGAGTCTTTCGATGATTGAATTCAGAAATTCCCTAATCACTCTTATGTAAGTCCGATGTTGAATATTACTCCTTTGTGAGTCAGATATTGAATATTACTCCTTTGTAAGTCCGATGTTGAATATTACTCCTTTGTGAGTCAGATTACTCCTTTGTGAGTCAGATATTGAATGTTACTCTTCTGTGAGTCCGATATTAAAAGATGATTGAATAGATCTTTAGAATAGGAGAACCCTTAATATTTCAGATCGATTCAGTTCCATGTAAACTACTTCTCCACCAAGAGTTTTGATGAATGCTCTTTGTGTGGAATCATAGTATGCTCACGAGCCATTGCTAGATCTTGCGAGATCTCCGATGATATATGAACCTCTGTAGTTCAGCCGATGACAGCAACGCATGCGCTTTAGATTGTATGACATTACGGAAGGTCTGCAATCTCCGCCCATTGTGCCCGTAAGCACCGATGGGGCCAGCATCCCTAGACGCATGGCCGGGTTCCTCTGTAGAACCTCTAGGATGATCTGGTATTTGATGTCCATAGAAGAAGTGGACTGAACTGAGAGCAGAAATTGTTATCTTCGACACTTTGTATGTTTGGAATCAGAATTCTTGATTATCTTCCTCCGACGCTTTGTACGTGTGGAGTTGAGTTATTGTTCATCGATTCTTTACCATTGGTAGTCCTTGGAGTTTGAGTTATCAATTGGCTATTCTTTATCGTTGATGATCCTTGATAATGATGATTGTTTCAGCAAGGTAAACTCTGTATTTACTCATCCTGTCATTGATAAATGTGTCTTGATATTTATACCATCTCGTCAGATTCCTATTATCTGTTGTGGGTTTTTCTTGGCATCTACTGGGTATTTTTTTCGAAATACTCATGCATCTCTCGATGCAGGATTGAAAGTGGAGAAGAATTGACAGGGTTCGTGTTGGAAGCTCGATGATGGAAGTTCCTAGAAGTGGATTTTCTTTATCAGTTTTTATTTTCTGTGTGCAGAGATTTTAGCAGCCTGCGTGCTGTCTTTAATTTGGATGTTTGGCAGTTATTTGTCTTGGTTTTTTTTTGTATCAGAGTAGTGGATCTCTTAAGGTTTGTATTATTTAAGATTCTTGTACAACATATATTGTTTAAGCATTCTGGACAGAGAGGATGTTGTGATTGAGTATTCGGTCATGGCCCGGGTTTCAGCCTCAAGACCTTAATTGAGTTAGTGCTTCTGCGCATTTTTCGAGGTTTTGAAATTCGGGGGGTGACACTGCCCGGGTGAGAGCTAATGATATTCAATAGCCCCTGTGTTAAGAGAAACTCAGCCAGGGTGGTCAAACTTTCCGGAGTCTGCTTCCACCGAATTGGTAAGAAGTGTGTAGACTTGGTCAGCCGATCTACTATCACCCAAATAGCATTTTGCTTCTTCTGGGTAGGAGGTAAACCTACTACAAAATCCATGGTGATATGCTCCCACTTCCATTGCGGAATCTCTAGTGGCTGCAAAAGTCCTCCAGGTCGCTGATGTTCTGCTTTAACTTGCTGACAAGTGAGACATCTGGCTACAAACTGACCAATATCCTTCTTCATTCCATCCCACCAGAAGTTACGCTTCCCCCCCCTGCTGAATGGATGCTTCCTGTTTCACCTCAACCGAAATTTCAAGCGAGTAGAAGAGTGGCAGTAGTGGACTCCGGCGATCCACGGCGAGCTCAACAATTTCCGGCGACCCAGTGACCTCCGGCGGGCGGCGATTCTCGACTATCTCCGGCGGAAGGTTTAAGAGGGAAGCAGAGGGGGGAAGTCAGGGGGAGGAAAGGAGCAGCAGAGGAGGGCGTCCTCGACCGGCGACGACTGCGATTTTCGGGGACTTTGGCGACTCCGGCGGCTCCAACGACCTTCGGTGGGCGGCGAGCGCGACGAACGCGATGAGAATCCACCTTGAAGGCGGGAACCAAAGGCAAGTCGGCAGAAATGGTCAGATGAGGTGGAGTAGGGACCAAACGAGATGGATCACCAATAACATGCCGGAGTCGGGAGACATGAAAAACGGGGTGAACGGATGAATCCGCCGGTAAGAGAAGGAGGTAGGCAATGGGAAATGATACTCAATGGCCCCTGTCTTAAGGGAAACTCAGCCAGGATGAGAGTTAATGATACTCAACAGTCCTTGCATTAAGGGAGATTCAGCTAGGGTGAGAGTTAATAATACTCAAAAGCCCCTAAGTTAAGAAATTCAGCTAAGGAGAGAGAGTTAATAATACTCAAAAGCCCCTAAGTTAAGAGACCCTGCCAGGATGAGAGTTAATAAGACTCAAAAGTCCTTGTGTTAAGAGAGTATATCTTTGGACCCTTGTTAGGTTCCCGCCCAAAGAGAGGCATTCCATAAGTACTGATGGAGCCAGTATTCTAGACATGACAGAGGGTTCCAAGGAGAGTGTAACACCCGAAAAATCGGTATGTCTTTGGAAACTGCTATTTTAGGAAACTGGTCTAAAATAGGAAAGTTTTCGTATCTGTCGTAATTTTTGGTCTGGTATCTCATTTTGGCTATTTGGAACCCTATCTTGATGTTTATTGGTCAATGAGTTTGTTTAACCAGATTGGGCAGGTTCTCCTGAGCGCGAGGACTAGGCCTGGTGCTGTAACCCGTCTGACGCCAGGGGTTGGTTACACCTGACGCCAGGACCACTTGAGTACCAGGGCTAGGGCTAGTCACGCGTGCAAGTACGCGTGTGGCGGAGCCAGAGAGCGTGCTACCAGGCGTGGGACTCGTGCATGGTGGGACTACACTTTACGCGTGTAAGTCATCTTAACCATGCATCTTAAACTGTATACCAAGACGCGTGAGATCCTAAAGAGTGCCACGTGTACCCTGTATTGGTGTGTCACCACGTGATGATGTGGACACCCTTGGGCCCACGATTTGGAGGACCAAATCGTGGGAAGCATTTGGGATTGAAATCCCTTTTGAATTTAAATATCTTACCTTATCTAGTAAATCACTTATCCTAATTGGCAATCAATTCAAATTAAAATTTAAATTCACCTAATTGTAATAATTAGGGGAGGTCGATTGGCAATTAGGGTGGGAGTAAGGAAGATCCTAGAGTATATTCCAAATTCAATTTGGGCGCCTTATCCAAATTGAATTCAAATCATGTTGATTGGTGAGGTGTAATTCCGGATTTGGAAAAATTGAAGAGACTAAGCTAATCAAGAAATTCGAAATTGGTTAATGGAAGATGCTAGGGCATATTCCATCTAATTAGTTGATCCTCTTGGTAAGAGGATCGGATTTGTAAAATTAAGGAGGGATTGATTGGGAGTTATCCAATCAATCCAAGTTAATTAAATCAATTAATTCAAAAACTTACCCCCCTTGAACCGTAATTGGAATTTGATTAAGTGGATTGTATTGGGCTTGATTGGACCAATCAAGGACCCTTCCATATGAATGGAGGGCGCCCTTGTGGGATGGGCTAGGTTTGGAAAGATGGTGATTAATGAGGGAATTGATTGGGAGTTGCCCAATTAACTCAAGGCAATTAACCCAGTCAATTTGGAAACCTACTTAATAGAAACCGAAATTTAATTAGGCAATTGGGATCGGTTTTAAGCTTGGAGAATATGCTTTTTGGAGGTTCAATCTAGGCCCTTGATTGGAGAGTAGATCTACGGTGGTGATTAACCGAAAGTATCTATTTAAAGGCTACATTAGTGGACCGGCCAATCCCTTTTGCCATTCTTCCTTTAAACCGACCTTGGTGACCCCTCACTTCGACCCCACCTTCTTCTTCCTTCGACCAGCAGTAGCCAACCTTGAAGAAGATTGTGGTGACACCCCTGGAAGTGGTGGTCGCGCGTGGAGGATCAACGAGTCGTTGGTGTGGTGCAACCGGTGATATATCACTCGTCGGAAGTTGGTTCTTCGTAAGCAAGTAGGATATTTTTACCACGACTCTTCTCTCTGATTTTTCATGATTGATCATGAGTTACTCTAGTGTAAATCTTGAAGCTTGCATCATATTCTCATTAGATGTTCAAGTGGTTATTGCATGAAATGAAATTATGCATGTGCTCATGTTGTATGTGACATTGTATACAATCAATGGTATGCTCTAATATTATTATGCCAAGCCCTAGGTGACGTCCCCATTTATTGCATCTTTACATGCTGTTCGTGTCCCTCTTGAATGCCTGATTCTTCTGTTGTCCAACAAAAGTTGGCTCATTTAAGAACTCTTTAGTTGTTTCAAGTTATAGCATATCATATGTGATAAATCGGTTTATAATCGGTTTGTATCTTGTCTAAGACACTTGATATTGTTTGTCCTTGGAGAATATTGCTCACCGATGTACAAAGGAGAAGTCTTTATTTCATGTCAGAGCTTTTGGGACGTTATTTGTCCTATATTAATTGTTCTAAATGGTTAATTATATATATATACTATATTACAACTAATATCCGATTCACTAATCGGGTAATTGATTGTGTATACTATTTGCTAATCCAAAAGACTAATCCTTATACACAAATATAATACATACTCAGTAATATCTAATGGAGTCTGACATTAGGTCAGCACACCTCAGATCTTAATGGTGTCCGAGATTACTTGTCATGTTTAATACCACTTTTGTAAAAGGAATAAGATAAAAGGATTGACATTAAGGTTGTAAAATGTAACCAATTAATGGGATTTAATTAATAATTCCAGAACCCTTTTAGTTCTGGGAAATGCTTTATGGAAGAGGTAATGATGTCAGAGATAATTTAATTATGAGTTAATAAAGTTTATACAACTATGTAACAAGTATAATTGAAGTTAATTAACCTCGGCCAGGAGTAATCCTGCACAGATGACCCCTACTCAAAAAATTATAACTAATTGTACAATAATCCAAAAATTAATCCGTTTATCAATATGTAAAATAGACACCTTAGGCTATTTGAGATAAAAATTTCGTTGGTTAGTTCGCTGTGTACAGAGCGTGGTGACCATTTGAAGTGGGCTATTCTGTTTTGGACAGAACCCTGTTTCTGATTTTAAAAGACTTGAAAACCCTAATAATACTGTGAAACATGAGTTAAGATAATACTTAAGACTTTAATTAAGTATAATAAGACTTATAAGCTACTGAGAACAGTAACCCTACAAGAATATTAAGGTTCTTAGAGTCGAACGAGGTGTCCCATGATAATTGTCCTTTTGTTTCCTCTCTTGGGTTATTCATGACTCAAGAGTATTCAAAGCTTGAACCTTATTCGAAATCTCTGACGTGGTCTATCTGAGACACGTCATTCAAATTCTTCTGTGTCGGGGATTGTCAACTCTAGGGTTAGGTATGATGATGAAGACGGCGGAACATGGACTTTTGGCGAACCTCGTGGTATGTCTCATTGATGAGTCATTTTAGTCGGGTCTCAATCGAGTTCCCAAACTTATTCATTCTGACTTAGCAACACTCCTTAGTGAGTCAATTCGAATTATGGTTGAACCTTACTTTCTATTTCTACGAAGAGTCGAAATCAGAAAGCCTTAACTTAAGCCTCTCAATGATAAGGCCCAGATGTTTCCAAGAACTGTTTCTCCGCTTTGAGTCGTTTATGAGAACTCTTAGTCGGAATCATAGTATGCTCACGAGCCATAGCTAGATCTTGCGAGATCTCCGATATTGATGAACCTCTGTAGTTCAGCCGATGACGGCAAATGCGTGCGCATTAGATTGTACGACATTACGGAAGGTCTGCAATCTCCGCCCATTGTGCCCGTAAGCACCGATGGGGCCAGCATCCCTAGACGCATGGCCGGGTTCCTCTGTAGAACCTCTAGGATGATCTGGTAATTGATGTCCATAGAGGAAATGGATAAACCTGAGAGCAGAAATTATTACCTCTGACATTTGGATGTCCGGAGTAGATGTTATTACCTTACCTCCTTTACTCTACGTAAGTTTGGAGTCTCTGATATTGATCTTAACCTTCCTTGACTATGGTGTCTCGGATGGCGGTTGTTTCCAGATAAGTGAACACGGTATTTGCTGAACCTGAGCTTTTGGACTTGTATCTATCTTTGAGTCTTTGACCTTATTCTATTTTTCCGTTGTGGGTTTTTTGTATCCTACTGGGTATTTCCTATGGAATACTCATGCATCCTCTGATGCAGGAATTAAGAAGGAACAGAAGTGATAGCGAGCAGCGACGTGGATGGATACCAGAGTCCGAAGACTTATTTCTTTAATTATGTTATTTTTATGTTCTGTTGTTTGAACTCGCGGCCTACGCGCCGTTTTATTTTAAGTTCCGTTGAGACAATTCCGTTAATGTAATAATTAATTAGATTCCTTTTCAGTTATCTATATTTTTGTAAGTGAATATTGTTTAAGTCATATTGATCCTGTAAGTCCCATTATATTTAATGAGACAATTAGAAGTCTTGAGTATTAGGCCAGTCCCAGGTTTCCACCCTATGACCGTCATTGGTTGGTCGCTTCCGCGTAAATCGGGTCTTGGAAATTTGGGGCGTGACAGAGAGAATCTCTAGGATACTCTGACAAGAAACCACATGGAAGTGGTGATATATGAGAGTGAGAGTTGTAGCTCCATACGCTTGTGATAGTTGAAGTCTCCGTGAATGATATTTTTCTTATGCACTCTCAATGTTTTGGAGTCTTAGTGACTGATGATGATTTCTGGTAATGCAATTCCTTATATTGGATATTGATATTGCTGATTTGTCAATTGTTGTTGAAATCTTATGCATTGTTATATATTGTACCTTTTGTGTTTGTGTGGGTTTTGCATCCTACCGGGTATTTCTTTGGAATACTCATGCATCCTGTGATGCAGGTTTGGATAAAGATTAGATTTGGAGAATGTCACAGTAAAAGGAAAAGCTCAAGAATTGCAGTCAAAAAGTTACGAAGTTTATGTTGCTTTTGAAATAAATAGCTGTGATATTAATGGCCTGTGTGCCAAGAAGTTTTAGTGATTTTGTTAAGAGATTTTAATGAATTTTATTTTGGGATAATTTGAAATTAAGAATTTTTATTTCATATGATTTAATGATGTTGATTCATATGACTGAGTGGTTTCAATTATATATCCTTTTGAGATGTTGTGGTTGACTAGTGAATCGGTATTCAGTTGCGTTCTCAAAATTCTGCTTCAAGAATTTCTCGCTTTAAGGTCGACTTCTGCACTTCGTCGAGGCTTGAAATTTCGGGGCGTGACACATACATACAGATTTATAGCCTGAACTGTAAGAAATAATCACATAACTACAATATAATTAACCACAACTTATAATGGTGAACACAAGGCATAAGATACAACGTACCTGAAGACAGCTCCACAACCAAACAAATTATATCGGTCTTTCCTCTCCTCCTTATCCTCATAGGCATTACTAACGTCATTCCAAAGCGCATTGTAGACATCCCTAGCCCGGGGATATGCATCAAAGGTAGCAAAGTTGGACTCATCCATCAATGCCCAAAACTTGCCATCAACCACATCCCCTGACCTGGTGATCTACACATGAATCATGCATTTTATAAGCCCTTAAACTTATATTTATGTTAGTGTTTGATTAGATTTAATGATACTTTAAAATAGTTTTTTGTTTTTGTAGGAAAATAAGAGTAAGATGCAGAAATGAAGTAAAAAGTAATTCTAATGTTTGAATCTTCATAACTTCGTGTGTATATATCTGATTAGATTGATTCAAGCATCATGTTAAATTTCAAGAAGTCAATTTTCCAACGCTACTGACCGCGCACAATTCGGAGTTCGGAGTAAAAAGTTATGGCTATTAAAAAATTGGGCTAAAAAGTGAACATGTCAAACATTCAAGTCAATATGACTTGAAATTGGAATGGGTCTTTTGTGTTTCCTTCCCAACCTTATAAATAGGCCTTAATAGGAATGTAGAGAGTATGAGAGAACCTATCTTTGAGGCTAGAGCAAAAGAGAGAAGATGAAGAAGATGAAGAACTTGGTGATTTCTTCTCCAATGCAAGGCTAAACTCCTTTCTAAGGCATAGATAAAGCCCAATAGACTGGTTGTATAGTCTATTTTCTCTCATTTTATGTTTACTCTAGTTGGTGTATGACTCTTTATTATGCAATTAAAATTAGTTCATTGAGCTTGTTCTTTGTACTTGAGAGAGACAAGAGTGAATTAATTGGATTTCAATATGAAAGAGCACTTACGTATTCGAGAGGAACGTGAGTAATTTGAAGTGTTACATATTAATAAAGTTTCATTGGTTTATACTCGAGAAAGATAGATCACAGTTTTATGTGCTTAATTGGTTTATGTGTTACATCCGAGAAGAGAACACAAAATTGATAAGTGTATGTCCGAGAGGAATACACTAGCCAATTAGAAATCCATTTTCAAGAGAGAGAGAGACGATATAATAGTTTATTGTGGTGGATTCGGAGCCTTGGTATCTTCCATATTGATTTAATCTCAGCTTAGTTTAGTAAAGTTCATTGTTTTCTCTAGAGTAATTAAACAAACTACAAATTTTTTCTTGAATTTGGTAAAATATTCATCCATCCATGAGGTTCGACAACCCTTAATACTCGCTATAGTACACAATTGCCTTGTTCACTTGCAAAGGTTTAATTTTAAACGATCACCTAGGTAGGAGAAACATAGTAATGCAGTATAGCAAGGCCAACCTTACTCCATCATTTACCTTCAACTTCTTGTTGTCAAACTTTTCCTTTATCATCTTTGCGATAATCCTACTTACTCTGACCCAAGGGAACATCCTCTTCTTGAAGGTGAGGTCCTTTGTGCGTTGCGATGATTTCCTTCTGACTACAAATCCATCGTGCAGTGGCAACTGCAGTATCATACTGACATCTATCTGCTTCAGAGTGGCTCACCGCCTGCCAATTCTGATAGTTAAACCACTTTCCCTCCTGGCCAGCATGTGGCCAATTAGATGACATCTCAAAAAAGACTTTGAAACAAGTCTTCATTAGTTGTTCATGGACCAATCCCTTCAAATCCGGGATGAGATTGAGCACTTGAACTCTACCAATATGTAAAATGTAATGCAATGCAATATTAAGTACATATGAAGCACAACCAAATATATTTAGGGAATAAACACAACTTCATCGCAATCATAACACAACTACAGCATAATGTCAACACAACTGTTAATATTAAGTACACATGAAGTACAACCAAATACATTTAGGGAATAAATACAACTTCATTGCAACCATAACACAACTACAGCATAATGTCAACACAACTGTCATATAACCGATGCATCCCAACCCTACAAAAGCACTATCACAACATCCCCAAAATCCATTACAACTCATGACCAATATAAGGCCCTCAATTTTCTTATCACAAGTTCTACATAACTACTACATGTTTTCATCACAACCATAAATACATTCATCAAAACTCAAAAGAAGTTGAATATACAAGCACATCTCAAGCTATCACAACCTGTTAAACATCATAAAATAAACATATGCAACTCAACACAGCCATTGCTCTTGTCCATCACAACCCTAAAGAAGAACCATCACAACGTCACCAAATCCATCAAAGTTCATGACCAACACCCCCAACACTCAACTTTGTCCATCTCAAGTTGTACACAACTGCTACATGTTTCCATCCCAACCATAAATGCATTCATGAAAGTTGAACATACAGACACCTCGCAAGCTATCATAACCTATTAAACATCATAAAACAAACACATACAATTCAACACAACTATTACTCATGTCCATCACAACCCTATAGAAGAACCATCACAACGTCACAAAATCCATCATAGCTCATGACCAACACCCCCAGCCCTCAACTTTGCCCATCACAAATTGGACAAAACTACTACATGTTTCCATCCCAACCATAAATGCATTCATGAAAGCAGTTGAACATACAGACACTTCGCAAACTATCACAACCTATTAAACATTATAAAATAAACACATGCAACCTAACACAACCATTACTCTTGTCCATCACAACCCATTAAGAAATATTTTACAATACATGAAACCCTCGACATACACAAGCCAAGAGCAAGAAAAAACATCAAACAATCATGAAAGGAAGTATCTTTTACTTAAAAAAAGGTCTTTGTACTTACTTCATCTTGCCGGACAGAAGAAGTAGAAGCATCTGCCATTGAGGGCGCTGCCGCGAGGAGAGAGCTACTCCACTAGGGAGATCGTGAGGGAAGAGCGTCGTTGGCAGGGGAGACCACGAAGGACAGCGCTACTGGGATGGGTGAGTGCCGCCGCGAGAGGAGGTCGTCGTCGTGAGACGGGAGCGCCAGGGAGGGTTGCGTTGTGAAGGGGAGCGATGAGGGAAGTCACCACCGTGAGACGAGGGAGGGTCGCTGCGAGGGTTGGGACACGAAAGGGAAGAAGCAATTTAAGGTTGTGATAGAGAAATATGAGGTTGTGACTTTAATTACCTATGTGGATATATTTTCATTTTTTAAAGCACGTGGGTCAAGACATGGAGAAGGACGTTCAAACAGTGTTAATGACGCCGTTTGGTAGAAAGTTACGTTGTTCCACGCGATGAAGGGTAATTTTGTTATTTTTAAAAAAATTGAGTGTGTGAGAGCTGGTGCGGGACTAAAGTGAATATCAAATTCTAGGTACTTTGTACCAAATTGGATACTATATTTCCCCCTTTGTAGCATTTTGGTTAAAATTCACCTACTTAGACTAAACCACCCTTAAAATGTAAACCACCCTTAACAAAAAGAAGCGCATAGTAATTACTAAGCCACCAATAAAGTTGGTACACACGAGGCTATTTACGAAGCAGAAGGTTTGGTGTGAGGAAGAAGACGATGAAGGGGTACGGACTCCAGCTCAGGGCTCCGCCCTCCAAGAAGCGGCCGACTCCGGCCGCCCGGCCTCCTCCCACAGTCTTCGGCGACGACGAGGACGACGACGTCGAGCGGGAGATCGCCCGCCACGCCTCCAAAAACAAGGCTCTCAAAGATGTATGTACTCGACTTCTCACTTCCTTGATCGTAGAGAGCTTAAATTTAGCGTTTTTCTTGATTAATTCGAAATTGGGTCGTTGAATATTTGTCTTTCTGCTCCTTTTGTTGTTGTTTGGTTTAGGTTGAGGAACAGCATAGGAAGGCGCTGGAAGAGGATCCATCCGTGTTTGATTATGATGGAGTTTATGATGATATGAAGCAGAAGATAATTCAGCCGAAAGCACGAGACCGGCAGGAGCGGCAGGTTTGATTTTTTCGCTTTGGTTTTGTGGTATAGTCTTTAATGATTGGTTTTTTAGTTGTAACTTGATTTATTAGCTGGATTTTTAGTGGGATGACAAGTGGCTTGAGGTTCTAGGATATATACTAGTTATTATAATGCTTAGAATTGCATTCAAAGGGATGAGATTAATGTGGATTGGTGAGATAGGAGAAATGTTGGGAGTTCTTTGTTGGAGGGAATTTGTGTTTGGTTTAGGTATTTTTCTTTTGATACTTCGGTTTAGTTATTTTTCATCTAGAATAGAACGAATACGAACTTGATTTAGTGCATGAGTTTTTTGGGGCACAAACATGGGCCTACTGGACTGTTGAGGGTTGTCTTTGTTAATTTGGTGTATACCAAATATGATTTTTAGGATTTTTTTAATTGTCTAATCTACTGTTTTTTCTGTTTTTTAAAAGTTGGTGTGATATTTCCTAATTGTAGGGTAGATATTCTAAGCTCAGAAAAGTTAGGAATTAAAAAAAAATATGACATTTCGGATGGGCATCATTGTTGTAAACCGAGAAGGAATATGTATTCTGACTTCTTTTTCTCAATAATGTATTGTGGTGATATGTCTCTGTTGTTTCTGATGAGAGATAAGGAATGTACTGGAGGGGTTTTCCAAACTTATACTTGTCTTCTCGAGCTTACAACTATTTCTTCCTGTTTTATCTACTCATGCAGTCATGCCTCTACCCAGTTGCCTGTTCCGATACCTCTTTGTTTCTCTGCAGTTGATACATTGGTTTTAGTTGCTTTTTTCAAATGTCTATCCTCCTTCATTATTTAATTACTTGCTAAATCTTGTTTAATGTACGGCCATTATCCTATACACTAATTTAAATGGTTATTAAGTTTCACAGTGATCAGTGAAATCTTGAAATTCTCAGCCAGTAAGATTGTAGAAATGAGCCTAGTTGTAGTATTTTGTATATCATATTTCTTTTTTTGGTTCTTTTATGTAGGCAAAATACATTGGAAAACTTGTAGAAAAAGCCAAAGAACGAAACCGAGAGAATGAAATAATATATGAAAGGAAGCTTGCAAAGGAACGGAGCCAAGATGATCATCTATTTGCAGATAAGGAAAAGTTTGTTACTGGTGCTTACAAGAGAAAACTTGCTGAGCAGGCAAAATGGATGGAAGAGGAACGAAGACGTGAACTTCGTGAACAAAAGGACGATGTAAGTATTTTACAATTTGACCTGTATTTAAGTTAGAGGGCACCTAGCTGCTGTACAACTCTCTGTGTTATGGGTGCCGTGGCCGTCAGATCAAGATCAGACAGCATGTGGATACCCCATGACTCCATTAGTTTGTTACATTGTAATGAGAAGTGCAC
Organism: Houttuynia cordata; assembly: GCA_039654745.1. Classification (NCBI taxonomy): domain Eukaryota; kingdom Viridiplantae; phylum Streptophyta; class Magnoliopsida; order Piperales; family Saururaceae; genus Houttuynia; species Houttuynia cordata. The sequence continues at coordinate 35,835,726 of CM077502.1, forward strand.
TGTGTTATTAAGTAGCTAGCTCTTTTTCTTCAAGAAATATTGGAAGAAACAGTTGTAGGGTAACCTTTTGTGATGTACATCCACATTCAGAGTTGTCAAAAATGGTCTAGCAGTTTGCTCGTACTTCAGCCTTGTAAAAGTACTAGTTGTGGTTTGGAACTAAAGAAATTGCAAAATTGAGGGGAATTAGACAATTTATAAATAATGGATAAGGGCATAGGCAATGTAAGTATTAACACGCTTATATTATTTGTACTATGAAGTAAAGATATTACAACAGCACTTGACATCAATACCTTACATTGAAGTAATTAAAACAAGAATGTGAACAACTTGGACAAGTTCCACAGGATTTAATCATAAAGATCAAATGTTTAACCAAGTAGCAAATCTAGTAGCATAGTCAATTAATCCATTAAAGGAAATCCTACCTAATTCCTAGCAGTAAGTAGAATATTATGTAGGTGCCATAATACATGGAAAAGCTATTGAAGTTAGACCTCTGTTTTTTTGGTACAAATTTGAAGTTTGCCTGAATATAAAATATCCGTAGAACATTTTATACCTACTAATTCCTATGGACTTGAGAAATTAGAGTGATGTCTATGAATTTTGCACCTCAGAAGAACTATGTATGTATGTCTTTTATAAAATGCATACAACTCAACTTGTTGAGTATGCAATCTGGATTCTCAAACAATGTTCTCTTTTTTTCATAAACAGGTAACTAAGAAGAGTGATCTGAGTGATTTCTACTTCAACCTCTCAAAGAATGTAGCTTTTGGAGCTGGAGCGGATGAGTCAAAAAAGCCTTTTAAACAGGAACCATCAACTGTAAATCCTGATCCAGATCATCGTCCAGTATATGATAATAGTAAATTTGTTGCTAATACTTTGGAAGAGAAAGAGCATCCTGATGAGTCAAAAGACAATTCCACGATTCATTGGGAGCATTTACTGACTTCAAAATCTAAGCTGGCATCAACTGCTGCCGAAGAAGGGAATTCTGTAGCAAAGGAGGTGGCTACTGCCAAAATAAGACAAGATGACCATGTGTTAAGTGAAGATGCACAGGATGCCATTAAAAAAACTAATGCCAATGATGTGGTGACTGCTCAAACGACACAGGATCACCATGTTTTAACTGAAAATGCACTAGCTGCTGCTAGAGAGCGTTATTTGGCCCGCAAAAAAGCTAAACAACAGCAATAGAACTGGAGTCATTGGTATCCCTTTAGTTTCTCCTAATCCACATGAATTAATTTTCTAATGTAGGATATATTTCTGGCCATATGTTAAGGTGATTCAGATCTGGAATTCTTGTTATGTGATAGGCCTTTCCCTTTTGTCATAATTATTTGGCTTTCCCTGAATTCAGATGTACATTTCGTTATCCTGGATATCAACCTAGAATTTATTTTTAAAATGTATAACATTGATGAATGTAGAGATTCATAAGGATACTTGCCAGAGGCATATGCTAGATTAATTTATGTTTGTTTTAAGTGACTGTACAATTTTTACTGAACTAGGTTTTTTGGTACTATATAACTCAAATTGCTAGATTTGGAACAATTCTCCTGGTTAAGTAAATTTGTATGATGTATTATGTTCTGTTCCTTATAAATAATCTAGTGTATCTTCAATGAGTTTGTTTTGTCCATTTGTTGGCAGTAATGTTGTATAGAAAAATACAACATTATTTCATGTGCAACCATCATGTCATGAAGCCAATCCACATATTTGGAAAGGTGTATGATGAATATGATGATGTTGAATCTTCTTATCATTGTCCCCTCTTCGGAGGGTTGCATCAGGAAGGGCATCTGGCGTAAAAACTCGCCACTATGTTTCTTTGTATGGATTTTGTACCATTTTGATTCCAAGAAGTCAAATGTGGTATATAATCCATGCCGCCGACCCCATATAGCTGGGATAAGGCGTATGATGATGATGATGAAGAATGTTGTATAGAAAAATTTATTGAAGTTTACCAGTAGTGTAGGTGGGGAGGAGCTTAGCATATATATGTTTTGTATGTACATGCAAGGAGAGGCGTTTCATTTGTGGCGGACTGAAGTGTGAGACCAAATTTTGAAAGCTGTTACAAAAGGTAGCCAACATTTGGAAACAGAAATGTATGGCTTCGATATCTTCAGCATTTGCATTGCCATTCATAGCAAATGCCATATAGAAGTAGTTCTCTGTAATTTTGACAATTCGTTGGTGCAATTACTTCATTTCAATACTTTTTATGGATGGAATGTCTTTCTGCAATTCGACCTGCAAATTCTGAAACTGGAGTATCAATTTCATGTTTTTCATGGCCTTTTTTTTTCTCATTTCCCCTTGTTTTACCCCTTTTATTGCAGCTTGGAGCACATGATTTTTTACCTTGGACCAAATCGATGTTATACGTTTCTTCAAAGGCAACTCCGTGGCGCTTCTTCTGATGATAACAAATATTTACTTCATTAGTGGTTGCAAGCTATGGATTCCCCGGCCTTTTTTAGTGAGAGAACCGTGGCTGGTTTTCCTCTATGCCTTCATGTCCTTGAGCCTGTTGTCCATGAATCAGGAAAGTTGACAGTGCTTTTTGTATGATGTAATTGTCAATGTAAATAGCGAATGGGAAAGAAATTTTGGTCAAAACTTTTGAATTGCCATGAGAGCAATTGTGTACGTTGTTAAAATTAGTTGATTTGTTAGACCCTTGTCGGATAACTATGACATATTTTGGTGTATGAAGGAATTGACACATTTAGGCGTACAGAATGTTCATCCATTCTACTAAGAACTGAATTCTTAATCAAATCAAAGCACGTTAAAAGAATTTGCAAAGTGGGATCGAGGTATTATGAATGTTAACTCCTTGAAGTTCTGATTATAAAAAATTATGGAAGAATGAAAGGGGCTCGGCCTCAAGAATTGTGTACTATTTGACACTTGGGAGAAGTTTGCACGGCACTTGTGCTGTAAAAATAAACAAAAGTATAGGTCAACCTTGGCCTTGTCAACCTCTATACCCCTTTTTGATATAACATGTCTAAGCACAATCCCCTGTTGAACCATGAAGTGGCTCTTTTTCCAACTTAACACTAAGTTTGTTTTGTCACAACGTTTTAAAATCAAAGTAAGATTGTGTAAGCAATCATCAAAACAAGCGCCAAACACCGAAAAATCGTCCATGAAAACTTTCAAAAATTTATCAATCATGTCGGAAAAGAAGGACATCATGCATCGCTGAAATGTAGCAGGGGCATTACAAAGACCAAAAGGCATTCTTCGATACGCAAATGTACCGAAGGGGCATATAAAAGTCGTCTTTTCCTCTAAAAAGCAATAAAACTCTTGGCCCGCTAATTTCTCTACGATTTGGTCAATGAATGGGAGAGGGAAATGGTCCTTACGGGTGTTAGAGTTCAGCTTCCTATAGTCAATGCACACCTGCCAGCCCGTGGTCTCTCTTATTGGCACAAGTTCACTCTCTGAGTTTGGTTTTACCGTAATGCCCGATTTCTTAGGGACAACTTGGATAGGACTCACTCACTCGCTGTCAGAGATAGGGTATATGATACCTGCGTCTAGGAGTTTCACTATCTCTTTCATCACCACCTCTCTCATGTGAGGGTTCAACCGTCTCTGCCCCTCCCTAGAAGGTTTGGCCTGGTCCTCCAGGTTTATGCGATGCATACACACAGAGGGGTCTATACCCCGGAAGTCAGCCACTGTCCACCCTATAGCTTGCCGATGTGTGGTAAGGATCTCCAACAACTGGGTTTCCTGGTCAGTAGATAGGCTAGATGAGATAATCACATAAAGGGTGTTGTTGGGTCCTAGGAAGACGTATTTGAGGGAGCTAGGAAGGGTTTTTAGTTCAAGTGTGGGTGGGGATTCTATGGAAGGTTTTAGTGGTGGGGCGGTAGACACAGGGAGAGGGTCGGGGTGGGGTCTCCATGGGATATGTCCAGGGTATAGGGCAGCCACTAAATGGTGATGGACCTCCTCAAGGTCAGGTGTGCCCTCATATTGATCAATCCAGTCATAGAAAAGGGTGTGCTCGAGAGCATCCATAAGCACAACATATGGAAGGTACTCCTGGACTAGGTCATCTAGGCCGTCAACCATAAGGCACTCAGCTTCACTCGAGGGTTGTTGGGAAGCACTAAAAATGTTTAATTTAACTTTCATGTTCCCAAATGAGACGTTCATGAGCCCTGACCTACAGTTAATGGTGGCATCGGCTGTGGCTAGGAAAGGGCGGCCAAGGATAACAGGAATTCGGGATTTGGAGTTGGCAACTGGTTCCATGTCTAAGACGACAAAATCAATAGGAAAATAGAACCGGTCAACTCCAATGAGAACGTCTTCTATAACACCTCTAGGTCTGCGAATGGATCGGTCTGCTAACTGAAGGGTGACTGAGGTGGGCTGCAACTCTCCTAAGTCAAGTTGTTCATGCACTGAGTAAGGGAAGAGGTTGACACTGGCCCCTAAGTCCAAGAGAGCTCGGCTAATGGTATGGTCACCTATGACAATGGATATAACAGGAATGCCTGGGTCCTTAAATTTAGGTGGCATATCACTGGTCAGTAAAGAGCTTACTTGGTTGGTCAAAAAGACCTTTTGGGTGACATGGGATTTGGTTTTCCTCTTTTTGGTACACAGGTCTTTTAGAAACTTGGCATAGGCAGGTACTTGTTTGATGGCATCTAAGAGGGGAAGGTTGATCTTAACCTGCTTGAACACCTCTAACATTTCCTCCATTCGTTGGTGGGACTTACTAAACGGGGAGGGTTGGTTGAGGCATTGAGGGAAAGGAGCCCAAGGGATATAGGATTTTTCATTGGTGGGTTCCGTAGGGGCTTCCTGCTGTGGTGGGAGACTAACCGAGACAGGTGGGGTAGGAGTGGGTTATGTAGCTTTATCTGGGGAAGTGGTTTCACTCGCATTACCCATGGATGGTTTCCTAACCTGATTATCAACTTGTTTACCACTCCTTAAGGTAGTGATGGCCTGTACCTACTCATTTGGGCAATGGGAACCTTCAACGGCAAACTGTCCTCTAGGGTTCTGGTGTGGTTGGCTTGGCAAGGTACCTGCTTCCCAGCTGTCCCAATTGGGTTTCTATTTTGGCAATGGATTGTGTATGAGAATGGACAAGCTGGGCCTGGGATTTTTGGTCGGTTTTCATCTCCGTTGGGGTGGCTAGTATTTGGCTCATCTGGTCTTCTAAGGATGGTTTCTTATTTGATTGGCCAAATTGAGGAGCTGAAGATGGTTGATAAGGTTGAGGTTGGCTTTGGAAGTCCTGTCTTGGGGCCTGATTAAAATTGGGCCCCTGGTTAGGTTGTCTCCAGGCAAAATTTAGATGATTTTGCCACCCCGGATTATAGGTATTTGAGTAGGGGTTATTGGCTCTAGGGTATCCTTATGCAAAGTTGGCGTGCTCCTGTACAAGATCTGGATATTGGGAGGTAGAGGGGCAAAACTATGGTGTGCATAGGGCTGGCACAGATGGCACAGACATCTTGAGTGGTTGGGGTATAAGGTGGAGTCTGAGAGAAAAACTTGTCAAACCTCTCTGTCAGGGATGCCACTTGGTGTTCTAGGTTCGTGGTAGCTTTAACATAGTACATGCCTCCCCTTGAGGCATTCCTACCAGGCATATGGCCTTCAGATCTATAAAGGGTGGCACTGTGTAAAGAGTTTTCGCTCAGGTCCTCTAATAGATCCCAAGCATCATCAGGGGTTTTCTTCATAAATGTGCCTCCACAAGAGGCATCTATTAGGGTCTTGTGCTGATCGCACACACCCTCATGAAATCTCTGTACTAATTACCACTTGGGCACATCATGGTGGGGATAGGACCGGAGTAGGGCTTTCATTCTCTCCCAGCTTTCATGGAATTGTTCATTAGGTAACTGGGTAAAAGTGATGATTTCATGGCAGATCTTATTGGTTCGCCCCACAGGAAAGTATTTCTTGAGGAATTCGGCCTGAAGTTCCTCCCAAGTGGAAATAGAGTTATGCTCAAGGGAGTATCGCTATTCCTTGGCCCTATCTTTCAAGGTGAAGGGGAACAACCTAAGGCGCACCTGATCATCAGACAGTGTAAGCTTAAAGGTTGTGTTAACCTCTAGGAAATTTTGCAGATGCCTATAGGGGTTCTCATTTAATTGGCCATGGTATGTGGGCAGCATCTGGATGATGTTTGGCTTAATTTCAAAATTAGCCACATTTTCTGGTAAGATTATACAGGAGGGGGAGGTGTAGGCAGTGGGGCGGTAGTAGTCTTGCAGGGTACAGGCATAAGGCATTAGTGGATTCTGGTTTAGGCCATTCCCACCTCCAAGGTTCAAGTTGTCTGCCATTGGATGGATTTCAGGGATTGGGTTGCTAGGAGTTCTACAGATTCTATATAGGCGCTCAGGATCAGGATCAAAGGCAAGGTCGGGGTTCAGGGAGCGACGACCATGCATGCCCAATAAAAATCAAACAAAACCTGTAACAGTCCTAATAGCGACAACTAGCAAGCATCAGTCCTAGATAGCGACAATATCATCATAGAGAATTCTTCAGCAAGAGCTAGAAGTCCCTCAAATCAATCAAAGTAGTACAAATAGAAGAGCTTTATATTTTTGGCCAACACATTGGAGCGTTGCCCATGTGTACTAGCAATTAATGAAAATTGTATCAAATGTGGCAAAGAGAACCAACCAAGGAGAGCACCTTTAGCAGATATCCAAGATTAGGCTAAGAGAGGAGGAGGCTATAGATAGGGTATCCTAGATAATTTCTCCACGAAGACCTGAATTTCAGCAACTACTCGTTTTTTCTTCACTTCTAGGCTGTCCTTCCACCTACGTCTCCGGCTGCCTCCACCTCCACCTCTGATTTACATTTTTAAATTTTGTTACCAAGTAAGTTCATGCTACCAAGAGTTGCGATCAAATAGTGGCCCACTTGCGCATAATTTTGCACCAACCAGTTCATGGTAGTTGTCTTCAGATCACGTTATTTTTTAATAAAAAGATGCATGAAAAAGCATCTGAATGGAAATTGTGCAGTAAGGGTGTTCAAATTTGAAGTTCACTTAATATTTTTAGAACAGCCCTTAAAAAAATTGAAGAAGAGAAACCAATCAAAAAATCAATTTTAGAACAGAAAAGAGGGGTTACTTTGTTCGTTGCATCGTTGAGATCTAAGATGAAAGCATCTTCAATGTAGATATCCATAAAGAAGACAATAATTATAGGTACCATATTACCATGCGAGGGTTTTCCTTTTAAAATAAAAAGGAGAAAACTACTATATCCAGACAATATAAGAATTTATAATTATACCTCCGAAACGCATTTGGTGCATTGATCTTCAAGCTCTTGTAAGTGAGCAGTACTGAGTTCGAGTCTCCACCCAGGCACAAGAGGGATCTTAGGAAAACTTAGGTAGTGTGTGTGTGTGAGATGCCACTGCCATGAGAAGTTGTTGCCCAAAAAAAATTTATGATTGTTGTCAGAAAAGGTGTTTTCATTCTTAAGAAGTTTATATTCCAGCTTGAACAAGCTGGTCATTGCCCTGATGAAGTGTGGAAGCATTCTTATGACAAAAATGCATCATTTACATTTCCACATTTGGGCCCTGTATTTCCACTTAAACCCTGTTCCAAGTTAATATCTTCGGGTAGCAAAATATAGTTCTCCATAAAATTCTCTCTCGATTTGTTCCATGAAGGCCACATGTATGAGATTAAATAATAAGAACGCTTTTTTGACAAATGAAAGCCCCAAGAATATGATGCAAGATAAATTGGTCACTTTGCATAGGAAACGAATTATTTTTCCTACATTAAGTTAGGAGGGATATTCATCTTACACCCTGCTCAACTATCTTGAGATAGCATTATCCAAATCTCAACAGTATTAACCTTTTCAATCAACTACCACTATCTAGCTTTATGCCTCAAAGTTAACAACTGAAAATGAAAATCTGATTGTGGTTTTTATTGATTTCAAGAAAGCATATAAGAGAGTAGACGGATAGTTCTTAGATGTGCAAGAAAGGAAAGAAAATATGGGTCTTACTAATAATGAGGAAACTACACCAATGCAAGAACTTTCGTGCAGAAACTTGAGAAATTCATGAAATTGTCGGTTTGCATTAAAGGTTGGCTCTGATCTCATTTCTTTTCTCACTAATCATAGATCAACTAATAAGTCACACTGAAGAAAAAGGATCTTAAGGCGTACTTTTCACTAATAGTGTAGTAGATACATGTAGAACAGGAATTGATAAGAACTTGAAGTGAAGGAGAATGCTTCAAAGTCTAAATATGTTCTAGGATTAGTAGAACTAGGGCTATGTATGAAATGGAATATTTAGGCAAACTATAAGGGGAAAAGGGTCTACTTTACAAACTCATTTTTCCAGAACAGATTGAGTGTGCCCACCTAAATCTCTCAACTCCTTCAAGCACCAAAAACTTATATTTGTTATCTTACAGGGGTTTAACAAATTAGCTTTTCTTTCAACATTGGCTTCACCAATTAGCTAATTTAGCAACATATACGAAATTGAAAAGCTTCCATAAGTGTGTATCATGCAACTTTGCTAATGTCTTTAAAGGGAAATGTTGACTACAGATGCAAATAAAGACCTCAAGGAACAATTTCTTTTTCCTATAAAGACGCAAGAGATTAATTGGCCCTATTATTTTTAGCTGGAATATTGAAAAATGGGCTTCTGCAGCAGTGTTGTCCCTGCAAAAACCATAATATTTACATTCCTAATCTCTTCTTTATGGGATTCTACAAGAGGCCTGAAGGAAAATGACTTCTTCCATGTTTCCACCGAATCCGGAATGGCTGAAATTATCAGCTTCTCCACAGATAATGAAGATAACATCTGCAAATGTAGATCCAAAACAATAAATGGTGAAAGTAAGAATTTAGTGAACCAAATACAAAAAATGACTCAAGTATAAGCTTTAGTAAAAATATGGATTGCACAAGTTCCTAGAAGCAACTGTAAACACAATACTGATCTCCTAGTAGGGATCTTTATGTCTACTTAAAAATATGAGAGGCAGTACTGAAGTCCAATTGATGATTAGGTTAATTTCTATTTGTGCAAAATTCTAATTTAACAACTAGATCCAAGCAAGGGGCTGCTAAGGAAAGAACCAAATATATTGTTATGAAATTTAAAATGTACTTTGCTTTGCTGAATGCGGAAACTATTTATTAAGCCATAAATCACAATCAATATGAGTGAAGTCATCGAAACTAAACTGCTTTAGATTGATCATGTACCAACCCAGAAATTCAAAAGTTCACATTCACATAGATAATAATTCCAGACAGAGGGAGTATAATACACTTTAAAGCATCATGGAATATGAAAGTTATTTTTCTTGTTCAATAACGTAAATGTGACAGAGTTTGCCAATGAAGAGATGCATACTTGTTCAATGGCACTCAAAAGGCGACGACACATGCCCCGTTGTCGATATAAGTCTCGAGTTGCAATGAATGGCATTTCTGCTAATTTTGTACCATGGATCCTACAAAATTTCAGGAAAAAATGACACGAGTTAACATATCTGTATACAGTTGAAGTCACGAAAGAAATTCTAAAAGGTAATAAATAATGAGATCCATCTTTTAATACATCCAAAAAGTGACCCAGATCACTTGCTGGGTTGGCAAAATAGCCTAAACTTCTTCGATGCATCTTTATTTCTCTATTCGATACCTTCGATCTATCATTACATTTCCTATATGACTAAAAAGAATTATTCAACCGAGTTGAGATTCATAAGAGCAAGCAAGAAAATAGAGATGATATGTGAAGGGAAATGTTCCTTAAATGCATGTCAAACAGAATTTTGAACCCACTTCGAGCCAGCAATAGTCTCAATCACTTCACTAATTGGCATAATATATGGCATTCTGTCAATGGTACATCAATCTGACTCGGTGAAGAAGCCTCGGTCTTGAAATGCCAATCAGAAATTAAAACCAAAAATGTGCAAGGGCGAGTCAAATGTCATATTTCTTACCCCTTTAAAAACTAAACAATGTTTGTATTTGACTGGTTTGCACTAAAAAAGCAACAATTAAATTAGTCAAGTCAAGCAGGGAGATAATGTGCTATGTGTTGTGTATGTATTTATTGAAGGTAAAACCAGAGAGTCAGCAAAGGCTAACATCTACCTCAAAATTATGAAGGTCACCATAAAGACAGAACCTAATTTCATATTATTTTCTGTCATCTGATTTTGTGCGACACTCACTTCACATATTTGTAAATCTACAGTCAAATTTTGCAATCTGAATGGCCATATATTATTCTTTAAGGACTGCTTATTTCCCAGTAATTGCTTCTTTGACCACATTTACTGTTTCCACTACAAACACATACGATCAATATCTTTCATTCATTTATACTTATTATAATATGTCCCGCCATTATCTTTAATAGTGACATATTGCTTTAAAGTTTCTTTCAAGCCATGAAACGATGGGAGTTTGTATAACCCCTCGTCCAGAATTGTGAATTAGTGACAGGTAGTGAAAGGCAATCAATGTAAGGCTCTAGGTAGTGCATTTTTTCTCATTCATCTCTTTCAAGCTCCTCCATCGTCTCAACTTATTTTAGGGAGCGCATCATCGAATTTGGAACATGCATAGCTATGACTTGAGAAGCCTCTCAGATATAAATTGATCATTCCATGAGCAAAGAGACATCGCATTCTTTTCCTATCAGAACAATAGCTGTATATGCTCTGCTTAGAACAGTGAACCAAGTTGCATAATAAGCATGTAGTACCTCCCTTATAAGCCCTACCATTTCCAGTTTCAACTCTAGCTCATTCTTTTTGGCTGAATTGAGTGCTATTGAGTCCAAAGGAAGTCCTCATGCAGCCCATGGCGGCCCAGTTATGTCAATAAAATTAGGCAGATATATAAGGATCAAGATAAGAAGGCTAGTTGCACAAGGGACATTTTTAGGAAATTATGTAGAAAGCACTGATAATATCCAGACTACAATACTCCGTAAATAACTAATCTTAGTTAGTAGACAAAAACATAGTTAACACATCAACCACAAATGCGTACATTCAATTCATTTACTCAATAAGATTGGGAAAAATGTCAAGCATTAATGTCGATGAAGATATGTCAATGTTTATTGCTGAAAAGGGAATAGATACCAAATCTGTAGCCTGCATGGGAGCTGAGATCCGCAATTAGTATCAAGAGTCTTAACATGTTAATACTCTGGGCTTGTAACACAAGAATGTGTGATTCCGTACCTTAACAAGGCAACTGAGATAATATCTTCATTCTTCTCCAATATCACGGTGCAGAAACGTTCATAATTTAGACGTTTGTAGTTTGAACTGGATAAAAAACAAAGTACCTCAATGGGTTATAAAAAAAATTACATAATAGGAAAATGCTCGAAGATGGAAAAGTGATAATTCTCCAACAAATATGTCCAAAAACCTCCAACTGTCACGCGGTGGGTCTGGATTGGACAGAGCAAAAGTGGGCCGTGTGAGTTCACTTTCTCAGTCAACACATGCCACATGACACTTGGAGAGTTTTGTTGGGCAAATTCGTTTGACAAGTATCAGCTTCCCAGAAAATATTATATTGCTACAAGTCCAGTAAATGATTCCCAGAATCAACAAGCACGAACAATAAAATTGACAATTTAGCATACCCACAACTATAGACTGCTTGACTAATCATCTCAAGACCTGTTCTCGTGTCAATTAAAGGAACAAAACACTCATTCAGCACAGAAAGAGCCAATGAGAGTTTAACATTGCACTCCATGAAAAAAGAAAGGATCTCATCAGAATTAATGTTCTCATCCTCTTCAACACGCTTCAGCAATGTCCATGTAAAGCCATCACCGACAGGATTTGCAACTCCAATCATATGTGATAATTTAGAAGCAATCTGTCATTTAAGGAAAAAAACAAAGTTATGTTAGGTTGCCATGAGGGCAACAAGATATAGAAAACAAAACTGAACGGGAGAAAACATTAACAGTTTTACGCTGAATTAACATGCATAACTCTGCCTGTGTAGTACATACCTTCATGCAACTGTCTCCACAAAATGGTTTGGAGTTTAGGTCAGACATAGGTTTGTTCCAGTCCTGTGTACACTCCCTGTGATCTGTGAATAGCAGATGTTAAAAAATGAAGTCCAGTGCCAAAATCAACAATGCCTAGCTCAAAGAGAGTTGATTCCATAGCTAATGAAAGCGTTGAACTTGACTCACATTTTCGGCCACATTGACGGCATTCATGCAAGATGCGCACTTCAAGTTTCAGATGCTTGTATGAAGAGCAGAAGGCGCATCTGCAGAATGGGCAATACCATTTACCTTCAGGAAGGACCTGCGAAGGTATTAATACAAGTATTATTGCATCAGAATTCACAGAAATATTGCACAAGCAAGAGTAATATGTAACAACTTTAATATAAACTCTCAACTTTTCACATGAAGTTAATGCAGTGTTAATTGAATATAAATGATGAATTTCTGTGAAAAGACACTAGATGATACTGAGGTTCTTAGAGAATATTGAGTATAGTACAGTGAGATCTATCCAATAACTACAGGAAAAGTTCCTAGTATTTTTTTTTTACACTTAAAGTAGTCGTGATTGCCAAAAATTCAGTTAATTCTAACACACAGCTACTATTGAGAAACGAAGAAGTGAAGAAAAAAATTTAAGAAATCAGATCAAGATATCACACATAGAAAAAATCTATAAACTGCACCAAAGAAAAAAAATGTGAATTTTATTTGCAGAACTGGTTCCCCGAGGAAAAAGAATCTTACATCACCACAGACTTCCTAATTTATAAACATGGCTCTTTTTGTTCATGAATTCTTCTTATTTTCTAGAACACAATTGCTTCAAATATAATGAGCTGCTATTAAAGCACAAAGATAGAGATGGAGATGACATGTTATGGTTAGGAACCTACGATACCACAGTCCAACAATTTCCTTTATAAATGCACACAACGGTACTGAAGTACATAAGGACAGAAATCCAGAATTGAACAAGGACCATGAGGATGAGTATAAATGGGATGTTCATATATGTGTGTTTATAGAAAAACGAGAAATAGAGGGCATGTTGTAATTATGTTCTAAAAGTAAGTAGGGAGAAAACATCTGGCTTGTCATCCATAAGGTCTTTCCAACAGTTCAGCTTCTATGGAAGTCGTAGCGAACATTTCCACCAGGAGCATATTGCAAAGAAGAGGATCAGGTTAATGGTACAAGAGTGTTGAAACCTTTCAAAAATCACCATTTTTCTAATTTTCAAATAGAAAGAAATGGATAATTCGCAGCCTAAAATTATAGAAAAGAGTTGAATGACTACTGACTTCAAAGTGATACAGCTGAAAAGTGCACTAACCTTGAGCATAACACATTCTTCATGAAAAGTCGAAGGACAGCTATCACAGCATATTAATTGCCCACCATCAGCACAAACTCCACAAGTATCATCACTTGGGTCCACATCATCCATGCATACTAACTGATATTGTATGTTCTTATCCTTCTTTTCTTTCTTCCACACCTCACTCAAGCAATTGAACAATGGCTTCCCAGATCTTAGGACAAAAATGTTGTACCAGTGCTTAACAGAATAGCTACCAGCATGGGCCCCAAATTCTTTCAAGGACACAACATTCTGACAACAGGTACAGCGAATTCCTTCTCTGGTAACAAAGCCTCTTAAACCTTTATAATCCCAACTATTTTTCACCTTATAACAAACTACTTCATTTTCATGTATCATCCCCTCTTTTATCAGTGTAGACAAAATGTTTATTGCTTTTTCATGACACGAATTTTCCTGTTGGACTTCTTTTGGCATCCTACGGACAATTGAACAACGTTTTCTAGTATTCTTTCTTTCCTTTGCACTAGGGTTTCCTCCATCCATGCATTTTCGTTTATTCATAGTCCTTCTTTTATTCTTGTTTGATGGTCTGAGGGTTTCATCAGAGATTAAAGTGTCAAGTACACCCCCTTTGCTTGTTCTACAGTCATCATTTTCCTTATCTTGTACCCGACTTCCTAGCTTCTGGTTTACAGATGTCGTATCTGGTGTATGATAACCAGAATTCACAACACCAACATTTACATGCTCAGTCCCTGGTCTGTCCTGTCGCTTAAACGTTGCAATGGAATCTACATATTTCAGAAATTCGACACAATCAGCTTGAGGACCTAAACTCATAGCTAATTTTGTTGCAATCTGTTCCCCACTAATACAATCACACTTCTCTCCCAGAAGCTCATCACATCGTCGCACATCTTGCTCAATTTGCGCAATATCCATCACTTCATAGCAGCTTGAATTCACCATTTCACCAATCAACAATTCATTTTTACTAGGTGAGATTCTGTTCTTATCTACTGAAGATATTTCATATTTGCAAGTAGATGATGTTTCTTCCTGAAGCAACAGAGACTTTGTTGCGCAGGAGTCCATGTTTCCGTACTCAACGCGAGGCTTTCCAGCATTTTGCTCCTTCATCACCTTCTTGCATACTGTGGTCGCAATCCTTTTTCTTACACTTCTCTTCTTCATTGGAACAACTATTTTATTATCTCCATGTAATAGACTCATTGAGCTAGTTAAAGTAGTAGCAGCAGCAACAGGTGCATCCGTTTGATGCACTTCATGACACATTAAAGGGGATGGAGATATGTTATTCTTCGTGTACTTCATGTTTTCAGTTAAGTAGACGTCCATGTTTTTTTTACTTAATCTTACCAAACTTGAATAAGGCATGCCGACTGAATCAACTTTATCATCTCCTGCAATATGTGTCGGTTGAGAAGATATATTTGGTGAAGTAAATGGAGGAACATTCCAGGCTTTCTTATCTTGGGAAAAAAGGCAGTTGAACTGGCCCTTCAAGAAATTAGTGGAATCCACTCTTACATTCACGGTAGCTTCTTCTTCATGCCTTCCTGAAGTACCAACATCACCAGTTGAAAATTCATTCTCAATCAGATTACTGATGACATTACCGCTTTCACTCCTTCCCTTTTCTGAACTAACAGTGAAAGGCCTATATGGGTCACTATTAAAATCCATACCAAGAGCTGAATCATTAGATAGCTTGTGCGACGAAGAGGAGAACTGGGAAATGGAATTCCCAACCTGAGGATTACTTGACCATACATTATTACCCAGTGACAGAACTCCCTTATCCAGATTCAATGTATAGCCAACATAATTCCCTACTCCACGAGGAACCATCTATCAATTGCACAAAAATCAGTATTCGAATAAACAAGACAAAAAAACTAGCTTTTAAACACACAACACAGAACCCATCAAAAGAACAGAAAAGGCAAGAGCAACCCAACTCAACAAATCAAATTTTACATAGAACTGAAAAATTCAAGAGCCAGAATCAAACAAGTGAGAGAACAAATTGCTTACTTGAAGTATCCTAAGTGTTCTTTTCCTACTTCTCTTCTTTTGGAAGATAATTTACATAAACAAGGCTAAAAATCTTACTTGCCAACACGAAATATATAACCCATCAAAAGAATAAGAAAAAAGCAAAAGCAGCCCACCTCAACGAATTAAAATTTACACACAACTGAAGAATTCAAACACCCAAAATCAATCAATTGACAGAAGAAAAACAATTATTTGAAAGAAGTATCATAAGCCTTCTTTTCCTACTCTTTTTGGGAGATAAATTTACATAAACAAGGCTAAAAATCGAACTTTCCACCACACAATACACAAACCCGTCAAAAGAATCAGAAAACCAAGAACAACCCACCTTTGCAAACCAAATTTCAAATAGAACTGAAGAATTCAAACACTAAATATATAGAAGTGAGAGAAGAAAAATGCTTACTTGAAAGAAGTATCCTAAGCGTTCTTTTTCTAGTTCTCTTTTTGAGAAGATGGAGGAGAGATGAAGAATAGAACATTCTAAGCATGAATAGGAGAAGGAAAAGCAGGGCTTTCAGATTGGGAAAGAGGAGATGATGATAAATGAGGAGGAGAGAAGCAGCTGGCTCTGGTTCTGGTTTCCCAATATGACAATCCGCCACCATGGCCAGGCTTCTCTGCTCTAACTCCCCTGTTTCCAGTGCAAGGCTAGCCGGGCGTTTTAAAAAGTACTGCCTTCGTCCGGAATTAGTATTAACATTAGTTCATTTTGGAAAACCAAATGTTAAACTAATTCCGAACGCAGGGTCCTCGCGGGTTTGATGCTATATGGGTATTGGGTACCCGCGGGAATAAATGGCGGGAGAGGATGAGAGAAGAGGCCGAATGCTGTCGGATTTCAATCTAACGGCGAACGTCAAATCAGGAGCAGACAACTTTGATGAGCTCACGTTGGCGTGTGTGAGTTGTTCATGTTAACTTTCTCCATCAAAAATAGAAGCGACTACTAAATTGTGTAGTGAGGGGGTAGGACTTCTTGGACATATTCAGTTCAGAAGCTTGATCACATCATGTAGGAAGAGGATGGTAAGGTTGTATTTACAAATAATACGTATATTATAATGGTTATTAGTGAGAGATTTTGGTGGAAAGAAATGGATAATGAGCTACCTTTTTCTCTTGGCTAGCAGGTTGAGCCATTTTGTTATTTGCTTTTACGTTGAGATTCCCCTGATCAGATTTTGAATGCCTACAACCTGTCAAGAGAACAAATTACTACATCAGTATGGATTTACATTAATTCACTGGAAAAAAAAAGATGTTGGTCTTTTTTGTTACAGCTCATGCTTCTACTCAGCCAATGGATGTGTGGAAATATAGAAGTTAATTGGTAACCAAATTAGTAAAGAGAATTGTTGAAGGCCTAGCAAGAAAGTTGAGAAGATAATACAAGAAGAACATGAAAGCATAATATAGTGTTGATGTTTACATCACTTAGGTAGAAAATGATTTAAAATCACAGTTGTCATAGTGAGTTCAACAGAGTCACTCTTTCTTTGTCAAAGAAAAAAAAGATTGGCCTGCGGGTTATAGGTTCAACTTGGATAGGCAAATGGCTCTCCAATAATATGAATAGTCTAATTGATAAAATAAATTGAATCACTATTTTTATTACAAACCTGGCTCTTTTGGGTGAGTCAGATCATCCAAATTGTGTTTGGTACACACAATGTTGTATGTCAAAAAGGCTCGATCGTAGAATCTGTTCTTCAAATAGAAGAGATCCAATCAGTGCAACTAAAAATTGTCAATCAAATACAAAAGCAGATGACTTGTTTTTTATTTCCTTTATTGAGCATTGTGTTGAACCAATTATCTCCAAGTTTATAGCACCCGTTCCTTGCCAAGCCATCTTTTTCCTTTAGATGCAAATTCTATTGCTCACTTCCTATAGCCAATGCTCGTGATATTTTAATGACAGATATAACTAAGTAATTCAATTCCTATTATCAATCACGGTGATGCATAATGTTGCGAACTGTAATAGAAGAAGCAATAAATCAAACCACATGCAAAAAAAACAAATGATTTAGTAGAATAACCAGAACAAGAAACTATTACGATACTTTCATCATGAAAGAGAGAATAGCATGATGAGACCACTTACCAATTGGCATTAGCTTTTGCCAAAACCTTGAAGATTAAATCCTTCTCCTCTTATATTTCGAAATGTTGTTCTCTTTTCTCTATTTGTTCTCCCCTTCTCCCAATGTTTGTTCTCTCAATTTTATCTCTTTATGGAATGTAGCACCCTTTGAATATTCATCCCATAAAGGCAGCGTAGGGATGTGATTGCTACTTAGAGCACACGTTGTTTTCCTTTTTTTGATTCTCTTCCGAAAAATCAGAGACAAATTTTTGTTTCATAAGCTTAATCATTTAAGGAAGTTTTTGTCACCTATTTTGTAAATTTAATTTTGGTTAATAGGGGACTCAACCTTAAACATTTGATAAGAATTCTTACTCTTTACTCCTTATCATCCCTTATTTGTCAAGTAAGGATAGCTCTTTTTTTCTAAATTGCACTAAGAATGGTAATTGTATTGCTACTTTCAAAGGTGGGTTGACTCTATGGTACATTCTTTATGTTCTTGACACATATAAACGATAAACCCATGCATTCATGTTAAGAAGGATCTTCACAATTATTATAGGGACCATATATAATAAACTTCAACAATTAAATGGATTGTGTTCGTACCTAAATCACCTTTTCATATCACTAACTTAAAAAACTGTTCAACTTATGTATAGTATGATCCACTTTATATTACTCCACTTCATTTTTGAAAGTTGAATTCTTAATATATAGTGATTAGTATATCACTTCCTTACCTCATTTATTGGTTTGATTTCCAACAGATTAACTATTGAAGAGAAATCATTCCCTTCAAGTAACATGTATGTTTTAACTTTGACTAGTTTTGCAAACACTTCATAAGCTTAGATCATGTGTGCAATTATCTCTTTGTCACCATTGTAAACTCTTTACTTTTTTTTATAATAGTTTAATACATATAGAGCCTTGTCATTGGTTCAACACAAGATTTGAAAATATCTCAAAACAATAACAAATGGGCTGACCTTATAGCAATGAAGCTCCCTTACGGAGAGATAAGCCACCAAGTCACACACAACTAATGCTAAATTCATTGTAAATATTCTCTTCTAGAACTTTAATATTTCTTTTGTTGTTATTCCATTTCATTACCTTAAAATAATTATCAAGAGATGGGATTAACACACTAATATAGTCCACTCAACAAAACGTGTGAGAGCTTTCAATTAAGCTATATATATACTTATAGAATCAAAATTGAATATTTGTCACATGACTTCAATGACATTCTTTAGGCAACAACATGAAAGCTTGTTGTCATCACTCTAAGAAGTGTGATAAGCTCATTTGCCTTCATCTTTAAACATCATGGGGCCGTTTGGAAGTTGAAATGGAGCTGTGAAAAAAAATCATAGCTGAAAAATTTTCAGAGTAGAAATGGAGCTTACCTCTGATTTGTGTTTGGCTTTCATAAATCATGTGTGACAATTTTTGTCAATGTTGATGCTCCCCAAAGTGAGCATCACATTTGTAAGTAATTTTTCACCTAAGATTCTCGTCATTGACACATATTCTTGTCACTGACAGCCTCATTTTTGTCACTGACACATTTTTTAACCCTCTTTCACTCAATGCACGTCAATTTTTTTAGGGCTGAAAGGGCCTCTCTTTCAGTTTTCAAACGCACTAATTGATAAATGACATAAAGAGGGCAAAACAAGAAGGTGTTTAATTATGTTTTAATTTTAATATCGTTTAGGAATCTACCTTATGCAAGGAGGTATGTATTTTTTGTACTTTAGCTCACCCTCCCTTGAGTGCTATATTGGAACTTTCAACTTTTTAGACAGATCCCATCATGGCAATGATCTCAAACAAGTACATATTTTTTTTATCATTGTAATCTAATTCGATTTTTCAAAGTTGTTGCACAATGTTGTTATCTTTGGTGGAATCAATGTTTCTTCTATAAGAAATATTTTTGTAGAATTATGTTTGATTTATTACCCATATTATTGTCATTTGTTTGAATAGTTAATGAATATGAATCTGGATTGCATCTTAAATTTTCCTCAAGCTGGTGTCCACTTGCCCCTCCCACAACCACTACAAGGACTGGTACGACAATTTGATAATTACAATTTCTATTCTTGTTTTTGTATAAAATCTTTATACTCTCCTTTATAGTCTTTTTTTGGGATTGGTTTGTATTGGTTGGTTTTGTTATTTTAATCTATGACAATCATAATAATGGCAATAGTAGTAATAAAATAATAATAATAATATAAAAAAAATTTGATCATAGACTTCATTAAGAAATATGTAATTGTTAACATATTATTGTGACTTCAACGAAATGTGTAATTTATTAATTTCTTGTTCCATTTAGTTATCTACAATATCATGGAGTTTGGTTTGTTTGATATAGACATGCGGGGATTGGTTCATTAAATACTGAATTTTACTTCATACTCTTGTTTCTATTACCTCTTGCAGATGATTTATTTAAGTTGATTTTCCTACTTCATCTTGCAATTGTTAATGATTTGGAAAATTATGTAATTATTGGCATATTATAAGATGACAGCAACATATTTCAATCGCTTGTTTCATGTAACTTTTCTACTATGGCATCAATTTTGTTTGCTTGATAAAAAAAGGTGGCATTGACATTAAATTGCTTGCTTTAATTGCCACCCTTGCCTTTTCCTTCATGATAATTTGTACAGTGAATTTCTCATTCATGACAATTTGTATCGCTGCCTTTTTAATTAATTAATATTCTTCCTCTTCTGTTTTACAACATCAATCTCCGTATCAATGCTTATGCAAGTCAACTCATGATTATTTTCTTCTTAGGGTTTTTGGATATAAGTGTTGTTGTAATGCCCTAGATTTTCAAAACTCATTTTATTCCGAGTAAATCCAGTGGAAGACTTTTCGAACAATTAATCAATAAATCATTCAAAAACACAAAGTGTTGTTTCATTCAAAATTACATTATGCATTGCATTCATGCCTAATGCAGAATGAGCTTCATGTGTAGCATGTTATTTATGCATTGCATTCATGATGCATTATAGTGGTTATTGTCTTTCCTACTATGTATTCATATGCTTAGCTTCTTACTTTCTTAGGTTCACTCAAGAGTTGTGAGGTGTGAGTGGCTTAGCAACGTTGTAGAAAGTAGATATGTAAGATGAATAAAGTAGGCACACGTGTTTGACAATTCATTGGAGGCTGATTTTGCCTCCAAGAAAAGTTTGATGATTTTGCCAATTGAGATTGTCATGTCTTTGAGAAGGGAGTGCCAAACTGTTTCCCATAATTGTTCAGTGCATTGACATGTTCAGCAAAACACTTAGAGTATCCATTCAAGGAAGGACAATTTTGAATAGTGTGCATTGGACTAACACCAAAGAACATATTTAATTTTACAATTGATTGATAGAAATCATGTTTCTACTTGTAGTCAGGGCCTCTGCCTTTTTGCTTAAATTGTCTAATCTTGTCCTCATATCAGAGTCTTCTCTAGTCTCATGCAGACCTCCTTTCTTTGATACTTGTGATTGTTTTTCTCTATGATTTCTAGAGTCCCACTTCTTGGAACTTTCAGCCAACCCCTTCAAAAAGTTATACTCTGCATCACCCCCTAGACTAAGAAAGGCCTCAGTGTGCATTGATTCAATCATATTACGATGTGTTTGAGTCAAACCGTTATAGAAGCGTTGACTTAATCTCTATTTTTAAATCCATGGTGGGGACACTTCAACAATAAGTCCTTAATTATCTCACAACTCTCAAAGAACTTCTCAAGCTCCCCTTGAATAAAATCAGAAATTTCTCCTTTTAAAGCATAGTTTTGACCATTGGAAAAAATTTAGTGAAAAATTTTGTTAGTAGAATATTCCATGTATTTATTGACCTAGAAGGTAGAGATTCAACCATGCCTTTGCCTTGTCTTTCAACAAGAAAGGAAACAGGCATAGACACACAAACTCATAAGAAAAATATGTAAATCTAAATGTAGCACAAATATCAAGGAAGTCATTTATATGCATGTAAGGATCCTCTCTATCTAGACCACAGAAATTTGGCAGGAGCTGAATAACCCAAGGTTTCAGCTCAAAGTATTTTGCAGAGATTGGAGGCAATTACTATGCAAGAGAGAGGGTTGATGGTGATCGGCGAAATTAACTCCCAGAGAGGTTTCTCTAACTCGGGTTTATCTTCTATTTTGAACGAAGATCAATTTTACTACTCACTAAGGGATTAGATTCAACTCTAACCAATCAATGTGTTTGATCACATATCCACATGGTCATACACTACTCACCAACTCGCTCTTTTTTGTGTATTTTTTTTTTAAACAATTAGTTCATAATCTAAAACTATTTACAAAGGGTAAAATTTATATAGCTTTTTGTTTGCTTGTTTGTCAAAGGTTGGAGGAGTCATAAAGTTATTATTATTTTAAAATGCGGCCAAGTTTTTTTTGGTTGGAGGGAGTCATTTTTTGGAAAAAAATAGTTGAACCCACAAATATAAGAATAGAAAAGGAGGACGTCTAGCCTGATCGAGTTTGAGGACTAGATTGCAAGACCCTATGCCACATTGGCACGGGGATCTGCAATTATGCATCCCCAATGCCCAACTGCAAGGCCCCATGCCAACGTGGCATGGAGTCCTGCAATCTGGTCCTCAAACTCGGTCATTAAAACATTTCCCAATCGAAAAACCAGAGAAATGAGTTGTATGAAGCTAGTGGAAGCTGGTTAAAGTGAGACAAATGAGACTATTAGGGGCCACTTGGATCGTGAAAAATCTCAAAAATCTACCAACTAAGGCTCTTTTTGGTTAGCACTTTTAGGAGTAGGAAATCCAAATTCTTGAAATGAATCTAGGTATAAGAAATAAGGTGTTTAGTTTTGCCAAAATTCACTTCATGTGATGAAGTTAGGTCATGGTGGCACTTCATGTAATTTTTGAAAGAAGACAAAAGCATTTGATAACAAAAAATCTCATCATTAGCTTTTTTTTTTAAAATACCCCTGTTATTTTTTAAAATTTACATTAAATGCCATTAAAGAAGCCCTTCTTACTTCTCTTAGAAAATCTCCTCCTAAGGAGATTTCCCAAAAGAAGCTGGATTCTTAACTTAAGAATCCAGCTTCTTTTGGGCAACCAAACAGGGAGCTTTTTACATATGACCTGGCGCCAACTTTGACTTTCCCATATCACCCGGAATCTTCTTCTTTCTCTCATATGACCCGGAATCGGCACCTAGAGTACCGAAAATACCCTTCTTTTACGTTTTTAAGCCTTTTGTATCCCAAATCCTTCATTCTTCCCAAAATTAGTGATTTACGGGAGCATGAAGTTGGGGAAGAAGATATTCCGGCAAAGGTCTGTCCATAATCGCGGTTGAAACCATCGCCGGCGCCGTCTAACTCAGAAAAAAATAAAATTTCATGCCAAAAAACTGTAAAATAGCGGGAAAGACGAAAAAAATATATGATGAAAGGATTTTGATGTAAGATCAGCGGGGAAGCCTTCCCAACAACAAAAATTAAGATCTACATGTAAAAAAATACATATAAAGGCCACTCATTAGTGTTCAACCGCTCATAGACACAAAATAAAAGAATAAAATCGGCAAAAATGTGAAATACACGTCGGCGAGCGACGAGTTCAATTTATATATCTTTCTGTGATCCTAATGAGGTGGAAGAGGAAGAAAAATAAGGAAGAACGCAAAAAAAATGGGCAAAAACGGATAAAAAATGAGCGAGTTATGACATTTTGAAAATTTCAGAAAAATCGCGTTGCATATGACAACGACTCAGGCTCAAGTCGTGTATTCGACAACACGACTTGAGCCTGAGTCGTGTCATATGCAACGCGATTTTTTTGAAATTTTCAAAATGTCATAACTCGCTCATTTTTATCCGTTTTTGCCCATTTTTTTTTTTGTTCTTCTTTATTTTTCCTCCTCTTTCCACCTCATATAGATATATTAGCTAAGAAATGAAGAAAAAAGAAGAAAGTAGAAGCTTTGCGGCGAAGAGCTTCCACTTTCTTTTTTCTTCTAATTTTTTCTTTATTTCTCAGCCTAATATATCTTCATGATGTGGAAGAGGAGGAAAAATAAGGAAGACGCAAAAAAAATGGGCGAAAACGGATAAAAAATGAGCGAGTTATGACATTTTGAAAATTTCAGAAAAATCGCGTTGCATATGGCACGACTCAGGCTCAAGTCGTGTATTCGACAACACGACTTGAGCCTGAGTCGTGTCATATGCAATGTGATTTTTTTGAAATTTTCAAATGTCATAACTCGCTCATTTTTTATCCGTTTTTGGCCATTTTTTTTTTCATTCTTCTTTATTTTTCCTCCTGTTCCACCTCATATAGATATATTAAGCTAAGAAATGAAGAAAAAAGAAGAAAGTAAAAGCTTTGCGGCGAAGAGCTTCCACTTTCTTATTTCTTCTAATTTTTTCTTTATTTCTCAGCCTAATATATCTTCATGATGTGGAAGAGGAGGAAAAATAAAGAAGAACGCAAAAAAATGGGCGAAAACGGATAAAAAATGAGCGAGTTATGACATTTTGAAAATTCAGAAAAATCGCGTTGCATATGGCACGACTCAGGCTCAAGTCGTGTATTCGACAACACGACTTGAGCCTGAGTCGTGTCATATGCAACGTGATTTTTTTGAAATTTTCAAAATGTCATAACTCGCTCATTTTTTATCCGTTTTTGGCCATTTTTTTTTTGTTCTTCTTTATTTTTCCTCCTCTTCCACCTCATATAGATATATTAAGCTAAGAAATAAAGAAAAAATAAGAAAAAAGAAGAAAGTAGAAGCTTTGCGGCGAAGAGCTTCCACTTTCTTATTTCTTCTAATTTTTTCTTTATTTCTCAGCCTAATATATCTTCATGATGTGGAAGAGGAGGAAAAATAATGAAGAATGAAAAAAAAATGGGCGAAAACGGATAAAAAATGAGCGAGTTATGACATTTTGAAAATTTCAGTAAAAATGTGTTTTGAACGACACGACTTGCAGTATAGTCGTGTCGTCGCGGACACGACTATACTGCAAGTCGTGTCTTTCAAAACACGTTTTTACTGGAATTTTTAAAATGTCATAACTCACTCATTTTTTATCCGTTTTTGCCCATTTTTTTTTGCGTTCTTCCTTATTTTTCATCATCTTCCACCTCATGAAGATATATTAGAATAAAAGAAGAAGAAAAAATAAGAATAAAGAATAAAGTGGAAGCTCTTCGCTGGAAAGCTTCCATTTTTTTCTTTCTTATTCTTTTTTCTTCTTCTTTCATTCTAATATATCTTCATTACGTGGAAGAGGAGGAAAAATAAGGAATAACGCAAAAAAAATGGGCAAAAACGGATAAAAAATGAGTGAGTTATGACATTTTAAAAATTTCAGTAAAAACATATTTTGAACGACACGACTTGTAGTATAGTCGTGTCGTCGTGTACACGACTATACTGCAAGTCGTGTCTTTGGGAGACACGACTTGGATATTTTTCGTGTTTTCGACGACACGATAAAATAGGAATTTTCAAAATTTGATAACTCGCTCATTTTTCATCCGTTTTTGCCCATTTTATTGTGTTCTTCGTTATTTTTCCTCCTCTTCTTCCCCTTCATTAGGATCACAGAAAGATATATAAATTGAACTTGTTACTCGCCGAAGAGTATTTCACGTTTTTGCCTATTTTTATCCTCTTATTTTATGTCCAGGAGCGGTCCAACACCAATGGGTGATCTTTATATGTGTTTCTTTACATGTAGATCATAATTTTTGTAGTTTGGAGGGCTTCCCCACTGCTCTTACATCAAAATCCTTTCATCCCGTTCGGTTTCTTGCTTTTTGGCGCGAAAATTACCTTTTCCAATTTGGACGGCGCCGGCGCCGGCGATGATATGGGCGGAGATGCCGGACGGAACACCTTCTTCTCCGATTGAACACGAGTTTCTCCGGGTACCTCCTCATATTCCTGGTAATATGGAAAAACGAAGAGTGTGGGTGCTTATACCTAAACCTAAGGGTATTTTGGGTACTTTCCGGGTCATATGGAAGAAAGAGGAAGATTCCGGGTGATATGGGAAAGTCAAAGTTGGCGCCAGGTCATATGTAAAAAGCTCCCAAACAGGGCCTAAGTGGATTTTTTTTTATTTTTCACGCCCCCAAACGGCCCCTACTGTGAGAGAATTTTTTTTCCAAAGAACAGGAGTAACTTTGAAGCTACCATATCTGGTTTGTCCACTGTCCTGTGTGCGGCTCTTCGCCTCCCAGGCTTGCGGCGTTGCAGGTTGCGTCGTTGTCTTCCCCATTCAGATTGTAGGTACATCTCTCTCTCTCTCTGTTGAGATTTTATGAGTATTTGATGTTATTTTTTTGTGTGGAAAGGAAGGGCTTTTCGTGTTTAGAGCCTGATCTGCGATAGATGCTTGAACTGGGTAGTGTGGAATTGATAAATGATAGACTTCTTTGAATTGGGTTGTGCATCTGCTAGCAACCTAATCAGTTGAAATTGTCGAAAATATGCACACAATTTTGGAGTAAATTTGTTGTGGTATTCTTATGTTCCTTGGTCGAGAAATCAGCATAGAAGTCTCTGGCTTGACCACATTTGTACCTTATGTTGAACTTTAAAAACCTGTGCTTTTATCATTACCGTCATCATGTTGAATGCAATCATCTTTATGGGGCAACTTAAGCTTCAATTTGGGGAATTCACAAGATAAGCTTTTCATGTCAGGAATACCACTCACTGACAGAAGGAGCAAACCCTAGTCTATTTTAGATGTCTCTATCGATTAGTATATGATGTTTTCCTTTTGGGTGGTTGAGTTGGGCTGGGTGTGTGTGTTCCTGGAGGCGGGGGGATGAAAGGCTTTTCGAGTTCAAACCCTAGTCTATGATAGATGCTTAAAATTGAATTGGGTAGATAAATGATATCAGGATTTGGTGAGCTTTTATACTTCCTTGCCCAATTGCTCCATCTAAAATTTAGGTGAAGCTCCTAGCAATCTCATCAGTTGTAATGGTCGAAAATATGGCATGCAATTTGGAATAGATTTTTTGTGGGTATTGCATTTCTTCTTGGTTTTGGATTCGAGCAGATGTCTTTAAGTCTCTGACTGAGATTGAGAAGTGCAAGAAAAGTGAAATTTATTCGATGGTTTGCACAAAAACTCCACGATAAGTGTTACATTTGCTACATCTTGGTCAACTTAGGGGCCCATGCTTTTACCATCGCCGTGATCATGTTGAATGCAAACATCTTATGTCTGTATAGCTAAGGCTCTTGTTATTTGAGAATTCATAAGCTCGTATGTCAGGAATGCCACTTATTTTGAGAGTGTGCAACTACTTATATTTGAATATAGTCCTACTATATATGTCTTAGCTTGAAACATCATGTAATCAAGTCTAGATAAACTTCAATTTCTGAAGGTTGATATATGTGGCTCACTCCTAGAGATCCCAGACTCATGGAGGATTTTCGTAATGGACTGTATGATTGTAGTAGTTGGCATCACTTTCAACCATGCTGTTCTCATTCTGCATTGGTAGGTTGCAGAGTGTCAACTTGATTTTAATTTTTTGTTTCAGATGTTTTGTATGGTTCATATATGCAGATAACTCATTGGAATCGCTCAGACATTGTAATTGTTGGAGATAAGATCAGTTGCTCATTCCATGGGAAACAAGCCTGCAAAGCAAGATGAGGAGAAGAATGTGAAGAATAATATGGTAATGGTGAAGGTTGCCCCTCCGCTAGATCCAACTTTTGTGAGATGGCTTGCGCGAGATCTTGAGAGGATACATGGCTTCGTTCCAAGGAACCCTTGTGCCATCCAGCCGCCTGATCATTATATTGAGTACATGAGCCTGCAGGGTTGGTTAGACATAGATTTGGATGACCCTGATCTGGCCCCTTTGTTCAAGTGACACTGCTCTTTATCTTGTTCTATGCTGTGACGTCATGAAATTGTGATCATACTGTTGCATATATGGTCTAGACTTTGAGTATGCATGTTCAGATTTGTACGCCTATGCTCATATGGCAAATATAAGCCTTTAGTTCTATTCGCTTTGTGTTGTAAGAGTCTAATAGGTGGGAGAATCTTTGCAAGAGACCAACTGAATGTTGGCTGCTATGTATGCTCTTCATTTGGCTGTATTCCTTAGCTATCGAACAAGCCATTATATATGTATATATTGGTAATTAATCCACGTTAAATTAGCTCATTAAAAAAACGGAGAAACATAATCTCCCAAATTACCGGTAAAGGGGGAAATGGAGTACTCATTCTTCGTGGTTTTGATTGGGAAGCTGGTTCTGCAAATAAAACTAAGATAATATTTTGTACACATATTCAAGTTACCAAAAAAAGAAGCTATGATTTTGCTTTTCATGGATGAAGAATCCATTCAATTGCGTTGGCCCTCTCTATCTCATCTAATGGATCTATGAAGTTAGTGCGAATAGGGAGATTGGAGAGGGATGGAGCTTGTGACCATCTAGCTTTAGTCGCACATCAGGAGTGGGAGAAGGGAGGGTGGGCAAGAGGGGAGAATAAAATGGAGGGGCGGGGGAAGGGGAAAGCATACTTACCTGGCGGGGTCAATGGGTGATCAAGAAGGCCTAGGGCAGCGGCGGCCTCCATTGCACATACCAGAGGGAGACTGCATGTCATTATTTGTTGCACCGCACCCCAATTCCAGTTCAAGCATTTCTGTTTCTGATACAAATGGGAAGGCCTAGTAGTTGTAACCCCCCTTTCCCTTTTGACAATGGTCATGTATCCATTCCTCGTTGTAGGCAACCCTTGACAATTGACAGTGTGGCCTTCATAGAGGCTATTCCCTATGTTACATATTAATAGTCCTATTTGGTTTTCGAAGGAAAATTTTGGAAAACCAAGTAGGACTATTAATACAGAATAGAGGGAGTACTCAGCATTACCTCTGTCCCATATAGATTGTCCATATCCACCGACTCTTTTTATCCATCCCTAACTACTATGAGAAGGACAACATGAAATAGGACAATTAATATGTGATAAATCCCTTGTTTTTCAAATCTAGACAAGTATGGGATGGAGGGCTTATAAAGATTGATGCGGATGGCATCTTAATCAATTAGGATTGGATTGGGGTGTTGCAACTTTGCGTCTAGTGTCACCCACTTAAAACGAATGTTTTACTATAAATATGCAAATTAAGCAGCTGCTCCAATATACAATGGATCGGCCTTGCATACATTCAAATTTCAAACTTGTAAGCATTCATTTCTGACAAATGACCGGGAGATGGCCTTGCACATAAATCTTTAAACTAAGTGTTGAAGTTGGGGGCTTCTAAATCCATTAAGGTTTGTCTTGGGTGTTGCAGCTTGCATACGAATGTTTTGACCATGTAAAGTAGGCAAATCAAGCAAGAAACTACCCTAATGCACTCTTGCGCTTACTTCAGACCTTACTACTAGTAAATTTGCCACACTTCGTTTGAATCATTGACACCGCAGACTCATGCATCATAGCTTCTATTCAACTACTTTGGAAACAATACAATTTTGGGAGCAACAATCTACCACTAATTGCTTTGAATCCAATTGCCTATAGTTGACATTAAATCCTCGTAATAATAAAATTAATCTTACTAGAGTCTAACACTTTAAATATGAAAATTTTACATGTAAACTTGAACAACATTTATGGTATATAGTGATAGGGTGAGACTCTTTGTAGTTTTGGCATTGGTTATAAGAAGTTTTCTCAAAATAATGGAGATCGTACCGGAATCCCTTTTCTTCTTATTCTATGTGTACCCTCCATTACAACATGAATAGGTATATGTAGAAAAGCTTGTTGATTTTGTTGGGCTTCTCATACCACTTCATTATCTTCGCCATGATTTTCATCTCCAGCGTTGCCTTGAATTCCATTAATGTGTAGCCAAGTTAGCGAACAAAAGGGTTATGACAAAAATCCCGTACACCTTGAGTACATGAACAAAGTTAACTAATAGGGAAAAGATTAAAACTTAAATGGAAGAGATCGCATGCACAAAGTTAACTAATAAGGAAAAGATTAATATGAGGTCGTGCTCACTGGTGTCAGCGTGAGCCAAGAGAATCTGAACCGTCGGATTCGATGGCTTGTAGTGATTCAAACCTACCTGCCACCGGGATCGAATCCGACGGCCCTGAGCCTAGGCTCATATTCTATTAAGCAAACCCCGCCTTATCCTTGTTTAATGTCTGCCATGTGATGATGATCAAGCAGCAGAAAAGAACACATGTGCATTTTGGGGAAAAAGAGACGAGAGCGTCTAGCGTGACCGAGTTTGAGGACCAGATTGCATGGGCCCCAGGCACGTTGGCCTGGGGCCCATGCAATCTGGTCCTCAAACTCGGTCACTAAAACATTTCCCAAAAGAGACCAACTTAGATTACCGTACGAAGTATAGAGCAGTAGGGAGAATTGTATGGTAGGGACCGAGAGCATATTCGGCAGCGATCCTGTTTGTTAGAAGCAACTGAGCTTAGATTGTTTCTGAGAAACACTACTGGTTCATCGTTTACCTTAAAGCAACAAATATTTGATATGCCAATCTTCTTTCTCACAAGATTAACCCTAAATGATGGAGCACAAGAACACTTGAAAATCTGTGGAGAACAATTTATACAAGTGATAGGTCAGAATACTCTCTAGCAATCTATTATTCCCTCTGTTCAGACATAGAGGGAGAATTTGAAAATGTGGTTAGTGTTATTAACACTAATCATGTTTTTTGTATGCTCTCTCTACTTTTGAACGGAGGAAGAGTGTTTATATATAGAGACTGGTTTACATGATATCGTTCCTATATAAGGAGTATGAGAACAGTCTTTTGGGTCGTTGGATTCCAATTTGACAGTAGATATCAAATCAGTGAGCAGGTGAGTGTGACTCATCACTCACCCTTGTAGCCGTCAGATCAAGGCCCAACGGCTATGACTTGAATTGGCCTCATATAAGCGAAATGAGTGCGATCTCATTTGCATGCTAATTTAAACATTTCTCTCATATATATATATATATGATAATTAATGGAGGGATCATATGAAAAAAGCTAATATGCGCTCTCTGACATCTGTTGGCATGCACCACCAGCTTTGATCTGATGGCATGCAGTAATATATCACCAGCCCCATATTAACACAAGGCAGAGGATTGAATCTGCACAAGGTAGAGGATTGAATCTGACGACTCGAGATACTTAAGCGCACAAGAGGCGCTTGATCGTTTAAAATTAAAACCCTTGCAAGTGCACAAGGCAATTGTACTACGGCGAGTATTAAAGGGTTGTCGAACCTCAGGGACGGTGAATACTTTACCAAACTCAAGAGAAGAAAAAGATGTAGTTTAATTAATTCTAAAGAAAGCAATGAACTTTATCTAATCTAACTAAGATTTAATCAATATGGAGAAGTATCAAGGCAATGAATCCACTACTATACATGCAATTACTACTCTCAATTATTATTAAGCATAAGTTAACATGATATGGTAATTCGTGTTCTTGATCGGACACACGAATTACTAATGAATTCACTAACGTTCTTGATCGGACACGAAAGTTCATCCACTATTGTGTAATCAATCCTATCCTTGATCGGGCATAGAATCAATCACAACTCTATTATAATGCAATTAATCTTATCCTTGATCGGGCATAAAATCAATCACAATATCTAATTTCATTCATAATCAATCAAGTCTATGATCAAGCACTCAAAAGAAACTCATGAAATTGCATTAAGCATGAATCATAATCAACTTTATAGAATTAAACTATCAAGAGTAACAATACACATCTAGGGCTTCATCAAGCCTTGACAAGGAATTTAGTTACACATAGAAAGAGAGAAAAGAAAAGCCTGTTTATGTAGATCCATCTTCATAAATCCTTCTTCTTCTTGTTTGCTCCAAAAGACCTCTTCTCTTCCTCCTCTCTAGCCTCCAATAAAGCTCTGGTTCTCCAAGGTTGAATGCCCAAAATGTTCTCCCATAAGGCCTATTTATAAGAGTGAAGAGAAACTACAAAGTCCCCTTCCAAATCCAAGTCAAAATAGGTCTTATTTCGGTTTGCCGCAGGCGGCGATCAATCGCTCCGTATTGCCGATCGTTCGCATTCCGATCGATCGCCATTCCTTCGTTATTTTACTCCGATCGATTGCTTAGCCGATTGACGCCGTATGATACCGATCGATCGTCGTTACTGTCTTGCGCAATTGAAAAATTCCAGTAGATACGATTGACCGTTTTTGTGCCGATCGATCGTTTCCTTTAATACACTGCTTTTGCGGCTCTGGCGATCGATCGCATTTATAGTCGATCGATCGTAGTTACTGTTCATGAATTTCAAATGGCTATAACTTTCTGTCCCGAACTCCGAATTGTCCGTGGTTGGTGGCGTTGGAAAGCTGACTTCTTGAACTTTAACATGAGACTTGAATCAGTGCAATCCGACATTTGTATACGAAGTTATGATAATTTAACCATTTAAGTTACTTTTCACCTCATTTCTGTGTATTACTCTTGTTTCCTACAAAAACCAAAGATTATATTAAAATAGTAGTTATTCTAATCAAACACTAGCATAAATATAAGTTTAGGAGATAATAAAATGCATAATTCATGTGTAGATCACACCCCCAAACCTAGATTTTGCTAGTCCCTAGCAAAACAAAAATAAATAAAATCAAACAAACTAAGGAACTAATGCATAAAAGTAAACACCACTTTCGTAGGGAACACGATTGCATTGAGCGTATGCAATAAACCGTTAAACCTCTAGGTGTCCCTAGTAGGACGAGTTTTGTCTCGTGAGGGTTTGCAGCCATGCTACCCACAAACATGTATTTATTAATCTAATTAACCTAAGTGCAAAAATAAAGCAAAAATAAAAACATTGCAAAACACACAACCTATTATCCCGACAAATGCAAACTACAATGTTTAAGAAAATCAACCACATGTACTTGGTTCATAATCAACCAGAATATAGAAGCCCTCATGTAAGTGGTTTTATTCCACACTTTCATCTTGGAAATTTCTGCTCAAATATTATATAACATGATAACATAAATAGTAGAAAGTGTAGAACATTGTAGCAATACATTCTAAATTTCTGCTTATACAGATCCAGTGTTACCCATTAACCAAAGAACATCAGAATCTACATAGTCATTGTAATCTTTAGGTTCATGATAGCACAAATCTGCGTTCCTCCTTCGGGTCCAACATTCTAGATTTGAGAGGATAATACACCATAGACTTTTTTTTTCGCTAGGATTGTGTAAGGCCTGACTTCAAGATGCTTAGGTTTAACAATGACTCAGGCCAATGACTCCCAGCCAATTTGGCTTAGGGCTTAGGTTTTAAGAGATCGCTTCGGGCCCAAGCATCAGCCTAAGTTAATCCTATAAAGTCAAGCAGCCCCTTTTCTTTCATTTTATTTTCATTTTTTTTCGCATTTTCATTTTCAGCACATATATTTTTAAGCACATCTTTATTCTGTCCAAGCTGTATTATACTCTCAACCTATTTCCGGTTCCAATCCCTTTCCATAGCCAAGTAAATGGTCTATCATGATCTTTTAAGCTCAACAGATAACTACACATCATCCAATGACTATGACTAAAGACATCCCACTGTAAATTAACATTCAACAAATCTCTAGATGGTATTACTTTATGTACTATTTGTGTGAGTGAATTTTCTTAGTTCAAGCACCTGTTCCAAGACCTATTCCAAGAGGACTGTAACAGAAAGGTATGCTCAATTAAGTGTATCTATCCTCCAGTATACTTACTCACACTTCCAATGCAAATTAATATCTTAAGAATTGAAACATGCATCATCACGGGATAACTATCAAAACCTAATAAAAAAAGTACTAACAAACAACCTAAAAACTAATCAAATTTTGATGATTTTTTTTTAATTTTTTTAATTTTTATATTTTTTTTCAATTTTATGGAAGCACTATTCCCTCCTCCAAACCTATTATGAACATTGTCCTCAATGTGAACAAAATATAAAATGACAATGATCATTTAATATAGAAAATCAGATAAAGGAGAGAATACACCTGAATACGTGGGTTGCCTCCCACCAAGCGCTAAGTTTAACGTCTTCAGCCAGACGAAACTCCTTTAATCCAATTTATCCAGGGTCTTTCAATCCAACTTTCAGTCCATCTGTGGTCCTACTGCGCACATTAGGGTTAATGAAAGAAATCGCAAGTGGATCATCAGAACAAATCCATGGAGGTGCACCATCCACCAGAGTATCAATCACATGAACTGCATAATAATCATCTTGCTGTGGATGTTGTTTTTGGGCATTAAAAATATTTAGTTTGACATTTAAATTTTCAAAAGACAATTTCAACACCCCATCCCGACAATTTATAATAGCATTGGACGCCGCCAGGAATGGACGTCCCAAAATTACTGGAATCTGACTACCTGTGTTCGGTACAGGTTGTGTATCTAGGACAATAAAGTCTACAGGAAAGAAAAATGTATCAACTTGTACCAGAACATCTTCAATAACACCACGTGGAGTTTTAATGGATCGATCTGCAAGTTGTAGTGTTATTGTAGTCGGTTTCAATTCCCCCAACCCAAGTTGCTCATACACAGACTAAGGCAACAAATTTACACTCGCCCCGAAATCTAATAATGCCCTGTCAACAGTATGGTTCCCTATCACACATGAAATTGTTGGACATCCTGGGTCCTTATATTTCGGTGGAAGGTTATGTGTCAATAGGGAACTCACCTGCTTAGTAAGAAAAACCTTTTTAGTCACATTAGATTTAGCTTTTCGCTTTTGGGTACAAAGGTCTTCCAGGAATTTGGCATATGCAGGGACCTGTTTTATTGCATCTAGTAAAGGGAGATTGACCTTAACCTGTTTAAACACCTCGAACATCTCCTCCTCTTTTGATGAGATTTATTAAACGGGGAGGGTTTGTCCAAGCATTGTGGGAATGGTACCTTGGGCATGTAAGATCTCTCTTTCTGGGCCTCGGGTTGGTCATCCAACTGGTTTTTAGAACTAACAAGTATGACTTTGATGGAATTGGGTTCTTTTTCTTCCTCATGGGAAGGTGTCTCACTCGAAGGCCTAACAAATGGATCCCTAACCCTGTTGTCAACTTGTTTACCGCTCCTCAAGGTGGTTATGGCTTGTACTTGTTTAGGAGGGTAATGGGAGGCCTCAGCTACAAACTGTCCTCGAGGGTTTTGCTGGGGTTGGCTCGGCAAGGTTCCTGCTTCTCTACGGTTCATGGATTGGGCCAGCTGTCCTAATTGAGTCTCGATCTTGGCAATAGATTGTGTATGAGAATGGACTAGCTGAGCCTGTGTTCTTAGCTCTGCTCTTATCTCCTTTTGTTCAGTTTTAATCTCGGTTAAGTGGGAGAGGAGCGTTTGGCTCATTTGGCTCATTTGTTCTTCTAATGAAGGTCGCCTATTAGATTGGCCAAAGGGAGCCGGTGCGGGTTGGTTGGATTGGGGTTGGCTTTGGAATTCTGGTCTTAGGGCTGGATTGAAAGTTGGCCCCTGGTCAGGTTGTTTCCAGGCAAAATTTGGATGATGTCACCACCCCGGATTATAGGTATTTGAATAGGGGTTATTGGCTCTAGGGTATCCTTGTGTAAAGTTGACGTGCTCCTGTACAAGATCTGGATACTGGAAAGCAGAAGGGCAGTCAACTATGGTGTGTATAGGGCTGGCACAGATGGCACAGGCATCTTGAGAGGTTGGGGTATAAGGTGGAGTCTGTGAGAAAAACCTGTCAAACCTCTCAGTAAGGGATGCCACTTGGTGTTCTAGGCTCGTGGTGGCTTTAACATCATACATGCCTCCCCTTGAGGCACTCCTGCCAAGCATATGGCCTTCAGATCTATAGAGGGTGGCACTGTGTAAAGAGTTTTCGCTCAGGTCCTCTAATAGATCCCAAGCATCATCCGAGGTTTTCTTCATGAATGTGCCTCCACAGGAGGCGTCTATTAGGGTCTTATGCTGATCGCACACACCCTTATGAAATCTCTGTACTAATTGCCACTTGGGCACATCATGGTGGAGACAGGACCGGAATAAGGATTTCATCCTCTCCCAGCTTTCATGGA
The DNA here is from genome assembly GCA_039654745.1 of Houttuynia cordata. Lineage (NCBI taxonomy): Eukaryota > Viridiplantae > Streptophyta > Magnoliopsida > Piperales > Saururaceae > Houttuynia > Houttuynia cordata. Next base: position 35,871,548 of record CM077502.1, read on the forward strand.
ATTGTTCGTTAGGTGTCTGGGTAAAGGTGATGATTTCATGGCGGATCTTATTGGTCCGCCCCACAGGAAAGTATTTCTTGAGGAATTCGGCCTGAAGTTCCTCCCAAGTGGAAATAAAGTTATGCTCAAGGGAGTATAGCGATTCCTTGGCCCTATCTTTTAAGGTGAAGGGGAACAACCTAAGGCGCACCTGGTCATCAGATAGTGTAAATTTAAAGGTTGTGTTAACCTCCAGGAAGTTTTGTAGGTGCCTATAGGGGTTCTCATTTAGTTGGCCATGGTATGTGGGCAGCATCTGGATGATGTTTGGCTTAATTTCAAAATTAGCCACGGTTGCAGGAAGTAGGATATAGGAAGGGGAGGTGTAGGCAGTGGGACGGTAGTAGTCTTGCAGGGTACGGGCATGAGGCATTAGTGGATTCTGGTTTAGGCCATTCCCACCCCCAAGGTTCATGTTGTCCGCCATTGGATGAATTTCAGGGATTGGTTTGCTAGGAGTTCTACAGATTCTATATAGGCGCTCAGGATCAGGATGAAAGGCAAGGTCGGGGTTCAGGGAGCGACGACCATTCATGCACAAAACCTGTGCAATCCTAATAGCGACAACTAGCAAGCATCAACCCTAGATAGCGACAACTAGCAACCTAATAGCGACAACTAGCACGTCATGCAATCCCACAAAGAAAAGAAAAACACCAAGCACCCAAATTTACTATAAAAGAGGGTTAAGAGAGTGCAAACAGTGGGAAGGGATGGCCCTTCCAACGATGACGAAAATCAGCGTGCTCTCTTAATCCTGCAAAAGAAGAAGGCAATTAAGCTACTAAAAAGAAATCTAACTTAAACTAAACTACTCTAAAACTAACTATGCTAAGAATTTAGTAAACTATTATGCCGTCCACGGCAACGGCGCCAAAAACTTGATCGTTTAAAATTAAAACCCTTGCAAGTGCACAAGACAATTGTACTACGGTGAGTATTAAAGGGTTGTCGAACCTCAGGGACGGTGAATACTTTACCAAACTCAAGAGAAGAAAAATATGTAGTTTAATTAATTCTAAAGAAAGCAATGAACTTTATCTAATCTAACTAAGATTTAATCAATATGGAGAAGTATCAAGGCAATGAATCCGCCACTATACATGCAATTACTACTCTCAATTATTATTAAGCATAAGTTAACATGATATGGTAATTCGTGTTCTTGATCAGACACACGAATTACTAATGAATTCACTAACGTTCTTGATCGGACACGAAAGTTCATCCACTATTGTGTAATCAATCCTATCCTTGATCGGGCATAGAATCAATCACAACTCTATTATAATGCAATTAATCTTATCCTTGATCGGGCATAAAATCAATCACAATATCTAATTTTATTCATAATCAATCAAGTCTATGATCAAGCACTCAAAAGAAACTCATGAAATTGCATTAAGCATGAATCATAATCAACTTTATAGAATTAAACTATCAAGAGTAGCATACACATCTAGGGCTTCATCAAGCCTTGACAAGGAATTTAGTTACACATAGAAAGAGAGAAAAGAAAAGCCTGTTTATGTAGATCCATCATCATAAATCCTTCTTCTTCTTGTTTGCTCTAAAAGACCTCTTCTCTTCCTCCTCTCTAGCCCCCAATAAAGCTCTGGTTCTCCAAGGTTGAATGCCCAAAACGTTCTCCCATAAGGCCTATTTATAAGAGTGAAGAGAAACCACGAAGTCCCCTTCCAAATCCAAGTCAAAATAGGTCTTATTTAGGTTTGACGCACACGGCGATCGATCGCTCCATATTGCCGATCGTTCGCATTCCGATCGATCGCCATTCCTTCGTTATTTTACTCCGATCGATCGCTTTGCCGATCGATGCCGTATGATACCGATCGATCGTCGTTACTGTCTTGCGCAATTGAAAAATTCCAGTAGATACGATCGATTGTTTTTGTGCCGATCGATCGTTTCCTTTAATACACTGCTTTTGCGGCTCTGGCGATCGATCGCATTTATAGCCGATCGATTGTAGTTACTGTTCATGAAATTCAAATGGTTATAACTTTATGTCCCGAACTCTGAATTGTGCGTGGTTGGTGGCATTGGAAAGCTGACTTCTTGACTTTAACATGAGACTTGAATCAGTGCAATCCGTCATTTGTACACGAAGTTATGATGATTTAACCATTTGAGTTACTTTTTACCTCATTTCTGTGTATTATTCTTGTTTCCTACAAAAACCAAAAACTATATTAAAATAGTAGTTATTCTAATCAAACACTAGCATAAATATAAGTTTAGGAGATAATAAAATGCATAATTCATGTGTAGATCAGCGCTCGAGCGCATGCTAAGGGGACTACTCAAATACTCTACTAAACAAAAAAGCTAAGGGAACTACTCAAATACGCCACACTAGATCACCTCAATAACTTCATAATTTCGATGATCATCACAAAAATGGCAGATGGGCTTGACGCGGCTACTACAAAAGTATCTAAGGCGGCAGGGAGGATGGCGTTTGCATGACTCATAGAAGAGTGTTCGACCATCTGAACCACCCAATCTTAAATAATAACCTATAATTATTTTCTAATGGCCCAAACGCCATTTATTACAACATCTTTAAAATAAATTGTAATAAAGCATTTAAACTATGAATTTCCTCATGATTCCACTTAATCCAGCTACTCCTTCAAACGTTATCTTTAGCTAAACCTATATCGCAAGATGCTTGAGTACTTCATAGAAATACTTAGTAGGATATAAAACCACAATAAAGATAGAATAGAAGTTCACAAATAATACTGTAAGCGGAAACGAAAAGTAATATGAATCTGAAAATATGTTACCATTAATAGGAAGAAGTTATTCATTGTATTCATAAGGGAACTCATCGTCTGACTGAAGTAATCAAACTCTATAACATCTATAGTGCAAGGAGGGATGCAATTTCTACTCTAAGATCAATACTATTCGCAAGTATACTAAGCCTTGCATACTTGACAAGACTAGGGGTATCGACTGAAACATGCCATGAGTCTAAGGTGAGGGCCCCATCGGTGCTCACAGACACAATGGGCTGAGATTGTCAAGCTTTCCGTGATGCCTAACAATCTAAAATGTACGTGTTGTGTCATCTTTTGGGTGGAAGCCTTACGAGTATACAAAGCCTCGAAAGTCCAAAATGATATGGAGATCTTGCGAGTATACGAAGCCTGACAAATCTGTCATGGCTTATTGAGCATACTATGATAGTTTCCTAAAATAGGGTCTCACGAGTATACTAAGCCTCACAAGGTCCCTGTGGAAGCTGACTCGGGCAATTAACATACGATACAAAGATGTCACAACCATCCCCATAGGAACTGACTCAGGCAATTATTATGCAACACAGAGATGTCATAAGTATACGGAGCCTCACAATGATCCCTGAGGAAACTGACATTCCCAATTCCAACCGACTAAGTAAAGAATAGTTTTAACATAAGCATTCAAGTAATAGATACATTACACATAATTAAAATTGAATAAGAACACCTGAGAACGACACACGGTTTACTGTAGATTTTGACCTTAAGAGAGAGTTGCAATGCTTTAAAGACTTTTACATATTATTTTATAAGTATTAGGTTTTTCAAGCAGTTGTATAATCATATGATAGTCAGTTAGGGTTTGCAATGTTCGGCTGAGTTTCAATAAAATCGACATCAATTATTTACCTTTCTTACCATTGTAGTCTATTATATGGTACATACAATTAGTTAGAAACACTTAGGCATACACCGATTAATGCATTTTGTATTAGTCTTATCACTTTACTATTGGTTAATAGCACTAGTTGACAAGGTTATCTAAATCAGTGGTGTTCAAGGAAAATAGAATTCTATCAAGAACAGAAGGGATAGATTGACACAACTTTTGAGGACAATATAGATAGTTTGTAGACTGGAGAAATTTTTTGCTGATATTCCTGTGTGTCAAGAGTATAATAAAATAGACACATATTTTTTATGAGTTTTCTAAAATTAGTTATGATTTATTTTGTACTAGGTCATAGCAGGAAACAGTTTTGGTCGAGAGCAACAATATGACCCTTGATCAACTGTCCGGCTTAATGAAGGTGTTATACAATACTTAAATAATTGTAACACCTGAAAAATCGGTATGTTAACTAAAATTTCTATTTTAGGAAACTGGTCTAAAATAGGAAAATTTTACTGCCTGATTGGATTTTTAGTCATGTTATGTGCTTTGATATATCAATTGATTTTTATAATTTGAGATGAATTGCTTAATCGTGTGACCAAACCAGTGAAGGCACCAGGGCGCGAGGACTAGTCCTGACATTGAGTACTACCTGACGCTAAGACTAGCCTGGAGCCAGGGTCTGAGAAGGCCTGACGCCAGGAGTGGGGCCAAGCATCAAGGTGTGTGTTCAGTGGGTTAGACTCGTATGAGTTCCATGTTTGGTAAGTTAATTTTGGTTATAGTATGTGGTTTGTGGTCAACGCGAGATGGCGTAGCATGTAGTCATGTGCACGCTGGACATCAGAGACACGCGCGCGAGGGACTCAAGCCAAGACGCAGGATACCTGGATGCAGAGGCACGTGGCATTGGCCTAGCGGCGTCATGAGCACGTGGGTGACGTGGCCTCATGTGGTCATTAATCGGTTAGAGGGAATTGTGGTGCAGATTTATAGTTCAACCTACTCGCGGTAAATAAGGAAAGTATTGCGGAGGACCGAAAAGTTACTGTTTTGGTTGAGATAATTATGAAGAGTAAAATCTTAATTAAAAGGAGATAATTAAGTCACCTTTTACCAGCCAATAGGAAGGGGGCGTGTTGAGTAAAGGGCCATCCAATTGGTTGGTGCATATTTGGTAACTTCCTAGTTGAGATAGGAGTTGGTCTTGATAAGGTAGTATCTTAATAAAAAAGATTGCAAATCCTAACCAATTGAGGATCAACATGGCTAGGGCTTCTTGACCTAATTGGAGGAGTGCTTTTAATTGGTAGGCTGGGATATGGGTTTAGGAATGGATCTTGATTAGGGAGATCTCTTAATTGAAGTAGAGATTGGCTATTTAAGCAATAGAGGAGGGCCGGCCCATGCTATTTGCACTCCAAGGCTTGTGACGCCCTAGCCAAAGCCCTAGTCTCTTTTCCCTCTTCTTTGCCATTACTCCACCAAGCTTTCTCCTCTCTTCTCAATCTCAATTCTCGTCGGATCCAAAGAACAAAGGCTTCGTTGCAAAGGAAAGAGAAGGAGCTACGCGTGGACATGTGATTTTCGTACAAGTGGTAGGATGGTCTTTCCTAACCAATTTGTTTCATACTCTCTTGATTCATTTATATGATGATTATATTATGATCTATATCATCTTATCTCAGTGGTGGAGGTTGTATAAATTATTGTTTTATGAGAGATTCCTTGATGAGTATACATATGCATGTTGTTATGCTTTGTTAAATATCTTATTCTATTGCTTGCATGCTTGTCTTTGATGGGAATATCATTATGATTACATCTCTTGATCGTTGGAAGTCAGAAAATCCTATTCTTGGTTCTGTAAAGATTCTGATTTAATTGTCCTATATGATTAAGGGTTCTGTTTATAGTATTAAAATCTTCATTATAAAGAGGGAAGAGTCTTAAAACTGGTTTATGGTTTAAAAGTGTATAAAAGTATGGAATAACTAAATTTTAGAACACATAAGGGTCTGGAATAATAAGCCGTCACTGAGGTAATAAACTAGACTCATAGGGCTATCTACGGTAAAAAATTTAAGAGATAGATTCATAATGCGATGACTGTGGAGACAGTCGGAAGTGGGCTGTGATGAATAAAACAATTTACTGGAATTAGGGTTAAGTCACTAATATGTACTATTACTTAATGATAAGGTACAATCTGATTAAAATAACACTAATACACATTATAAGACATGGTAAGGAATACTACTGTAAGAAGGGTGAGTCCAAAAGATTAATACTATGGTATAAGTAAGTATCACCAAGAGTCGAGTTGTTATCATTTCCAATTTACAGCTTGGTGTCGGGTTGAGCATCCAATTGGAGATCGACCTTTCCAAATCATTGTTTCATCTTGAATAATAGAATCCAGAATTCAGAGATGATCCTATCAATGGTAAGACATGAAACATGTTGTTGATTTATAATTGAAAGTTATTATTACTCCTACGGTGAGTGGTCCATTGTTTAATACTTTGGAATCTTAGCTGTGTTCCTGTGAGGAACCTTGTGCTATTGAGAGCAATAATCTATTTGTACTCCAAAGAGTGAATCCTTTCTGGTGAGCGTCACCTTGAAACCTCAGAGCATTATGACCTCTATTCCTTGGAAATATTTTCCACCGTTTGATATAAAACTGTTTCTTCACTAAGAGTTCTTGCAAAGATCTCTCCGAGGTGGAATCATAGTATGCTCACGAGTCATTGCTAGATCCACAGTGATCTCCAATTTCTTTTTATGGCCAAAGGGAGGCAATATACGTACGTTTAGACTGGTTGACGTTACGGAAGGTCTTCAGTCTCTGTTCATTGTGTCAGCAAACACGGATGGGGCCAACATCCCTAGACGCATGGCCGGGTTCCAAAGAGAGAACCTCTAGGATGTTCTGATATTTAGCCACATGGTTGGTCTATTCAGCGAGCATAAATTGTAACTCCTTGCACTATGGATGCCTGAAGCCATTGGTAATTTGACCATTCTCTCCTTACACATGTAATTGTTCGGAGTCTTATTAATACTTTTCCCTATTCTTGTGCATTGGGACTATTGTTATTTGACCTTTCTGTTCAGGTAAAAGGAAACCTTCTAATCTGTCTTTCAGAGAGTGTATATTCCTATTTTATTGAGTAATCTATTCCTCATATAATATCTTGTCTTCCTGGTGGGTTTTTACATCCTACTGGGTATTTCTATGAAATACTCATGCATCCTCTTATGCAGGCTTTAAGGCACAGTGATTCAAGACGTTTGTGGCTCAGAAGGGTGCAGCTGACGTGTTGAAGAAGTTTAAGAAGATTTGGATTACTTGTCTTATTTTCCTTTGAACTTTATGATCTGTTGGTCGGATGTGTGCCATGGTTTGATGCATTGTTTTATTGACAATTTAAGTTATCTGATGTAATAAGTAAGATTCATTCATATTTTACATTGACAATGTTTTATTTTGAGATTGGATGAATAAGTTCCACAGTTTTTGAATTTGAGTTCCTGGCGATGTTGATTGCACGTCCTTTTGGAGACGATGTAATTGACCTGAGTGATCGAGTATCCGGTCACATGCCAAGGTTCCTACATCGGCCAAGTTGGTTTTAATGAAGGTCCTGGCCAAGTTGGTTTTGGGCATGACAATAATATTCCCACTTAAATCACTAATTAATTAACATGCTTTTACATGGTACATATATATAGACTGATCGGAAAGAAACATGACTAAGCATGAGGGTTTATGGCCGACAATTCTTCAAATTGACAGGGTTCAGCCGATTTTTGGTATGTATCAAATTGTTTACTCTCATACATATATAATAGCTTCATGAAATAAGGCTACTATGACCAGACAACAAGGTTGAGTATAAGAATATGGCAGTAACAAGGAAGCGACAAACAATTAGGGTTCTCATCAATATTCAATATGAGTAATGAAACATGATTCAGGTAAATGATCGAAGTCGATTCAAACAATCATGACAATAGTCATATAACTTCAAATTCAAGAGCACATTCAAGGATACAAATCAACATACAACAAACAATAATATGGATTTATCTAACTTCAAACACGAAAGAATCTAGGTACTAAAGAAATTAGGATCCTAGAAGAAACCATGTAAAACCATCCTACCTCAACCGTTGTCTAATCTTCTTGTTGATCTAGCCTCAGCTTATGCGTCCTAACTCCTCCTTATCGTGTCTTTGTCGGCTAGCAAGTATATGGGAATTAGAGAGAGAGAGAGGTGAGACAAAAGAAGGTTGGCCTGCTCTTTAAATAGATAGTGCCTAAGGGTTTCCTACTCCTGGAAGGAGTATGTGATCGTTTAAAATTAAAACCCTTGCAAGTGCACAAGGCAATTGTACTACGGCGAGTATTAAAGGATTGTCGAACCTCAGGGACGGATTAATATTTTACCAAATTTAAGAGAAAAAAGTTGCAGTTTTTGTTTAATCTAAATAAAGCTATGAACTTTAACTACTAAGTTGAGTTTTAATCAATGCAGAGAATTATCAAGGCAATGAATCCACCACTAGACATGCAATTACTACTCTCAATTATTATTAAGCATAAGTTAACATGATATGGTAATTCATGTTCTTGATCGGACACACGAATTACTAATGAATTCACTAACGTTCTTGATCGGACACGAAAGTTCATCCACTATTGTGTAATCAATCCTATCCTTGATCGGGCATAGAATCAATCACAACTCTATTATAATGCAATTAATCTTATCCTTGATCGGGCATAAAATCAATCACAATATCTAATTCCATTCATAATCAATCAAGTCTATGATCAAGCACTCAAAAGAATACTCATGAAATCGCATTAAGTATAAATCATAATCAACTTTATAAAATTAAACTATCAAGAGTAGCAATACACATCTAGGGCTTCATCAAGCCTTGACAAGGAATTTAGTTACACATATAAAAGGAGAAAAGAAAAGCCTGTTTATGTAGATCCATCGTCCTGAATCCTTCTTCTTCTTTGCTCCAAAAGACTCCTTCTCTTCCTCCTCTCTAGCCTCCAATAAAGCTCTGGTTCTCCAAGGTTGAATGCCCAAAACGTTCTCCCATAATGCCTATTTATAAGAGTGAAGAGAAACCACGAAGTCCCCTTCCAAATTCAAGTCGAAATAGGTCTTATTTTGGTTTTCTGCACACGGCGATCGATCGCTCCGTATTGCCGAACGTTCGCTTATCGATCGATCACAATTCCTTCGTTATTTTCCTCCGATTGATCGCTTTGCCGATCGACGCCGTATGATACCGATCGATAGTCGTTACTGTCTTGCGCGATTGAAAAATTCCAGTAGATACGATCGATCGTTTTTCGTCCGATCGATCGTTTCATTTAATACACTGCTTTTGTAGCTCTGGTGATCGATCGCATTGATATCCTATCGATCGTAGTTACTGTTAATAAACTTTAAATAGCTATAACTTTCTGTCCCAAACTCCGAATCGCGCGTGGTTGATGGCGTTAGAAAGCTGACTTCTTGAACTTTAACATGAGATATGAATCAGTCCAATCCGATATTTGTACATGAAGTTATGATGATTTAACCATTCGAGTTACTTTTCACCTCATTTCTGTGTATTACTCTTGTTTCCTACAAAAACCAAAAACTATATCAAAGTAGTAGTTATTCTAATCAAACACTAGCATAATCATAAGTTTAGGAGATAATAAAATGAATATTTCATGTATAGATCACACCCCCAAACCTAGATTTTGCTAGTCCCTAGCAAAACGAAGCAAAATAAAATCAAATCAAACAAACTAAGGAACTAATGCATAAAAGTAAACACCACTTTCGTAGGGAACACGATTGCATTGAGCGTATGCAACAAGCCGTTAAACCTCTAGGTGGCCCTAGTAGGATGAGTGTTGTCTCGTGAGGGTTTGCAGTCATGCTACCCACAAACATGTATTTATTAATCTAATTAACCTAAGTGCAAAAATAAAGCAAAAATAAATAAAATATTACAAAACTCACAAACCTATTATCCCGACAAATACATACTACAATGCTTAAGAAAATCAACCACATGTACTTGGTTCATAATCAACAGGAATATAGAAGCCCTCAAGTAAGTGGTTTTATTCCACACTTTCATCTTGGAAATTTCTGCTCAATATAATATAGCATGATAACATAAATAGTAGAAAGTGTAGAACATTGTAGCAATACATTCTAAATTTCTGTTTTATACAGATCCAGTGTTACCCATTAACCAAAGAACATCAGAATCTACATAGTCATCGTCGTCTTTAGGTTCATGATAGCACAAATCTGCGCGCCTCCTTCGGGTCCAACATTCTAGATTTGAGAGGATAATACACCACAGACTTTTTTTTTCTTTTTTTTTTTCGCTAGGACTGTGTAAGGCCTGACTTCAAGATGCTTAGGTTTAGCAATGACTCAGGCCAATGACTCCCAGCCAGTTGGCTTAGGGCATTAGGTTTTAAGAGACCGCTTCGGGCCCGAGCATCAGCCTAAGCTAATCCTATAAAGTCAAGCAGCCCCTTTTTCTTTCATTTTGTTTTCATTTTTTCACATTTTTTCATTTTCATCATTCATATTTTCAGCACATCTTTATTTTGTCCAGGCTGTATTATACTCTCAACCTATTTCCGGTTCCAATCCCTTGCCATAGCCAAATAAATGGTCTATCATGATCTTTTAAGCTCAACAGACAACTACACATCATCCAATGACTATGACTAAAGACATCCCACTGTAGATTAGTATTCAACAAATTTCTAGATGGTATTACTTTATATACTAGTGTGTGTAAGTGAATTTTCTTAATTCAAGCACTTATTCCAAGAGGACTGTAATAGAAAGATATGCTCAGTTAAGTGTATCTATCCTCCAGTATACTTACTCACACTTCCAATGTAAATTAATCTCCTAAGAATTGTAACATGCATCATTACGGGATAAACTATCAAAACCTAAGAAAAAGTACTAACAAACAACCTAAAAAACTAACCAAATTTTTATGATTTTTCAATTTTTTAATTTTTTTTATAAGTAATGGAGCACATCGTGGAATAAAAGGATGAAGTGGTGGGTAGGGAAGCTTTGGAAAGAGGGGTCCCTGCATTAACCATGAAAGAAGGTCATCAGAAAACTGTAATATAAAGGGAACCTCCTCCCCCACATCAACCATTTTGGCCGTAAGGGCCTCTTCTAGTAACCCAATTGAGAAAGCTTCCTCAATTAGTGACTCAACTAAACAATCTATAAAACAATCTAAGTTACTTTCAATAAACAAAGAGTTAGATTGATCTAGGCAAGGTATGAATGGTGCTTCAGGAATAGAAGGTTCTGTTAATAATGTTGTAGATGGCAACTCCTCATATATAGAAGAAGGTTGAAAATTTGGTTCGATCAACACACTCACTTCTTCTTTAATTTCTACACCCTCTTGATCATTAATGCAAACTAGGGGAAGGGGTGGCCCTTCCTTGTTGGCGAGAATTTCACGTCCTCTCTTAACCTTACAAAAAGAAAGAAAAACACAAATTAAGCTACTGAAAAGAAATCTAAATTAAAATAAACTACTCTAAGACTAACTATGCTAAGAATTCAGTAAACTATTGTGCCGTCCCCGGCAACGGCGCCATAAACTTGATCGTTTAAAATTAAACCCTTGCAAGTGCACAAGGCAATTGTACTACAGTGAGTATTAAAGGGTTGTCGAACCTCAGGGACGGACTAATATTTTACCAAATTCAATTGAAAGAAAGTTGCAGTTTAATTTAATCTAGAGAAAGCAATAAAATTTAACTACTTTAAAATGGATTTTAACTAATATGGAGAAGTGCCAAAGCAGAGAATCCACCACTAGACATGCAATTACTACTCTCGATTATTATTACGCTCAAATTGACATGATACGGTAATTTGTGTTCATGGTCAGACACACAAATCACAATGAATTCACTCACGTTCTTGGTCGGACACGAGAGTTCATCCACTAAAAATTAATGTAGATAATTCTATCCTTGGTCGGGCATAGAATTATCATTTGGGCTAATGATCCTATCCTTGGTCGGGCATAGAATTAACACCAGCCTACTTTTAGCTAAGCACAGGAATTAAAAGGATCTAATTTCATGCATATCAATCAAGTCTATGGTCAAGCACTCAAAAGAAACTTATGAAATAGCATTAAGCAAAATCATATCAACTGTATTAAATAAAACAATCAAGAGTAATAACACAAATCTAGGGCTTCATCTACGCCTTGGACGCAAATTTAGCCGGCCATCGGACAAGAAGAACGCTGTTGATTCGTTGGTGTCATTGTGCACTATTCACCAAAAAAATCACTATTCACTGTTCGCGGGTACTGTTTATGCACTGTTCATCGTCTTCCTCGCGCAGTCGTTACTGTAGCAGTTCAAGAACAGCCCAAAAATCGCAGCTTTCTTCCCTCCTCCAGCGGCTCCTCCTCCCTCTCCCTCTTCCAACCAAAATGCCACCGGAATCCGGCGGAAACAGCACCGGAATCCGGTCTGTTTTCCGGCTTGAAAATCCTCTGTTATTCTCTCAAATTTTTCCCCCCAAAACCAGTCCAGTTCCTCCTCTATTTATAGGCTTCAAAAGAGTGTCCTATTCTCGTCAATTTCGGATTTGGATAAACTCAAATCCGCCGCTTTAGTCGAGCACGACTCTGTTTTTAACAGAGTCCCAATGGACCTCGCTTCTCCTCTGTTTTTCCGTTTCATATCCATGTCCTATTCCGATTCCGGCACGACTCTCCTCTGAACTCCGCCTGCTCGATCGACACCCAGCTCCGCCGTCCAATGCTCTATCACTCTGCCACACCGGCCCACCGTCTTTTGTCACACCGCCGGAATCGAGAACTGCCATGGCCGTCGCTCATGTTCTGCTCCTCTGTTCCGCCAGTTGATTCAATCGCCGCCGCAATCCCGGTCTCCGCCGCTTCGCCTTCTGCCGTTAAAATCGCCGTCGCTGTCGAAACCCGCCGCCGCGGTCTCGCCGGTGAAGCACAGCCCACCGGCAAAACAGAGCATCGTCTGCTCTGGAACGAAGGCCCGAGCTTCGGCTCGGGCCGGGTTTTCCTTTTTTTTTCTTTTTCTTTTAACTGAACCGGACCGGAACGGAACCGGTTCATATTTCTTTTCTTTTATTTTTTTTTTCTTTATTAAACAAAAACCCGTTGTATCGATCTCATCCATCCAATCTCATCTTGACGGTTCTTCTCTTTAATCGTGTCTCTTTCGGGTGCGATATTTCAAATGATCATAACTTTTTGCTCAGAACTCCGAATTGTGAACAGTCAGTGGCGTTGGAAAGCTGACTTCATGTACTTTAAAATGAAGCTTAAATCAGTTCCATCAGAGATATACAATCGAAGTTATTAATATTCAATCATTAGAGTCGCGTTTCACCCCATTTCTGCGTTTTGCTCTTGTGTCCTACAAAAACCAAAAACTATATTAAAGTAGCAATAATTCTAATCAAACACTAGCATAAATATAAGTTTAGGAGATAATAAAATGAATATTTCATGTATAGATCACCAGGATCTTTCTGTTTGGTCTGGATCATCCATGTAGACAGCCACTGCATCCATGGTGGCAACAGTCTCCCTATAAGGTTTCAATCAGTGGCCATTTACTTTGAATGTACTCCCATTTTTTGGATTGTGAATCTCCACAGCGCCATGAGGGTAGACATTTTTCACAATAAAAGGTCCATACCACCGAGAACGAAGTTTCCCAGGAAATAAATGTAGCCGAGAATGGTAAAGTAACACTTTCTGCTCAGGCTGAAAAGATTTCCTAGAAATCATCTTGTCATGTACAGCCTTGGTCTTTATTTTATAGAGTTTGGCATTCTCATATGCCTCAAAGCGCATCTCCTCTAACTCATTCAATTGGAGTCTTCGCTGCTCACCAGCTTTATCCATATCGAAGTTGTATGCCTTAATAGCCCAATATGCCCGGTGTTCCAACTCAACAGGTAAATGGCAAGCTTTGCCATATACCAATCTATAAGGAGACATACCAATAGGGGTCTTGAAAGCTGTCCGGTAGGCCCATAATGCATCATTCAGTCTGAAGGACCAATCCTTCCTATCGGGACGAACTGTTTTCTCCAGAATCTGCTTGATTTGGCGATTGGAGACCTCCATTTGGCCACTCGTCTGAGGATGATATGGTGTGGCAACCTTGTGGGTGACAGAGTATTTCTTGAGAAGAGCCTCAAAAGACCTGTTACAAAAATGAGAACCTCCGTCACTAATGATAGCACGAGGAGTTCCAAACCTGCTAAAAATGTTAGATTTCAGAAATTCCAGCACAACTTTATGATCATTGGTCTTAGTGGCAACAGCTTCAATCCACTTAGACACATAATCCACAGCAACAAGAATATAAGTATGACCAAAAGATGGTGGAAAAGGTCCCATGAAATCGATACCCCATACATCAAACATTTCAACAATCAAAATAGGTTGTAGGGGCATCATATTCCTTTTAGACAAGGCTCCCAGTTTTTGGCACCTATCACAAGATTGACATAAGCATGGGCGTCTTTAAATAGAGTTGGCCAATAAAAACCGCTTTGAAGTACTTTGGCCACAGTTTTCTTACCACCGAAATGCCCACCACAGGCATGAGAGTGACAAAAAGATAGGATGCTATGAAACTCACTCTCAGGGACACATCGTCTTATGACTTGGTCAGCACATATCTTAAACAGGTCAGGGTCATCCCAATAGTAATGTTTGACTCGAGAGAAAAATAAGTCTTTATCATGTTTAGACCAAAAGGTTGGGATTTGACCCACAACAAGATAATTCACAATATGTGCAAACCAAGGTGGAGATGTAGTGGAGACAGCAAAGTGCTGCTCATCAGGGAATGAGTCTCTTAGAGGGTCATGGCTATGTAGATCAAGAATAGGAATTCTGGATCCGCCACGACATTCTCAGAACCCTTTTTATCTTTAATTTCAAAGTCAAATTCCTGCAGGAGTAAAATCCAACGAATCAGCCTCGGCTTGGCATCCTTCTTAGAAAGAAGGTACCGCAAGGCTGCATGATCAGAGAAAATAATGATCTTACTCCCCAAGAGATATGACCTGAACTTATCTAATGCAAACACAACAACAAGCAACTCTTTTTCTGTGGTAGTATAATTCAATTGAGCATCAGTGAGTGTCTTGCTAGCATAGTATAGAACATGAGGAATTTTCTTGATGTGTTGGCCTAACACTGCCCCTACAACAAAATTAGATGCGTCGCACATTATTTCGAAGGGCAGTGTATAGTCAGGGGGTTTAATGATGGGGGAGCTAGAGAGGAGGGTTTTTAATGTGGTAAAAGCTTCTTGGATGACTCATCAAATTCAAATTGCACATCCTGACCAAGAAGGTGACATAGTGGACATGATATTTTGCTAAAATCTTTGATGAATCGACGATAAAACCCTGCATGGCCAAGGAAAGACCGTATTTGCTTAACTGATGTAGGTGGTGGTAAATTAACAATCAGGTCAACCTTGGCCTTGTCAACCTCTATACCCCTTTTTGATATAACATGTCCAAGCACAATCCCCTGTTGAACCATGAAGTGGCTCTTTTCCCAACTTAACACTAAGTTTGTTTCCTCACAACGTTTTAAAACCAAAGTAAGGTTGTGTAAGCAATCATCAAAACAAGTGCCAAATACAGAGAAATCATCCATGAAAACTTCCAAAAATTTATCAATCATGTCGGAAAAGATGGACATCATGCATCGCTGAAATGTAGCAAGGGCATTACAAAGACCAAAAGGCATTCTTCGATAAGCAAATGTACCGAAGGGGCATATAAAAGTTGTATTTTCCTGATCCCCTGGAAAAACTGGCACTTGATTATAGCCGGAGTACCCATCTAAAAAGCAATAAAACTCTTGGCCCACTAATTTCTCTAGGATTTGGTCAATGAATGGGAGAGGGAAATGGTCCTTACGGGTGTTAGAGTTCAGCTTCCTATAGTCAATGCACACCCGCCAGCCCGTGGACTCTCTTATTGGTACAAGTTCACCCTCTGAGTTTAGTTTCACCGTGATGCCCGATTTCTTAGGGACAACTTGGATAGGACTTACCCACTCGCTGTCAGAGATAGGGTATATGATACCTGCGTCTAGGAGTTTCACTATCTCTTTCATCACCACCTCTTTCATGTGAGGGTTCAACCATCTCTGCCCCTCCCTAGAAGGTTTTGCCTAGTCCTCCAGGTTTATGCGATGCATACACACAGAGGGGTCTATACCCTGGAGGTCAGCTACCGTCCATCCTATAGCTCGGCGGTGTGTGGTAAGGATCTTCAACAACTGGGTCTCCTGGTCAGTAGATAGGCTAGATGAGATAATCACAGGAAGGGTGTTGTTGGGTCCTAGGAAGACGTATTTGAGGGAGCTAGGAAGGGTTTTTAGTTCAAGTGTGCGTGGGGATTCTATGGAAGGTTTTAGTGGTGGGGCGGTAGACACAGGGAGAGGGTCGGGGTGGGGTCTCCATGGGATATGTCCAGGGTATAGGGCAGCCACTAAATGGTGATGGACCTCCTCAAGGTCAGGTGTGCCCTCATATTGATCGATCCAGTCATAGAAAAGGGTGTGCTCGAGGGCATCTTTAAGCACAGCAAAGGGAAGGTACTCCTGGACTAGGTCATCTAGGTCGTCAACCATAAGGCACTCAGCTTCACTTGAGGGTTGTTGGGAAGCACTAAAAATGTTTAATTTAACTTTCATGTTCCCAAATGAGATGTTCATGAGCCCTGACCTACAGTTAATGGTGGCATCGGCTGTGGCTAGGAAAGGGCGGCCAAGGATAACAGGAATTTGGGATTTAGAGTTGGCAACTGGTTCCATGTCTAAGACGACAAAATCAACAGGAAAGTAGAACCGGTCAACTCCAACGAAAACATCTTCTATAACACCTCTAGGTCTGCGAATGGATCGGTCTGCTAATTGAAGAGTGACTGAGGTGGGCTGCAACTCTCCGAGGCCAAGTTGTTCATACACTGAGTAAGGGAGGAGGTTGACACTGGCCCCTAAGTCCAAGAGGGCTCGGCTAATGGTATGGTCACCTATGACAATAGAGATAACAGGGACACCTGGGTCCTTAAATTTAGGTGACATATCACTGGTAAGTAAAGAGCTTACTTGGTTGGTCAAGAAGACCTTTTGGGTGACATGGGATTTGGTTTCCCTCTTTTTATGTAGATCCATCGTCATGAATCCTTCTTCTTCTTTGCTCCAAAAGTCTCCTTCTCTTCCTCCTCTCTAGCCTCCAATAAAGCTCTGGTTCTCCAAGGTTGAATGCCCAAAACATTCTCCCTTAAGGCCTATTTATAAGAGTAAAGAGAAACCACGAAGTCCCCTTCCAAATCCAAGTCGAAATAGGTCTTATTTCGGTTTTTCGCACACGGCGATCGATCGCTCCGTATTGCCGATCGTTCGGTTACCGATCGATCATAATTCCTTCGTTATTTTCCTCTGATCGATCGCTTTGCCGATCGACGCCGTATGATACCGATCGATCGTCGTTACTGTCTTGCGCGATTGAAAAATTCCAGTAGATATGATCGATCGTTTTTTGTCCGATCGATCGTTTCATTTAATACACTGCTTTTGTGGCTCTGGCGATCGATCGCATTGATATCCGATCGATCGTAGTTACTGTTCATAAACTTCAAATGACTATAACTTTCTGTCCCAAACTCTGAATTGCGCGTGGTTGATGGCGTTGGAAAGCTGACTTCTTGAACTTTAAAGACTTGAATCAGTCCAATCCGACATTTGTACACGAAGTTATGATGATTTAACCATTCGAGTTACTTTTCACCTCATTTCTGTGTATTACTCTTGTTTCCTACAAAAAGCAAAAACTATATTAAAGTAGTAGTTATTCTAATCAAACACTAGCATAATCATAAGTTTAAGAGATAATAAAATACATATTTCATGTATAGATCAGTATGACCATCTATCCTACTCAAGTCGATCATCCTCTTAAGTCAAGTCTATCTAAAAATAAACACTCTCTCCAGTGCTAAATCCCTAGTGCCAGCAAGAGACCTAACATGATAGGTTTCTTTTCCCATTGTCCATCCAACTCTTTTTCAATTACAACTTCTATTCTAAGACGAAGTATATCTAAGCTGAGTCGATCCTCTCCTCTACACCTCTAGCTCCAGGCACTCTTATCTCTACTCTGGGACTCATACTCCTACTTCTTATGGGAATTGGTCTAGGTTAGCCCATCATGTTACGCTTAGCCCAAGTTCTACTTCAACTAGAAGTATATCTATAAAGATTTGAGTCAATCAACTCCTCTTACACCTAATTATGATTTACTCTACATCCAAACCCTGGCACCATGCTTATCTCTACACCTAACCCTCTCACTAGGCAGAACTCCAGCGCCAGGCTAGTCGTCCATAGTCCTAGTTAAAAAGGAAACTAGTTTAGGTTACCCCATTAGGTTATACTCCTAAACTTACTTCAAATAGGAAATCATGATAGCTCTCAATAAAATCATCTATCCAACACATAAAAAATTTTAAATCAATCTCAATTTCCTAGTTTAGGTCGCCACAATTCTTGTCTAAATCCAAGTTTTACCATTTAAAATATGATTAGGTCTCCTAGAGTCTAAGTTGAGCAGGTTAGTAAATAAAATTTATTGTTGCAAAAAACAATACTTATTATGTTTAATACTTGATTATCTTGCAGAGTTGCTATATTGCGAAGCAGCGTATCTCCAAAATGTCTTAACAAAGTTCTCTGCGTCTCATCCATTATGTTTAGTTTGCCCTCTAGAATGGGGTTATTTGGACCTAATTAAACTACTATGTCTCCAGTACCCCTCAGCCGCCAACAATTTTTACTTTTTTTTGTATTGCTCCTACCCCATCCTTCCCCCACTAATTTTCTCACCATCTCGCAACACCCCCAAAATACTTAGTCTCTCTCTTAATCTCTTTTCCTCCTCCCAAGTCCCAATGGAGCCACGGGTAGCCGAATGACAATGGACCTCCTGCGGCCTCATTGGTAGCCAACCTCCTCTTCTTCTCTTTCTTTCTCTTTCTCTCCTTTTGTTTTTCTCCTTACCCCTCCTCCTCATCTCCATTTCCTTCTTGCTCTTTGTGTAACAGTGGAAGGGCTAAAGGTGCCGCCTTTTCGATTGCGCAAACTGTGTGACAACCCTCATATTTTGACGACTGCACGAGATCTGTCAATTAACTCCCCATCATAGGGTTTCGAGATTGGTTCCCGCTAAATTACATAAGCATAAAGAGGTTCTCTCCCCGTAAATAAAAAACCAGAGAGAAACCGAGAAGAAGGTTTTCTAAGCAGTGGGCACTTGGGAACAAAACCGAGGGAAGTTTTCAGTTTTATTGATGGGGTGCAGAAGTAACAGGGGACAAAGGAGATTCTTGGTGTCCAAATAGTCGCTACTTCCCTCTATAGCGAACACACTTTTCCTTATACAAGCAGTTATACAATCCTAGATTGAAGAGGGGGAACTCATTACCTGATCATCGTCCAATTTTTCCCTGCATAAAACCACGAACATGGCCATTTGGACCCAATAAACTTCTGTGTCACCCTATACCATATCCATCCCCAACTATTTTCTCAATGGTTCCAATTCCCATCCTTCCCCCCCTACTTTTTTCAGTGGCCCCCACACCCCAAAATTGTTTCTTCCATCCTCTTTCCCTCAACTGATTCCCCAGTATGTTCAGTACGCCAGCAACAAATCTCCGGCTCGTTTCGTCTATTGCGGACAGGATGCCGATCCATCTCCTTCTTCTTCTGCCTCCACTTCTCTTTCTTCTTCTTCTTCTTCTTCTTCTTCTTCTTCTTCTTCTTCTTCTTCTTCTTCCCTTGCCTCCTCTTCCACCTCTTCTCCTTTTTGTTGGTTGCAGCCAAGGCCACATGTAGTCCGATGGAGAAGAACTCGAAATGAGCCTTGATCTAGATTAGTGGATAACAGGGATCGCTCACCAATAGTTTACAAAACATGCAACAGGGTCTCCCTGGTAGAGGATTTTGGAGACTACCCCACAAAAGTATTCAGCTGCTTATTTGAAAATTAGGGTACGGGTGAGAAATTTTCAGTTGTGTAACTAGGGTGCAAAAGTCTGATACCCCATAATTTTAACCCAATATTTAGTATTAGATAAATACAAAGTCATTTATTAACTATTTATGAATGAAAATAAGTTGATTGAAACTAGACTTCATGAGCTTCAATACAGTTCTAGAATGTTCAAATCGGAGTTCAGATGACTGCTCAAATCTGAGTCCCACATCGGGAGTTGGATCAGAAAGGCCCATGGCCTAGGCCAGCAGCCTCTCCCCAAGTTGGGAGACTGCACGTCATAATTTGTTGCTGACCCAATGCAGTTCAAGCATTTCTTTTTTCCGGTTATTATTTCGAAACAAACGACCGTGCTGCTGTTACAATGGGAATGCCTAGTAGTTGCGACTCCCCTTTTCCTTTCGACAATGGCCTTGCATCCATTCCAACTTTTAGGTAATCCTTTGTGAGAATTGACAGTGTTGCCTGCATAGTGGCTACTCCCTATGTTGCATATTAATAGTCCTAGTTAATTTTTCAAAATGTTGGTCTTCCTTGAAAGTTGAAAGCTACATAAGAGTATAATTACGGAACAAACGGAGTACTGAGTATACCTCTGTCCCATATTAATTATCCATATTTAAGGAAGCCAATCCACCAACTCTTTTTTCTTCACCCTTAACCACTACGAGAAGGGCAACATGAAATATGACAATTAATGTGTGACAAATCCTTTTTGGGGATTTCGAGTGATAACTCTTTGTTAAAAAAAATTAACAGACACTAACTCCATCAGTTATTTGGACAAAAAATACCCTTTCTCGCTCCTCCTTCCCCTTAGTTCAACTGAATTGGCTCTCGGCTCTGCCATCACCACCCAACACAGCCATCAACCACCCAGCTATGCCTACACAGCATGACTCCATCGAGCTTTGCCATCCACCTACCACGGCCTAGATCTGCCCACCACTGCCCCATTTGCCATCCAATTCTATAAGGGCTTTTTCCATATTACATGGCGCCACTAACCGGGTTCTCATATTACCTGCAATATTTATGTTCCTTCCATATTGCTTAAAAATTACCCAAAATACCCTCAACTGCAACCTAAGTCTTCATTTTAACAGCTTCTTCCGTACTACCTGGCGCAACTACCCATTTTCGGGAGCATCCAGTTGAAGAAGAAGACATTCCGACGAAGCTCCGTCCATCATTGTGGTTCATATCACCGCCGGCGCCGTCCAACCCAGAAAAAAATAAGATTTCATGTCGGAAATCAGTAAAACCAATGGGAAAGATCGAAAAAAAGCACTAATGAAGGGATTTTGATACAAGAGCAGTGAGAAAGCCCGCCCTACTACAGAAATTGAGATCTACATGTAAAGAAACACATATAAAGACCACCCATTGGTGCTTGACCGCTCGTGGACATCAAATAAGAGGATAAAAATGGGCAAATGCATGAAATACTCGTCGGCGAGCGACAAGTACAATTTATATATCTTTCTGTGATCATAATGAAATGAAAAAGGAGGAAAAATAATGAAAAACGCAAAACAAAGGGCAAAAATGAGTGAGTTATGACATTTTGAAGTTCTTATGCACGACTCCAATTCAAGTCGTATGTTCGTGTACACGACTCTATTTCATTTTTAATCCAATGATACATTTCTTCTTCATTTTTAATCCATTTTTTCACTTTTTTTTATTCTTCCTTATATTTAGTGCTCTTTCTCATCATCATGATATCCTAATGTCCTTGAGACAATATAAACAAAATACCACAAAAACTACAATAAATAGTATGCAGTGTCTCAATATCTTTTTAATCTCATCATGATCAGAAAGAACATTAAAAATAAAGAAGAATGAAATTTTTTTGGTAAAAACAGATCAAAAATGAAGGAGATGCATCGTTGAAGTTGTGTCTACTCATTTAAGTCATGTATACGAATACACGACCCCATTTTAAGCAAGGTTTTAAAAACCAAACCAGCCATCGACCCGGAAATCTTACAGAGTAGGTCGAACCGGGTCCAACCGGGGGTCAACCCGGGTTGACCCCGTTGCTGACGTCATCAATATAAAATAATGTAAAAAAATCCCCTCCTGATACAAAAACTTCTACATAATCCAATGATCCCTGTATAGCAATTTAATGAAAAATTATAATCCACATTCTAAAAACAAATTCATAACTCCCGTTTCACCTATAAATTTTCAATTTCACTAATCAAAGCTACACATTCTATATCGAAATATTCAAATATAAAAATTAATATTCCACATTCCACAATGATAATCAAAGTTTTATATTGTATAATAAAAGTTCATCACTAACAAGCAGATACTTGTAGCAATCTAATATCCACAACTAATAAGCATCGATCCTATATAGCGACAACTAGCACCATAATAGCGACACCTAGTACAAGCATGCAGTCACAGAAAGAAATATAAAAATACCAAGCACCCAAATTTAACTAAAAGATAAGGTAAGAGAATGCAAACGAGGGGAGAAGGGGTTCCACATTCAATAATCAAGGTTCCCATAAACAAAATTTGACAATTGCTAATGTTCAATAGCTAAAGTTCAATAGCCAATTGCCAAAGTCCAATAGTTAAACTCCATCCCAAGTTTCAACAGCCAAAAGTTACAATCCTCAATTTCCTACAATAAATAAAATGCAATAAATAATTAATATGATGAGTATTGGAGTGTAATTCTTGCAAATTTGTAGGAAAAATGAATTACCAATTACAAACTTTCATATGGAGCTCGTAGGTCTATAGTCTTCTTCTAAATTTTATACAAAAATCCAAAATCTTTAAGTCCCATATGCTCCTCCTCATCCCGTTCATTAGTTGTTGGCTCTACCATATTCCCTACAAAAAAAATTGTTTATTAAACATAATAGTACAACAAACAATTATAATGATGGAAAATTAAACTAACAACTCTATTAATATCATTACCTTCTCAATCGGTAAATATAAAGCTTAATTCATTAGTCTCATTCCTTAGTTCATCATCATCAATATCTTATGCAGTAACACTTTTGTCCACTACCCATTCTTCAACCAAGTCAAATGACTCAATGGATATGGGATCAAATATGCTCTCTATGTCTTCCTCCTTCTTACCAATCTTAAGCAAATGCCTTCATTTCCAAGTTCCAACACAAAAGTTAAACTATAATTAAGAATAGAAATTAAGAAGTGATGAGTTATTACAACTAGGTTCTCTTACTTCATATGTAGATTGTGTTGCAAAAAGACAAGGTCACATTAAGCCTTTTGTGCTCCAATCTATTCCTTCTTTTAGTATGAATTCTTTCAAAAATGCTCCAATTGCACTCACAACCTAAAGAAGCACAAGTTTGACTTAAGATCCTTATTGTCATATGCCTCAATGTTGGAGCACAATCTCCAAATGTGGCCCACCATGCAGCTACAAAAGAAAAATGTTAATCACATAATCAATAAATATGAATTAATAGGATAATGAACTATTATGGAATGATAATTTACCGGGCTTCATAGTAGTACGTGTAATTTTTGCCATGTCACGCGAGAACCCTTTTTGTGCATCCTTAAACAAAAGAAGCTGGTTTGCAATTTCCTTTTGTGCCTCTAAATCCTCACGGTGTAGCTTCTCAATCACATCTAAAAGTTCCCTTTGCACAACAAGGGTGTCTGCTTCAGACTTTTCAGCATATTGAAACCAAGGGTTCAAATAGTAAGCTACCACATGAAGAGGTTGACAAAGTTGGTTCTTCCACCGTTTCTCAATGATATCCAAATATGGCCCATAGTCTTCCCTCTTTCCACCACATACCACTTTTACTCTTTCCATTGCTATTCTTACTTTCTCATACAAAAATCCCATTGACAGGTATTCATCACCATCAACCATTCTAAGCACTCTCACAAGAGGCTCACTAATGACAATCACCTTAGCAAAATTAGACCAAAATGAAGAGCTTAACACCACACTTTCAAACTCTTTGCCTTTAAGAGATCTTGCTAACTTTGCTATCTTCCGCATGGACCACTCTTCTCCAACTACCATCTTTCTTAAAGAATCCTTGTTATTGTATATACTTTGTAAGGTTAAAAAGTTGGTTGCAAAATGGGTGGCACCTGGTCTAATAATCTCTCTCTCATGATTGAACTTTTTCAACAATTGTATGATAGCAAGGTGATTGTAAACAAATTTTGTGACAATTCTTGCTTCATCAACCACTTCCATCACTTCAGATACATGTTTAAAGAAGTCCTCTAACATTAAATCCAAGCAGTGTGCAGCGCATGGTGTCCAATAGAGCTTTGGGTACTTCTCAATCAAATCCCTTCCAGCGGCCACATAGTTGGATGCATTATCTGTCACAATTTAGACAATATTCTCTGGTCCAACAAATTCTATTATCTCAGAAATCTGACTACTTAACATCTCTGCTGTCTTGGACAAATCAGAAGCATCAATTGATTTTAAAAATACAGTTGCAGTTGGACAATACACAAGGAAATTAATTAAAGTCCTGTTTCTGTTGTCAGTCCATCCATCTGTCATTATAGTGCAACCATTCTTCTTCCAATCCTCTCTATATCTTTCCACCTCAGTTGAAACTTCTAAAACAACACTTTGCAAAAAATTTCCCCTCAGAGCATGATATGTAGGAGCCTTGTAACTACGACCAACAGAAGCAACTGCATCAATCATTTCTTGAAAGAATATTGAGTTAATGGCATTTAATGGAATGCATGCATGATAAAAGAACTTACCAACTGCAATATCAACCTTTTCAAGAGTATTTTTTCCACCCATCATACTCTTGATACCAAGTTGGGCACCTGGGGTAGTACATGGTGGAAAGTAACTACCTATGCCCATATTCCCTCTTGAATTCCCCCCACTTCCCTCATTTGGCCCTTCCCCTTCTTCATCATCATCTACATCCATATAAAGCTCTTCACTCATGTTTTTTCTCTTCTTTGACTTATTTAAACTATTTTGATCTAATGAAAGTTCCATTCGATATTGCACATCAGCTAGAACATCTTTGCAAGCTATAACATGCCCTTTGCGCTTACTCAAATGTTCTTTCAATCTATGGATTCCTCCACCATGAAAAACTTCTGAACAATAGTTGCACAAAATTCTTTTTTTTCCATTTGTAAGGGTAAGCAACTGACAATGTTCCCATCGAGGATCAACCTTTATCCTAAATGCTTTATCTGTTGTTTCTAACCCCACAGATTGACTAGGATTATTAGAAGCAGCACCACTAGATGCATTAGGGGTTGTCCCAATGGACACACTAGCATTAGAACCTGATCCTGATGCCATGATGTGAACTACAATGATACACAATAATGCCATCATATATACACATTAATGCTCTATCCAACACCATATAAACATATCAACATAATCATATAAACACTATCTTTAGCAATCAATTAAAAAAATTAGCATAAATTAAAAGCAAGGGTTTTTAAATACCTTTGTGGATAAAATGCAACTTCGGTGCCAATCAAAGTCCTCCCGCCGACGAACAACAAAGAATGATGATTCCGATCACGGAGCCTCAGCTCTGGCCGCCGGAGAGAGGAGGGACATACTGTTTTCTAGGGCGTGGGCATGGGCCGTGGTGGAAAGAGGAAGGGAGTGGTGGCGGGCTTGAGTTCCGGCCTCTTGCTCCTGCTCTGGCTCGCAACCAGATTCCAGTGACAGTGCTCCGGCTCCGGCTCGCCTCCAGAAGAGGGATTCAGGTGGGGAGTCGAGGAGGTGCAGTCAGAGCCTCAGAGGTAATCGGGGGAGAGGAGGGTGAGCATCGACGGCGGGGGGCAAGGCGACGGAAGGTGGCGGTGCGGGGGGATGGCGGCGCAGGGCGAGGTGACGACGGCAGGGGGTGAACTGGGAAGTGGGGGAGGGGGGAGGGGGGGTGTTATAAAAGCCGGACCGGACCGGTCAACCAGGTCACCGGTTCGACCAGCCAGGTTGAAATGACCTGGCGGTGTCAACCTACCCGGCCGACCCGGTTCGGTCCGGTTTTTAAAACCATGATTTTAAGTCATGTGTTCATATATACGACTTGAAATAGAGTCATGTTGTATGACACGACTTCAACGATACAAATATAGATGCAAACTTCATTTTCATTAATGGACAAGGAAAGACAACGTTTTTTGCTGTAAATTTAGAAGAAAGAGTCGTCGGGGAAAGACTTTAAAGTTCATATTGCTCAGAGTGTAGAATGTAACTATTTACACTTTGTGTAATATACATAGAATGTAACCGTTCATATCCTGTGTAACACAAAAAATATACTCCCTCTTTTCAAAAGATTGGACATTTGAAAAAATTCTCATTTTTGTTAGACCATGAAGCCTACAAAGAAGTTACACGACTCCTTCTCCCTGGTATCCCGTCCAACTCGTATGCTCGTTTATGAACCAAGTTCAAGTCAATCCTTCCAACTCTCCTTCAATTTTGGAAAGAGGAAGTCACGTAATTTGGCAAAATATACACAGTATTTTAAAACAGTAACTATTTCTAGATGTACATGGTATTTTGGAACGGAGGGAGTAACTATTTACGTTGCGCCTCTGAAAAGAAGAGTAGAAGTAAGATACAGGGTGAAGCAGGCGGCAAATTTGTTGCGCCATATGGTGGACCAAATGTGGCCAACATTGCACAGCCTGCGACTAACAATAACCAGATGAATTGGTGTTGAATGCTATGGACGAGGTTTGGCCCACCAGAAGAAGGGCTGGGTGACAATGGCGCCTTTGGGCCTAGCGGTGGCATGAAGTTATGCGCCGGCTAAGTGATTAGCGGCACTGGGGCTAGTTTCCGGATGTAACGACTATGGCGGATGGAGAGTAACGGCAGCGATCATGGCGGACGGAGGGAAGGATTTCTATGTGAGGAACGATTTATGTGGTCAAGGGAGGAATACAAAAAGAGGGGGAGATGTAAGGAAGAGGAAAAAGACGGAAGAGCATCACAAACTAAGTAATTTTTGTACATGAAGGAGTTAGCGTCATAGAGAGCCGGACCAGAAGATGGGCTACCATGTATTTTCCTTTTTTTTTTCAAATCTAGACAAGTAAATATGGGATGAGGGAGTATAAAGATTGATGCGGGTGGCATCTTAATCAATTAGGATTGCGACTTCGAATATTCTAGTGTCAACTGTCAACCAGTTACAACGAATGTTTTACTAAATATATGCAAATTGAGCAACCAACTGCCCCCAGTGTACAATGGATTGGCCTTGCGTACATTCAACTTTCAAACTTATAACCGCTCAACAATTGACCGAGGGATGAACTTTCATAAATCTTTTAATTACCAAAGTGTTGATGTTGGGGGTATCTGGATCCATTAAGGTTTGGTTTGGTTGTTGCCACTTGCATATATACGAATGTTCTGTCTAAAATATGAAAATCAAGCAAGAAGCTACGCTAATGTACCTAACTACTGTATAAAAATTTCTTCTAGTCGGGATTATGCAAGTAATTAATGTTAAGAAGAGAGGATGAATGTGCTCGGTGATGGCTGTTGACAAATATATTAATAAATTTAAAAAGTGATATTCAAGAAAGCCAATTAGTTAATTTTTTTACTCCATCCGCCTACCCTTATTTTAACTTCTACCAATACTATGAGAAGGATAAATAAAGTAGGACTATAAATATGGAACAATTTCTTATAATAAGACAATTAAAATGGAACAGAAGGAGAAACATTTTGTTGTATTTCATATGTACATTGACATCATTTTACTATTTTACTCTTTTTTGCTCAAGATCATACATGTGGCTCTTCTTACGCCTTTTAAACATGGAAATTGTTTTTTGTTGTACAACTGAAATTGAATATTTGGTGTCTTACGCCTATGCGCTATAGTTGCTTCATTACAACAACTAAGAGTATTTAACGCTCTAAATACTACCCTTAACATAACATGAATCTTAACTTTCTGAAATCAAATTATTACTTGGAGGGACAGTCCAAAACTAAATTCAAATGTCATTGCCATGCAGGTGCCGGGGAGGAGGAATGAGGATGGTGACTGCAATTGCAAGAAGATGGAAGCCTCAGAAGGTCAAGTGGTACTGGTCCCCAACCTCCTCTCTAACCAGTGGAGGAGGTGAGATGGCTGCTTCACTTGATTCGCCTGGTCGGGGAGAAGAATGTACCCTGCAAGTACTCTCTGAACACGAATTTGGCTCCTGTCCGTTTTCAACAGCTAGCTAGCTCAAATTTTGCTGTCCGCCAACGAAAGTCGTCGCCAGCATCATTAAAAGGTAGCAATTGAATGATGGGTCACCTTCACTAGACTTTCAAAGAGAAGGAAGATTGGAATAAATCTTTCCATGCACATTCGTAAGGTAGCTACCTGCGTTTCTAGAGATGTTGATGGCAAAACACTTTTGCTTTCTATTATTCTTGGATGGTAATTAAACAAAAAAATAAAAAAAAAACATAAAAATAGTTATGAATTAGTCACTGTGGTTATTAAGGTTGAAATTTCTCATTACTTAGTTATTTCATCTGTTTCTTGCTGTTAATTTGAAATAGTTTTATTAAGTCATAGTTGTTGTTGGACCATGCCTCAGTAAGAAGCATATTTTAGGAGACTTAGGTTCTATAACTCTAGCAACCTGAAATTTGTCATACAATGTCCGATCAGTTCATCTATCCTGACCAATTTCATTACCAGCATCACATTACCACCAAGGAGAGTTTGCCACATCATCAGGGGAGTAGAAGAAAAGGCTTAATAGAGGAGAAGTTATTACCTGCGCGCCGCGCATGGTAACAGTGTGCTCATCACCAATGGGTGATGAGCACGTCTCCCTGCTTGTGGGTCCCTTTGGGGCAATCATTACAAGCAGGGGAGAGGTGCCCATCACCCATTGGTGATGAGCACACTGTTCCCCCTGCGCGGCGCGTAGCCAATAATTTTCCCTTAATAGAGGGAGAAACTACAACTTTACCTAAGTTTCCAGGGACCCACTCCACGTGCTCTTGGTCCTGCTTGCTGGTCACATTATGATGACCAGGAAAACATTTTTCATGTGCGATAATTACTTCCACATGCTTCTTCCCTAGGGTTGTTTTCACAAATGATAACAGGGTAGTTATTACAAATCAAATTTTCTAGTATTGATGATGCACTTACCTTTTAGATGAGTGGCAAAGGTCTATATATGTGAATGTGCCAAAATAGAAGAGTACAATCTGTGAGGAGATTCAATAACTTTTGGTTTCTTCTTATTGGTGATGAAGAACGGAGCAAGAGCTTGTCCTCCAAGTATGACCACTAGATTAATATGTGGGCTGCTGAAGTTTGACCACCACCAGCTCTCATGTACAAACCTCAATTTGGAACTTAGCTTGATGAACCCAGCTGCTGTCGATCAAATATCCTTCATCAAATCACTGCTATGATAGTGAAAGACATAAATTGCTATTACATCAGCTTCAACAAAAAGTTGCTTAGTTTGTTGCAGAAATTTTTTCTGATTTTGTCCTTAGTGAATCAATTAGAATTAGTTACAGCCTGTTAAGTAATTACTCATTAGGTTGTAATTAGGTACAGTGTCCTATTGCATTTTACATCACATATAAATCTATGGGCAGGCCTATCCCAATTCCTTAACTTAAAATCTTTTCTTTTAGTACGAATTAACTTTTAGATCGTAATCGGTTTGGATCACCAACGAGTGTGCCCTGCACCATATGATCGAAATTCAACTGTGCCAAAGCACATGACCCATGGTGCATATAAACGGGACTCACCTATGATTACATTGTACCGCCAACCGCCCTCCTATTTTATTAAACATTTTGACAAAACAACAATTGTGATTCAAGCCTGCCCCCTGTATTGAAGTCTGTCGCTGGATAGAAATCCGATGGCCTAGATTTTTACGGCTGACGCCGACGTGCGTGAGCAGTGGCTCACATAATCATCCCCAACAAGTCCCTCCAGCACGTGCGAATTCAAACGAAATCGACGGCCCAGATTCGTCCTCGCTTGATATAAAGCCGCCAGCCTGACCTTCCATCTCCTCCCCGTGGGCTTTCCTATTCCAGACTTCCCTTGCCGCTCTTCCTCTGCAACTCCAAAACCATCCTCTAGGGTTCATAATCAAGATTTTTCATTAATTATAAATCCCACCCAGATTCAGTTTCCTCGCAGAAATCTTCTGTCAAAATTTTCCACTTTTTTTCTGAATTTTTTCTGGCCAAATTCCTGTCGTATGCTCCTCACTTCTTCAGCTTCAGGTACTCTTTTTTGCTTTCAAATTTTTGCAAGAACCCTTGAAGGGTTTTGATTCAAGAAAAGTGGTTTTGGGATTGGTTCTATAGTGTGAGAAGATGCTGCTGAGGACTTGTTCGTGTCCGATACCAAACTCGTGGGTCTCGCTATCCAAGGAGGCGGCCTTCGTGGAGCCCAATTCCGTGTCTCCGATTCGGAGGACGCGGTCGATGGTCTCTTTGATATCGGTGTCGGGTTCTTCGAATAAGAATTCTGATTCTGTCGGGTTTCCGGTGAAGAAGATGAGCAGGGCAGGGTCAGAGACTGACCTCCGGGAGCTTCCTGGCGCGACGGGCAGGCCTTTCTCTCTGGGACGGAACAGAGAACGCAAGCTTGAAGAAAGAGCAGTGGCGGCGGAGAGCGCAGAGTTGAACTCCTTGGCGCCGGGGCGGATCCTGTCGAGCTCGGGTTTGACTGCTGTGGCAGAGGGGCCTGAAGCCAGCTTCTGCGCTGAACTTGAAACTGCTTCCCAAACTTGTTATTCCGGCAATGGGTCCGGCAGCGGGAACGGTGGAGGATTGGGTGGTCGGGGTGGTGGCAGTGATGATGATGGCGAGGCTGGGTTTTCCGGTCGAGAAAGATTGGAATTTTACTATAAGAGAATGATAAAGACGTACCCGGGCAACAGCCTCCTCCTCTGTAACTACGCCAAGTTCCTCAAGGTATTGTCTTATTTCTCTTACGGTTTCCGCTGAGTTTTTTTATATAATTCAGTGATTTTTTGTTCGACATGTATATTATTATGACTATGATCATGATTATAAACATTGGATAGAATGGAGGCGTATGATCCATGTCGCAGATGTAAAATTGTTAGAGAAAGACACTACTTGATGTTAAATATGTTATGTTCATGATTGTTTAATTAATGGTTGGTGTTATTTCTTTGAAATCATGTTCTCAACAACCTGGCCATCTAGTGATTAGAGTTGCTGATAAATTTTATATCTGGTGGCTGAAACTGATGGGTGTGATTTTTTTACTAAATTGAATTTAGGTTCAAGGAGATCTAGTGAAGGCAGAAGATTACTTTGCAAGGTCTATATTGGAGAACCCAACTGATGGGGAAGTGCTATCTTTGTATGGGGATCTTATATGGCAGACACACAAAGATGCCAAACGAGCTGAAACCTATTTTGATCAAGCTGTCAGGGCCGCGCCTGAAAATTGGTGAGTAGCTCATTGGTTTAAACAGAAATTTACACTGTTATGATAATGTCCTGTTTATGATTTTCAAAGGTCACAAAAAATGAACTGTAGATAGGTGTTTCTATGAGACTGCTTTCTTCTTTCCTGTGTTATAGTTAGCAGATGGTGTTATTTGTAGTGATTTTGTGATTTCAAGTAATTTTAGGTTAATGCAATAGGATAAGAATTTGTTCCTGAAGGATTTTTCCTAATCTGATTATTTTTTTCTTTTGACCGTCTGTTTAGAGATTTTACCTTTCTAACTGTTTATGTAATTTTTATGATGAACTAACTAAATTCTCTATACAATTGAATTTGTCTTTGATTAACAACCAAATTGGAGAAATATGCAAATGGATAAAAAGCTAGTTAATGATTTTTAGAATTCATTAACTATTTCTTTACACACTTGAATTTGTTTTTGGCGATTCTTGTCTTTTCTCTTCTGGCATTTCTAACTTCATATTGTTAAATTGCAATTATTGGCTTCTAAAAGGGAGATGTTTATTGCAGCTATGTGATGGCATCGTATGCCAACTTCTTGTGGAATGATGGAGTGGACGCAAAAGATGAGGATGGAGGAGATCAAATAGCATCAGTCATCATTGGAGCAGCATCTCATCAGCCTCCACCTCCGCTAGCTGCTGCTTCTTAATTATTGGGCTCTTGTTTGGTGTTTTACCTTTCCTAATGGTTTTTTATGGGGATGTTGGACTAATAAATCGGAAGATTCACAACTCGTATAAAAACCTCTAGATGTCGAGGAGTTGGGAATTGATGGTGAGTGGCTGAGAGGAAAAAAAAGTATTCCCTCCGTTCGGATTTACTATATAGATTTTGAAAAGTCTTTATTTTTATTGGGCTATGGGTGTCACTAAGAAGTCACGTGACTTCTCCAAAATAAACATTTTAAGAATAGACATTCTTGTAATATATCCTCTGGAGCAAGATCTATTTTAGGATGTATTGATTTCCATAGCTAGGATTTTCCATTATGCAATCGAAAGACTACTCCTTCCTTTTTCTTTGATTGAAGCTAGGTACTTCTTGTGTTCCCATTGGAATACAACATTAGTATCAGAGCCTCAACGATCTACCATGGCACCTCGCAGGCAGCAGGTCACGGCCCCAGAGATGTAGCCCGAGAAAGAGACGGAGAATGAGGATGACAGCCCCAAGCTAGCGCCCGACTTGGCTAATGCCGCTGTGATATCAATGTTCGAAGCAATAACCAACCAAATTCAACAACTCACTAACGCGGTTGCCCAGCTTTAAGCAGCCCCTTCAATGCCCATATTACCTACACTGCGCCAGCCAAGGCGGAGATAAGTGAGCCCTCCCATCCCTTGGGCTCTCGCCTTTCTGGCGGCCAAGCGTCGTTTGCGATAGCGGCGCACCCTCCTCCTCACACGGTTCATTTTGGCACCTTCAATCAGACAAGGGAAGGGGGCCAACCAGGCTTGGATACACGAGGCACTCTAGGTGTTCGGTTAAATGCCTCAATGACAACACATCCCCGGGATACACGAGGCACTCTAGGTGTTCGGTTAAATGCCTCAATGACAACACATCCCCGAAACATGTTGCAGGAGTTGGAGGACGAATGGGAGGAGTACCCCGGGCATCGTGGAGGACCTCGAGGTGGGGCCGAGCTACGTTTGGCCCGCCACAGTTCCCAAGCTACAATGGCGATGAGGATCCGGTGGAATGGCTTTATAAGGCGGAGAAGTTCTTCGTCTACCAAGGAACACACTCTGATGCTGAATGATTGCGCATAACCGCCTTTCACCTAGACGGCAATGCTTCGGTATGGTTCTAGAGCTTTGAGAAGGAGGTCCTCTTCCCGACTTAGACCTCTTTCGCTGACGAACTTTGCATCCAGTTTGGCCCCAATGAGTTCTAGGACTTTAACGAAATGCTCTCCACCCTGCGCCAGACTACCACGGTGCGAGCCTATTATTATGAATTTATGAAGATTGCCCACTGTCTCCTAGATTGGCCGATGGAAGCCTTAGTGGGGACCTTCAAGAGAGGGCTCAAACCGAAAATTTCAGATGAGATGCACCACTTCCCTAGCACTTCAATGCATGAAGTAGTACATCATGCACGAATTGAAGAGGAAAAGCTTGCCCGACAACGACAGGGAGGCCGAATTGATCCTGCTCTATGGCTTCCAACCAGCCCAGCGCCATCCTCTCTTCCAGTGCTAGGCCTCACCACCAGCCGAACCAACCCCTCCGCACTTGCTGGCCCTCCAGTTCGTCGCCTTACTTTGGCCCAAATGGATGAGAGGCGCGCTAAAGGCTTGTGCTTTAAATGCGATGAGAAGTTCGTACCCGGCCATTGTTGCTTAGTCCGAGGCAGTCTGATCATCGAGGAGGCCGATGAAGAGGATTTTACCTTTTCTGTGAAGGCACTGTCCCCTTATGACAGCATGCAGCCGGAGATTTCTGTGCATGCCTTCTCCGGATCCTTTACCCCTTGTACCATGCACGTCCAAGGTTATCTCAAGTGGCAACAGGTGGCCATCCTAATTGACAGTGGATACACCCACAATTTCATCAATGACAAGGTGGCACAACGGTTGGGATGTTATGTGTCAGACTCCAAGCCGTTCGATGTCTTGATAGGCGATCGTAAGCACCTTCGGAGCGTGGGAATGTGCGCACATACTTCATTATCTATTCAGGGCCATACCTTCACCACTGACTTATTCTTGCTACCCACGAAGGGGGGCGGACGTGGTATTAGGGGTTCAATGGCTACAGGAATTTGGAGACGTGGTGTGGAATTTTTGCAACATGATCATGTAATTTGAGGTGAGCGGATAGCGGGTGCGCATCCAAGGTTTGTAGCCGGGCTCCTTACATAATGCCTAGGCTGTGAGTTCACTCTTTCGATTCGCACCCCAAGGTTTTTCCTCCAGCAGCGTGCGACAGTGGACGTGTGCCGAGATAGTTTGCCGGAGGACCTGCTTACTCTCCTGGCTGAGCACGAGGACATATTTTCTGAGCCAAAAGGGCTCCCGCCGGTGCAATGACATAACCATCAGATTCTGATCATTCTAGGTGCTTCACCCGCTAATGTCCATCCTTACCGTTATCTTCAAAACTCGAAGTGTCCATCATGAGTCCGTCCTTCACCGGTATTACTTGTCCGGAAGAAGGACGAGACTTGGCGATTTTGTGTGGACTACAGGGCACTTAATGCTATCACCGTGAAGGATAAGTATGATATTCCGATGATTGAGGAGTTACTTGACGAGTTGGTCAGAGCTACCGCCTTCAGCAAACTCGACCTTCGTTCAGGTTATCACCAAATCCAAATGCAGCCCACTGATATTCATAAGACTGCCTTTCGCACTCATGATGGACACTTCGAGTTCTTGGTCATGTCGTTTGGGTTGACTAATGCCCTTGCCACCTTCTAGAGCCTCATGAATGATCTGTTTTGCCCGTTCCTCTGCTGATTTGTCTTGGTCTTCTTTGATGACATTTTGATCTACAACACTTTATGGGCGGAACACTTGGAGCATCTCAGGTCTATTTTTTCTATTTTCCAAGCTAATTCAGGACTATGTCGCTGCTTGTAACGTCTGTCAGGCTGCAATCGCTTCACCTGCAGGGTTACTTCAGCCCCTTCCTATTCCTGATAAGGTTTGGGAAGATGTATCTATGGATTTTGTGGAGGCCTTGCCGGTGGTACAGGGCAAATCAGTGATATTAGTGGTGGTGGATCGTCTGTCTAAGTGAGCGTATTTTTGTGCTTTGGGTCATCCATTGACTGCCAAAACAATAGTTGAGCTTTATATTAAAGAGATTGTCAAGTTGCATGGCATACCTCACACCATTGTCTCTAACAGGGATCGGATCTTCCTCTCTTTGTTTTGGCGAGAGTTCTTCGCACTCCAGGGCACTGAGCTTCATATGAGCACCGCGTACCACCCACAGTCCGACGGTCAAACTAAGGTGGTTAACCGTTGCTTAGAACAGTACTTGTGGTGCTTTGTAGGGGATCAGGCTCGTCGGTGGCTTCAGCTTCTTCCTTGGGCAGAATGGTCGTATAACACGGCCTATCATACTTGGACTGGGTTCACCCCGTTTGAGGTGGTATATGGCCATCCTCCGCCTACTATGTTATCATATGTGCCTCACCGCTCTTCTGTAGCTGAAGTTGATTATATGTTACAGACCCAGGATGAGGTTATCAGGTAGCTCAAACTTAAGTTGGCCTCTGCACAAAACCGCATGAAACAAGTGTATGACAAAAAGCATTTTGATCAGGAGTTTCAGGTGGGTTACCTTGTTGATGGTGATTCCTCAACTCCAGACCACTTTGTTTCGGGCGGAATAAACTAAGTTAGCTCCCCGCTATCACGGTCCATATGTTGTTGTCGATCGTATTGGACTAGTGGCTTATCGCTTGGCTTTGCCATCTGGCTCATTGGTACATCCGGTCTTTTATATATCCCGTCTCCGTCGCTTTATTGGGGATTCGAACTTTGTTTCTAGTGTCGCACCTCTGCCACTGATGGGCCCTCCGGAGTTCGAGGTGCTCACACCTGCATCTGTGGTTGATATGTGATGGGTACGTCACTCTGGCCATATTGTTACGGAGATACTCGTGGCTTGGCAGGGTCGGTCCCTCAAGGATGCCTCCTGGATGTTGGAGGATGAGTTTATGAAGCGCTTTCCTACTTAGTCGCCTTGAGGACAAGGCGAATGCGGAGTGTGGTGGAGTGTTGTGTACGCCAGCACAACTCAGGAGCAAGATCTATTTTTGGACTTATTAATTTCCATAGCTAGGACTTTCCATGTTAGGACTATTTTACTTTTTAGTTTCAAATCAATAAGCTGTAAGACATGCATGATTGGGATTTGAATTGATAGCATTATAACCAAGGTTTTCAAAACCGGACCGGCCATCGAACCGGATTGATGGCCGGTCCGGTTGGACCGCGGTCAAACTGTGGTCAAACCG
The DNA here is from genome assembly GCA_039654745.1 of Houttuynia cordata. NCBI lineage: Eukaryota > Viridiplantae > Streptophyta > Magnoliopsida > Piperales > Saururaceae > Houttuynia > Houttuynia cordata. Next base: position 35,907,929 of record CM077502.1, read on the forward strand.
GAATGACCCGGTTTAGGTGTAAATAGGGTTAAGTATATAATAAATATAAATTTTGTATAACATTATCACAAAACCGTTGTAGTCCAAGTGGTTAAGACGCAGGGGCCCCTGGCAGGGCGTCTCGGGTTCGAATCCCCCCCCCTGCGCAGCCCCTCTTTGAAAAAAAATTTCAAACAAAAAAAAAAAAAAACTGAAAAACCGGGTCAATCCGGTTCCAGTTACCCGGTTCGGGAAAACCGGCCGGTTGAACCGGCCGGTTTCGAAAAAATTGTCCGGTTTGGAAAATCTGGGTAAACCGGATGGACCGGACCAGTTCCAGTTCTCCGCGGTCGGACCGGCCGGTCCGGTCCGGTTTTGAAAACCATGATTATAACGGACCAGTTGATGGCCAGCCAAGGCACATGGCCCATCAGCTGGCACATCTCCTAGGGAGACGCCCCCTTCTTTATAAGGGGGTCTTCCTTTCTTGTTTGGGATTATGCAATAGAAATACTACTTATTCTTCTTCTTCTTCATTCGTCTTCTCTTTCATTCCTAATGGGAGTATGTCTTATTGGGTCAGTTTTGTTGATTTACAAATGAATGTACCTTCCAGTAGCCAAAAAGGAAATATTTGTTTTTGTTGGTAATATTGTCACGTCCCAAAATTCCCGGCCTCGTCGGAGTGCGGAAGACATTTTTTTTTCATGAGTATGTTTGAGGCCAGAAACCCTGAGATATGACCGAATACTCGAACATCCCATCTAATACATCACCATGAATAGATGTGTACTCGACATAACACAACTGAGTCCTTAAATAACACTATTAACACATATGAAATGGGAACTTAACAATCTTAAAATTAATCCATGATACAAGTCAATCAAAATCATTAAGATGCTTTGGCCAACATGCCAATAATATTAACACTAAATTTAAAATAATAAAGATAGCTTTATCTTCCACGACTGTCTTCGAGTCTTCCATTATCTGCACTTGCCATAGCTATACTTTCTTCATGCCTGCATCATAGGATGCATGAGTATTCCGAAGAAATACCCAGTAGAATGCAAAAACCCATAAAAAAATAGAATATACAATATAGGACAAAGAGTAGGGTTTAATATGAGACAGTTGAATAATCAAGAATATTTGAACTGAGCAACAAGAATTCCATTATAAGAGGAAATAACAACATCAATGAAGACTCCTAACCATCAACGGTTCCTGACTCTCAAGTATAGAGCAAGGACAATAAATTATATGACTCCAAACAAATACCAGTGTAAGGAGAGAATGGTCAAAATACCAAAGGCTCCGGGCATCTATAGTGCAAGGAGTTACAATTTATGCTCGCTGAATTTACCGATCGCAAAAGGTAAAATATACCAGAACATCCTAGAGGTTCTCCCTTCGGAACCCGGCCATGCGTCTAAGGATGCTGGCCCCATCTGTGCTTACGGGCACAATGAGCGGAGACTGCAGACCTTCCATAATGTCATACAGCCTAAACGTACGTATGTGACTCTTTTTGGGCAGTAAGGAATCACAACTCCCTAAATATAGAAGATCTCGCAAGATCTAGCAATGGCTCGTGAGCATACTACGATTCCACCTCAGAGAGATCCTTTTAAAATCTTTGGTGGAGAAATAATCCAATATATATCTGAGAAATCTTTCGCAGGGTAGAGTTTACAATACTCTGAGATTCAAGGTATCTTTTACCAACGGTTGACTTACGAAAAGAGTACTAATAAGATTTCTATATCTCGATCAGCAGACGGCTTGTAAAAGAGTATCAATGAGATCTTAATATATCTATCAACATGAGACTCAGGAAAAGAATACAACAGAGATTTCAACAATGACCATGTTACGCATGCATAGCCCTAGATAAGACTCATGGAGAAAGACTTGATCAAGAATTGCCTTTCAATACTCCAAGAAAACTCAAGTTATATCATGAAGAATATCAAGTTCCGGTTTCAAAGAAGACTTGACTCAAACAGACTCAATAACAGGTCAACTAAAGTTTCTCAAACGAATGGAAGTGCATTGGTCAAATACCTGATGAAAAAACTTCTGACCTAGACAGGTTTTGTGGAAACTCAACTTGGTCATAACAATACTGATCTAGACTTCAAGGTTTAAAACTTTGGTCAAAGAGAAATAGATGGTTCGGTTTCCAATTGGAAACACGAATCGAGTCAATATCACCAGTGGAACACATAAGACTTGATGAACGCCAAACCACTCACCATTAGCCCATGATACTATAGTATTATACTTAGTCCATCCTACTGTAATATTACTTAAAGTCTTATATAATACATATAAAGTTCTTAGTATACTTATTATAGCATAGGCTATTGCTTTGATAAAGTTTTCCTAACCTTTACCATAATTACAGTGTTCTATTTTTATATATAAGTCAAATTCCAACCCTTACCAACATCAACACAGAAGGAATTAGACTTTGAAAATTTTACTGCCTATGTGTCTAGTTTACAACCCAATAAATGGCATATTTTTATGACTTTTATATAATTAGTTACAAATATTTTAATGAAGGTCGTCAGTGCAGAAACAGTTCTGGTCGATACCCTTAATCATAGTTCTAATCAAATTGTGAGTGTGTTTACCCCATAATCCGTTCAATAGTACATAGTATACTTGAATATCTTCCATATCTTACTTATTCCAGAACTTTATTAGGTATGATATGTCATAATATTTACAAGGATTGGGGTGTACTTTCATTATCTTAATTCATCTCACACACATACTCTTTTTTTCTAGTTGAATTAGGCAAACTGGACAGCTAATTAAGGACGTACCAACACACAAGGTCACAGAACTGACTTGACACAAATGCTCCATCGAACAACCAGTAGGTTCATGACACCAATTTATAAAGTATATTCTAGTTATAATCCCCTTTAGTTCCCATTAATGAACATCATCAACTATTAAAGACTTATATTGAGGAAGTTGCCATAATTCCATGATGAACTAGGACAATTAAAATTTGGACAGCAATGTCAGAGACCAAAAGAACACAAGGAAGCTTCAAATAGGACTCCAAATAATTCAAACTTCTCATCATTGGGCTAGCATGTGTAATAATTAGGAATTGGAACATCAAGGTTCACACGATTGAGCAACAACACGTAATAACTGGATAATTCAAAAGATTGGTACTTAGTGATTGACTCTCATGAAGATTCACAATCATAAATCAATATATTGACACAAGAAGCATTTGAACAAGGTATGAAATTCAGATCCAAGAGTGTGGGAAAAATCATCCTACCTGGTCCAAACGTAATATCTTCTTGCTTCCTCGCGAAGGCTTTTGATTCCTCTACACGATGTCGCCCTTTAGCGCTTCGATCATTGACTCTTGAGATGAAGGAAAATGTGTAAAGCATGCTGGAACAAAGGAGAAGGAGAAGGAGAAAGTCTTGGAAAGGTCACAAAGGATTTAGCTTGAAAAATACCAGCCAGCCCTCTCTTGTGCTTATATAGACCCAAAACCTACTACAACTAGGATATCTCCAAATCAAGACTCCTTCCTAAACCATACTCTCACTACCAATTAAAAGTTCTCCCTCATTAGTAAGGGACGTTCATCCATGTTAATCCATTGGGTTGTTAAAATTTTGTGGTATTTTATTATAATACTAATCATATTCAAGTCTATCTCCTACCATAACTAGGAAATTGCCAACTCTTTCCTTGCTTCACTTGGACGTCCCAAAATAATTACTTGCCTACTTTTGATTGGCTGATGTTGATCTCCAATTTGGTATGGATGTCCAATACATAGGTTTCCTCATTTAATTAGGATTTCAAATCTCTAATAAGATTCGTTCACTATCTTAATCCTAATTACAGCACACTGTTATACACGTAACAGTCCACTTCCAACTCTTCCCACGATTAGTACAATTGAACTTAGATTCTGAAATGTTTATTGGAGTTAGCCTATGAGTCTAGTTTCTAACCCCACTTATTTTATATTTTTCCGATTTTAGTAGAATTAGTTATGAATTATTTACTAGAGACTGTCGACACAGAAATAGTACTAGCCGAGCTTACAATCTTAATCATACTTTACATATCTCGTTCCAAACTAGGAAACTACCATATCTAGGCCAACCAACTAGATGTTCCCTTTCTATTGGTTGATTAAAAAGTGAAATATTTATCTCTTTTTAATTAAGATTTATCTTCCCTAATTATCTCAACCGAACTGATACTTCCTGATCCTCCGCGATACTTACCGCTATTAGGTCAAATCGTAGATTTTGCTCCAAGATTTACTCCCACCATCCGAAGATCATCTTATGGCAAGGTTACCCACGTTCATAAATCACCCCTGGGCTAGTGCCACGTGGCTCAGCGCCCAGGTCCTGCGTCTTGGCTTGAGTCCTATGCGCACAGGTCTCTGAGGTCCCCCAGTTGCACTACTCGTCATACTAACACGAGTGCATCACTAACCACACATCAAAACCAAATTCACTTTACTAATTAAGAGTAATCCACTGAACACATGCCCTGGCGCCTGGCCCCACTCCTGGCGTCAGGTGTTCTCAGACCCTGGCTCCAGGTTGTGCCCAGCGCCAGGACCAACCATCGTGTCCTAGTTTTCTACTACTATTAGCCATGCGATTAACAAGTTATATCACATCATTAAATCAAATAATACATTAAAGCACATCACATAACCAGAAATCAAATCAGGAAATGAAACTTTCCTATTTTAGACCAGTTTCCTAAAATAGATACTTTTAGTTAACATACCAATTTTCTGGGTGTTACAAATATATTGCACTTTACAAGGAATAAATTCCGCCTTTTTGTTTTCTTAAATTCACAGAATTATTATGATAAATGTCATAAGTGTACACCCAATCACCCCTTTACATTTTACTTTTTAAGTTTTCTTCCACTTTTTGCAACGAAGCCAGCCTTAAATGGGTACTATTAGTACCTGTTCTAAATGCATTTTTTAAAAACTATACTCCCTCAGTCACACATTAACTGTCTGGATTGGAAATCCAAAATGAACTAAAGTTAGTTTATTTCTGATTTGCAAATCAGGCAGTTAATGTGGAACAGGTAGAGTAACAAAAAAGCAAGAAAAATCAAAAGTTTTGCTGATGTTAGTGTTAGCTAGGATATAATCAAAGAATTAAAACCTTGATGCTTTGGGGGTGACTGATATGGACCTTTGTCTAAGCATGTAAATTTTTTAATTATATAATTAAGGATTTGAGTTTGTGCCATGCTCACATGTAAAAATAGACTAGTTTTCATTGTTACCAGCTTTTGCGATGGAAGATGGCTATATTAATATTTCATGTGCAATCATCATGAAGCCAATTCACATATTTAGAAAGGTGTATGATGAATATGATCATGTAATCTTCTTATTATCGTCCCCTCTTCAATGAATTACAGGAAGGGCATCCGGCGTAAAAACTTGCCAATATATTTTTTTATATGGATTTTATACTATTTTGATTCCGATAAGAGTCAAATGCAGTATATAATCCATGTCATCGACCCCATATAACTGGGATAAGGCATATGTTGATGATTGACAGTTCAAGGATTTGAGTTAAGAGGGTCAAAAATTACAAAAGGGTATTGAGACAAAATAAACCAAAGGTATTAGTAGGATGAACTCGGGAATGAGTGGACTTTTGGGTCCAAAGTGAGAAATAGGGAGGAAATTGTGTAAAGAGAATTTCAGGAAGATTTTACAAAAACAAATAGACTGAGGGAGAATAAACCTGAAGCAAGGTTTTCAAAACCGGACCGGCCATCGAACCGGATTGATGGCCGGTCCGGTCAGACCGGGGTCTGACCGCGGTCAAACCGGTGTGACCCGGTTTAGGTGAGAGGAGTAGTAAATATGTTATAAATATATAATTTGTATAATAGTAACATCAAAATAGGTGTAGCTCAAGTGGTTAAGTCTCTTGCGGTGAGAAGGGGGGGGGGGGGTTTCGATTCAAAAAAAAAATTGTAAAATAATCCGGACCGGTCCGGTTCACCGGTTCGGTCAAAACCGGCCGGTTTTGAAAAAACAGCCCGGTTCGTTGAACCGGGCTGAACCGGATGAACCGGACCGGTTTCCCGGCCGGTTCCGGTTAACCGCGGCCGGACCGGCCGGTCCGGTCCGGTTTTGAAAACTATGACCTGAAGCAATATTCTTCACTAGTCCAAAATGCATACAATAGTGGGAATCACTATGATGCTCCAAATCTGAACCTCCATAACCAAAACTGCACATATAATCAATCTGGAGATGGAAAGAAAGCCATGCATTAAACAGGGATGCAAACGAATGTCCGTCATTGCCCAATGCAACCACATATCCATTTTCCAATGTTTCAAATTCAAGTGTTTTTCTGCTGAATTCTTGCATGCACCAGAAGTAAACTATCACCAGATTCGCTATCAGATCCGGGTGAAGTAAAATGCAAGAGGATGAGATGCTTCGTTTTTTGGTAAGCAAAGAGACGCTGAATTGCTGATATATCAAATCATACACTTTCAAGTAACATCGCTATTCAGAACGTTGATAAAATACCTTCGAGGAAAATAAACCAAAAAAAAGATGCAACTATTTTTTAAATCGAAGTTCAAGTGCCTACACTGGTAAACTTCAAAATTTCTATTACAACACCATGATGACACTTTCCTCACCACTATTACATTGAAAAGAACGGGGAAGAAAACTGAACTGCCAATTTCGCATTTTACACAACACTCTCTCTCCACTCTCAAGGGCCGGAAAGGAAACAAGAAAGCAATTTGCTGAATGTGGTATCCTGTATTGTTCTAGGTCCCATATATATGTCTATGTTGGGGCGCATCCAATTTCTGAACGACATCCAACCACGGTTTCTCTATAAACAATAGAGAATTTTCCGATACATGACCAACAAATAAAACTGGAACCTTGAAAATTGTAAAATCAAAATTCCTTTTTGCAAGATTTAGATAATTATTATCAAGCTCTTCTCGCTTTCTCTTTATTTTTTTTATCATAGAAGAATCAACAGTCTTCTTCGATAGTGCATCTAAAGCAAGAATCTTGTCGTCATCATCTTGAACCACAGGCAGCCCAAAGTCGATTAGGCACATAGCCCTAATTACACAAACAAATAAAAAGTTCAACAAGAACCCAAAAAAGTCTCATTCTTATAGGTTTGTCTACATTACATCACAAGATGTCTAAGTACTTTTATTTTAATTTGTTTGTCTGTTTTGCAGTGCATCTAAAGCAAGAACCAAGTCTCCATTATCAGGCAACCCAAAGTCGATTAAGCACATAGCCCTAATTACACAAACAAATAAAAGAATAAAAAAAGAACACAAAAAAGTCTCATTCTTATAAGGTTGTCTAACTTACATCACAAGATGTCTACAAACTATAATTTTAATTCGTTTGTCTGTTTCTCACATTCTTATTGGAATATGATACAATTTTTTTTAACATAAAAAATTATTAACATTTCAAACCAGCCATGGTGAGTTCATAACATCAGAATATAAGATGACACATATAAGGATGACAAGGGCCAGAACAGAAGTGGAGCATACCTGGAGCTATAGACGATAACAGAAGATGAAAGGGATGGAGGAAAAAAGAGTCCAATGACCTCCCCAGGAAACTCCTGAAACCTTCTAGGGAGAATGAAAGTGTTGTGCTTTGACCATTCGCCTAGTTGCTTGGCCTCCACGTCAAACACATAAACTTGGTTTGAAGAAGTGGTAATGAAAAGAATATTACTATTTTTCGGTGCAAATCCCCCAGCAGTAACAGATGCTCCATGCAATCTGGATATAAACCAATGTTGTCTGCAAAATCATTTCAAATGTGTAAGAAGCACCTTACAGTCTATATAACGAGCTATAATGGCTATATATAAGGTCCCTTCCTCCCTCCCTCCAATATGTACATAAAAGACGCTCACCAAAAACTCTTTTCTCTTTTCCCCTAACAATAGTAATGGATATCAATATGAATAGTAAAGACTAAAAGAACAGCCAAATTAACCGGCTACTCAAGTGGGCTATGAATTACCTCTGAATCTCAAGATTAAAAACATAGATATCCCCGAAGCAATTGATAGCTGCAAGCCACTGCCCATCTAAACTTGTCAACAACTTAGTGATTGGCGGTTCACTTGGCGGCAAAGTTCTATCTTCCTCATTCCTTCGAAGAGGTACAAGAGTGCCCAACAGTTGTGCCCTCTCCACATCCACTAGCTGTTGGATTAAAAACAAGTAAAAGATTAGCTTAAATGAGCCTCCAGCAAATCACAACTGTAAATTGACAGAAGCTTACATAGATCTTTCTGTCAGGCCCAGCTAGCAACAAGCAAGACGAATTGGAGCAAAAAGCCATACAGTGAGCAAATGGTAGGCCTTTTGGCAGCATCCTTTCATTAATTTTCCACCTTCTCTTTCCAACTTCACACTCTAAACCAAAAAGCTTGGGCCTAAAATGGTCAGAGTACGCAAACAGAGCTTGATTACTTGATATGGCACTGCAAATAATCTTCCGTGATGCCTTACTTTTAACACGAGCAACCAATGTTGTTCTTGCTGCCCTTCCAATACCCATATTGGAAGGAGAACTACTCATTAGATTTACAGAGAGGACATCCAAATGGCCTGGGCATTGAACTAATATCATCGGAGTCCCTCCTTGAATGGTATTAGTTACTAAATATATTGGCAACCTCTGTGGAGCTGGGCATATATCATGTGGAGCAAATTTGGTAAATTCTTTCGCAGAGTAGGCATACAGCTTCGTATCATCACCACCTGAAATAAGCATAGGAACTCCCATATGCGCCCACTTATGGTAACTAAAATCAATTGGCTTTTTCTTTTTACGGGGCCTAGTCCTCTTACGCTCAGGCGACCCATCTGTGAGTAAAAGCACAAGCATCAAAAAAATTGTGAATACAGAGATCAGACATAAATATCATTCCTAAAATAAAAGCTCAGCACTTTTTGCACGAACCTTCCCTACAAATAGGAACTGCAACTGTTAGTGCCCTAACATCATGTGTATGAGCTCTCACATATCCAACATAGACCCACTTCTTAACCATATCTGATGATGATCCCTCACCACCAGATTGTGGTGTGTCAAAACACAGCTTGTAAAGGATAATCTGCAAAGAGAATATAGGCACCAACAAGTATCAATGATTCCATCATCAGTAGAACAAGGAAAAAAGACAAAACATGGTCTAGCCACCAATTAATCTTTTCTTCATGATCAATACTCGAAGATTTATACAAAAGTTGGTGACAATGGAGCAAGCACTAACAGCAAGAAATTTTCCATCTATTAATGATTGCAGAATGCAGAGTCAAGCTTGTATAGTGCATAAGACTGCTCTATCTAATGATTCAATTACCTGTCCATCTGAACCAGCAGAGTACACCCTGTGGTGATGATTAGGAACTGTCATCAAAGCATTAACATCGCCCTTATGGCAAGAATGCGCCTGCAGCAGAGTTCCATGATGACTGTCCCAGAACTGCACGCTACCAGTACTTTCACCACTAACAAGGGTCCCACACCTAAAAGTAACCAACATTTGATCATCACATCTAGTAGTAACCTAAACGCCATTTTATGCATCAATATGTGTAGAGCCAGCTACATTTTATAAGGGAAAAAAAGAGAGAACTGAGCCAGAGATAACAGAAACACACTTCTTCTCTACCTTAGGAATATTAAAGACCATATACAATGCTCTGGTCCAGTACCTAGACCTCCAAGTCCAGCTGTTATTCTATAAATTTCATAAGTTGTTTGAGCATCCCAACATCGTATGTACCTGCAGAAACCCCGAAACATTTGGTTGCAGAGATTTGAATGAATAAGCTCTAAAACAGCTGGAATATTTTTCTAGGAAAAAAAACATTGAAAATTATGAGCCCAAATATACAAGTAACCCTTTTTCAACCAATTTAAGTTACAATACAGTGCACGAAATCATCGCCCGGGTTCTATTTAAACCATCACCCTGCTTAAGTTTACATACCCATCACTACTTCCAGAAAAGATTCGCTTTGCATCCAAACTCCATGTGACACATAATGCACGGCCTGCAAATCATCGCAATAGAAGAGATAAAGACGTAGTTCCTTGTAACTCAAACAAACACAGTGGGGGCACATGAAAAACTGTAACTATGGAGAATCAATGTAGTAAGTTCCTTCTCTACCTATAAGTTAACAGTGGAAATATATGGGAACCAATCAACCTAGAGTCCAAGATTAAGTTTTTCAAGGACTACCATAAAGAGTGAAATGATTTTTTTCTTCTGTTCCCTCTCTCCCTCTCTCTTGGGGGAACTCGCGTAAATATCTTTTCCACAGCAAATCAGAGGAGAGGCTTCATGAGAGTAGGTCCGGCCTGATCCTTTTGACAGGGTTCTTCCCACTACGGACTATGTGAAATCCTGACAAGGTATCTCTTTTCCTGACCATATGTGGCAGAGGCAAGTATAAAAATCAAGCTCTTGTTTTAGCTTTAGATCCTAATTGCAGTCAAAATTTGGCTACATTTTTCTTTTCTAAAATCAAGCCATTTACCTAATATTGTAGTTCCAATATAATAGGTAACAAATGGTAATACAATATATGCAAGCAATATATTTTTTCCCAGATTTTCTAATGGACAGAAACTCAACGTAATGCATATTAATTCCTTAACCTTACACATTCAATGTTACTTTTTATGATTGTGATTTTCTATTGCTTTACAATTGAATGCCTAAAAAGGATAGAATGTAAAAAGGAAAATGAAGAAATTTCAAAGTAACGTCTCAGGCATCTCACCACTAACTCTAGGGAAGGATCTCCTGTATGTTAAATCATCTGAACCAGACACATTGAACAAACGGATACAACCATCATCACAGGCAATGGCTATCCGACTTCCATCATGAGCTGAAGTAGCATGAAGATCCAAAGAATCATCATCATCATCAACATCACTCTTATCACTTCCACTGCTTTCCTCAGAATCGTAACTATTAGCTCTAGTGTCATGATAGCCGTTTTGAAGTTTCGCGGTATCTGCAGGTTCACGAAGAGGTTCCTCTGCCATTTGCCAGATAGATACCCCAACTGAATCCACTACAACCTGTTCAAGTTGCACAGTTAAATATAACTTATTATTTCTAAGTAAAATAAGCTAACAATTTGGGGAGCTCACATTTACTTCTATTAAATTTATGAAGAGATTACTGAAAAACAGAAAAAGCACATTTTCCTATATGTGAACATTTATGCACTTAAATTGTTGTCTTTAAAATTTCATGAGCAACCTATCAGTTAAAAAGGGAAAAAAATAGTGGGCTACAACAAAATAAAAACACGAAACAAAGGTTGCTCAAATGCAATATCCCATTTCAAAAAAAATTGCAATACATTTCTTTCATTAATAACAACAATGGTCCGTTTATTTTTTACATTTTAGGAAACCAAAAGACCATATTCAGCAACAAAATAAACATTCTATTGTATTTTATACTTGCAGAAGCGAAACGTACTTTTATTTTTCATCGTGGAAACGAACTTTTATTAAGACAACAAGGGGGGGAACTAGAACATTCACGGCATATAATTGTCAACAATCATCTGAACCAGAAAGATGAAACAAATGTAGCAAAATATGCCTAATTCGCCAAGTAATTTTCCTAAAGTAAGACAATTATAAATGAGTACATTTCAAGCGCCATGACGTATTAAAGTCACCAAGAATATGACCTTGCAAATTTAAATCACAGTACTTCAATGGCACTGTCCGCCAATAAATATGTTCCAAGTTTATCTTAACATCAAATCAATCGTCCACAGAAATTCAAAAATTGATATAGAAATTCAGTAATAAGTAACACGACTGAACACAAGCACTGAATTGCAATAGAACCATAAGCAACTAATTACAACCACTTAATTCACAACAGCAATTTCATTCTCACCTTCTGCTTGAGGGCAAAGAGATCCCACTCCGACACCGACCCATCAATGCTGGACGAAAGCAGCCGACCTTTTGACATGGACTTGGAACTTGCCCGGCACCAGATTAGCGACGAGATCCTCGATTTCGGGTCCCCTTGTATCGTCTACCAAACCAAACAAAGCCCACAACAATCAAATGCAAAGCTCGAATCATTCCAAACGAAGAAACCAATAAGAGAAGAAGATGCAAAAAAGAGGGTAAAGGATTTACCAGCTGGCAATGCCAGCCGACGGAGCCGGGGGAGACGAGGAAGAGGTCGAGAGAGCCGTCAGCGCGGGCTGCGGCGACCTGAGAGGCGTCGGGGCTGGCGGCGAGCGCCACCACCGGGGACGGGATCCAGTCGATCGAGCTGTTCCGGTAGATTTGGAACCGCTCCATTTTGGGTGACGGCGGAGCGCCGGCGTAAGTGAGGGTTTTAAAGGGCGGGAGGCGAAAGGAGACGAAGAAATGAGGTTTTTGGTTTTGTTTCTAGGGCACAAATCCAAGATTCCACCCTCTGTTTAGTGTTTCTGATGGATCCTAGCAAAATGGGCCCGTACATCTTAGGTTGGCCCAATTTTTGGCCCCACCAAGCTGCAATTGGGCTTCCTTGGGCAATGAATGATTGGTGATGATTGCCCTGTTCGGGCGGGAAATTTTTGGGTGTGCCTGGAGCACTAGGGGGCCGTCTATACGCAGGATCGACCAGTATAAGCTATAGGGGTGAATTTCAGTATTTTAGGGCCTGTTTGGTTAGGGTTTTTAGGAGTAGAAAATTTAGATTTTAGGGATGGAGTAAGAAATCTAGGTGTTTGGTTAGGAAGAATCCACTTGTACGAAAGAATTTAGGGTTCGGTGGCAGGATTTATAATTTTTATAAAAAAATAATGGTATTTAATAATAAAAAACAACATCTCATCATGAAACCGTATTTTTTTTAAATGCCCTTGTCTTTTTTTAGAAATTACAGTAAATGCCATGGGAAGAAGTGAATCTAAATTCTTTTGAGAAATTTGGAAATTTTCCAAAAGAAGCTGGATTCTAAATGCTACCAAACAAGGTCTTAGTGTCAACCAGCTGGAGCGAACCATTATTGTGTCGATTATGGAGATTGATGGCTCCTCTATAGATGGTATAAAAATTGACATGGTACGGTGTGTCGCAAACTATGAGTCCTACACTTTTTGTAAGGGAGGGGTCCTACACTTTTTGTAAGGGAGGGGTGTTTGAGTCCTGAGGATCCGTTAGAAGGGCAGGGGCATGGCAATTATCCTCTTAAAGTACCCTGTCCCACCACCAATCCCCTCGGGCATGTAGAAACCTATCATACTCAACAGGTAAATCAATATGTAGTCGTAGGATGTATGGGCAGCGGATTAGCAGCTCAAACTCACGACCTCCGCTTCAGGAATGCCCCGTTCGTTCAAGGTTGGTACTTTTCTTCTTTTAGAATGTTGAGGGGGTTGGCACATTGCAAGTCATCAAATCAAGATCCAACTAGAAACAGGTATGCAAAGCAAAACTTACTAGCCATGTCTACTCCATATGAGAAAGAGACTACAAAAAGCCAGAATCAATCTAGGACATTTTTTTTTCTCAAATGGAAGAGGGAGTATGCAGATATACACAATAAGACTATTATTTGTATAGTTGCATAAAAACTGTGGATAACTAATATAAGACTTGCATTGAAAATCTTGTCCCCCTGCTACCCAGAGGGACTTTTTTGTTTTCATAATCGACATACAATAGCTTCCGTTAAACTATGGATAAAAGAAAGGTCATAAAGGATGATATTATAGCCCTCTAGAAAGCATATCAATTGCCAACAAGGTTTTATAAATGAGCCCACTTAGATTTGGGTTTGAGTGCGGGTGCAAGGTAGAATAAAGCCATGGAATCTGAGTGGGTTTTTTTATTGATTAGTCTTGCCAATGCTATAGTGATATACATGAAATATATGCATTTTATACCTCTTTTATTTAATTTTCTAGTATTAATTTTGGTTAAATATGAATAATTAGGGAAGTTTAGTGTTAAGTTAGTAATTAAGTGTTTAATAAATAATATGTGTTTAATTGAATAATTTAGATGCATTAATTAGATTTAATAGATTTATATTTTATTTTACATCTAACTTAGAGTTTAATTATTATTATGTAGATTTTAAGAATTTGAGTTGCAGATCGCCTGATTGAAGCAATCAAGAGGTTTTGAAAATATAAAAGCTGAAATTTAGAAAAGAATGAATTTGGACCGTAGATTTGCATCAACATGTGATTCCAAGATGAAGCAACAAGATTTATTTGAAGAGCTGAAGTTTAAGAAGATCCAACAATGAGGAGCATGATAACGGTTTTAAACTCACACACAAAGCAAGCTAAAGGCAGATTGTGCTTGCCCAGACAGAGACATAAGCTCGTCGGAAAGGAGTAATGTTGTTGTGTACGTCAGCACAACAACGGAGTAGACCTAAATTACGCAGGAGTGGTTATTTTTATTATTAGGATTAATTTTTCTTTTCGAATAAATCAATGATTTGTAATCAGGCATGTTTAGAAACTGAATAGTGTAACGGGCTGTAACAGCACAAATCGTGGTCCATCAGCGGGCTACTAGCTGGCGCACCTCCCTAGAGAGACGCTCCCCTCTATTGTTATAAGGAGGTCTTCCTCCTCCTTTAGGAGTTATGCAATTAAAAGTATTCTTTTCCTTCTCTCGTTTTCTCCTTCCTCTCTTTCATCAATTAGATACCTTGTGATCCTACTGGGTCATAACATTGGTATCAGAGTAATCACGATCTGCAACGAATATGCCACCTCGCAAACAACCAGTCACTGAGGCGCACCCAGAGCCGGAGGCCGCAACCATGGCCACTAGTCCAAAGGCCACCGGAGTTATGTCTGCTGCGGATATGCAATCCATGATTGTTTCGATGAACAATCAGATCCAGCAGCTCGTTATTGGACAAGCCAAGCTGACGGCTATTCATCAACCAAGCGTCCTACCTACGCCGCCACCTACTTCGACAGAGATGGGTGAGCCCTCCCAACCCGTGGGATCGTACGGCTCCGGAGGCCAAGCGGCGTTCACGACAACGGCACACTCTCACCCCTATGGAGTTCGCTTTGGGTCATTCAATCAGGCCGCAGAAGGGGACCACCCAGGCTATGGTGCACACACTACACCAGGTGTTCAGGCAAATGCCTCAATGGCCACTGATCTATACATGAATTATGCATTTTATAAGCCCTTAATCTTATATTTATGTTAGTGTTTGATTATATTTAGTGATACTTTAATATAGTTTTTGGTTTTTGTAGGAAAATAAGCATAAGATGCAAAAATATGGTGAAATGTTAATTATGGTTTTGTGGTAGATTTTCTTTCTCTCATCTTAACTTTTATCTTAGTTGGGGTATGGATCTTTGTTATGGTTTTAATGTTAATTCATTGAGCTTTATTCTATGTGCTTGAGAGAGGCTAGAGTGAATTCCTGTGAGTTTTAATCCGAAAGAATACTTGCATGTCCGACCAAGAACGTGAGTAGACTGAGGTGTTATATATTAATAAAGTTTCATTGGTGTATGCTCGAGAGGGATAGATCACAGTTCCATGTTTTAATTGTTTTATGTGTTATGTCCCAGAAGAGAACACAATAGCTTGAATTGACAAGTATATGACCGACCAAGAATATGCTAGCCAATTAGGAATCTATATAAAAGAGAGAGAGATGATATACTAGTTTATTTTGCGGTGGATTCGAAGCCTTGATATTTCTCATATAAATAAAACTCGTTTTAATTAGCTAGAGTTTATTGCTTTCTTTGAATTAAATCACAACAAACTTTTCTTTCTCTTGAGTTTGGTAGATTATCCATCCATCCCTGAGGTTCGACAACCCTGAATACTCACTGTAGTACAATTGCCTTGTGCACTAGCAAGGGTTTAAATATTAAACGATCAGCCACACAACCCCGAACTCTGCTGCATGAGTGTAAGGATGACTGGGAGGAGTACCAGGGCCATCGTGGAGGATCCCGAGGTGGGGTTGAGCCTTAGTTGGCTCTTCTACAATTTCAACGTTACAACGGTGATGAGGATCCGGTGGATTGGCTGTGTAAGGCGGAGAAGTTCTTCACCTACCAAGGGACGTATTCTGAAGTGGAATGGCTGCGTATTGCGGCCTTCCACCTTGATGGCGATGCCTCAGTGTGGTTTCAGAGTTTTGAGAAAGAGGTCTGCTTCCCCACTTGGACTTCTTTCACCGACAAATTATGCATCCAGTTCGGCCCCAATGAATTTCAAGATTTCAATGAGATGCTCTCCACTCTGTGTCAGACCGCGACAGTGCGTGCCTATTACACGGAGTTTATGAAAATCTGTTGTGGTCCCTGCGATCACAAGGAATTGCCTGGCGGCAAGGGGGAAGAGGAAGAAGGAGAATAGGAGAAGAAAGATAAGTTCTTTATTGCATACCCTCTCATGAGGAAGACGATCTACATATAAAGGAGACAGATGGCGCATTAGGCTAGGGCGCCAGCTGTCTATTCTGATGGGCCATTAACTGGCGCTACTCTGATGGGCCACTAATTGGCACTAATTATTCTATATCAGCCCGTTACCTAACAATTAGCCTAAACGGGTCTGATTACAGTAAATCAAATATCCTAATAATGCGTGATGGACTGCTGGCCCTTGGCCTGATGACAGCTGGCCTGCTGACGGCCCTGCTGGCCCTGGCCTGCTGACGGTGGATGCTGCCCTTGCATTCACAACACTCCACCACGCTTCCGCTAACGCCTTGTCCTCAAGGCGACCATGACGGAAAACGCGCCAAAAATTCATCCTCGAGGATCCATTCTGCGTCTTCCAATGACTTGCCTTTCCACGCAACAAGTACTTCCGTCACAATGCGTCCCGCACGTCGCATCCGACGTTTATCAACAATAGAAGCCGGAACCGGAGGATCCACTGCAGGAGTGCCCATGAGAGGCGGAGATGCACTAGGAGCCACCAATCGAGGGTCCCCCACAAAACGACGGAGACGTGACACATGGAACACAGGATGCACCAGGGACCCCGAAGGAAGAGCCAAACGATACGCCACCGGGCCCACCTTTTCCACCACTGTATAGGGCCCATGAAATCGAGCGGCTAGTTTATGAGCAGCCCGAAATAAGGTAGACTGGCGTTGCGGAAGAACAGAGACATAAACCAAATCATCCACCTGAAATATGCGATCAGAACGGTGCTTATCATAGAGTTGTTTCATCCGATTCTGAGCGGAGGCCAAATTGGTCTTCAGTTGGCGAAGAACCTCATCTCGAGTCTGCAGCATATAATCTACCTCAGCAATGGAAGAGCGGTGAGGCACATAAGACAGAACAGAGGGCGGAGGGCGTCCATAGACAATCTCGAAGGGTGTGAATCCAGCACGGGTGTGATATGCCGTGTTGTAGGACCATTCAGCCCAAGGAAGCATTTGGAGCCAACAGCGGGGCTGGTCCCCGACAAAGCAGCGTAAATACTGCTCCAAACACCTGTTAACCACTTCCGTCTGCCCATCAGTCTGTGGATGATAAGCCGTACTCATATGGAGCGCTGTACCTTGCAGCTTAA
Source organism: Houttuynia cordata (assembly GCA_039654745.1). Lineage (NCBI taxonomy): Eukaryota > Viridiplantae > Streptophyta > Magnoliopsida > Piperales > Saururaceae > Houttuynia > Houttuynia cordata. Next base: position 35,925,588 of record CM077502.1, read on the forward strand.
AGAACTCGCGCCAGAACTGTGAAACAAATACCCGATCGCGGTCAGAAATAATAGTTCGAGGCATACCATGTAATTTGGCGACGTCCTTCACATAGAGTTCAGCCACCGTGCGAGCAGAGAACGGATGACTCAAAGCACAAAAATGAGCGTACTTCGAGAGACGGTCAACCACCACCATAATAACCGTCTTACCCTGGGCCGCAGGTAAGGCCTCCACAAAATCCATGGACACGTCCTCCCAAACTTTATCCGGAATGGGAAGGGGCTGAAGAAGACCCGCAGGAGATGTGGACGATGCCTTGGCACGTTGGCATATATCACATGTAGCCACATAAGTATGCACTGCTTTACGAATACCGGCCCATAGGAAACTTTGACTTACCCGTTTAAAAGTTCGGAATGTGCCCTCATGGCCAGCCCCCGGGGAGTCATGAAAGTGGGCTATCACCTGTCGACGTAAATCCGGAATAGCTGGCACCCACAACCGGTCTTTCCAGAACAACAACTGATCACGCCAAGCAAAATGCGGCTCCGCCTGCGGATCAGCCTGGATTCGAGCAATCAGCTCCTTGGTAGACGGGTCCGTCACATATACCTTCTGCAACTCAGGAGTAAAAGGGCAACAAGGAATAGAGAGGGCGAAGCAGGCCCCTTCGGCGGGGCGGCGAGATAAGGCATCAGCCACCGTGTTATCCACCCCCTTTTTGTACACCACCTCATAGTCATAGCCCAGTAACTTACTAACCCAGCGCTGCTGTGAAGGTGTAGAAACCCGCTGGTCTAGAAAGTATTTGAGAGGCTGATGATCCGTCCGTATGAGAAATTTTCGTCCAAGCAAGTAGGGTCGCCATTTCTGGATGGCGTGCACAATAGCTAGCATCTCCTTTTCGTATGCGGATAGAGTCAAGGAGCGGCCCGATAGAGCCTTGCTGTAGAAGGCAATAGGGCGTTCTTGCTGAAGGAGGACAGCCCCTAGGCCCGCATCCGAGGCATCCGTCTCAATAACAAAAGGTAAATTAAAATCAGGAAGAACCAAGACCGGGGCGTGGACCATGGCCTGTTTTAATTTGTCAAACGCAGTCTGGGCCTCGGCCGACCACACAAAAGCCCCCTTCTTGAGTAACGCTGTGAGTGGACCAGCAATGAGCCCATAGCGCCCAATAAACCGACGATAATAGCCCGTGAGGCCCAAGAAGCCCCGAAGAGACTTCACACAGGTGGGTCGTGGCCACGATAACATAGTCTCCACTTTGGATGGATCAGTAGCCACCCCATCCTGCGATATGATATGGCCCAAGTATTCGACCTGCGTACTGCCAAAAGAACACTTCGAGCGCTTCAAGAACAATGAGTTAGCCCGCAAGATAGTAAATACGGACCTGAGGTGGACAAGATGGTCTGCCCAAGACGAGCTATATATCAATATATCATCAAAGAAGACGAGTACGAACCGACGGAGATACGGGCGAAACAAGTCATTCATCAGGCTCTGAAAAGTAGCTGGAGCATTAGTCAGGCCAAAGGGCATGACGAGGAACTCATAGTGGCCGTCATGAGTCCGGAAGGCCGTCTTGTGTATGTCCTGTGGTTGCATACGGATTTGATGATAACCCGAACGCAAATCCAGTTTGCTGAACACGGCCGCCCCTGCCAGTTCGTCCAGTAGTTCTTCGATCACCGGTATGGGATATTTATCTTTGACCGTAATGGCATTGAGCGCACGATAATCCACACAGAAACGCCAGGATCCATCTTTTTTCCGAACCAAGAGAACTGGAGATGAGAATGAACTAGTACTGGAGCGAATGATACCTGTTTGTAACATCTCCCGGACCAACTTCTCAATTTCAGTTTTTTGCACATGTGGATACCGGTAGGGACGAACATTGGCGGGCGGAGCTCCAGGTGTAATCGGAATGGAGTGATCATGGCCTCGGGCTGGCGGTAGTCCAGATGGTTCAGCAAAGATGTCGGCATGTTCAGAAAGTAGGTCGAGCATGTCGTCTGGCAACTCTGGTTGGCGCACATCGACGAGAGCGCGCTGCTGTAGGAAAATACCCTGCGGCGCAAACCTGAAAAGAGAGCTTACCGCCTGTGCCGTGTGCAAGGTTCCCGGCTGCGCCCCATGGAGGCGTACACGCTGGCCAGCGACCTCAAAGTCCATGATCAGGTCCCGAAAATTCCAAACCACATCACCCAAGTCCTGTAGCCACTGGATGCCTAGGACCACATCGGCCCCCTTCGTAGGTAGGAGAAACAAGTCGGTGACGAAAGAATGTCCTTGGATTAAAAGCTCAACCTGAGAACATACGCCCATGCTGCGAAGGTGCTTGCCGTCCCCAATCAGCACATCAAAAGGTTTAGAGTCGGAGACATAACACCCCAACCGCTGGGCCACCTTATCGTTGATGAAGTTATGGGTCGACCCACTGTCGATAAGTATCGCGACCTGTTGACGTTTAAGCTGGCCCTGCACACGCATGGTCCTGGGTGTGAAGGTGCCGGAGAAGGCATGTACGGAGATCTCCGGTTGCACCTGGTCATAGAGGCCGGTCGCCTCTTCTGGCTCAACCATGTCTTCTTCCTCAGCTTCGACGATGAGGAGGCTACCCCTGACGGAGCAGCGATGTCCGGGAACAAACTTCTCATCACACTTATAACAGAGTCCTTTGGCACGCCGTTCCTCCATTTGGGCCGGTGTCAGACGGCGGACAGGAGGAGGAGTAGGACCTGGCAAGGCAGGCCGACTAAAGCCTGGGCCAGGCGCCGTCGTCACGACAGGTAGGGGGTTGCTGTACGGTCGCAGGTTAGGCCCCCCACGACCCCCACGTCGCTGACGAGTCAGTTTTTCCTCTTCGATGCGAGCATGACGCACCACCTCGCGCATAGTATGGCATGGAAAGTGGCGCATCTCATCAGCAATTTCAGATTTCAGCCCGCGCTTGAAGGTGCCGACGAGGGCTGCCATCGGCCAATCTGGCAAGCGATTAGCGATTTTCATAAATTCAGAATAGTAAGCCCTCACCGTAGTAGTTTGCCTCAGAATAGACAGCATCTCGTTGAAGTCTTGAAACTCGTTCGGACCGAACTGGATGCACAACTCGTCGGAGAAGGACACCCAAGTGGGATAGCGCATCTCCTTCTCGTAGGATCGAAACCAGATTGAGGCATCTCCGTCCAGGTGAAAAGCGGCCACACGGAGGCGCTCGTCATCAGAATATGTTCCCTGGTATGCGAAGAATTTGTCCGCCTTGTATAACCATTCGACAGGATCTTCCTCGCCATTGTATCTTGGGAATTGCAGCCGAGCCAGTCTAGGCTCAGCGCTGGCCCTTAGTCCGCCGCGAGGCCCAGAGAATTCCTCCAAATCATCATCCATCTCGCGATGGCTATTTCGTGGTCGTGGAGCCAGTGGGGCATTACCACGAACACCTTCCATGCTTTGCGCCTCTAGGCCATGGTGGCCACCCTGCGCCTCCATGAAAACAGATCCGAATTGCATGCTACGTGGAACAGATTGGCCGGTAGGATGGCCAAGTAGGGAGCCGCCCAGTGCTTGAGAACCCCCCTGTCGGCCATGGCCTCCAGCCCCCCATATTGCTGGCGGCGGTGTGGTCATAGTCGCAGCCTCCGTATCTCTATCAGCCTTCAATTGCGTCTGTACGAGCTCGACGTTCCGCAATCGCATGTCGATCGAACTGAGTAGGGAGAGAACAGGATCTTGAGTAGAATCAGCGTGCGCTCGTGGGCTGGTCATCTCCTGCGTCGACTCTGGCTCTGAGGAGGCTCCAGCGGCCATGGCTGGCTGCTTGCGAGGAGGCATGATTACTCCTGGATCAGAACTGCTCTGATACCAATTGTTGTGGTCCCTGCGATCACAAGGAATTGCCTGGCGGCAAGGGGGAAGAGGAAGAAGGAGAATAGGAGAAGAAAGATAAGTTCTTTATTGCATACCCTCTCATGAGGAAGACGATCTACATATAAAGGAGACAGATGGCGCATTAGGCTAGGGCGCCAGCTGTCTATTTTGATGGGCCATTAACTGGCGCTACTCTGATGGGCCACTAATTGGCACTAATTATTCTATATCAACCCGTTACCTAACAATTAGCCTAAACGGGTCTGATTACAGTAAATCAAATATCCTAATAATGCGTGATGGACTGCTGGCCCTTGGCCTGATGACAGCTGGCCTGCTGACGGCCCTGCTGGCCCTGGCCTGCTGACGGTGGATGCTGCCCTTGCATTCACAACAAAATCACAAATCATCTTCCAGACTGGGCGATGGCAGCCTTAGTGGGCACCTTCAAGTAGGGACTTAAGCCTGAGATTTCCAATGAAATGCGTCATTTTTCCTGCAATTCAATGAGGGAAGTCGTGCGCCATGCACAAATTGAGGAGGAAAAGCTGACAAGACAACATTGGGGAGGCCGAATGGGATCTTCACTACGACCACCCATCAGTTCAGTGCTGGCCCCTATGCCAGCTCTAGGCCTCAACTCCAGCCGGCCTCACCCCATAGGCCCTACTAGTCAGCCCGTACGCCGCCTGACACCGGCCCAGATGGATGAGAGATGCGCTAAGGACCTATGTTTTAAGTGCGATGAGAAGTTTACCCCCGGTAATCGTTGTTCCATCCATTGTAGCTTACTCGTCGAGGAGGCCGAGGAAGAGGACTTACCCCAGACAGATGAGACGCCCACACCCTATGACAACATGCAACCTGAGATTTCGGTGCACGCCTTCTCTTGAGCATTTACACCACGGACCATGCGCGTCCAAGGGTACCTTAAGCGCCAATAGGTGGTCGTACTAATCGATAGTGGCTCCACCCATAATTTCATTAATGATAAGGTGGCGCAGCGGTTGGGATGTTACATGACATACTCCAAGCCGTTCGATGTGCTGACTGGGGACGGTAAGCATCTTCAGAGTGTGGGATGTGCACCCAAGCTTCGTTGACTATCCAGGGACACACATTCACCACTGATTTATTCCTTTTGCCCACGAAGGGAGCAGACGTCGTGCTGGGGGTCCAATGGCTACAGGAGTTGGGCGATGTGGTATGGAATTTCCAAGAGCTACTTATGAAATTTGAGATGCAGGGTCTGATCTACAAATGAATTATGCATTTTATTATCCCTTAAACTTATATTTATGTTAGTGTTTGATTAGGATTAGTGGTACTTTAATATAGTTTTTAGTTTTGTAGGAAAATGAGAGCAAGATGCAGAAATGCGGTGAAACGTAACTCTAATGGTTGAATCTTCACAACTTTGAGTTCATGTCTCTAATTAGACTGATTCAATTTTCATGTTAAAGTTCAAGAAGTCAGGTTTCCAACACCATCGACCGCGTGCAATTCGGAGTTCGGAGCGAAAAGTTATGACCATTGGAAGATTGTGATACAGAATGAACACTAACCGATCGATTGGCAAATCACGTGATCGATCTCCAGAGCCGCAGAACAGAATGTAAAGGAAGAAAATTGTCGTTCGGCTATTAATGCGATCGATCGTAGTTACTGGAATTTTGAGTTTACTACAAACGATCGATCGGGCCATTTAGCGATCGATCGTATCTACTGGAGTTTTTGATATGTGCAGTACAGTAGCAGTGATCGATCAGCACATCAAGGTGATCGATCGGCCGATACACATTCAAAACGATCGATCGGCACGACGCAGGAATTAACGAAGGAATCAGGTGATCGATCGATCGGCAATACGGTGCGATCGATCGCCGTATACGCAGAACTGAAATAAGGCCTATTTTGAGGGTTTTCCTTCACCCCTATATATATATGCCTTAAAGGAGAACGTATTGGGCATTAGAGAAGAGAGTTTTGAAACCTTTAAGGCTAGAGCAAAGGAAAGAAGAAGAAGAAGAAGATGATGATGAAGAACTTGATGGTGATTTCTTCTCCAATGCAAGGCTAATCTCTTTTCAAGGCGTAGATGAAGCCAAATAAACTGGTTGTATAGTCTCTTTTCTTTCATATTATGTTTACTCTAGTTTGTGTATGACTCTTGATTATGCAATTAAAGTTAATTCATTGAAGTTTGTTCTTTGTACTCGAGAGAGACAAGAGTGAATTAATTAGATTTCAATCTGAAAGGACACTTGCATGTCCGAGAGGAACATGAGTGGTCTGAGGTGTCACATATTAGTAAAGATTCATTGATTTATACTCGGGAGAGATAGATCACAGTTCAATGTGCTTAATTGATTTATGTGTTACGTCCGAGAGGAGAGCACTATAATTTGAATTGATAAGTGTATGTCCGAGAGGAATATGCTAGCTAATTAGGAAATTATTTCAAAGAGAGAGAGAGACGATACACTAGTTTATTGTGGTGGATTCAAAGCCTTGGTATCTTCCATATTGATTAAATCTCAGCTTAGTTTAGTAAAGTTCATTGCTTTCTCTAGATTAATTAAATAAACTGCAACTTTTCTTTTGAATTTAGTAAAGTATTCATCCATCCCTGAGGTTCGACAACCCTTCAATACTCGTTGTAGTACACAATTGCCTTGTGCACTTGCAAGGGTTTAATTTTAAATGATCCGGTTTGCACCTCAAGGGTTATTCCTTCAACAACGGGCTATTATGGATATGGAAAAGGCTAAGTTACCAGAAGACGCGTCTTTTTTTGGAAGATCACATGGACATTTTTTCGGAACCAACAGGACTTCCACCCCCGAGGCGACATGATCATCAGATTTCAATTATCCCGGGTGCCTCACCCGCTAACGTCCGGCCGTATCGCTACCAGAAGGCGGAGATCGAAAGACTCGTGGGAGACATGCTACGAACAGTTATTATCCAACCGAGCACCAGTTCTTTTTCTTCCCCTGTACTATTAGTTTGCAAGAAGGATGGGTCATGAAGATTCTACGTGGATTATCGTGCACTGAACGCCATCACAGTTAAGGATAAGTACCCCATTCCGGTGATTGAGGATACTAGACGAATTGGCCAGAGCTACTATTTTCAGCAAGCTCGACTTGCGCTTGGGATATCACCAAATCCGGATGCAGCCCACGGATGTCCATAAGACAGCATTCTGCACACACGACGGCCACTTTGAGTTCCTCGTCATGCCATTCGGTCTTACTAATGCTCCATCCACATTCCAGAGCCTTATGAATGATTTATTCCGACCGTTCCTCCGACAATTCGTCTTTGTTTTCTTTGACGATATATTAATCTACAGCACTTCTTGGGAAGCACATTTGGCACATCTCAGGTCCATCTTCTCTGTCTTGCGAGCACATTGATTATTTCTGAAGCATTCGAAATCTTCTTTTGGCAGTACACAGGTGGAGTATCTGGGTCACCTTATTTCTCGCGATGGGGTGGCCACTGATCTGTCAAAAGTGTCATCCATGTTGTCCTGGCCGACCCCGACGTGTGTCAAAGCTCTTTGCGGATTTTTGGGTCTTACAGGATATTACCGACACTTCATCAGCCAGTACGGATTGATTACTGGTCCACTCACGGCCCTACTTAAAAAAGGGGCGTTCACCTGAACAAATGAGGCTTAGGCAGCTTTTGAATGGTTGAACAAGCCATATAACGTCCTGGTTTTGCCTTATTTTACCCTTCCCTTTGTTGTTGAAATAGACGCTTCGGATACCGATCTTGGGGCTGTTCTACTACAGAAAGAACGGCCAATCGCATTTTTCAGTAAGTTCGACCTTATCTGCTTATGAGAAGGAAATGCTCGCCATCGTGCATGCAGTGACTAAGTGGCGACCGTATCTGTTGGGCCATCGTTTCCTAATCCTCACAGACCACCAGCGTCTGAAGTACTTTCTGGAGCAGCGTGTGTCTACCCCGTCTCAGCAGCGATGGGTCAACAAGTTGTTGGGCTATGATTACGAAGTCATCTACAAGAAGGGCTCGGAGAACACAGTGGCGGATGCCCTTTTGTGCAGGTCTACGGCGAGGGCATGCATGGCGTTGTCTGTGCCTAACTGTCCATTCCTTCCGAATCTGCGATGCGCCTATTTGGAGGACCCTTATACCAGGGAATTGGTCGCTCGCCTTTAGGGGGACCCATCGGCTGAGCAGTCTTTCGTATGGCATGACGATCTTCTATTCTGAAAAGGGCGGTTATGGGTGCCCGACACTTCCGACTTATGTCGCCGTATCTTATCTCACTTCCATGATACCCCATTTGCTGGTCACGAAGGTTCATTTCAGACATATAAATGGGTGAGTCGTAGTTTTTTATGGCAGGGACTCAGGAGGGCCGTTCAGGACTATGTTGCGGCATGTGACACATGTCAGAGGGCAAAATCGGAGGCCACTTCACCCGCAGGTCTCCTTCAGCCTCTTCCCATTCCTGACAAAATTTGGGAGGACATATCTATGGATTTCGTTGAATCATTACCTGTGGTCTAGGGTAAATCAGCTATTTTGGTGGTGGTCGACTACTTGTCTAAGTATGCCCATTTTTGTGCCTTAAGCCACCCTTTTACCGCCCGGACCGTCGCTGAGTTATATGTGAAGGAAGTCGCCAAGCTCCATGGCATGCCACATACTATTTTGGTGGTGGGGATCCGAATTTGATTATGGATAGTGCACCTCCACCACTCATGTGGCCTGCAGAACTGGCGGCGCCTACCCTTGCGTCCCTTATTGACAAGCGACGTGTGCGTCGCTCTGGCTGAATTGTTACAGAGGTGTTTGTGGCTTGGCGGGGTAAACCTATGGAAGATGCTAAGTGGATGTTGGAAGATCAATTCTTGGCGCGTTTTCCTTCTTGGTCGCCTTGAGGACAAGGCGGAAGCGGACCATGGTGGAGTGTTGTGTACGTCAGCACAACAATGGAGCATACCTAAATTACGCAGGAGTGGTTATTTTTATTATTAGGATTAGTTTCCCTTTTCGAATAAATCAATGATTTGTAATCAGGCATGTTTGGAAACTGAATAGTGTAACGAGCTGTAACAGCACAAATCGTGGCCCATCAGTGGGCCACTAGCTGGCGCACCTCCCTAGAGAGACACGCCCCTCTATTGTTATAAGGAGGTCTTCCTCCTCCTTTAAGAGTTATGCAATTGAAAGTACTCTTTTCCTTCTCTCGTTTTCTCCTTCCTCTCTTTCGTCAATCAGATACCTTGTGATCCTGCTGGGTCACAACAAATGCCCAGGCTGGAACTCAACAAAGGCTCAACCTTGGGTTTGGGATTTGGAGAGCGGCAGTTCAGAGGGTCAGAAATGAGTTGGGATTGGATCTCAGATTAGAAGGCTTGACTTTTACAGTGACGTCTTTAATGTGGACTGAATTGGAAGAAGCTATGAATGGAAGGTGGCTGCGATTCGGGCAAGTCGGCTTTGGTGCATCCTCGACTTGGAAAGCAACGAAATTTGGATGGACTCAAATCCGGAGAGATGCCAACTTTGGGACTTTCTTGAGTTGCCTAGCTGCTCGGAGGAGAAGGCCAGAGAAAGGAAGAGAAGAAAGAGAGTTTTTTTGTGTTGCTATAGTAAAAAATTGCAAGCTCGAGTGGAGAAGATGGGTGAACAGTACTACTACAGTACAAGTGAATAGTATTACTATGCACCATGAACAGTAAAAAAAAGAAGAAAAGGAAGAGTGGTTGTTGCACGTCGTTGGAGGTTTTAGTGCGCGACTGTAAAGAATGGATGAGGACGAGAGGAGTTTGGGATTTACAGATCAGTTCGAGAGGACAATTTTTAGTGTTCCATATCTCAACTTTTTACACGTCACCGACTAATACCATACTTTCTTCTCGAATATCCATGGCTAACTAATCTCCGTCTGAGGCATAGATGAAACCCTTACTAAATTGACTCTATCTCTTCTTGTCTTATTTTTATTTTCGTTTGATGTATAAATTTTATTCCATATAAATGAATGATAGTTTTGTCGATTATTATTCTATGCGTTCAAGAGAGGGTATAATAGAATTTTGTATGAAATTAAACTGAGGAGCATGGGCACTCCGAGATGCTTTTTGAACAAAGTTTAAATTTTTATATAGTTTCTATGCTCGAGAGAGATAATCTTTATTGATCACTGATATAATTGTTTAAGTGTGTACGTCCGAGGGGCGTCTGCATGAATATTTTGAGCGTGTGTCCAAGAGGAACATGTTAATTACATCAACTACAAGTTCATGAAAGTGAGAGGAGATATAATTAATTTAATTAGTGGTGGATTCGATGCTTTGGAATTTCTATATAAAAGTGTATCATTAATTTTACTTAAGTTTTAATTAGTTGTCTAAAGTTTCTTTCCATCGAATTAGTTAAGTCTAGAATTCGGTTGAATTAATTCCAAGTCTCTGTCGGATCGACCTTGTTGCCACTATTCTATATTAAATTCGTGTGCTTGCGCGTAATAAATTAAAATTCACATCATACAACGTAGGGCTGGTAGCCGTCAGATTATGCAAGGCAAATGTGGGACCACTGATAGATTCTATGGAGTTTGTTTTTTCAGTTACTAGATTTTCTAATTTCTATTTCGATCTCTTGAACGTACCATATTGATCTTATTTGTGAGGTTTATCTTCTATGAGAAAAATTAATCTATGTCAAATTTTTCTATAGGTTTGATCAAATACATCAAATTTAACCTATCTTCGAATGTCCAAAAGTTCTATTCTGCCATAAACTTTAAAAGACGTGCACAAATCCAAACCTAAATACATGAACTTGATTTGTCTTCAAGTGAGAACCCAAGTAAAACAGAGATAGAGATCAACATTATACAAACAAAAAAGAATATTCTATATCAATAATCCATATTAACATGATTTTTAAAAAACATAAAACTTTTCTTAACATGATCTAGGACCAGCATATAATACAATGAACAAGTTTTTTGGGTTCATTGTAACAAAAGATGGGATCATTGTGGATCATGCAAAAACAAAACCAATAATTAAAATGAGACAGTCAAGAAATTTGTGAGAACTAAAAGGACATCAAGAGCGCTTGGCGTAAATAAGAAGATTTATCTCAAACTTATCCAAAAAATGTCAACCATTTTTGGAGCTCTAGAACATTCCCATGGTGCAATGTTAGTACAAAAGAATGATGAGGATCAAGAACAAACCTTGTATTGCCTAAGTGGTTTGATGGTTGGGGCTGAACATAGATACCCTCCAAGAGAAAAAAAATGTCTAGCACTTATGTTTATAGTAAAAAAGCTTCAACACTATTTGCTGGGGCAAACAACCTTTGTAGTATCCCAGTAAATCCTCTCAAAATCTTGATGACCAAGGCATGATCATTAAACTCTCATTTGGCCAAGTGGTCACTCTTGGTGTCACCACATGATCTTGTATAAGTCCCTAAAAAAGTAGCAAAAGGGCAAGCATTAGCAAATTTACTCGTTGAACACCCTTTGAAAGAAGGGTCAAAACTGCATGAAGATTTACCTAATAAAGCCGTGTTTTATGCTGACATTGCAAGTTCCTCAAATTCTCATGTTGAGAACAAATGGCACATGTACTTTGACGGAGCCTCAAGAACGAATGATAAAGGAGAAATGTATCTAGGGTGGGCATTGTTTTCATCATACCAGAAAACCACATGATTCCACATGCTTTGTGAAAAAAAGAATACTACTGAATGAGTTTGAAATAACAAACGATTGTAACAATATAGAACCCAATTCATTAGTCTTTGAGTCTGATGACTAGCGTTCACCCATCATTGACTTTGTTGTACACAATATTCTACCACGAGATCCTGCAGCCCAACTCACAAATGAGGAGAATGTCAAGTTACATCTTCAAGAGTTAGAAGCCTTAGATGAAAAAAGGCTAGAAGCCCACCAAATTATGGAATTATACCAAACATGCATGGTGGGGGCTTTTAATAAAAAGGTCAAACAAGGGTCCTTTCGAAAGGAAAACCTTGTACTTACTATAAAACATCCTATGGTTTTTATGGACGTTTATCCACAATGACATTTGGGTCGTGGGAATAAAAATTATGTGGATAATGTTGGATGCCCTAAAATAACATTTGGGGAATGAAAAAAAAATCAAAGTGGATTGTGCAGTACATTTGAGGTGTGAATACCAATCCACATAGAAACTTTACATGATTATAATAATAAAGTTTGCATAGTTATATATAATAAAGACAATGTAAAATGTGTTGTACCTGGTCGTTTAAATCTGACCTCTATTTTGCTACAAGGAGAAGGAGTTTACTATGGTCAGTGCAGTGAGATTCATGGAACTAATCATGCCTCTATCAAGGCAATGTCGTGATCTGTGAGGCGTCATAAATATCTGCAATTAACATTGCAAAAATACTTAGAGCAAAATTAAAGCAATAATTGGAATAATGAAAGACTGTATGTTACAAAGCACTTACCAGTTCCTCCTACGTCATGTTGTGGTTGTGGCTCATCAGTGGTTTTGGGAAGCCCCCAATGATCTCCGATTACATCATGAATTTGAACCCTCTTACGGTACATATAGATGCAGTGGTTCCCACTTCTAGAGTTCTCTCCTACACTAGCACTTGGCCCTGCATTTGCGGAGTGTGTTCATATCAAACTATTGACAAATGCTTGTTCTGACTTATAATCTAGAATAAGCAAGTACCTCATATCTTTATTTGTCGTTGCTGCCTTATGTTGGTCCTGGATGAAATTGTGGATAGCTGCACACGCATACACTATTTGGACTTGCTTATCAAAATCAAATGAAGGCATTGCTTCTAGTATCTTCTATTTATTTTTTAAACTACAAATGTTCTCTCAACCACACTCCAAAGAGATGCATGCAAAAAGTTATATAATTTGTTTCGGCTATTCGGACATCGTGCGGCAAACTTAGGAAGATGGTCCCTATCCCCAATCCCCAAGAATCCATCCTTGTTTGCATAACCTACATCTACTAGATAGTACTTTCTGGCAGGTGGAAACGAGAATGTCGAATTTGTATGTTCAAGTGCTTCATTTAGAATCTTTGCATAATTGGCTGAGCACCCCACTCCAAAGAAACATTAATTCAGGGAAACATGTTCCTTTCTGGAAATGGTATGGTTGACACTTGACCATCCACTACATCTAATGTACCACTTTGAGCTTGCACTACACTTGTCCATGGCGCCTGCTCAACAACTGACTTAATGCACTCATCTCCTAAGAATGGCTGCTGATTACACCCTTGGTGGAGGGATTTTGAGATAGAGTTATCTCATAACCATCAAAATAGGACTCCATAGTCCATGCCCTCGGCCATGACTTGCCACGCTAGCCCACCTCCAATGGTTCCACCTCCCGTTGCCAATTCATGAATGTTTTGGTAGATTACATTGAGGAATGAATCCCTAGCACTTGTGTCATACCCCACATTTTTCTTCGATTTCCCGAATTTGGCGAGCACCAGAGGTTTCTTCAATATTGTTCTTGAATATGTCCAGTGGTTCGACATCCAACTCTGGAATCTGGATGAATGCTTGTTGAGAGTCATCACTTTGTCCAGACAACCTGTGAAATTAGCACTCGTCAATAATAATTACCTAATAATTAGGTTTTTTTATTCAATGTAAGGAAGTTTTATGAAATTCGCCAAATATCAGGATATGCATGTATTGTGAAAAAATCAATTTCCTTGAGAAGGTTGCGCTTTATGAAATCTGTCCCAACCTAAGTTGTACTGTTTTCTTTAAGGGATTTAGTCGCCATAGAATCCCTCCATTTCAATTTCAAGCAAGTGTTGGCTGTCTATGGACTTGGTGTAAGCTGCAATCTCTTGTATCCATTCACTTTTAATTGAGACAATTGTCAAAAATTGCATACAATTTGATGATATTGTTCCCTAATTATTCTCCTGCCAGGTTGGCGGAGACGGCGACAATGGCCGCTGGTAGCGACCCTTGGTCAAGGTTGAGGTCAAGAGGGCTCCATGATGAAAGGTGACTCAGCTCACTCCAAAAGCCTAGACTTTTACTGTGGACACCGCATTTCAATAAAATTGACTAATTATGTGACGATCACAATTAAAAGTGACCAGAGGGAATATATATATATATATGGTCAGTGGTTGTACATATATACTCCCTGTCCAGAATTAATAGATAAATATGGTGTCTGGCATTTGTTAATTTTAGCCTTTTGGGGGTTAAGAGGAGTGTCCAGCCCTTGGTACCAGGGGCATTATTGCCCCTCATCAATGACAAGGACAACATTTCTGAATGTATGAAATATGTGTCTTGTTTGGTATGTATATGAATGTGACAAATGAGTTGCCCATGAATGTTCATTTCCTAGATTCATAAATGGGTTGCCAAACAACTCCTTAAAGCATTATATATATCCCTGCCTCGAAATGCTGCAACATGCAAAACTTTCATGCATGCACATTTGGAGGTTCATATGAAACATTAAATTGGGGAAATGAATTGTAGCTGATATTTAGGGTCATGAGGTCGAAGTGGGAAAGTTGTCACCTGATCTCAGGATGTAATAGGACTGGTAAAGCTGGTCGGTAGTTATGTCACATACTGGGGCAATATGGCATGTAACTTGATTAGAGCATATTTAAGGGGGAATGAGTCTCAAATTTATTGTGTATATGAAAAGAATACAAGAAATTGAAGAGTGCAATTTTCAATTTGTATTGTGTATTTTGAATTACAAGTAACAAACAATATACAAATTAAGCGTGTATATAAACACCCGTTAGCACTACTATCGTGTCCTCAAATACACGATAGAATTACTTTTGTGTCCTCAAATACACGATAACACTGTTATCGTGTCCTCAAATACATGCAAGTACTATTATCGTGTGTTTGGGCACTGCTATCGTGTCATTGAGGACACGATAGGACAAAAGTCATGTCCTTGAAGACAAGATCACACGATCCCTCAAATATATTGTGTATATGAATAGAATAAAAGAAATTTAATAATTCAATTTTTAATTTGTATTGTATATTTTGAATTACAAGTAACATACAATATACAAATTAAGCATGTATTTAAATACATGATAGCAAGGTTATCGTGTCCTTGAATACATGATATAACTATTATCATGTCCTCAAATACACGATAGCATTGTGATCGTGTCCTCGAATACACGATAGAACTGCTATCGTGTACTAGATTACATGATAGCAATGCGCTATTGTGGATTCGAGGACACGATAGGAGAAAAGTCATGTCCTCGAAGACACGATCACATGATCCCTCAAATGTATTGTGTATATGAACATAATAAAAGAAATTTAAACGTGGATTTTTGTAATTTGTATTGTGTATTTTGAATTACAAGTAACAAACGGTTAGTCGTGTCATTGAGGAATGGAAAAAAATGAATCAAAGATGAGGGAGATATGACGAGATTGAATGTTGCCCTCCAATCATCTATTTAGATACACGATAGCAGTTCTGTCGTGATTGGAAATGATTGGAAAATATATATATATATATATATATATATGAATAGAATAGAAGAAATTTAAACGATCATTTTACAATTTGCAAGACCTCCTTAATCACTTGCATGGATTTGAACACAATAAGGGATTAGTACAGATATTGTGGCAACGCACACACGATATTACAAATAGTCGTGTCTTCAAAGACATGACTTTATAACTATGGAAAAAACAATCATATATACATATACATTGGAATTTATTTCGACCATTTGCAGTAGACTCAGGTAGTCTGTATCTGTTAGTGTATCCAGTGGATATGAAGCCCTTGGGTTAATCACCTAGTTCATAATCGTCTATTGATCTTTTGCTTCTAAAACGGCCATTTTGAAGCAAAATTGAGTGTTCAAATATTCATCAGGCAGGTCTTCAAGAGGATGTTCTTCATGTGCATCAGCGTCCATTATTTCCACCGCCTTTCCCTTTTCCATCTCTTCTCCCTCCAGTTTGAAATCAGACAGCATTTTTGCTATCATGCCAAAAGGTTGTTCATAATCAGATACAATTGCTTCAGAATCCACCTTCTTCTCTTTTGTTCCCACTTTCTTCCCCATAATAAAACCAAGGCAGGAAAGCACTCCTGGGTTGATCACAAAGAATGGACAATCACCTATGTTTGATCCTTCTTAGTAAACATCTCCTCCTCCTTGTGAGACTTCTCGTCCAGCTGTTTAGGTGGTGGAGAACCTCACTTGCCTTCACTAAACATCTTCTTTTTTCCTTTTGGCACATGAAGAGCGTTTGGGAATAAAGATGTTTGCCCTAGTTGCTCTTCAACTTCCTCATGTAATTGCCAGAGAAAGTTCTCTACATTCTTTACCTAGCCGTGAGTAAGCTTTATCTCCACAATGCGATAGCATTTCTTCTATTTTATTGATATACACTATGCATTTGAGGGATCGTGTGATCGTGTCTTCTAGGATATGACTTTTCTCCTACCATGTATTTGAGGACACGATGGCAGTGTGATCGTGTTTGAGAATAAAGATGTTTGCCCCAGTGCGCGTTTCTACAATATCTGCACTAACCCCTTATTGTGTTCAAATCCATGCAGGTGATTGATGAGTTCTTGCAATTGCTAAAGCAAAGGAATGAGAACAACGTAAGCGTGTATCCATTCTCTTTTTTTGAAGCCTCGTCATTCAAAAATATATGGAATATGTTAGCTTGCTAAAATCACTTTTTTTACATTGGTATTATAAGCAATGCCATATACTAACCATCACAAATTATACTATTTCGTAAGAGTTTATCCTCGATAGGGATAATTCAAAGCTGGCATATAAGTTGGTAGATTACTTGCTTAAAGGAATCACAAAATACATGCACTATGGTTTCTTCTCAATCTATACTTTCAACCATTTCTGTTTGTTGATTCTACATTTCCCTAGACAACATTGGCGTTTCTACAATCCTCTATGGGAGAATCTAGCATTGTACCCCCACCACAAGGACGCTGCTGCAGTTGTAGTTGAATTCTAGAATGACCTACTCTAAAGAGAGTTCAAAATCAAGGGAGCTAAGCAATGGAAGTTATCCTAGATCAAGGATGCAGTATTCCAAAAAAATTCTTTCGATTGTGGAATCTTTGTAATCATATACGCGGCTCAATTGGCATCAGGGATAGAACAACCAATGTTTGATCAGACGACCATAATAATGCTATTTTGTCCTGTAATAACTGCGGTTCTACTCCCGAGGAAAGTTGAGAAGGAATTTGACGATGACTCTCATTGTATAGGTGACGCGACTCACTGACTGTTACTTTTAATTGAAAATACACAATAGAAATTACAAAATGCACGTTTAAATTTTTTCTATTTTGTTCCTATACATGTTTGTCACATACACAATACAATTGTAAGAAATACCAATCAACACGTTTTTTATTAGTCGTGTGCTTGAACACACAGGATACAAGTGTATCGAGTCTATATTTGATTGATCGTGTCTTGGAGGACATGACTCATTGTCTGTTTCTTGTAATTGAAAATACGCAATACAAATTGTAAAATGCACGTTTAAATTTCTTCTATTTTGTTCATATGCATGTTTTTCAATCATGATCGAACTACTATCATGTACTTAATAGACGATTTGAAGGCAACATTCAATCTTGTCATATCTCCCTCATTTTCGATTCGTTTTAGACCATTCCTCGACGACATGACTCACTATCTATTACTTGTAATTCAAAATACACAATATAAGTTGCAAAATGCACGATTAAATTTCTTTTATTTTGTTCATTACACAAACATATGAGGGATTGGGTGATCGTGTCTTCGAGGGCACAACTTTTCTCCTATCGTGTCCTTGATGACACGATAGCAGTGCTACCGTATATTCATGGACACGATAGTAGTGCTATCGTGTATTTGAGGACATGATAGCAGTTCTATCGTATAATCGAGGACATAATACCGCTGCTATCGTGTAATCGAGTACACGATAATAGGTCTATCGTGTATTCAAGGACACGATCGCAGTACTATCGTGTAATCGAGGACACGATAGCAGTGCTATCGGGTGTTTAAATATACGCTTAATTTGCATACTATATGTTACTTATAATTAAAATACATAATACAAATTAAAAATTGCACGCTTAAATTTCTTCTATTATGTTTATATACACAATACATATGAGGTATTGTGTGATATTGTCTTTGAGGATATTACTTTTCTCTTATCGTGTCCTCGATGACACGATTGCACTGCTCAAACACACGATAGTAGTGCTAGTGTGTATTGGAGGCCACGATAGTAGTTCTATCGTATATTCGAGGACACGATAGCAGTGCTATCGAGTATTTAAATACACGCTTAATTTGCATATTGTCTATTACTTGTAATTCAAAATACACAATACAAATTAAAAATTGCATGTTTAAATTTCTTCTATTCCGTTCATATACACAATATATTTGAGGGATCTTGTGATAGTATCTTCGTGGATACGACTTTTCTCCTATCATGTCATCATAGACACGATAGAGTGTTTATTGTGTCATCGATGACACGATTTGAGGGCAATATTGAACGAGGTATATCTTCCTCATTTCTTATCTGTTTGTGCCTATTTTTTGTGTTCTTCTTTATTTTTCCTCATCTTTCTTCTCATAATGATAGCTTAAGGATCTTGAGACACCACCTAGTGGGGATGAACTACTTCAAAAGAAGAAAGAAGAAGAAATGAAGCAAAAAAATCTTCCACTGTTAGATGCTATAAAACAAGTTCATGCTTATGCTAAAATTTTTAAAGACCTTTGTACCCAAAAACATAAAGCCAAATCCAGTGTGACCCAAAAGGTTTTCTTGACTGACCAAATGAGTTCCCTCTTGACAAGTGACCTTCCACCTAAGTATGAGGACCCAAGTGTCCCCATCGTCTCCATTGTTATAGGTGACCATACCATTAGTTGGGCCCTCCTTGATTTAGGGGCCAGTGTGAACCTCCTTCCCTATTCCGTCTATGCAAAACTTGGTCTAGGAGATTTATAGCCCACTTTAGTCACCTTACAACTAGCAGACCGTTCTGTCCAGAGACCTAGAGGGGTTATAGAGGATGTCCTTGTGGGAGTTGACCAGTTCTACTTCCTTGTGAATTTTGTTGTCTTAGATATGGAACCGGTAGCCAACTCCAAGAGCCAGATACCCGTTATCCTTGGGCACCCTTTCCTTACCATAGCAGATGACACTATAAACTGTAAGTTAGGGCTTACGGGTGTCTTTTTTGGGACATGAAAGTCAAACTTAATATCTTTAGTGCTTCCCAACAACCCTCTAGTGAAGCCGAATGCCTTATAGTGGTGCCTTATGGTGGATGATCTTGAAGACCTAGTGCAACAATTTTTACCCTTTGCCTTGCTTAGAGATGCCTTAGAGCACACACTCTTTTATGATTGGCTAGATGCATATGAGGGCACCCCTAAGGTACACAACCACTTGTTGGCAACCATACACTCTGAGTCCTTCCCATGGAGACCCTGTCCTGACCCTCTACCTATGTTCACTACCCCACCATTGAAACTCTCTATTGAGTCCCCACCAAGCTTGAAATGAAAACCCTTCCTAGCTCCCTGAAATATGCCTTTCTAGGACCCAATGACACTCTTCCTGTTATCATATCCTCTAGCTTATCTAGTGATGTAAATTTTAATATAATACTCGCAAGCGTACGAATCTAATGCAGAATAATGGCTACGAGGTCGATCCCTCAGAGACTTAATAGGATATTCAACCTAATTCTAAGAGCATGTGTAACAAGCAACAATGAAATGAAAAGTTCTAATTTTTATTTTCTAATTAAGCAATCAGATGTTCTAAACTTAATACACAGAAATTGACTAAACGAAAGATATAAGAAAGAAAAATCTTGTTCTCTGATTTCAGTCCGTCTGCAATCCTGTCCTGCTTTGCTCTCTCCTCCACCTTCTGCAACAGTCTCTCAACTGCATGCCTAAACCGTTCTACTCTTTCCCTCGAACAGAGCAGAATTGTCCCCTTCTCAGCCAAAGCAAAGCTCTCCCGTAACCTCCACTATGCTACCCCTCTCTCGAGCAAGTAACACTTTTGCTTTTCTCTCTTTCAGCCGTCTCCCACGAAATCAGTTCTGCTCTGTTTTCTCGCTTGAGCAAAATAGAACACCACAAGCAGATCAGTTACTCCCTCTCTGTTTCGAGCCAAACAACCTCCAAGAAATTCGTCTGCAACAAAACAGTCCCCCCCGGCCCTCCAGAACATAGCCCAGAAGCAGGGCCGCTCTCCAAATCGACCGGCTTTTCTCTCCACAGGCAGCAGCCAACCTCCTCTCTCCCTTCTCTTGTCTGTTCCAGCCTCCCAGAACAAAACAGAACAGAAAAGTTCAACTCCGGCTTCTTCTCTACCTCCTCTGCCTCTCGACAGAGCAGCCACCACCCAAAAACATAGCCGGCCCTCTGTTTATATAGATGAACTGCTGAAATCGTCGTTTCCCAAATCAGTAATTTCCAAACCAATTTGTGTAGAAACTTCCTCCCAATTAACAGCCTTCCAAAATCAATCGATTTACTCCTTGAGTGGCTTTGATTTCCATCCAAAATATAGAAAAAATTTTGATAAGTCGTTCAAAACACAGAGTCGAAATCCCCAAAATATGCAACTTTTCAATCCAGCACAAAATTCGCCCCTTTTTAGATCTCAAATCGAATTAGAATATGGCAACTTACCATCCTGAAGCAGGTCTGCACTTCGATTTGCCTCAAAACCTTCCAAATTCGGACATTCCCAATCTCGACTTTTTTTTCTCTATTTGCAGTCCTTACTTAGCCGGCTTCTTTTCCAACGTTGCTTCCCCTATCGACCGCCACCAAGACCAGAACCGCCGTCGAGTGCTCTCACCGTTGATCACATGTGCCACCGTAGTCGTCTATCAACACCCATCGCCGTCGAACCACCCCCATGGCCGCCGCCTGCTTCTGCTCCGAACCCACTGGCGCTCAACCGTCACCAGACTCCTCGCCACAGTCGACCTCCTCACGATCGCCGTCATTGCCCATGACTACCTGCCGTCAGTCGCCCATCGGCTGCCTCATCGCCGGTGCCGATTGAGCAGAGCTTCCATCGACTGCTCTATTTTCTGTTCGACCGAAATGGACGCCCGAGCCATCGGGCTCGGGTTGTTTTCAGTTCTTTTCCAAACCAAACCAACCCGGTCGGTTCAGTCTTGTTCATTCTTCTTTTTTTTCTTTTCATTGGGCTAAACCCGTCGTAGCAACCACGCCCGTCGGATCTTCGATCTCTACACATAGGCTGATTGACGTGTTTCACATTCGGCGATTTGAATCTGGAGCTCTAAAACCTGCATAAATAAAATTAAATCGTAATTAGATGCATAATAAAATATAAATCTATTAAAACTAATTAATGCATCTAAATAACTCAATTAAGCGCATTTAATTACCAAACTCCTAATTATTCACTTAACACTAATAATCATTAATTATCCTTATTTTAACTGAAATTACGACTAACATATAGGTAGAAAGGCATATAAAAATGTGTATATTTTGCATATATCAAATACCCCCAAACCTACATTTTGCTAGTCCTCGAGCAAAACAAAACAAAACAACACAAAGAAACCTAACTAATCCACTTTCGCAGGAAATCGCGATTGCATTTAGCATATGCAACAAGCCTTTTAAACCCCCAGGTGTCCCTGGCTGGACGAGTGAAGTCTCGTGAGGGTTTGCAGCCATGCTACCCACAAACATGTATTTATGAAATCAACCTATTTAATCTAAGTGTAAAAAGAAAATAGAAAATCACTACAAAACAAACAATCCTAATATCCCTTCGAATGCAAACTGCAATGTTTAAGAAAATCAACCACATGTACTTGGATTTATAATCAACTGGAATATAGAAGCCCTCAAGTAAGTGGTTTTATTCTACACCTTCATCTTGGAAATTTCTGCTCAATATGATATAGCATGATACTTTATATAGTAAAAGTGTAGAACATTGTAGTAATACATTCTAAATCTCTGTTTTACACAGATCCAGTATTATCCATTAACCAAAGAACATCAGAATTAACACAGTCATCGTAATCTTTAGGTTCATGATAGCACAAATCTGCGCACCTCCTTCGGGTCCAACATTCTAGATTTGAGAGGATAATACACCATAGACTTTTTTTTTCTATTTTTTTCTTTTCAATAGGACTGTGTAAGGCCTGACTTCAAGATGCTTAGGTTTAGCAATGACTCAGGCCAATGACTCCCAGCCAGTTTGGGTTAGGGCATTAGGTTTTAAGATGGACCGCTTCGGGCCTGAACATCAGCCTAAGTTATTCCTATAAAGTCAAACAGCCCCTTTCTTTCTTTCATTTTTTCGCATTTTTTTATTTTTTCATTCGTTTTTTTTTTTCAGCATTCATTTTTTCAGCAATCTTTATTCCGTCCAGGCTGTATTATACTCTCAACCTATTTCCGGTTCCAATCCCTTGCCATAGCCAAGTAAATGGTCTATCATGATCTTTTAAGCTCAACAAACAACCACATATCATCCAATGACTCTGACTAAAGACATCCCACTGAAAATTAGCATTTAATAAATCTCTAGATGGTATTACTTTATGTAACTAGTGTGTGTGAGTGAGTTTTCTTAGTTCGAGCACCTATTCCAAGAGGACTGTAACAGAAAGATACCGCTCAGTTAAGTTCTCTATCCTCTAGTATACTTACTCACACTTCCAATGTAAATTAATCTCTTAAAAATTGAAGTATGCATCATAAAGGGATAAACTATCAAGACCTAAGAAAAATACTAATAAACAACCTAAAACTAAGCAAATTTTTATGGTTTTTCTTTTTCATTTCTTTTGATTTTTTTTTGAAATGATAGAAAGTAAATAAATACTACTTTCCTTTTCTACACCCCCAAACCTAAACTAAACATTGCCCTCAATGTTTACGAAGAATAATTACCACAATGATTAGTAAAAGAAAAAGGAGTGTAAGGAAAGAAATCACCTGAATGGAGAAGCCTCATGGTAGATGTAGAGCATTGAAACACACAAACTAAGAATGAGAGGTGAGTACAAAATATGGAGAAATAAAATACACCCCCAAACCTAGATTGTAGCATCCCCATATAGATATGAAACAATCTAAATATTAAACAAATAGGAAACAATCAAGAAACAAAAATTTGGGTTGCCTCCCAAGAGCGCTAAGTTTTACGTCTTCAGCCAGACGTAACCAAAAATCATGCAGGAGAATTAGGTTCATCCAAATCCAGAACGATCTCCTCCCTTTCAGTAAAACCCTCTAAATATGGTTTCAATCTTTGACCATTAACTTTGAAAATAGTTCCATCTTTAGGGTTTTGAATGTCCACTGCCCTATGGGAAAATACTTTGTGCAAGATGAAAGGTCCATACCATCGGGAACGGAGCTTTCCTGGGAAGAGATGTAACCTGGAGTTATAGAGCAAAACTTTTTGACCGGGCTCAAATGACTTCCTCAGTATTGACTAATCATGAAAAACTTTGGTCCTCACTTTGTAAATCTTCGCATTCTCATAAGCCTCATTACGAATTTCGTCTAACTCATTGAGTTGCAATTTGCGAAGTGATCCAGCCTTGTCCATATCAAAATTAAAAGTTTTGATGGCCCAGTAAGCACGATGTTCTAATTCCACAGGTAAATGGCAAGGTTTTCCAAATACAAGTCTATAGGGAGACATTCCAATCGGTATTTTAAATGCAGTACGGTAAGCCCACAATGCATCAATCAATCTTTCAGACCAATCCTTTCGGTCGGGACGAACCGTTTTATCAAGAATGCGTTTAATTTCCCTATTTGAAACTTCAACTTGCCCACATATCTGTGGATGATATGGGGTAGCAATTTTATGAGTAATTGAGTACTTTTTCAGAAGTGATTCAAAAGCTCTATTGCAAAAATGTGTACCACCATCACTTATAATTGCACGAGGGGTTCCAAAACGAGAAAATATGTTCTCCTTCAAGAAACGAACCACCACTTTGTGATCATTTGTTTTGCAAGGAATTGCCTCAACCCATTTGGAAACATAATCTACTGCAACAAGGATATAGAGATAACCAAACGATGGAGAAAATGGGCCCATGAAGTCAATACCCCAAACATCAAAAAGTTCAACAATCAGAATGTTTGTAAGGGGCATCATGGACCTACGTGATAGAGTACCCATACGTTGGCATCTGTCACATTTTGTGCAAAATTTATGAGTGTCGTTGAATAAAGTAGGCCAATAGAAATCACTCTGTAAAATTTTTGCAGCGGTCTTTTTCGCACCGAAATGGCTACCACATGCATGAGCATGACAAAAAGAAATGATACTATCAACCTCATGCTCCGGCACACATCTCCTAATGATTTGATCTGGGCAATACTTGAACAGGCATGGATCATCCCGGAAAAAATGCTTAACCTCGGCGAAGAATTTAGATTTATCTTGTTTTTTCCAATGTTTAGGAAGTTGAGTTGTGACAAGATAATTAACAATATCAGCATACCAAGGCAATTGAGAGACAACAAAAAGTTGTTCGTCAGGGAATGACTCATTCAAAGGTAAGGGTTCCTCAGCAGACTCGTCAATAAGTCTAGACAAGTGATCAGCAACAACATTTTCAGAACCTTTCTTGTCTCTGATCTCAACATCAAACTCTTGAAGTAATAGGATCCAATGGATTAAACGAGGTTTTGTGTCTTTCTTTGAAAGAAGATATTTCAAAGCTGCATGATCTGAAAACACTATGACCTTGGATCCTAAGAGATATGATCGGAACTTGTCTAAAGCAAAAACTACAACCAACAACTCTTTTTCTGTAGTAGAATAATTGAGCTGAGCATCATTGAGAGTTTTACTTGCATAATAGATGACATGGGGTATCTTATTCACCCGCTGCCCCAAGACAGCTCCAACCGCATAATCGGATCCATCACATATAAGCTCAAAAGGTAAATTCCAGTCCGGTGGTTGGATGATGGGTGCAGATGTGAGGAATTGCTTGAGTTGATCAAATGCTTTAGAACATTCATCATCAAAGACAAAAGAAGTTTCTTTAGCAAGCAAATTGCACAAAGGTCTAGAAATTTTGCTAAAGTCTTTGATGAATCTTCTGTAAAACCCCGCATGGCCAAGAAAAGATCGAACCTCCTTTACTGATTTTGGTGGAGGCAGACTTGAAATTAAGTCAACTTTGGCCTTATCAACTGCAATTCCTTTATTAGAAATAACATGCCCCAGCACTATCCCTTGACGAACCATAAAGTGACATTTCTCCCAATTTAGCACAAGATTTGTTTCTTTACACCTTGCCAAGACAAGAGACAAATGGTGTAAACATTCATCAAAAGAGGATCCAAACACCGAGAAGTCATCCATGAAAATTTCAAGGAATCGCTCAACCATATCTGAAAATATGCTCATCATGCACCGCTGGAATGTGGCGGGTGCATTACATAACCCAAATGGCATGCGGCGATAGGCATATGTTCCAAAAAGACAAGTGAATGTGGTCTTTTCTTGATCCTCTGGAGCAATGGGAATTTGATTGTAGCCTAAATAGCCATCTAAAAAGCAATAGTGGCTATGACCAGCAAGTCTCTCAAGCATCTGATCAATGAATGGCAAAGGAAAGTGATCTTTCCTTGTGACCGAGTTCAATTTTCTGTAGTCAATACAAACCCCCACCCAGTGGTCATTCGGGTGGGGACTAATTCATTATTATCATTTTTGACTACTGTGATTCCTGACTTCTTAAGAACAACCTGAACTGGGCTGACCCAAGTACTATCTGATATGGGGTAAATGATGCCAACATCCAACAATTTTAGCACCTCGGTTCTGACGACCTCCTTCATATTAGGGTTAAGTCTGCGTTGCATTTCACGGGAAGATTTTGCATGCTCCTCAAGATAAATGTGATGCATACACAAAGCAGGACTTAAACCCTTAATGTCTGCTATTGTCCACCCCAAAGCTGTCTTATGTTCACGAAGAACATAAAGCAACTTTCCTTCCTGTTCTAAATTAAGGTCTGAAGAGATGATAACAGGCAAGGTATCAGAAGAACCTAAAAACGTATATTTAAGTGTTTCTGGTAATGGTTTTAGGTCAAGTTGGGGTGGTTTTTCAATAGATGGGACGAGTTTAGACTCGGGAACTGGAAGAGGTTCCACCCTGGCTGTCCATTTAGTTGGGTCCAATATAGGGGTAGAGTCAAGCAATGCATTGACATCTCTAATGGACCCTTCAATGTCGAAGTCTAAGCCAAAATGAGTTAAACATGTCTGGAGGGGATCATCATTTAAAACAGTTTGCAGAGATTCTTCTACTAAACTTTCAATCATATTCACTGTATAAGAATCATCTGACTCTGGGGGTTGTTGTCTAACATTAAAGACATTGAGTTTGACCTTTAAATTGCCAAAAGACAACTTCATAACCCCATTTCTACAATTTATTATGGCATTGGATGTAGCTAAGAATGGCCTTCCCAAAATCACAGGAATCTGACTACCAGGATTCTGCATAGGGTGGCTAAGACAATAAAGTCTACACGGAAGTAAAATTTATCCACCTGTACCAGAACATCCTCAATAACACCGCGTGGGACTTTAACTGATCTGTCTGCAAGTTGTAGTGTTATGGTAGTCGGTTTCAACTCTCCTAATCCAAGTTGCTCATAAACAGAAAATGGTAGCAAATTTACACTAGCTCCTAAGTCCAACAATGCCCTCTCCACATTATGGTCTCCTATAACGCATGAAATTGTGGGACATCCTGGATCTTTGAACTTAGGGGGAGTATTATGCTTCAGAATTGAGCTAACTTGTTCAGTGAGAAATACTTTCTTGTGTATATTTAATTTTCTTTTCTGGGTGCACATGTCTTTTAAGAATCTTGCATAAGCTGGAACTTGCTTAATCGCATCGAGCAATGGAACATTGATTTGCACTTCCTTAAAAATTTCCATTGTCTCATCAAGTTTGCTCCCTTGAGATGTTTTTACAAGTCTTTGAGGAAAATGTGCTTTGGGTATATAGGGTGGCATATGACTAGACTCGGGACACGAAGAAGCTTCTAAGCTCTTCTTCGAAGTAACAGGACTCATGTCTGGTCTAGTAGTGCTCTCTTATTCCTCACCCTTTTTAGCGGTTGTTTCTATGGCCGTCTTAGGTGGTTCAACCTGGTTGTCAATTTGTTTGCCACTCCTAAGTGTAGTTATGGCTTTAACTTGCGCTGGAGATTGGTCTTGACAAGAATTACATCCCACTTCAAATTGTCCTTTGGGATTTGCTACAGGTTGACTAGGGAACCTACCTTTTTCCCTCTCATTTAATGCAGAAGCCAATTGACCCATTTTAAGTTCTAGCTTCGCAATTGCTTGCGAGTTGGCATGTAAAGAGTGTTGGGTATCTTTTTGAAATTGTAGAGAGCTTCGCATGAACAAATTCAAAGTATCCTCAAGAGATGGTTTCTTGGGTTGTGTAGAGAACGTTTGAACTTGTTGAGGGTAAGACTGATTGGGAGGGTACCCTGGTGGTCCTCCTTGATGCGGTCCTTTGGACCATGAAAAATTGGGATGCCTAGCCCAACCTGGGTTATAAGTTTCTGAATATGGGTTATTGCCAGGTCGAGGGAAGGCATTGATAGCATTAGCCTGATCACTATTATATTCCACTCCAGAGGTGTTAGAGGGACAGTTTTGTGTGACATGAGAAGTGTTAGAGCAAATAGCACACACATTGACATATGATGGCATTTGGGGCCCACCAGCAGACATCAACGCATCAAAACGTTGTGTCAAGCTGTCTATATTGGAAATCAAATGTGCACTATTGTCTACCTCATATACGCCTCCTTTCTTTTGAAAAGGAAACGTTCTGTCAACTCTACTTGAGCAATCCAATTGCTGAGAATTCTCGCATAGAGTCTCAATAAAATCCCACGCTTTTTCTGCACTCTTCATCATAACTGACCCACCACTAGCGGCATCAACCATTTGACGGTTCTGAGGTGTTAAACCGTCATAGAAGAATTGAACTTGTTGCTACTTTAAAAATCCATGGTGTGGACACTTAAGAAGCAAATTCTTCCATCTTTCCCAACACTCATAAAAGTGTTCACCCTCCTTCTGCATGGAATTTGTAATTTCTCTACGAAGGGCATGAGTTTTATGAACCAGGAAGAATTTGTTCAAGAATTTTTCAGCTAATTGATCCCAACTCCTATTCAACCATGCTTTCGCTTTTTCTTTCAAAGAAAAGGGAAAGAGGCGCAACCTAACAGATTCATCAGAGAAATTTTGGAATTTAAATGTAGCACAAATGTCAAGGAACTCTTTAACATGATTATAGGGATCTTCTTTATTAGAACCATAGAATGTGGGCAAAAGTTGCATCACCCCTGGTTTCAACTCAAAGTGGTGTGCCGTGGTGAGCGGCAACACTATGCAGGAAGGTGAGTTGAATTGAATGGGGGATGAATAATCTTTTAATGTCTTCCTCACATTCTCATTTTCCATGTTACCTAATTGATTTGCAATATTCATTGTATGTTTTAATCTTGCTTTGAAAGTTCTTTCAATTTCTAGGTCAAGAGGTGCAAGCTTTTCACCCAGTGACCGACGACTAAGTATACACTAATTAACGCCACTAAAAATTAAATACCTATAACAATCCTAAAATCGCAACTAACACAAACATGCAATCACAGAAAGAAATATAAAAATACCAAGCACCTAGAAAAACTAAAAGAGAAGGTAAAAGAAAGCAAACGAGGGGAAGGGGTGGCCCTTCCAACGTTGGCGAGAATTTCGAGTCTTCTCTTAGTCCTACAAAAAGGCAAAACACTAATAAGCAACAAAAATTAAACTAAATTAAATTGAAACTAAACTACTCTAAGAATTTGGTAAATTATCCTACGTAGTCCCCGGCAACGGCGCCAAAAACTTAATGCAAATTTTAATATAATACTTGCAAGCGCACGAATCTAATGCAGAATAATGGCTACGAGGTCGATCCCTCAGAGACTTAATAGGATATTCAACCTAATTCTAAGAGCATGTGTAACAAGCAACAATGAAATGAAAAGTTCTAATTTTTATTTTCTAATTAAGCAATCAGATGTTCTAAACTTAATACACAGAAATTGACTAAACGAAAGATATAAGAAAGAAAAATCATGTTCTCTGATTTCAGTCCGTCTGCAATCCTGTCCTGCTTTGCTCTCTCCTCCACCTTCTGCAACAGTCTCTCAACTGCACGCCTCAACCGTTCTACTCTTTCTCTCGAACAGAACAGAATAGTCCCCTTCTCAGCCAAAGCAAAGCTCTCCCGTAACCTCCACTATGCTACCCCTCTCTCGAGCAAGTAACACTTTTGCTTTTCTCTCTTTCAGTCGTCTCCCACGAAATCAGTTCTGCTCTGTTTTCTCGCTTGAGCAAAACAGAACACCACGAGCAGATCAGTTACTCCCTCTCTGTTTTGAGCCAAACAACCTCCAAGAAATTCGTCTGCAACAAAACAGTCCCCCCCCGGCCCTCCAGAACATAGCCCAGAAGCAGGGCCGCTCTCCAAATCGACCGGCTTTTCTCTCCACAGGCAGCAGCCAACCTCCTCTCTCCCTTCTCTCGTCTGTTCCAGCCTCCCAGAACAAAACAGAACAGAAAAGTTCAACTCCGGCTTCTTCTCTACCTCCTCTGCCTCTCGACAGAGCAGCCACCACCCAAAAACACAGCCGGCCCTCTGTTTATATAGATGAACTGCTGAAATCGTCATTTCCAAAATCAGTAATTTCCAAACCAATTCGTGTAGAAACCTCCTCCCAATTAATAGCCTTCCAAAATCAATCAATTTACTCCTTGAGTGGCTTTGATTTCCATCCAAAATATAGAAAACATTCTGATAAGTCGTTCAAAACACAGAGTCGAAATCCCCAAAATTTACAACTTTTCAATCCAGCACAAAATTCGCCCCTTTTTAGATCTCAAATCGAATTAGAATATGGCAACTTACCATCCTGAAGCAGGTCTGCACTTCGATTTGCATCAAAACCTTCCAAATTCGGGCATTCCCAATCTCGACTTTTTTTTTTCTCTGTTTGCAGTCCTTACTTCGCCGACTTCTTTTCCACCGTTGCTTCTCCTATCGACTGCCACCAAGACCAGAACCGCCGTCGAGTGCTCTCACCGTTGATCACATATGCCGTCGTCGTCGTCTATCAACACCCATCGCCGTCGAACCACCCCCATGGCCGCCGCCTGCTTCTGCTCCGAACCCACTGGCGCTCAACCGTCACCAGACTCCTCGCCACAGTCGACCTCCTCACGATCGTCGTCATTGCCTATGACTACCTGCCGTCAGTCGCCCATCAGCTGCCTCATCGCCGGTGCCGATCGAGCAGAGCTTCCATCGATTGCTC
The DNA here is from genome assembly GCA_039654745.1 of Houttuynia cordata. Lineage (NCBI taxonomy): Eukaryota > Viridiplantae > Streptophyta > Magnoliopsida > Piperales > Saururaceae > Houttuynia > Houttuynia cordata. The sequence continues at coordinate 35,956,003 of CM077502.1, forward strand.
TGTTTTCTATTCGACCGAAATGGACGCCCGAGCCATCGGGCTCAGGTTGTTTTCATTTCTTTTCCAGACCAAACCAACCCGGTCAGTTCAGTCTTGTTCATTCTTCTTTTTTTTTTCTTTTCATTGGGCTAAACCCGTCGTAGCATCCACGCCCGTCGGATCTTTGATCTCTACACATAAGCTGATTGACGTGTTTCACATTCGGCGATCTGAATCTAGAGCTCTAAAACTTGCATAAATAAAATTAAATCATAATTAGATGCATAATAAAATATAAATCTATTAAAACCAATTAATGCATCTAAATAACTCAATTAAGCGCATTTAATTACCAAACTCTTAATTATTCACTTAACACTAATAATCATTAATTATCCTTATTTTAACTGAAATCACGACTAACATATAGGTAGAAAGGCATATAAAAATGTGTATATTTTTGCATATATCATCTAGTAGGCAAGAAACCCAATTGTTATTGATCCTTACTACCTACCGAAGAGCTATAGGATGGACAATGGCTGACCGCTATGGTATAGATCCCTCTGTCTGTATGCATAGGATTCACCTTAAGGACCTGGCCAAACCATCTAGGGAGGGGCAGAGGCGTTTGAATCCAAACCTGAGGGATGTTGCAGTGAAAGAGGTAGTCAAGCTTTTAGATGCTAATATTATTTATCCTATCTCTGATAATGAATGGGTAAGTCCTATCTAGGTGGTGCCTAAGAAATCAGGAATAATTGTGAAACCTAATTCTGAGGGAGAGTTTGTGCCAGTGAGAGAGACTATAGGATGGCAGGTTTGTATAGATTATATAAAGCTGAATTCTATGACCCGTAAGAACCACTTCTTTTTAACCTTCATTGACCAAATCCTTGAAAAGTTGGTTGGCCAAGAGTTCTACTATTTTCTAGATGGTTACTCAGGGTATAATCAGGTTATCTTGGAGATCAGGAAAAGACAACCTTTACATGCCCTTTTGGTACATTTACTTATCATCGTATGCCATTTGGTCTATGTAATACTCCTGCCACTTTTCAGCGTTGTATGATGTCTATATTCTCGGATATGATTGATAAATTTTTAGAAGTATTTATGGACGAATTTTATGTGTTTGGTACATGTTTTAATGAGTGGTTGCATAATCTTTCTTTGGTGTTGAAGCGATGTGTAGGAAACGAATTTGGTTTTGAGTTGGGAAACGAGTCATTTTATGGTTCAACAGGGGATTGTTTTGGGCCATATTATATATAAACGGGGTATTGAGGTTGACAAGGCCAAAGGGTCCCCACAACCTACCTCTGTCAAGCAAATACGGTATTTCCTTGGCCATGCAGGGTTCTATAGACGGTTTATCAAGGATTTCAGTAAGATTTCATATCCATTATGCCATCTTCTTCTTCAGGGTGTGACATTTGATTTTGATAAATCGTGTAAGGAGGCTTTTACAAAGCTCAAGACCCTCCTCTCTAGTTCCCCAATAATTCAACCCCTTGATTATACATTGCCATTTGAGATTATGTGTGATGCATCTAACTATGTAATAGGGGCAGTGTTAGGCCAACATGTTAATAAAATCCCTCATGTGATTTATTATGCTAGCAAGACACTTACCGATGCAAAGTTGAATTACACCACAACTGAAAAAGAATTACTTGTTGTCGTGTTTGCTCTAGATAAATTTAGATCTTATCTTCTTATGAGCAAGATTACTATTTTCTCCAATCATGCAGCCTTGAGGTATCTTCTTTCCAAGAAGGATGGAAAACCAAGGTTGATTCGTTGAATCTTTCTTCTACAGGAATTTGACTTTGAAATTAAAGATAAAAAAGGCTAAAAAATGTAGTGGCTGACCATCTTTACAGGATTCTTACCCATACACGACCCTGAACCACTTTGGGATTCATTCCCTGATGAGCAACTCTTTGTTGTCTCTACTAGTTCCCCACCTTGGTTTGCTTATATAGTGAATTATCCTGTTGTGGATCAAATCCCATCTCATTTGTCCAAAAATGATAAAGACTTGTTCTTTTCACGAGTCAAGCATTATTATTGGGATGACCTTGATTTGTTTAAAATATGTCCCGACCAAGTGATTAGAAGATGTGTTCCCGAGAGTGAATTTAATAGTATTCTATCTTTTTGTCATTCTCATGCATGTGGTGGACATTTTGGTGGGAAGAACATTGCGGCAAAAGTGCTACAGAGTGGCTTTTATTGGCCCAACTATTTAAAGATGCCCATGCTTTTTACAAATCTTGTGATTGGTGTCAAAGGCTTGGGACCTTTCAAAAAGAGACATAATGTCTTTGCAGCCCATCTTGGTTGTTGAATTGTTTGATGTATGGGGTATTTATTTTATGGGCCATTTTCCACCTTCTTTTGGTTATGTTTACATACTTGTTATTGTTGATTATGTGTCCAAATAGATTGAAGTTATTGCCACTAGGACCAATGACCATAAAATTGTGTTGGATTTTCTCAAGTCTAATGTCTTCAGCAGGTTTAGAACCCCTAGGGCTATAATTAGTGATGAGGGCCATCATTTTTGTAACAGATCTTTTGAAGCTCTTCTTAAGAAGTATTCCATTACACACAAAGTTGCAACCCTTTACCATCCTAAGACTAGTGGACAGGTCGATGTTTTCAATAGGCAAATTAAGCAAATCCTTGAGAAGACAGTGAGACTTGATAGGAAAGACCGGTCCTTGAGATTGAATGATGCACTTTGGGCCTATAAGACAGCTTTTAAAACTCCCATTGGCATATCTCCCTATCGCTTGGTATTTGAAAAAGCATGCCACTTACCTGTAGAGTTGGAACATAGGGCTTACTGGGCCAACAATTTTGATATGGACACAACAGGTGAAAATAGAAAACTCCAACTTATTGAGCTAGAGAGATGAGATGTGATGCTTATGAGAATGCTAAATTGTATAAGATGGGAAGTAAAATCATGCATGATAAGTTGATTTTAAGGAAGTCATTTGCGCCTAATCAGAAAGTTTTACTATACAATTCTTGATTGCATCTATTTCTAGGAAAGCTCCGTTCTAGGTGGTCTGGACTATTTATTGTGACACAGGTATACCCTCATGGAGCTGTTAAGATCCAAAATCCCAAAGATGGTAGTACGTTCAAGGTAAATGGTCACATACTAAAACCAAATTTCGAGGCTGTTACAGATAGGGATGAGATGGTTGTATATTTTGATAACCCTAGCCCCACAGAGTGAATTTGTTGGTTGAGTCTGGCTGAAAACGTTAAACTTAGCGCTTGATGGGAGGCAACCCAATTTTTCAGTGTATTATCTCATTTTCTTCATTTCCTTGTTATGTTGTCATTGTAGTTTTATATTTCTTGCACATTGAGGACAATGCTCATGCTATGTTTGGGGGTGTAGAGGATATTGCTTGGTTTAAAAAAATATATATAATAATAAAATTTATTTAATTAGTTTTTAGGCTATTGCTAGTATTTTCATAGGTTTTGGTAGGTTATCCCTTCATGATGTATACTTCAATTTTTAAGAGGTTAATGTACATTAAAAGCGTGAATAGAATACTGGAGGATAGAGACACTTAAATGAGAAGTATCATTCTGTTAAGTCCTCTTGGATCAGATGTTTGAACTAATAAAACTCACTCACACACTTTAATTACATAAAGTAATACCCTCTAGAAAGTTATTGAGTACTAGTGTGTAGTGGGATATGTAGCGACCGTAAATTTTATAATAATAAAGTGGAATTTTATTGACCAAAGAGAGTAATTTTGAATTCTAGAAAACTCTTTAAAATTGAAAATTTAAAGTTTTTCTGTCAGACCGATCGACCGCTTTTGTATGGCATCGATCGAGAGACGATCGATCGAGTATACGACCGATCGATTGCTGTTAATTTCACGTTTTTCGAGGCAATCCGTTGGAGAACCTCTTAGGCTGATTTTGGGGGATCTTTAGAGGACATGTCTTACCTAATTAGCCCTATTCAACGGATTTACATCTTGGTAAGTTTTTCAAGTTGAAAACCCTAATTCCTAACTAATTGACAATCTATTTAAATGGAGAATTAGTTATGGTAAAGAATGAGATTTTTTTTGGGAGATTGTGAACGTGATTGGGATGAGATTATGGCCCTTTCCATGTGAGCAAAGGATGCCATATGTCAAGGAAATAAAATAGGAATAATTATTTTTAATTGAGATTTTTACTTGAAATCGGTTTGGTAACTAAGTCATTTGGTCAAGGATACTTACCAACCAAGGTATGAATCTGTTGGGATGGATTGATCACGTCCCTAACTGAGGGATTCACCATTATTTCTTGTGGATTGTGGCCCTTGGATGAGGGTTTGATCAATGGTGGAGGTTTGCCCTAGAGATTTAAGCTTTTCCTATTTAAGAACGTGCACCCTTTTTGGTGAGCTTTTGAGAGACCGGCACCCTTTTTGGTGAGCTTTTGAGAACGTGCCAGCAAGAGGGAAGAGCAACTAGCCTCCTCCTTTGTTCGTCCAAGGTGGAGGTGTATCCGTCGGTGGTTTTCGTGGTGCTTGCGCAAAGAAGAAGAGTCTCAAGATCGAGTAGAAACCGATTTACGATTTTTGGGTATCGGTTTCCACAAGGTAGAATAATCTTTTACCACAATTCATTTCTCTAATTTTTGTATGATCATGAGTATATGATGTTGCTGATTTCATATTCTACAGCATGTTCTATTTACATGTCTCACCATCGTTGTTAATGCGTTGAAAGTTATATGCTTTGGTTTGCATGTTTTAATGTATTTGATCGCACGTGCATGCCAATACTACTCGTTCCATGCCTAGATGACATCCCCACTTCACTCGACTTGAAAAGATATGTTCCTTATGCTCTGTGAATTGTATATGATGTCTGTCCAGATTTAGTTGTCCAATTTCTTTGATGGTTGTACATCATGTTGATTGTAAGCATTACCGATTGCCTAAAATCGGAGTAATCCTTTGTCATACATCTTTAAAATGTGATCAAAGTACCTATCTAAGTCTCTGATGTTGTAAAGTTGTAATCTTTAAGTCAGAGTTCAGCATGATAGAATGATTGTATGTCTAAGTTTAGGTGTCCTAATTATGATTACATAAGACTATCATACTAGAATGCACGTTAGCAAATCGAGTAATGTATCTAAGTACTTACTATGCTAAATAATGAATTAATTAGTACAAAATTTATAAGAGTCTCTCTGTCATACCGAATGGGGTCTGACATCATGTCAGTACGTCCCTGTTCACAGCAGTGTCCGGGAATACATGGCACATTTGGTATGAAGTGAGCAATGGATTAAGGGAAGGGAATCACTAATCGGGTTATGAATGTGTATCAAAAAATGAATTAATTCAATGAGTTTCAGAACCATTTGGGTTCTGTAAAAGTTATTAAGAAGGTTAAGATAATGTCAGAAAGGGTCATTAAGGAATTAATTAAGTTTGTAACAACAGTTAATTAGTATAACCTAAGTTAATTGTTCTCGGCCAGGACTGGTCCTGCACTAATGAACCCTAATTGGAAAATAATATCTAATTGTACAAAAATCAAAAAAATATACCGTCTATCAGGTTGTAAACTAGACTCCCAGGGCTATCTGTAATAAAAATTTTAGAGGTTGATTCGATCTGTATAAAAAGTGGTGGTCGTTTGAAGTGGACTGTTCTGTTTGGGACAGCACGCTGTTTTGGGTCTAAAAACCCTAAACCGTAATAAGGCTATTAATTGTGAATTAAAGTAGTAATTAAACCACTAATTAAAAGTGATAAGACCTCTCAGGCTTTTGTAACAGTAACTATAATAGTTTACTTTTGGGTCTTAGAGCTGAGAGCATCTGTCTGTAATTAATTGTCCTATGTGTCTCTTATCTTGAACAATCCTTTGTTCAAGAGGCCTCATTGCTTGATCTGTATTTAATGTCTATGATATGATCCATTATGGACATGTCATTCAATCGTTTCAGTGTCAGGGATTGTCAACTCTAGGGCTAGGTACGGTGAAGGTGGCAGAAGTGATCTTTGGCGAATCTTGTGGCGTGTCTCATTGATGAGTCATTTTGTCGGGTTTCAATTGAGTTCCTAGACTCCATTGTTTCAAGATATTGAACACTCCTTTATGAGTCGATTTGAGTTTTATTCAAACATGGTCTTGCACTCCTACGAAGAGTCAAATTTAGAATGTCATGTTTCAAGCCTCTTAATGAGATGGCTTAGATATATTCAGTATCACTCGGTTGAAAAATTTGTTTCTCCGCTAAGAGTCGTTTATGAGAACTCTTAGCTAGAATCATAGTATGCTCATGAGCCATAGCTAGACCCATAGTGGTCTCAGATTTATTGAACCTCTGTAGTTCAGCCGATGATGGTAATCGCGTGCGCTTTAGATTGTATGACATTACGGAAGGTCTGCAATCTCCGCCCATTGTGCCCGTAAGCACCGATGGGGCCAGCATCCCTAGACGCATGGCCGGGTTCCTCTGTAGAACCTCTAGGATGTTCTGGTATTGATGTCCATAGGGGAAGTGGACAGAGCTGAGAGCAGAAATTGTTTAACTCCAACCCTTTGAATGTTTGGAGCAGATACTCTTGTGACATCTCCTTACTCTCTATAAGTTTGGAATCTTATATACATTGATTTTATCCTTCCTTGACCTTTGAGAGTCTCGGATGATGATTGGTTCCTGGTAAGCGAAATGCATAATTGTTGATCCTGAGTCAATTTGTACTTGTCTTCAATCTTGAATCTTGTTGCATTTGAATTATTATTCTATTGTGGGTTTTCTTGTATCCTACTGGGTATTTCCTACGGAATACTCATGCATCCTCTGATGCAGAGATTAAGCTGGAACGGAAGTGATCGACTATTGCTGAAAGTGGTGTTGGGCGTTGAAGTTAGAAGACGAGTTATCTTTAATTTATTATTTATGTTGATGATTGTGGACTTGCGGCCTGTGTGCCATTTTATTTTATTTTATTTTTAGTTGTGGAGACTTGTCGAATAATGTAATAATTAAATTAGACTTCTTTTGTTATTCTATATCATGTGCGTGGATATGGTTTAAGTCTTATCGATCTAGTATGACCCAAGCATGTAATTGGGTATGTGATGATTCGAGTATTCGGTCCGTCCCAGATTCCTAACCTTATAACCTTAATTGGATTATCGCTTCCGCGTATATTGGGGTTGTGGAATTTGGGGCGTGACAGGATAACTTTGGTCAAAGTCATTAGTTGATACATAGTTATTATTGAGGTTAAACGATAATGGTAGACCATTTGCTTAGCTTATGGCGGAGGAAAGAAAGAAAGTAGGTTAAAAGTATAATACACCCATGCTGAAAAAAATAAAAAATGCAATAAAAGCACATGGCTGCTTTATTTGTTATATGATCAACATTAGTTGATTCCCGGCCCGGAGGGGCAATTCAACCCAATGCCTTGAACATATTTTAGGAGTCATTGGCCAGGAGATTGTTAAACCTAAGTGTTCATGACGATAAAGCATTGCACAACCATAGAAAAAAAAAAGAGAAAAAAATATGTGGTGTATTATCCATTTACATCCGAAATATGTTAGATAGTTGGTTGAGGTGCCTAAGCATTTGTTTTATCATGAACCTAGAGATTTGGAAGACAACGTAGATTCTGATGCACTTTGATATATACAAAACAGAAATTTAGAGTGTATTGTTAGAATGTTCTACACTTTATTATTTAAATTATCATGACATATCATGTTGAACAGAAATTTTCAAGAAGGTGTAGAATAAAACCACTTGCTTGAGGGCTTCTACATTCCAGTTGATTATAATTGCAAGTACATGTGGTTAGTTTTATTAAGTATTGTGGTGTGTATTTGAAGGGATAATAGGATTGTGTGTGTTTTTTAGTGTTTAGTTTGATTTCTTTCTCACTTAGATAAATAATATTAATCTTATAAATACATGTTTGTGGGTGGCATGGCTGCAAACCCTCACTCGTCCAGCTAAGGATACCTGAGGGTTTAAAAGGCTTGTTGTATATGTTAAATGCAATCGTGATTCCCTACGACAGTGGCATTCATTTATTTTCAAGTAGTTTTTCTATTCTTATTTTTATTTTGTGTTTTGCTCGAGGACTAACAAATTGTAGGTTTGGGAGTATTTGATATATACAAAATATACATATTTTTATATGTCTTTCTACCTATATATTAGTCATAATTTTTAGTTAAAATAAAGATAAATATTGGTTATCAGTGTTATGTTTGTAATTAAAAATTTAATAAATAATTATGCTTAATTGATTTACTTAGATGCAGTAATTGAATTTAATAGAGTTATATTTTATTATGCATCTAAATTGAGTTCACTTTTATTTATGTAGGTTTCATAAGCTCAAGTTGTGGTTTAGTGAGTTATTGCGCGTCAAATAGATTTTGATGCAAAGAGATTAAAGATCTGATGGTTAAGGAGGCGTTGGCGGGTTTTAACGAGCCAATTTATTTAAAATATTGAAATCATTGGCGGATTTTAAGATTTCATGATTTTATTGCTTTTTATAAAAGTGATTGTTTGTTTTCTAGTTACTGGAATTCCTAGAATTACAGAGTCCAATCAATTCTGAACTGTCCATTCCACTTCATCTTTTGTTGTCCAAGAACTCAGAAACTCATGGTGACTTCAAATAGGTTTGCCACAGTTCAAATATGCTCAATTTATCCTGTTACTTTGCAAAAGCTTAAGTTGTCGGTAAACAGATTATCAATATGGGTGCCTATCCTGCCACTCACCAAAATTGCAGGTGCCCCTATGTTCCCCGCCTCTCGTATACATGATTCGCATGGGCACCTCTCTTTGGAGAAAAAGAAAAACTACCAGCCACGCTTGCCTTTTATGCACCTTCTATTTATGGGTCCAGGTACATCCTCGTTGAGTGGGTGCCCCTCTGTTTTCGCCACTAGTCACCGGTGACAACCTTCTCTGCCCTTACCACCACCCTCTTCTTCGTCTAAACCTTCTCTGCTCTCCGCAGCTATCGGTGGTCATACTCCCCTTTGGCATGTGGATTCTCATCAGCAGATCTAGCCTTCTACATTTTCGATGCAAGCTAACAATCATGTATAGAAGAAATTTTTAGTTTCCTAATGAAATATATCATCATGTAAATTTCGTGTGTTTTATTATATTTTTGGTATATTAAGATGTCATGGCCCCCAATCATTTAATTGTGCATGCTTTCCGTACTGGTTATTTAAAGATGGGGGGCTCTGCAAAATACTATTGGAGAGCATGGGTGCCCCCCAAAATATGCAAGAATTTTTTTGGAACTTGCCAACAAAAACTAAAGAACATGGGTGTGCCTCCAATTTTGGTGGGCAGCCTTATTAATCTGCTCATTCCTGATTTTTCAATCCAGACAGTTAATATTGGCCAGACAGATATTTTACTTCATACTCCCTCGGGTCCTGGAACAGATTTCCCATCCTCAAAAAGTGGGCAATGTTGTTAGCACGAACCATTTTTTTAGGACGGAGCATCTATTTCATGAAGGAGGGAGTATTTCCTTTTAACACTCTTCTATATCCATCAAGCTGTATGTACCTAGACATAATCAAGGGGAGGATAAAAATAGGGGTAAAAGTTGTTCCACCAAGACTTGAAGTCAGGACCTCTTAGACTGGTTGGGCTCTCGTATTAGATAATTGTTGTTTATAGCAGCTTAATTAGCTGTTAAGAAACATACTATCAATATACTTACTTCATATCATATTATAAGACAATTAAGATTTGCCCGTAAGCTGATATATAATGAGCTATAATATCATGGCTTACTGCGAGTGCACCTTGACTAGAAGTCCTTTGGGTAACTATACCTGCAATCCTTTTTTTTCCGGTACAAATACATGCTGTGTATCTAGTGCTACTCAAACTCAAAGTGCCCTCATCTTCTAAAGTAGAGATCCTGAAAATCTAATGGTCACCAGACTTCCTCACACGCTTCACTCTTTGAATTTTGATCAAAACAATTTTGTGACAATAGCAAAATTACAACCAAGAGTACATGGAGAGCCAAGAGCTAGTGCACGTAATTTGCAAGCATGATAAGCTTTAAAGTACATGCATCTGGAACAACCAAATACATTCTCTCTCAACTCTTCCTTTGGCAAGGAGGCCAGTAGGAAAAACCTAATGACAAGCTTGGGTGTACATGGTCTATTTGTTCTTGGGCATCATATTTGTCGTATATCTGCCATTCAGAAAACCCATACAGCCTGGGAGTCATTATTTGCCGCATATTTGAGGCCCATATTTACCCTAAACCCTAAACCATATTTGCCAGTTGCCAAGCAGCAAAATCAGCGTCATTTGAAGGTTATCCTTATCCTTAGATGTGTTAACGATCCTAGCTTTAGGCTGATTCGGCTTGAGATTGAAATTTCAATTTTGAGTTTGAGCCGAATCTAATTGAATCGCTTTGGCTCACGAGCTGACTCGGTTTATTTGATTTTAGTTTCCATAACCACATTCCAGACTATACTAGAAAGAGAGGCTATTGTATATGTGTTATCATTAGTTTGAACCCATAAATGTTAAAAAATGGTCATAGTTCTCATGAGACACATTATCTATCTCTTTCAAACACAAAGACTGAGGTAATTGTATATGAAAAAAATAAAAAATGACATAAGTCAAACTTGAGACTTGATTGACATGATATAAGTACATAAAGTGTAATATATGAATGCACGTAGAAATAATGTAACAATAGTAATTTATAGCTTTTCTCTCAAGCTTTGAGTCGAGCTGAGTCGAACAGAGGTATGACTGAGCTTGACTTTACCAACTTTGAGTTCGAGTGAGTGTGGAAAAATAAGTATTTGATTGTGTTTTTTGGCCAACTCAAATAAGGGAAAAAATGTAGTTTTCCCAACAAGTAGTATCAGAGCTAAGATTGAAAATTATTTTTGGATTTATTAAGATGGAGAACCACAATACAAGGATGATTAGCTTGAATGGAAGCAATTGGATGATATAAAAAGCTAAGATGGAAGATTTTTTATATTCTAAGAATGTCTTTGAACTGGTTTTAGAAGTGAAGTCGGAAAAGACAAATGAAGATGATTAGAAGAAAGAGAATAGAAAAGTTATAATATACATTAGACAATGATAGATGATATTGTATTCCACCATGTGTCTAATGATGTTGATGCAAAAATTCTTTGGGATAAACTACATGAGTTGTATGAAAGAAAGATTGCGAAAAACAAAGCTTTCTTGATCCGAATGCTTGTGAACTTGAAGTTTAAGGAAAGTGGTTCGGTGGCAGAATATTTAAATGAGGTACAAAGCATTGTGAACTAATTGACAACTATAAAAATATGCTTGGATGATGAGTTGCAAGCCTTGTTATTGCTTAGTTATTTACCGGAGAGTTTGAAGACTCTTGTGATGTCTCTTAGCAACTCAGCACCGAATCGAATGTTATTTATAAGCCAAGTCACAAATAGATGGTTGAATGAAGAGGATATGAGAAAGTCTTTGGGGTCTATTTCAAGCTGTGGTTTTCAAACAAAGACGATGAATGTCAAATAATAGAGACCCAAAAATGGTAAATATGGAAAGAAATAAAAATCTCGAAAGGGGATGCAATGCTTTCATTATGGTGAACTTGAGCACTTCAAGAGGGAGTGTAAGAAGTTCTTAAATTAACAAAGGGAAGGTTCACCAAATGAATAAGGCAAACCAGCTCAAAAAACTAATGCTATGGAGAAAGGTAAAAATCTTATTATGGTCTATATTTATGATGATAGTTATTTGAATCAACAAGTGCAACTAGTTGGGTTGTAAATTCCAGAGCAACTTTTTATGCAACTTCTCTTAGAGAGTTCTTCACTACATATGAATCGAACGACTAGGGGGTAGTGAGGATGGGAAACATCGGGTTTCAAAAATTGCATTTACAAGAATTCCATTATCATGACTATAACTATGGTTTTAGTTATGATAACTGTGTTTCAAACACATTACAGATCTCATTCAAATAACTTGAGATGAAGCTTACTCATTCTTTTTTTCCCCAATTGCTATTGAGAAGCAATCTTCATGAGTGACACTTATTTTCTTAAGCAACTGATTGTAATGCAGTTTAATTATTGGCCACTTAATATATTTATGTTTTTCTATACAAAGCAAATTAAAATGTCATTTATGCAAGCTTGTCAGATTGATCCTAAGCTGCAGTTTGATTGTTTATTTACTTCTGTCCAACAATCATGATCGTCAAATTCTTGAGACAAGATGCACACATATATTTGGCCTAATACCTTAAATCCCTTATATAAAGGTAAATCGATTTAGAGTCCTGCTGGTACGTTTCGCCTGTACCCAGGCCATAAGTGCTGCCCAATTTTGAGTTTGCCTGCCGATCAATACACACGGCAGGCGGGTTTGCCAGTCAATTACAAGCGAGCTATCGGATTCAGATATCACCGCTCATGACATGCATATTAACTATTTCCTTTTTTATCCACAAAAAATCATCTTAGAGCATCTCCATTCGAAGCTTTATTTTTTCTCCCTCATTTGAAAGAGGTCCTCCATTTGATACTTTAATTTCTTGTTATTTTATTTATTGTTCAGTTGAGTTTAACATAAAGAGGTCCAACATTCAAAAGAAGTTCAACATTTTTCAATTGACAGTGGAATAAAATAATAATAAACCAAAAATAAAGTCTCAATCGTTGAGACTTTATATATGAAGTCCAACTCCTGATCGATGTATCTCATCGGCTATAGGGGATTGGAGAGAGAGAGAGAGAGAGAGAGAGAGAGAATGTGCTGGGAAACCCCTCTGCAAGCTGGCGGCGGCGTACACATAGAAGGGACGAAAGGGGTACAGCAAGAGAGGAGAAGAGAGATTAGAGTAATGTTTATTCCATAATGATCTCAAGAGGGCATAAACCATTTACATAGTCTCCCACGTAGTGGGTTTGGGCTAATCCTCTAGACCGGGCCTTAAAGGCTTATTACATAATACTTAATTAAGGTCTTTATGTCAACAAGTAAATAACTAAAATACCATAAGAGAATAGATTAATATTAAGAAACACATCACAACCTTTATTTCCTTGTCACAAATAAAGCTTCGAACCGTTGCAGCTGATGAAGCAGGAATAACATCTTGGTTGGAGATGCTACTATGTATTTAATAACCCTTATAAATTGTCATTCTAACCTAAAATAAAATGCCCTAGACACATTTAAATTATACTTCATCTGTCCAGAATTAGTAGATACATTTAATTTTCCATTCGGACTGTTCTGTTGAAGCAGGAATAACATCTCGGTTGGAGGTGCTATTATGTATTTAATAACCCTTACAAACTGTCATTCTAATCTAAAATAAAATGCCCTAGACACATTTAAATTATACTTAATCTGTCCAGAATTAGTAGATATATTTGATTTTCCAGTATGAACTGATTTTAGTTTTTACCCTGTCATTAGTCGACTGGTAGACAAATTTCTGTGCTTGTCAGTCAACATTTTTTTTCTGTTGAAGATTTTCAAGATTAACACTGCTTACATGGCAACAATTTCAAATTTTCGAACTTCGCCTCCCATTCTCACCAGCGCCTTCTTCTTCTTCCTCTGGCCTTCTCCAAGAAGCACTGCAACTTCCAGAAAAATATTTACTTATTCTTCCTCCCGAATGCATCACTCAATGAAATATTTGACTTCTTCCATCCATATGCATCCAAGTTACCAAAAAACAAAGAAAACACAGTCCAATGACAAGCGACCACTCACCAACCTCCTGCCAAAAAGATAACAAACCCCCAACTCGTTACGTTGCATTACATTGACTCGATATTGCAGTGTGGAAAGTTGCGATCAAAGAGCAAGGGGAAGAGCTGTATGCATACAAAAGCTTGTAATCCCAAGCAAAAGCTTGAACATGTTTGCACAAGCAAGAGGCCATGGGGGCTTCATCCCATACTATCGTCCTCCCTCTCTCCACCTATTACTCCCAAAAACTAAACATGCAATCCCATTTAGAAAACCCATGTTCCCGATTCTTCTCTATTGCCCCACTTCGCTCATCTGCTCCTCACGACCAAACTCTCAGCAGCACCAGTACATCTCCGATGCGTTCTCTGCTTCCTCGACTGTTTCCTCCGAGCTGCCGCCAGCTCCGGAGCTCGAGACGGAGGAACCTGGAGACAAGTTCAACTGGTACTCCATGTGGTACCCGGTGGCGCCGGTGTGCGACCTGGACAAGAGGGTGCCGCATGCAAAGAGGGTGATGGGCCTGGATGTGGTGGTTTGGTGGGATCGCGTCGAGGAGAGGTGGCAGGTGTTCGATGACTCGTGCCCCCACCGGCTGGCGCCGCTGTCGGAAGGGCGGATTGACCAATGGGGCAGGTTGCAGTGCGTGTACCATGGCTGGTGCTTCGACGGCGCCGGCGACTGTAAGCTTATACCTCAATCTCCCCCAGATGGGCCTCCGGTAACGGACTCTTTGTCAATTTTCTTTGGTCGTTGTCAGCCAATGAGCATAGGCTTTTCTTTGGTAACAATTAGAATGAGGTTATGATCTGGATAAATTGCGCTTCCTAAAAACCAACAGAGTGTTGGTGTGAAGGCAGGGTGCCTTGAAGCGGAGGTCTTGAGTTTGAACCCCACTCCATGGCCACCTACGGATTATATTCAGATTTAATTCCAGTTTAATCCACTCTGAGTGGTGGCAAAATGCCCATTAATAGAAATAAGCACGTATTTGATCCCGGTTAAGCGCAATTTACACGCATTGATTTTTTTACTGGTTATTTACCCTAATAATTGAACTGTCGAATTTGGTGTTTAGCACGTTTGTTTGAACTTTTCGGGCTGAATTGTGATGGAAATAAGTTTTTTCAGGTTCACACATTCAAGTGGGCCTGTGCTGCAGTTTATCCCAGTTGTGAACAAAATAAAATGGTTTGGTTCTGGCCAAGTACAGATCCTGCTTACAAGGATATTTTTTCTAAGCAAAAACCCCCCTACATCCAGGAGGTGGATGATCCCTCTTATACATCTTTGTTTGCAGCACGAGATATTCCATACGGGTATTTCCTCTTTGGCCTTTGTTTCCTCTCTTCAAGTACGATGATTCTTTCAATCTTTGCAAACAAAGTGTGATGAGTTTGCATTTAGCTGAGATAGTGTGAATTTTCTATTGGCACTTAAGGTACGAAGTTTTAATGGAAAATCTTATGGACCCTGCACATCTACCCTATGCTCATTATGGGATAATTCCGACAATTGATATTTTGGATGCAGACAGATATGTATTTGTTCACTTCCCATTTAATTATATGCTCATAAGTCATCATGATAATCTTATCTAAAAGTGTCAGTATCTACACTATGTAATTTGATATATGAAAAACATGTTACACAGTTGAGCTAGACAGAGAAGGAGGGGACGCCTACAATTAGATGCAAATGGCTTCTCTGCTAAACTTGATCGCGGCTCTAGCAGGTTCATAGCACCTTGCATATTCTATATGTTTCCAAAGTCAAAACGGAGTACTAACGGTTCCATCTCATTGGTAAAGCATCAAAACATACTTTGATCATCTCGCTGATTTTATGATTATAGATGAGATATTTTTGCACTTAAACTTTTGGATTCATCCGGAATGTCACAGGAACAACCTGCAATGACTGTCCAAAGGAGGGCACTTCTTATATTTATCGGCATTCCTGTGTGTCCGGGCAATAGCAGGTTGATTTCGATTTTTGCACGAAATTTTTTACTTTGGATAGATCAAGTTGTACCACAATGGGTATTTCACATTGGACATAACCTGGTTATTGATTCTGACCTATATCTGCTTCATGTAGAGGTATTTTTTAAAATTTCCGGAGTGAAAGTTATATGACAGCTATTTTTCTCTTAATTTACCAAATCAAAGTAGAAGCAATATAGAAATATCACAAATCAGATATGATTGCAAATTGACATAAAGTGCTTTGCATATAGGAACGAAAAATAGCCAAGTTTGGCTCTGCCAAATGGCATGATGTTTGCTTTGTTCCCACAAAATCAGACACCCTTGTGGTTGGATTCAGGCGATGGCTGAAAAAGTATGGAGGTAATCAGGTACCATGGGCACCTAAGTTTGGGGAGGGACTCCCTCCAACTCCTCCTAGAGAACAACTGATGGATAGGTAAGAAATGCTGTACAAGATATTGGCCAAAGAATGTCAGGAAAGGAAGTTATGCTCTCTTAGCCAATTCATTCCTGGTTTCATGTAAAACATGAAATTGTTTTAAATGTTTGTTTCAGGTGCTGATCCCATGTTGTTCACTGCAGTAGCTGTCTAGACGCCGAGAAGGATTTGAAAGCTTTGGAGGTATCTCTGCAGGGTGTCTCCATAGCTCTGGTTGGCGTGGTTGCAGCAGCCAAGCAAAATGCGATGTCTTCACTTGCAAGAAGTACGGTAGTTGCGGTGGCGGTGGCGTGCTTCTTGGCTTCCAAGTGGTTGGCAACAAGAGTTTCCATTACAACGGGTATAATCATGCTCTGAGATGAGGATTACTCTGCCGTAGTTGTTGTAACGAGGTAGCCAGGGACGGAGCCAAGGTGCGGCTCTTTCACTCATGTTTATTAGGGGGCAAATGGTGCACACTATCTAGCATGTCATGTTCAACACTTGCAGCATTCTAGGCTGTGGAGGGATGAACATTCTTGTGCTTTAAATTTGCCTCTACTTCAAGATGTAATTCATGTTTTACGTTTGGCAATTAAGGTTTCCAGATCTGAAAAGAAAACCCCACTGATTGCAAGTACTCGCCTCAGAACATCACAGTCGGTAGGTGAAGATCTACCAAGTGATTTTGAGTTTATTTAGTGGGTCTTATCTGTTGCCATATTGCGAACATGGTTTCATAAGCTTTTATCGTCCACAGGAGTTTTTTCCATATTACCTGGCACCAACTATCATATTTCTATATTACCTGGTTTTTCCCGTAAAATCTCATATGGCCTGGAATCTGAACTTGAAGTATCGAAAATGCTCTTCTTCTATCTTTTTCGTGCTAATACTCTGCGAAGAGGCGTGTTGTATACAATACGAAAAACACAAGGGATTCACCGGCGGTTTCCATCGGCGACTCCACCGGCGCACCGGCGAGTTCGAGCGGCGATTCCACCGGCGACCTTTGTGGATTTCGGCGATCCTATTCACGTCCCCCAGCTCGATTTGGAGTTGCCCCCTACTGGATTTCAACGACACGACTGACGGAGAGTGCACAAATGCGGCGATTTGAAGCGGATACCTCTGGGGATTTTAGAGCCTACTGTTGCTGAGTTTCTCCGCGGCTCCCTGCTCGTTCATGCAACCGGCGGAGTGACCAATTGAGCTTCGGTTTACGGCGAGGAAGAGTGTGAAAGGCGCCTGCCAGAAAATACACACACACAACTAAACCGTGGTAAGTTACAATAATCCTTACTGATTTTAGTTTTAAAAGATCCGAAATTTGGACTTTTAATTTTTACTATGAAAGACACGACTGTATATTTAGTCGTGTACGCGATAACACGACTTTTATGTTTTCGCGTTGCACCGACACGACTTTTCTACTGACCACTCTACCTATCTCCTTGCAGATGGATACAAAAAGATATGGGTCTATAGAGGAAATACCATCAAAAGAGGAGGAGGATCAGGATTTTGTGTTGGCACCTCGACAGCAAAAACAGAGGGGTAGGAAGAGGAAGGCTCCAATGAACCGATCAATGAAGAGAACATACTATGCGCGATCGGTGCTAAAAACGTTTTGTCAACCGAGCGCGATGAAAAAGTGTGCGGCCCTCCTACGGCGTCATGAAAGATGTGGCCAACTGATCAGAGAAGCTGGTTTCGCTGTCATTTTTTAAGGTGATGACGTAGTTGGCGAGACAGATATTTTACTTCATACTCCCTCGGGTCCTGGAACAGATTTCCCATCCTCAAAAAGTGGGCAATGTTGTTAGCACAAACCACTTTTTTAGGACGGAGCATCTATTTCATGGAGGGAGTATTTCCTTTTAACACTCTTCTATATCCATCAAGCTGTATGTGCCTAGACATAATCAAGGGGAGGACAAAAATAGGGGTAAAAGTTGTTCCACCAAGACTTGAAGTCAGGACCTCTTAGACTGGTTGGGCTCTCGTATTAGATAATTGTTGTTTATAGCAGCTTAATTAGCTGTTAAGAAACATACTATCAATATACTTACTTCATATCATATTTTAAGACAATTAAGATTTGCCCGTAAGCTGATATATAATGAGCTATAATATCATGGCTTACTGCGAGTGCACCTTGACTAGAAGTCCTTTGGGTAACTATACCTGCAATCCTTTTTTTTCCGGTACAAATACGTGCTGTGTATCTAGTGCTACTCAAACTCAAAGTGCCCTCATCTTCTAAAGTAGAGCTCCTGAAAATCTAATGGTCACCAGACTTCCTCACACGCTTCACTCTTTGAATTTTGATCAAAACAATTTTGTGACAATAGCAAAATTACAACTATCTTGTGTAGATTTCTCAAGGCGAGCAAAAGAGTACATGGAGAGCCAAGTGCTAGTGCACGTAATTTGCAAGCATGATAAGCTTTAAAGTACATGCATCTGGAACAACCAAATACATTCTCTCTCAACTCTTCCTTTGACAAGGAGGCCAGTAGGAAAAACCTAATGACAAGCTTGGGTGTACATGGTCTATTTGTTCTTGGGCCTCATATTTGTCGTATATCTGCCATACAGCAAACCCATACAGCCTGGGAGTCATTATTTGCCGCATATTTGAGGCCCATATTTACCCTAAACCCTAAACCATATTTGCCAGTTGTCAAGCAGCAAAATCAGCGTCATTTGAAGGTTATCCTTATCCTTAGAGGTGTTAACGATCCTAGCTTTAGGCTGATTCGGCTTGAGCTTGAAATTTCAATTTTGAGTTCGAGCCGAGCTTGAGCCGAATCTAATTGAATCGCTTTGGCTTGCGAGCTGACTTGGTTTATTTGATTTTGGTTTCCATAACCACATTCCAGACAATACTAGAAAGAGAGGCTATTGTATATGTGTTATCATTAGTTTGAACCCATAAATGTTAAAAAATGGTCTTAGTTCTCATGAGACACATTATCTATCTCTTTCAAATACAAAGACTGAGGTAATTGTATATGAAAAAAAAAATAAAAAATGACATAAGTTAAACTTGAGACTTGATTGACATGATATAAGTACATAAAGTGTAATATATGAATGCACGTAGAAATAATGTAACAATAGTGATTTATAGCTTTTCTCTCAAGCTTCGAGTCGAGCTGAGTCGAACAGAGGTATGATTGAGCTTGTCTTTACCAACTTTGAGCTCGAGTGAGTATAGAAAAGTGAGTATTTGATTGTGTTTTTTTGTTAACTCAAATAAGGGAAAAAGTGTAGTTTTCCCAACAAGTAGTATCATAGCTAAGGTTGAAAATTATTTTTGGGTTTACTAAGATGGAGAATCACAACACAAGGATGATTAGCTTGAATGGAAGCAATTGGATGATATAAAAAGCTAAGATGGTGGATCCTTTGTATTCTAAGGATGTCTTTGAACTGGTTTTAGGAGTGAAGCCGGAAAAGACAAATGAAGATGATTAGAAGAAAGAGAATAAAAAAGTTATAATATGCATTAGACAATGGTTGGATGTTATTGTATTCCACCATGCGTCTAATGATGTTGATGCAAAAACTCTTTGGGATAAACTACATGAGTTGTATGAAAGAAAGACCGCAAAAAACAAAGCTTTCTTGATCCGAATACTTGTGAACTTAAAGTTTAAGGAAAGTGGTTCGATGGTAGAATATTTAAATGAGGTACAAAGCATTGTGAAGCAATTGACAACTATAAAAATATGCTTGGATGATGAGTTGCAAGCCTTGTTGTTGCTTAGTTATTTACCGGAGAGTTTGAAGACTCTTGTGATGTCTCTTAGCAACTTAGCACCGAATCGAGTATTATTTATGGGCCAAGTCACAAATAGATGGTTGAATGAAGAGGTTATGAGAAAGTCTTTGGGGTCTATTTCAAGCTTTGGTTTTCAAACAAAGACGATGAATGTCAAATAATAGAGACCCAAAAATGGTAAATATGGAAAGAAGTAAAAATCTCGAAAGGGGATGCAATGCTTTCATTATGGTGGACTTGAGCACTTCAAGAGGGAGTGTAAAAAGTTCTTAAATTAACAAAGGGAAGGTTCCCAAATGAATAAGGCAAACCAGCTCAAAAAACTAATGCTATGGAGAAAGGTAAAAATCTTGTTATGGTCTATATTTGTGATGATAGTTATTTGAATCAACAAGTGCAACTAGTTGGGTTATAAATTCCGGAGCAACTTTCCATGCAACTTCTCGTAAAGAGTTCTTCACTACATATGAATCGAACGACTAGGGGGTAGTGAGGATGGGAAACATCGGGTTTTAAAAATTGCATTTACAAGAATTCCATTATCATGACTATAACTATGGTTTTAGTTATGATAACTGTGTTTCAAACACATTACAGATCTCATTCAAATAACTTGAGATGAAGCTTACTCATTCTTTTTTTTTTCCAATTGCTATTGAGAAGCAATCTTCATGAGTGACATTTATTTTCTTAAGCAACTGATTGTAATGCAGTTTAATTATTGGCCACTTAATATATTTGTGTTTTTCTATACAAAGTAAATTAAAATGTCATTTATGCAAGCTTGTCAGATTGATCCTAAGCTGCAGTTTGATTGTTTATTTACTTCTGTCCAACAATCATGATCGTCAAATTCTTGAGACAAGATGCACACATATATTTGGCCTAATACCTTAAATCCCTTATATAAAGGTAAATCGATTTAGAGTCCTGCTGGTATGTTTCGCCTGTACCCAGGCCGTAAGTGCTGCCCAATTTTGAGTTTGCCTGCCGATCAATACACATGGCAGGCGGGTTTGCCAGTCAATTACAAGCGAGCTATCGGATTCAGATATCACCGCTCATGACATGCATATTAACTATTTCCTTTTTTATCCACAAAAAATCATTTTAGAGCATCTCCAACCGAAGCTTTATTTTTTCTCCCTCATTTAAAAGAGGTCCTCCATTTGATACTTTAATTTCTTGTTATTATATTTATTGTTCAGTTGAGTTTAACATAAAGAGGTCCAACATTCAAAAGAAGTCCAACATATTTCAATTGACAATGGAATAAAATAATAATAAACCAAAAATAAAGTCTCAATAGTTGAGACTTTATATATGAAGTCCAATCCCCGACCTGATGTATCTCATCGTCTATAGGGGATTGGAGAGAGAGAGAGAGAGAGAGAGAGAGAGAGAGTGTGCTGGGAAACCCCCTCTGCAAGCCTGGCGGCGGCATACACAGAGGAGGGACAAAAGGGGTACAGCAAGAGAGAAGAAGAGAGATTAGAGTAATGTTTATTCCATAATGATCTCAAGACGGCATAAATCATTTACATAGTCTCCCACGTAGTGGGTTTGGGCTAATCCTCTAGACTGAGCCTTAAAGGCTTATTACATAATACTTAATTAAGGTCTTAAAAGTCAACAAGATAAATAACCAAAATAACATAAGAGAATAGACTAATATTAAGAAACACATCACAACCTTTATTTCCTTGTCACAAATAAAGCTTCGAACCGTTGCAGCTGATGAAGCAGGAATAACATCTTGGTTGGAGATGCTACTATGTATTTAATAACCCTTATAAATTGTCATTCTAACCTAAAATAAAATGCCCTAGACACATTTAAATTATACTTCATCTGTCCAGAATTAGTAGATACATTTAATTTTCCATTCGGACTGTTCTGTTGAAGCAGGAATAACATCTCGGTTGGAGATGCTATTATGTATTTAATAACCCTTACGAACTGTCATTCTAATCTAAAATAAAATGCCCTAGACACATTTAAATTATACTTAATCTGTCAAGAATTAGTTGATACATTTGATTTTCCAGTATGAACTGATTTTAGTTTTTACCCTGTCATTAGTCGACTGGTAGACAAATTTCTGTGCTTGTCAGTCAACATTTTGTTTCTGTTGAAGATTGACAAGATTAACACTGCTTACATGGCAACAATTTCAAATTTTCGAACTTCACCTCCCATTCTCACCAGCGCCTTCTTCTTCTTCTTCCTCTGGCCTTCTCGGAGAAGCACTGCAACTTCCAGAAAAATATTTATTCTTCCTCCCGAATGCATCACTCAATGAAATATTTGACTTCTTCCATCCATATGCATCCAAGCTACCAAAAAACAAAGAAAACACAGTCCAATGACAAGCGACCACTCACCAACCTCCTGCCAAAAAGATAACAAGCCCCCAACTCCTTACGTTGCATTACATTGACTCGATATTGCAGTGTGGAAAGTTGCGATCAAAGAGCAAGGGGAAGAGCTGTATGCATACAAAAGCTTGTAATCCCAAGCAAAAGCTTGAACTACAAAAAAAAAGAGGGAAATAACGACGCTAAAAAACGTCGCTAAAAGTCTAAAAAGTCACTAAAAGTAATAGCAACGCTTCTAACAAATGTCACTAAATGCAGCGTCGCGGAAGGTATTTAGCGACGCTTGTAGCGACGTTTGTTGAACGTCATACTTCTTTTAGCAACACTTTGAGGAACGATGGCAAAAGTTTTAGCGACGTTTCTGGTTCGAACGAATGCTTTCTAGAAATGTTGCTAAAAGAATTAGCGACGTTTAGTAAAGCGTCGGTAAAAATATTCAAAATGCACGAGTTTTAGCGACGTTTGTAAGATCGTCGTTGAAAACAATTCACTTTTTTTTTTTAATTATAGAAAAAAGTAATTCACTGGAAACCATATGTTTCACATTATCAAAAGTGTATTATTGCTTTTCACACGAAAGTGAATGTACATCAAACAACAAATTACATGCCGTCATTGTACATCTTTATAAATATCTATATCTACTTTGAAAATTCTCTTCAAATTGTCCTTGCTCATGATTCCCCAACTCACCACATTCAATATTCCATGAATCTGCACAAAACAAAATAAATATGAGTATGGTTTTGCATGATATTGATGATCAAACAACGATGTTTTGGATCAAATTTGTGAAAATGAACATACGTCTCATTCCATACACATTACATATATCCCAACTACACTCATATAGCTCATTTTTTCAGTAAACCTCTAGGAAAAGACTAACTTAAATATCATATCATTCACCGGCAATTTGGGTGTACTTGACAGTCACAATCTAACTTGAAGGGAAGTATTACAGTTTATTGGATGTTACCAACCACGGCAAGTTACCTTAAAGAGAAAACATGTAAAATCTTGCCATCCCATCATAATTACTTTTACTCATATTGGGAAGATGTTGCTCCTCAATAGATGAAAACCTAAGGCAGAAGATATCCCAATACAAAGCAATGAAAAAAGCATATTCTACACAAGATTTGGAAGCTAGGTAGGAGGATTTGGGACAATAGCAATTGCCACACAAACAATGTAGCAATTTAAGACTAAAACTAGTTTGAAAGTTTTTTTTAATATGGAACTTTGAAAAGGAAGTTAATATACATTCTCCCAAAGAACCTAAACTATAAAAGTTCAATGGTCACCCACCACAGTATCAGAGTGAAAGGTGTGAAATTCATAGTTTCAATACCCAAAAGAGGAAATAGCTATCATTATATGCCCTTACATTTTCCATACAGAAAGTATGCCTGCACATCCAAGGTCAGTATAAATAGTTTTAACTTTTGGCGTGCAAGTGGCAGTTTCATATATGCAAAAACCACAGAAAACATGCTTTTGGTAAGAAGAGTAACAGTACCCGCATAATAAAGGCAAACCGAAGTGTTTCAACCTGAGCTCCTATACACACTCTGACATCAAAACCAAGACTATCAACACCTATGATTGCCCCCTCCTGAAAGATAAATTAAAGCATCCATAATAAACTGATAAGTACTTACTCAAGATATAATACCCTAGTGTGATAAATGCAGCAGATTATGATCAAATTGTACCTAAAAATCTTAATTTTAAAAAATAAAAAATGACAACTTCGGTGACTGTTCATTGTTTTTAAATATAATCATTACCTTGACAACATTTCCACAAGCATATTTCCTCACTAATAATTATGACGTCATCATTAAATCTCCCTTGTGCTTCTGTTTTATCTGTCATAAATGCAGCTAAAAAAAGCCAGCGCATTTTTTATGCTGCTAGAAATAATAGATGACAGCTATTTACTTGTCCCTTCTGCATTAGGAAGATTTTTCAATCTACCGTGTCCGAGAATTTCTACATATAAACTATAACCAAAGAACAAAAAAGACAAGCTCATACAAGTAATCGCACCCTGTGCCATTTATATACAAAAAGAACAGGTTCACGACAAAGGAAAAGCCCATCACCTCTACTCAAATGCCCTTGCATCTCCAACAAAGAGACTTGATGGCCTGTACTGTTTTCAATCCGCCAGCTTTAAATTGAGACAAAATCTTAGCAGCCGATTGTGCAACTGTATCAGGTTGCACTTGACGAAAATCCTCAACTTCTACAGATGTCTGTAAAGTGCTTAAACGAAAGCATACAATCTTCAGAAGTGCATCTTTTGGGGGGAAGCACCCAATTTGTGGCTTTATATTTACCATATAAAAGACAGACTCTAAACTTAAATAGTTTGATTAAAAAGAACATCCTATGTAACCACCCTTTATTTCTTACTGTTTAAAGACAGATCTTGAACCAGCATCTTAGTTCTATGTCATTGCTATATAGTAAACTAATATGTAATAAACAAGAATAAATACCAGAAAACAGTCGCAAGGCTTTATTCTAATTTCCCTTCCCGACACAAAACTCTATCAAGGGAATGATTTGGCCAGATAACAAAATTCATACAAAATACAAAATCCCAGGATTACAGAAACAAGGGTTTACAGGTACAATCTCATCTACTCAATTATGGCCCACTTTCTTCTTGCCATTTCATTCCATATAAAACTAATCCATTTTAGTGAGTGGAATAGAATTGGATACCATATAAAGCTGGTGAAAAAAAGGAATACATGCCTGACTTCCATAAGCTGAAGCAAGCTGTATGTTCATCATCTCCAACTTGTAAAATGAAGAAAGCAAGAATAATAGTCAGCGATAACATATACCAATTATAAAGGTCAAGACTAGCCATGTTTTCGATTTGAATATAGGGCAGGGTTATCACATAGGTTATCAGAACTTTCTACAACAAAACGAGTCGAAGTAAAAAATGATCGTTTGGCCTCTTTCTGCTAGAAACTTTCCCATTTGTAAGGTAAGTGGTACAGGTGCAGTTTATAGCACATGAGAAAAGCATTGCCTGTTAAAATCTGTCATGTGGTGGATTTGTATTTCTAAGTAGCAACCTGCATAGTGTAGTAGCAGAAACCTCCCTCCCTCCCTCCCTCTATAAACATTTCTATTGTAGAATCAGCAACATAGAGAATTATCATGTCGTGTTAGTAAGGGCTTAATACAAAAATAAATCCTTTGGGGATTTTTTTGGGATGCCCCCCAGCCCCAAAAGTTCCAATCAGACATGATATTGTTAACTAGCTATGCACCAGGAAAAGGGCCCAATGTTTAGATAAAAAGCATTGTTTGTGTTTCCATTGAAGAGATAGAGAGGACTAAAGTGTCATGTGTATCACAGAGACGTACCTCAGTAATTATGTTTGCAAAATACAGAGGATGGCAAGAACGCATAGTCTCAAAGCTTGTCCAATTGTCTAATTCTTCAGAGGATTCAAACTCACTGTCCTCGTCCTTGATAACAGAGACCCAGCCCTTTATTCACAACGGCCACTTCTTTGTGAGGTCCATTGCAAGTTATATTCACGCAAGTTCAAAACTCATGATACAGAATTCAAAGTTTATAAAAGAAAACCTCATTAGAATCGTCCTCATCTTCCTCATCACCATCTTCATCCATTATTTCCTCGATCCCAAAACCAATGTCAGGAGACATTAGCAGCTCCATTTCTGGAAGCATTTCAAGGTTGTCAAGGCCTATTATTACTTGCTGCATGTTATTTTATGCAAATGTAAGCGGTTGACAAGAGGGAGAAGAAAACAAGTACAAGGAAAGTGGAACTACAATACCACAAAGTTATTGTCAGCTGTTAAAGTTTGCAAAATGTATTCATCACTACGCACCTCAAAGTAAATTTCTGACTAGAACAAGCAGAATCAGTAGTAATACAAAGCCCAAGTGAACTTCAGAAAACAGAGACACTACAAAAATTAATCTCACACAATCAAATAGACGCACCTCCGTTTTCATCACTTATATAGTGCATCTCTGGCCAGAAAATGTTCTCATGCACTTCATAACTAATCACTCCTGAAAGCATTAAAATTGCCTTGCTATGCACCTAGACATAAATTTCAAATAGCAAACAAAAATCAATAATTAAGCTCCCAATCCAAAGACAAATCTATCAAAACACGAATATATCAAAATCCTTATATTCCTTGTATTTTTCTGCTAAACAGAACTGTGAGGTCCCTCCTTTCCGCATGATACAACAAAGGAACAAGCCAGGAAAAAACAGAGTACTTAAATTCTATGCCAATTTGCCAATACAAGTCAAAAGGAGGGAGGGAAGGAAGCCCACCCACCATATCCAGCCTTGTCCCTCCAAGTTCCAATGCCACTTTTTACTATAAACCTAATAATATGGAGATATGATGAGCTCAAAAAAGGCATAAAATTCAAGTCTTCAGCCATTTCAGAGGCAGCCCAGAAATTTCCAAGTTCATGGCTTTTACAAGTAGGTGCGATACTTTGTTTTTTAACAGAATTGGGAGAAGAAAGGAATGATGAAGGACAATAAATATGACAAGTTTACTAATTACTATGAGGCCTTGTGGTGTCTCCAACTATAAAAGGGAAGGGAAGAGAATCAAACTTACCTAACAGAAAAAAACACTAATTCCCAAAATCAAAAAACTAATTAATTCACCTGTATTTATTGGGTATGTTCAGTGGTTCTAGACTCCCCGTCGTCAAATTCCTCTTTAAAGAGATAATTGAAGTAGGGCTTCCTCTTGGATTTGTGATTCTGCTTGAACGGGACAGACGCTGTTCTCCTTCGCCCTTCTCAGCTTCCGCCTGGACGCGGCGAGAATTTATGGCCGGGATAGAAGGCGGAAGGTAGAGGGCGTCTGTCACCGCCGAGGGACGAGAACGGAAGCGGGGTAGATATGGAGCTAGGCTTTGGAGCGAAGGAGGAGAATCGTGATGTGAGTGGGAATGGGAAGATATCGTGCACGGGATTTTCTGCTCAATTTCCCGCGCACGCGTACGCGACTCTTTGCTCTTAATGACGTCTTTAATAATAAATATCGCTAATTCATTATTATTAATGACATTTAGTGAAACATCACGATAAAAAGCGTCACTAATGCTCGTTTTTTTTTTTTTTGTAGTTGCACAAGCAAGAGGCCATGGGGGCTTCATCCCATACTATCGTCCTCCCTTTCTCCACCTATTACTCCCACAAACTAAACATGCAATCCCATTTAGAAAACCCATGTTCCCGATTCTTCTCCATTGCCCCACTTCGCTCATCTGCTCCTCACGACCAAACTCTCAGCAGCACCAGTACATCTCCGATGCGTTCTCTGCTTCCTCGACTGTTTCCTCCGAGCTGCCGCCAGCTCCGGAGCTCGAGACGGAGGAACCTGGAGACAAGTTCGACTGGTACTCCATGTGGTACCCGTTTGGCGCCGGTGTGCGACCTGGACAAGAGGGGTGCCGCATGCAAAGCGGGTGATGGGCCTGGATGTGGTGGTTTGGTGGGATCGCGTCGAGGAGAAGTGGCAGGTGTTCGATGACTCGTGCCCCCCACCGGCTGGGCGCCGCTGTCGGAAGGGCGGATTGACCCAATGGGGCAGGTTTGCAGTGCGTTGTACCATGGCTGGTGCTTCGACGGCGCTGGCGACTGTAAGCTTATACCTCAATCTCCCCCAGATGGGCCTCCGGTAAACTGACCCTTTGTCAATTTCCTTTGCTCGTTGTCAGCCAATGAGCATAGGCTTTTCTTTGGTAAACAATTAGAATGAGGTTATGATCTGGATAAATTGCGCTTCCTAAAAAACCAAAAGAGTGTTGGTGTGAAGGCAGGGTGCTGCCTTGAAGCGGAGGTCTTGAGTTTGAACCCCCACTCCATGGCCACCTACGGATTATATTCAGATTTAATTCCAGTTTAATCCACTCTGAGTGGTGGCAAAAATGCCCATTAATAGAAATAAGCACGTATTTGATCCCGGTTAAGCGCAATTTACACGCATTAATTTTTACTGGTTATTTAATTACCCTAATAATTGAACTGTCGAATTTGGTGTTTAGCACGTTTGTTTGAACTTTTCGGGCTGAATTGTGATGGAAATAGGTTTTTTTCAGGTTCACACATTCAAGAGGGCCTGTGCTGCAGTTTTATCCCAGTTGTGAACAAAATAAAATGGTTTGGTTCTGGCCAAGCACAGATCCTGCTTACAAGGATATTTTTTCTAAGCAAAAAACCGCCCTACATCCAGGAGGTGGGATGATCCCTCTTATACATCTTTGTTTGCAGCACGAGATATTCCATACGGGTATTTCCTCTTTGGCCTTTGTTTCTTCTCTTCAAGTATGATGATTCTTTCAATCTTTGCAAACAAAGTGTGATGAGTATGCATTTAGCTGAGATAGTGTGAATTTTCTATTGGCACTTAAGGTACGAAGTTTTAATGGAAAATCTTATGGACCCTGCACATCTACCCTATGCTCATTATGGGATAATGCCGACAATTGATATTTTGGATGCAGACAGATATGTATTTGTTCACTTCCCATTTAATTATATGCTCATAAGTCATCATGATAATCTTATCTAAAAGTGTTAGTATCTACCCTATGTAATTTGATATATGAAAAACATGTTACACAGTTGAGCGAGACAGAGAAGGAGGGACGCCTCTTCATATAACCATTGAACAATTAGATGCAAATGGCTTCTCTGCTAAACTTGATCGCGGCTCTAGCAGGTTCATAGCACCTTGCATATTCTATATGTTTCCAAAGTCAAAGCGAAGTACTAACGGTTCCATCTCATCGGTAAAGCATCAAAACATACTTTGATCATCTCGCTGATTTTATGATTATAGATGATATATTGTTGTACTTAAACTTTTGGATTCATCCGGAATGTCACAGGAACAACCTGCAATGACTGTCCAAAGGAGGGCACTTCTTATATTTATCTGCATTCCTGTGAGTCCGGGCAATAGCAGGTTGATCTCGATTTTTGCACGAAATTTTTTACTTTGGATAGATCAAGTTGTACCACGATGGGTATTTCACATTGGACATAACCTGGTTATTGATTCTGACCTATATCTGCTTCATGTAGAGGGAACTTTTAAAATTTCCGGAGTGAAAGTTATATGACAGCTATTTTTCCTCTTCTTTTACCAAATCAGTTTTGTTTAAGTAGAAGCAATATAGAAATATCACAAATCAGATATGATTGCAAATTGACATAGAGTGCTTTGTATATAGGAACGAAAAATAGCCAAGTTTGGCTCTGCCAAATGGCATGATGTTTGCTTTGTTCCCACAAAATCAGACACCCTTGTGGTTGGATTCAGGAGATGGCTGAAAAGGTATGGAGGTAATCAGGTACCATGGGCACCTAAGTTTGGGGAGGGACTCCCTCCAACTCCTCCTAGAGAACAACTGATGGATAGGTAAGAAATGCTGTACAGATATTGGCCAAAGAACGTTTGGAAAGGAAGTTATGCTCTCTTAGCCAATTCATTCCTGGTTTCATGTAAAACATGAAATTGTTTTAAATGTTTGTTTCAGGTACTGGTCCCATGTTGTTCACTGCAGTAGCTGTCTAGCCACCGAGAAGGGTTTGAAAGCCTTGGAGGTATCTCTGCAGGGTATCTCCATAGCTCTGGTTGGCGTGGTTGCAGCAGCCAAGCAAAATGTGATGTCTTCACTTGCAAGAAGTATGGTAGTTGCGATGGCGGTGGCGTGCTTCTTGGCTTCCAAGTGGTTGGCAAATTACATTTACTAGAGTTTCCATTACAACGAGTATAATCATGCTCTGAGATGAGGATTACTCTGCCATATTTGTTGAAACGAGGTAGCCAGGGACGGAGCCAAAGTGCGGCTCTTTCACTCATATTTATTTGGAGGCAAATGGTGCACACTATCTAGCATGTCATGTTCAACACTTGCAGCATTCTAGGCTGTGGAGGGATGGACATTCTTGTGCTTTAAATTTGCCTCTATTTCAAGATGTAATTCATGTTTTACGTTTGCCAATTAAGGTTTCCAGATCCGAAAAGAAAACCCCACTTATTGCAAGTACTCGCCTCAGAAAATCACAGTCGGTAGGTGAAGATCTACCAAGTGGTTTTGAGTTTATTTAGTGGGTCTTATCTGTTGCCATATTGTGAACATGGTTTCATAAGCTTTTATCGTCCACAGAATAAATGATAAACTTATAATGCCAATTATGCAAATGCTCTTCGATTGATTATTTGTCTACTTGGAGTATTTTAACAATCATGATGTTCAAATTCTTGAGGAAAGAACAAACTACTTCTTGTGTACTATTAACTATTTAGTGTCAGTTTGGTTTCAGAATGTAGTCCATCCGCCCTGAATTATTATCACCATAAGGATTTTTAAAGTCAACTAAGTTGGAATTATTATCACCATAAGGTTTTCCAAAATAAAGAAATCCTTATGATAATAATTGCGGACGGAGAGAGTATTAGTTTTAGTCCTGTGAAAGCCATACTTGGGCAACATGGGGCAGATGGAGTAGAACATCTTGCTACCCTTCGTCTTGTATGCATTGAGTCATGTTTATAAATTTCACTAAATCAAGATGAATACTCATATATAGCAAAATAAAAAGAGAAAAATTTAGCAACCTCCGTTGATTAATGATCGTTTAAATATTAAAACCTTGCAAGTGCACAAGGCAATTGTACTATAGTGAGTATTTATGATTGTCGAACCTTAGGGACGGATGAATAATCTACCAAACTCAAGAAAAAAGTTGTAGTTTTAATTTAATCTACGAAAGCAATAAACTTTAGCTAATTAAACGAATTATACTTATGCAGAAAAGGACCAAGGCTTCGAATCCACCACAAAATAAACTAGCTTGATCATCTCTCTCTCTTTATTTTTATAGATTCATAGTTTATTAGCATATTCTTGGACGCAACACATAAATAATTAAAACATGGGACTGTGATCTATCTCTCTCGAGCATAAATCAATGAAATTTTTGTGATATATAACACCTTAGTCTACGTACGTTCCTCTCGGACACGCAAATATTCCTCGGATTGAAATTCACAAGAATTCACTCTTGCCTCTCTCTCGAGCACAAAGAATAAATCTCAATAAATTACATTGAAAACAGAACAAAGATCCATACACCAACTAAGATAAAATTAAGATGAGAGAAAGAAACAACAAAACCAATCTATTCGGGCTTCATCTACGCCTTGGAAACAATTTAGCCTCGCATTGGAAGAGAAACAATCATCTTCATTTTCATCATCTTCTTCTTCTCTCCTTTGCAATAGCCGTCACAAAACTCTCCTAAAAGAACTCTCCAAGACTCTCTAGACATCCCAATACGTTCTCTCTTAAGGTATATATACAGGGGTGAAGAAAAATTACGAAATCCCCTTCCAATTCCGTTTCAAAATAAGTCTTGTTTTAAGTTTGCGAATACGGCGACCGATCGCACTGTTCACGGATCGATCGCTTCCCGATTGATCTCGTCTTCTCTTCGTATTTTCACTTCATCTCGCAATCGTTCGTGACTTTTCTTCATCTACCGATCGATCGTCTTGGGTGCGATCGATCGCGCACTATGTAACCAAAACTCCAGTAGATACAATCGATCGTTTTGTTTATCCGCGGCTTCTTCTTTGGGTCAAGCGATCGATCACGTAAGACTGGTGATCGATCGGCTACTATTCATTCGCCAAAATATTTTGCTTCTTTTCTCTTCTTAAGTCAAAAAGAGTGTATATCTTATTTTCTGACAAAAGATCAAAAACTCATTAAAGCATCACTAAATCTAATCAAATACTAACATAAACATAAGTTTAGGAGCTAATAAAATGCATAATTCAAGTATATATCAATTAACCTTTTTTGTACACATTCCTAATATTAAGCATGAAAAATACACATTTTTATATGCCTTTTTACCTGTTTGTTAGTCATATTTTCTAGTTAAAATAAGGAATAAAGTAAGTTTTAGTAATTAGTTGAGTAATTAGGAATTGAATAAGTATTTTGCTTTAAATGACTCAATTTAGATATGTTATGTAATTTTATAAATATTTGGTGCGTCTAATGTGGGACATGTTTTATTTTTGTGGGTTCAAGTGCCCATACTGCTGATTAGCCAAAGTGAAGCCTTTAGACGGACCCAAGAGCTGATATCACTCGCAAAAAAAATCTGATCCGTTGATGAGTCAGTCAAGAGAAGACGGGTGTGGAATTAAAGTACACAGTCGTTCAGATTTAATCCGGTGGTCGACATTGATGCAACAGGTTTTAACCCAAGCAATTGAACAAGCAAAATAAGAGCGGTTCGTTGGGCCGGTTTGGTTCGAAGAAAAAAGAAAAGAAAATAAAAACAAAAGAAAACCCGAGCTTCTGCTCGGGTGTCCTTCAGAACAGAGAGCGCTCGAGCTCTCTGCTCGAGCGCTCTTGGGTTCCGGCGAAGATGAGCGGCGGCCTGAGGTGGAGCTCGACGGCGGCCGATGGCAGAGGCAGGGATTGCTCGAGTGATGGCGGCGAACCAGCAGAAGGGCCCGATCAAGAGGAACAAGATCGTGAACAGTATGAACCGACGGCGACGGCTATGGATTCCGGCGGAGACGACGATCGACGTCGAGGAGCAGACACGGCGGCACAGCATGACGGCGGCGAGGAACAGGACGCGAAAAAGGGAACAGAAGAAGGAAGGTGCTCGATTTGGAAGGTTTCAGTTTGGAAATTGCCGAATCGGGAAGACGAATTGCAACTCCATTTCAGAAAGGTAAGTGTCCCAATTTCCAGTCGAATTGAGATTCAAAGAGGGCGATTTTGGCTTTGAATTGGAAAGAAGAACATTTTGGTGCTCTGCCCTGTTTCGAAGAAGATAAAGTTGAGATTTTTATTACCACTTTGGAGGAGAATTAGAAGGGAAACTGCTGGAATTGGAGGGACTTATGGCAGCTAATTGGAAGTTTCAATTTTTATTCGAGAATTAGAATGGAAAGGGGTTCTGATTTGAGAGGGAGAGACTTGTGGCAGTTGAAATATAAAGCAGAGCACCGGCAGAAGAAAAGCGGCGGACAGACGACCAACAGTGCTCTTTTTCATTTTTTACAGTTCAAAAGTTTTTTTTTTCTCTGTTTTGTTTCACTCTGGTTGTTGTTACAATCGGTTTCTATTAATCGAGCAACAAAGGAGAGTTGTCCGAGAGCAGTGTTTACAATTCCAGTTCAAGAGGAACAGTAACTTTGCATATCTATTATCTTAAAACTCTTGTAAGTTAATTTAATTTTCATTAAGATGAATTTTAATGTTTTTGCAGTTAATTTTCTTAATATGAGTAGCTAATTTTCTGTCTAGGGCTGAGATGAAGCCATGATTGATTGTAGGAAAATTATTCATGTGATGCAATTGCTTTGCCTAAATTAATGAGCTTTAACGATTGTTATTCTCAAATTAATTGCATTGGGTTATATGTTTAACATGCTATTTGGATATTACTTGTGATTTATCAAATGATGGATACATGTAATGATTTGAATCTCATCTGTTGATATGCAAGAGAATACAAAATTTTATTTAAAAATCTATATGCTTTAATGCTGAAATTTTCCGTAGGAAAATAGATTGAATTCTAATTCTCTACGAGATAATCGTGAAAACAATTGC
This sequence comes from Houttuynia cordata, assembly GCA_039654745.1. Taxonomy (NCBI): domain Eukaryota; kingdom Viridiplantae; phylum Streptophyta; class Magnoliopsida; order Piperales; family Saururaceae; genus Houttuynia; species Houttuynia cordata. The sequence goes on from CM077502.1 coordinate 35,990,072, forward strand.
TGATTTTAAAAGAAATATTCCTATGATTGTCATGTGCTGATTCTTATGCCCTAGTATTTTTTAATTAGTTTCTCTTTCATAGATTACTTAATTGCTTTTAGATTAATTTGTTAGTTAAAGCTGTTTAATTGCATTGAGTCTTCGATTAGTCGTAGTTGTAGTGAATCAAATCAATTTAATTCTTCAACAAGGGTAATAATCTGATCTTCGAATTAGAATTTAAAAAACACAAGTCCTAGTGGGTTCGACCTCGTAAGAATTGTGCGACTATACTCCAAACACGATTCGTACACGTGCGAGTAAAATTAAGAGATTAATTAAAACAACAACACCTAAATCTGGGAGGTTTTCTATATTACTTGGCCAATGAGCCCGGATTGCCATATCACCTGGTTTTCCTGAGCTCATGCCAAATGACCTGGTTTCGGTACTTGATCTTTCCATTTTGCCCTCCTCAACCCTAACCCCAAACCTTTTCCATATTACTTGGTTTCAGCCCTAACAGTTCATCTCCTTTGCTTTCACGCATCCTTCCCCCACTCTTAGTTGAGCCATTCAGTCTGCCCTCAGTCGTACCCCTTCACACATCCGTCCCCCGCCCTTAGCCGCCCTCGTCAACATTCCATTCAGGCCCTCCATTGTACACATTTGTCCCCCACCCTCAGTCGTACCCCTTAACACATCTGTCTCCCCACCCACAACTACAATGAAAGAATTTGTTATTTATCTACACTACCTTGGAGTAGTTGGAAGTGGTAATGAGTACGTAGGTAGGAAAATGAAGCTAATGAGCATTGATCGACGGGTGAAGTTCAGAGATCTATTAATTAAAATTCAAGAAAGATTAGGATTCAAGTCTGAAATGGGCAACCTATTCCTCAGATATCTAGTTCCATCAACATCTCCATGGATACCATACGTCCTGGGAGATGATGAAGATCTGAAATGTGTCTTCAACATTCAGAAGACAGAAAGGAGATCAGTGTTGGAGTTGTATGTGGAGAGGACTTCCAGTGTAGATAAAGAGAGGATATCCCCATAAGATCAGCAAGTTCACTTGACAGATGACGACATTTAATCATTAGGAGGTGAAGGGAGGAAACAACCAGAGCTTGTTTTTAGAGCAACAAGGTAAGAACACAATTTATCATCTGTGAGACAATAGCAAGACGTACACGAGAGTCTTCCTATCGTGTAATCGATTACACAATAGCCTTTGCTATCGTGTCCTCGAATACAAGATAGCAAAGATATCGTGTATTCGATTACATGAGCCTTTGCTATCATGTATTCGATTACACGATAACACTGCGATTACAGATGTAGCATACCGTGTAAGTGATTACACGATATTCTTACATATTCTCTCATTTCGTGTATTTCTCTACACAACTCATACCGATATGCCCTCTTCATATCTTGCAGTTTGGGTAAAAGTAATAAAAATAAGAGGACATTCACCACCCCGAAGGTTGGAAGTAATATAATACAGAGAGAAGAAAAAACAACAATAAATGAAGAGAATGAGAAATATAATGATGAGCAATTTTCAAAGGTAGGTGTTGACAGAGATGAAGAATTTATTAATACTGACGATCCATGGTCAGGGGATGAGTAGTTGTTACCTCTACACACACAATCCCCTGAGTTGGATAGGGATAGACTGAAATTAATCTGTTTGAGGTTGAAGAAATTCAAAATGTGGCTACTACAAAACCATCCACGTCGAAAGGGAAGAATGTTGTTGTATATGATAACCATGAATCATTCGACGCAAAGTTTAGTCATATTGAAGGCAATGGAGGTTGGGATTTGGGCACTGAGTATCGTTTGGATGCGGATGTAGAGAAGTATGAGGAGGAAGTGATGTTGAACGGGACTTTGCAAGCAACCGACTACGAGGCTCTTCTTATGTTGGGGGCTCGGTTTGAAAACACCAAATATTTCAAAAGAACTCTTGTTGATTTGGCAATAAAGATGAAGTTCAGTTATACTATGGTTGATGAGAACAAGGATAAATTTGCTAAAATATGGAAGGAGAAAGGGTGCAAGTGGTATATTCGTGAATCAAACAAGTCAGGAGCTATTAGCATGATAAGGAGGGAGGTTGAACATACATGTGACATAAAGTTGGGAATGAAAGATCATCAATTAGTTTCACACCTCTGGATTGCAAGGAAATGTAATGGCCTACATAAGGAGTCAAACACTATCACACCATAGAATATCATAAGGTACATTGAGAAACATTGGGGTATCACAGTCAACTATAAGAAACCATGGTGGGCAAAATAAGTTTTATCGGAGTTGATTGATGGCAACCCAGACAATTCATATCGCATTTTGCCTGCATACAGCAAGGAATTAGAAAGGTCTAATCCAGTAACCTATGTGGTTAAAGAAATGTCTTGTGATGTACCTGAACTAGAGTTACGCTGATTGGCCCTGTTGCAAGAGCTTTCAGAAGTTCACTTAGGCCTCTCTCAACTGTAGATGGAATTTTCTTAAAAGGAAAGTATCCCGGATGTCTATTGATTACTACAGTCATTGATGGAATCAACAAATTTTGTGTGTTACATATGCTATTGTTGAAGTAGAGACAAGAAACAGTTGGTAACTGCAGTCGTGTTTTTCTCACCCAGTTCTTATCCTATGTTACTTTCAGGACATGATTCTTACAGTTAATTTGTACTTTTCTTTTCATGGAGCCGCCTCAAGACTAGACACAATTATTTCTGATAGACATAAGGGACTTCTAAAAGCAGTCCCAGATGTCTTCCCGGAGGCTCATTATGGGTTTTGCCTCCGTCATATAGCACAGAACATCCATGACAAATGGAAAGATAGACACTTGAAGAACCTTTTATTCAGAGCCGCTCAAAAATTCAGAAGATCAGAATTTGATGATGTCATAGAACAAATTAAGCAACACAATGAGGAGGCATTGAAATACATTAATAACATCAACTATAGAAACAGGGTTGATGTTGAATTCCCTAGTAGAAGATATGGTACTCTCACATCAAGCAGATAGGAGAATGCCAACAGTATGTTCTTGAAGGCTCAGGGGATTTTATTGCTTTTTATAAAAGTGATTGTTTGTTTTCTAGTTACTGGGATTCCTAGAAGAACTAGAAAATTCTAGTAACTAGAAAGCAAACAATCATTTTATAAAAAGTAATAAAATTCAAGTAACTAGAAAACAAACTATCACTTTTATAAAAAGCAATAAAATCATCACGTGCAGAGAAGATCTAAGCCGCTGATTTACATCCAAGAAGAAGACGAGCATTGACTTAAGTGAAGAGTCGTTCAGATTAGATCCGACGGATGAAGATTCTACAACAGGTTTTAACCCAATCAAAAGAAAAGAAAGAGAGAACCGAACCGAACCGGTTCAGTGGTTCGGTCAGAAAAAGAAAAAAATAAAAGAAAACCCGAGCCGAAGCTCGGGTGTTCCAACAGAACAGAGGCTCGAGCAGAAACAGAGGCTCGAGCATGAAGGACTGATGAAGGGCAGACGACGGCTGGGCTCGAGGCTGCCTGTGAGTCTGACGGCAAGGCTGACAGTGAGAGTGACGGTGAGGCGATGGCAGTCATGGCAGGCATTGCAGACAAGAACCCGATCGAGAGCAGATCGTGAACAGCAAAACAGTCGATCACGTCTCGATTTGGAAAGTCGCGTGAAGGAGGCCGAATCAGGGAAGGCTGAGAGGCAAATCCGTTTCAAAATGGTAAGCTACCTAATTTCGGTTCGATTGGGATGTCAAAAAGGGTCTGATTTGGTTTAGGAATGGAAAGCTTCAATTTGGGGTGTGTCGGTTTTGTTTTGAGAATGCATAAAGATGGATTTTTTCTACAAATTGGACGAGAATTCGAGCTACAAACTGGTCGGATGTAGAGGAATTGAAAGGCAGCCAATTGGAATTTTTAAGTTTTTTACACGAAATTGATTTGGAAAGGGGTTGATTTGGGAGAAAATGACTGACTTGCAGTCCATATAAGAAGAGAGCAGAACTGCTCGTGGGGAGAGGAATTGACTATAACAGAATTGACTTTGAGAGAATTATTTCCGGTGTTGCTATTGGCCGGCTAAACTCCCAAGGTATAGATGAAGCCCTGATTAAATCGGTTTTATCTTTATCTTTCGCTTTCTCTATTTTATTTAGTTGATGTATGAACTCTTATTCTGTAATTAATATTAGTTTCATTGAATTTTATTATATGCGCTCGAGAGAGGATAAAGTAGATTTTGTGAAATTAATCTAAGGAATGCCCGTGTCCGAGAGGAACTTGTGCAAACTAAAGTATTTTTTAATAAAGTTCTTAATTTTATTGATTCTATGCTCGAGAGAGATAGCTTCTAATTTAATTGTTTTAATTGTCTTAAGTGTCTACGTCTGAGAGGAGTTTGCATAATTTGTTTGTTTTGTTAGCGTATGTCTGAGAGGAATACGTTTATTAGCATTTATCCGAGAGAAATATGTAAATTGCATCAACTACGAATTTTACAAAGAGAGAGAGACGATAAAATTGGTTTAATTAGTGGTGGATTTGGTGTCAATGTAAACCCAAGTCTTATATGAATCCAAAGTGCAAGTTGGTTATATTCCTACATTCCTAATTTGGTTGTTTCTTCACTTGTGACCCAGGAAGATAAAATTACAAATGCCTTTCATGTTAATCTAAGTGTGAGATAAAATTATACTCCCTCCGTTCCAAAATACTGTGTATATTTGTAAATTTTTACTGTTTCAAAATATTGTGTACATTTTGGTTAATCATGTGATTTCCTCTTTCCCCGACTTCTTCCTCCCGCCTCTCTTCGCCTGACCCTCATCCCCATGCCTCAACTCCCTCCGTCGTTCGTGATTTCAGGCTCAAACCCGTTCGTGAGCCCCATGGTCCTCCTCCTCGACATGAAGTTGATCACCACCTCCTGCTCTTCCACGTCCCTATGTAGCATTTCCACAAGAGCTCTCAGCTTTGCTTCAGTCTTTTCCAGCTCTGTCACTCTGGCCTGCAAGCGAAGGACCTCCTCTGCAGATGCGTCAATTTGCTAGAGTAGCTTCTCCTCCAGCTGCCAGGCATTCCTGTGGATGGCAAAAATCTTGACGACCCTAGCATTGGCCTTGGAGTCCTCCTGCCAGCGAGACTTCATGAGGCGGGGCTGGTTGTCGGCATGAAGGAGCTTGATGGAGAGGCTCTGGTTGTCGGGACTGGAGGGAGGAGAGGTGGGAGAGGTACAAGTCGTGTAGAAGCCCCAAAAAAACTGCAAAGCTGATACCCAAATACTAAGTTGAGCTATTGGGAATGGAAGCCTGACAAGCCACGGGCATGTAAGTAAATATGGGTTCTTGTCCCATTTTACTTGTCTTGATTGAGAGGAGTCGGCTCTCTCGTGCAAGTGTAGGCATGTGGAGTAGTTAGGCTTCCGTGGGCCCGGTCCACACTAAATTGGAAGAGACACTGTAATCATCACCGATCCGGAAATCACTTATTTGGAATTAGCTATTTTGGTACGACCAAAATGGAATTGTCAAATAAGAGTCACCATATTGGAAATCAGTTATGGGAGAGACGTTGAGCCACTTTCGGGAAACTGAAATTGGCATGATTTTTGTAACTGAAAATGCTGCCTTTTTAAAGGAAATTGAGGGGACGCCCTCCATGCGAAAAAAAAGCTTCTTTTGGTTTGAAATTGCATTGCTCTCTCTAGATTTGGTGATCTTGATTTCATTGGGTGAAAAAGCTAATTCGGGGAATATAGCTTTTCACGACGTTCTACACTCGATCGGTGAAGGATTTGGTGTTCTCGGACATATTCTTATCCGTGGAGTGATTCGTAGGCACAAAGGCCGAAGGTTAGTGATTCTAATTTGATAATATTTAAGCTATATTTGTTGTTTGAAGGAAAAACCCAATTTTTGAGAACCCACATCAAACGGATAAAAATCTTAAAATTCGCTTCCGCTGCGGCCCGATTACCCTTCATTGGTATCAGAGCCTTGGATCCGTTGTGGGGTGAGAGTTCCAAGAGATTCGTGGGTTTTTTCCTCGCGGTTTTACCGACTGAAAATCTCGAATTTACAGTCGCGATCGATCGGCATCAAGAGCGATCGATCGCTCGAAGGTAAAATCGGAGAAGACGACTGGTCACGATCGATCGGCTTCGATCGGCATCGATTGTTAAGTCTCTTGAAAAGGGAAAACGATCGATCGCCATCATTCGGCTTCGATCGGCATCGATTGTTAAGTCTCTTGAAAAGGGAAAACGATCGATCGCCATCGTTCGGCTTCGATCGGCATCGATTGTTAAGTCTCTTGAAAAGGGAAAACGATCGATCGCCATCGTTCGGCATCGATCGTTGAGTTGCTTTAAAAGAGGGAAACGATCGATCGGCACGAATTGCGATCGTCGTATCTACTGTAAGTTGTGCAAAATCAACAGCGGAAAGCTGCGATCGATCAGAGAAATTAACGTGATCGATCGTATTGCGATCGATCGGGTATTTGACGCGATCGATCGGCGGGATAAAATTTGAAAAACTAATTAATATTGAAGCAGTATTTTTGCCACTTGATTATATGTTTGTTGATAGTTAATTAGTGATTCAAACTGTGCTGTTTTTACAACTGATTGTCCTGTTCCATTGATTGTAGATTTTTATCTTCAATTTGATTGGAATACTTGCTTGATTTCATAAAAGTTGCAATGGCTTCCCGTATGGTCTCCAGTGAGTTGGCAAAGACTGAAAAGTTGAATGCCATCAATTTTGTTACCTGGAAGAGGCGCATCCGTCACATTCTGTTCCTTGATGACTTGGGTCATGTGCTAGACCAAGTTGTTGAACCTACGGGTGAACAGAGTACTGCTGCTCAAAAGAGAGAGTACGAGAAGTTCAAGATGGAGGATGCACGAGCAAGAACCACGATGCTTACCTTTATGGAGCCTACGATGGAGCAAGGAATTCCGTATCGGATATCGGTAAAATATCGGTCGGCCTAAGAGACAAAATATCGGAGATATATCGGAGATATTTGTAAAAAAATATCGATGGCCGAAAACTAGTTTTTATTATATATTTTCACATTATGACTCTTCAAAGGAGTGACACTAATCTTTTACAAGCAAAATAAGCATTCTTATATGAATATATTTCTATAAAAATTTCGACAGCATCTCCCCTGTATTTTTAATCATATGTGCAAAATGCATTCCATGTAAAAGTTCAATCACCTGTCATAATCAACAATGAATGTAAAAGTTCAATCACCTGTCACAATCAACAATGATATAATCAATAATAGTAACAATCATCACAATCCAAGTTTTGTCACTACTTAAAATAAGAAAAAGACATAAGTATTACAACATAAGGCATAAGAAATAAGACATTATTTTAAATCATAAACCAATAAAATCTTACACATGGAAGAAAAAGAGTATCTTACAAAGCATACTCACTTACTAATAGTAGTTCGAATGGCGTGGAAGCTGAAAGTCTTCTTGAACCTGATATGAACTCGCATAAACGAAATCTAAATGGGCACAATATTGCTCCCAAGTCATGCTTGTCTGGTATGCACGGAGAAACTCTGTTACATAGTAATGGTATTGCTCATAAGGCATACTGTGTAGGATTCCAAGCGGTGGGAATGACGAGTTGTGCATCACATGAGAAAATGCACCCATCTCTGAACCACTGTAACCATATGACGATGAACTCGCAGAATTAGGTCTTCCTCCCCAACCATCACTAGAGGAGATTTCCATTGATGAGAACTGTTGTGAAATGTTGTCTTCCATCTCACGTTGCATTCTTTGCCTCCTTCGGTTCATTTGTCTCTCACTGGCCGTCCTACCCCTCCCTTGTGCATGAATGGCTCGGTTCCGGCTAGTTGAGGGAGCCTGTCTTGAGCCATGGTCAGAATCTTGTGTAGCATGTGTATATTCATCCTCACCGGTGAATGGACTCAAATAATAAGTGCCACTTTGACCTCCACCTCCATCATGATAACCTCTACCATCGCCACCTCGATGGCTACTATCTCCAATGGTCTCGTCCCCATCACCATCATCTCCACCACTATCTGTTGTATTTGGGTTGTCATCATCCTCAGAGGGTGGGTATTGTACATGCATGTGGCGAGTTGATGTCTCCTCATTTCTTGCCGACATCATAATATTCTCTGTGGCCGTGTCAACATTTATTCCAGCCTGTTGTGATGCTGTAACAATCACTGGATCAGGTCGCCCATCACCCTGATCCATTATATTTTCAGCAAACCACTCAGCATATGAATTTCCTATGTCATCTCCATCTACTTGTGACATTAGTTCAAATTTGTCCAACGGATCTTCTTCACCTTCGCCATGTCTCATTTGATCATGCTCCATTGACCTTATAATTAACTTCATGTTGTAATGACAGTACACTAACTTTCTCAACTTTTCATACGACAACCTATTCCTTGGTTTTGTGTGGATGAGAGCGAACGTGCTCCAATTTCGCTCACATGATGAGGACGATGCTGTTTGAGAAAGAATTCGAACTGCCAACAATCTCAAGCTTGGGCACTTATCTCCATATTGGGACCACCAATTGGCTAAACCAAAAAAAAATTTCAATTAGCACATAACATCTCTAAAATATGGACATATACTAAAAATCATAAGACCAACATATATCTTTCCGACAAAACACTTACCGGGTAACGTCTTTTTTCGTGCATCTATTACATAGAATTCTCCAAACCGGCCATGTGCTTCTCGAAAAAGGGAAATCTGTGCATCAATTTTAAATCATGAATAATTTGAGACCTAAATACCAGTTATTGAGCAGTTATACATCATGTGATTGCACTAACATACTTCATTGGCGATGTCGCTCGCCGTGGGTGACATTGGGAATAATTTGTTATACACCTCATGCACTGCTGTAATCAATTCTAGTTTATATCCAAGATTTTCATCATAATGGTACTTGGGATTGAGGTAATATGCTGCATAAAAGAGCAAACAAATAAGATTCAAATAGATGGTACATAATAAAGGAAAGAGGATTAATTAAAAATCATACCAGCTTTTTATAACGGTTCATCCATTGATTTCATCCACCTTTGGTCTATAATTTTGTGAACCCATTTGTAAGACATAGGTGATGCTATTTTAATAGCCTTTTTCATCGCTTGTATTGCATGATAAACTCCACCTAATGTAGGATACCTTTCATTATCCAAGACCCGTAGAATCTCATGCATTGGTGTCATGATGGCTAATGTATGTCTAACTCCTTCCCAAAAATCATTGTCAAATAGAATTGCCTCTACAAGAAGACCAGTTGGGTGATTATTAAAACCACAAGCCTCCCATGTATCACTAGAGAAAAAACTTCGTAATCTACCCTTTTCCCTTAGCAAGCTTTCCAAAGCTAGGTACTTTGTAGCAAATCTTGTGGCCCCAGGTCGAACTAAATCATGACCACATGCATTCCTCACTTCATGAACAAGTTTGTCATGGTTGTAGATGAATCGGGTCACTTCTTTTCCTTTTCCTACAGTTGTTGCCACGAAATCATGCTTGCCAACAGCCTCAAACATAAGGTCAAGGCAATGCGCACCACAAGGCGTCCAGTACAAGTTGTATTCCTCCATCAATAACTTGCCTGCTTTCTTAAAGTTGGAGGCATTGTCTGTAATAATTTGTATCACATAGTCCTTACCAACTTTGTGAATTTGCTCCTCAATTATGGACTTGATGTAGTTTGCATTCTTCTCTTTGCCCGATGCATCAACCGAGTTAAGGAAGCATACGCTTCCATTGCAGTAGACCATAAAGTTGATTATAGACATTTTAGTTGGCCCCGTCCATCCATCACACAAGATAGAGACACCATATTCTTTCTACTCTAACTCCATCCCTTTTATTCTTTTATCAATATCAGCCACCTCTTGATCCAAATATGTACCGAGTATCTCTTTTGGGGTAGGAGGAGATACTCCTTTTCCAATGTCTTGAGCCTTCCTTATCATGTTACGAAAGTGATAATCATTTGCAGTAGCTGCAGGGACATGGTTGTAGATGAAAAACTTAGACACTGCCTTTTTAAACCTTTCTTTCAAGCCAGGTTTGAATGCAGTTGGTAGATACTGTTGGACACTACTAGAACTTGCATGTCCCTTGCTACTCTGGCTTCGTTTCAACCAAACACTTTTACCACTTTGAGGTATAGCTCCACTACTTTGACATTCTGTTTGGTCATCTTGTCTCCTTGCTTCGCCATGTTCATTGTCAGCAGACACACTAATTTCAACATTTGGCGTATGTCCAAAGTGTCTAAGCTCATCGAGAACTCTTTTCTTCGTTTCTTTAAGTTGAACCGCCTTCTTTTTATTTGCTTCTTTTAATGCTAAGAATTCTTTACGAACATGTGGAGGACACTCTTTGCATTTTGCCACATCTTTCCCACTACCGGCCAAATGGTCCTTCAACCTCGTAACTCCGCCAGTTTTCATAACTTTTAGGCAATAGTTACATCGTGAGCCATTGGTGCCTACTTGACTGCCATGCTCCCAACCTTTGTCCATTTGGTCTCCAATCAATAACAGGTCAGCCTTTGTCTCCTCTTTGTCAACCTCCTCCTTCCCTCCACCGAGAAACCCCTCACCACCAAGAAATTACGCAACCAGTGTATTGTGAGAATTTCAAAACTGTTTTCATCAATATCATGATTCCTGGAAAAAATCAGTAGTTTATAATTTGTCAAGCAATAGGCAAACAGCCAAAAAGAGATCCTCATCTAAATACATAACACAACTTACAGGCAGTAGATCCTCATACTATAAGAATATAATCAGGTCATGTTATCCAAAAACAAACAATGCTCTTTTTGGATCAGGTCATGTTAAATACACAATATAAGAATATAATCTGTTTTATCACTCCAATAAGAATTCACACATCTTGCGTACTCGTTTAACCCCCTCACTTAACCATCTTACTCCCATTTTGTAGCCTTGAAGCACACTAGTACTCATGCTTATTGCAAGCCTTGTCACAGTAAGTAAAAGGTAAAAACTGAATGAAATATAATAAGTGTTACAGACTCATCCAAACAACATTCATGTGGGCTGAAACAGTTGTAATCGTTGGAGCATGGATTTGCATATATACATAGACCAGCAAATTAGCAAAACTATAAATTGGTAATGCACCAGAATATCTGGTACATCCCAGTAGGTTGGCCCGAGCCATACAAGCTTATAGACGCACTCATTTCAACCTATTGGGATGTACGGTGCCAGAAATTCAGGAGCATAACAACCTCAAAATTTTCAAAAAGGAGCTCAAAAAGATCAGTTTTTTACAGGGAATTTAGAAGTAGGATGATCAGAGAGACCTCGCTGAAGTAAAAAAGAGATGAATGAAGGTAAGGGACTTACATGATCTAAAGATGAGAACCAACCTAGGGGGCATCTATAAGCTTGTATGGGCTCAGTAGGTTGGCCCGACCTCAGTTTGTCGCCGCCCTCAGATCGTCATTGCCCTCAGTTCGTCGCTGCCGGGATCCGGATCCTCTTCGTCGCCGCCTTTCCCCCAGGTCCTCAGTCCGGAATCTCACCCCTCCGTCTCCTCCGCCTCCGCCGTAGTCCTTGATTAAGTTCTTTGGGACAAAAGGGGAAGGTTGCTGGGGAATGGAGGCAATGGTTGGAAAGGCGTCAGAACTCAGAACCCTACTGATCGAGCTCTCCCCCTTCGATTCAGTTCTGCCCCAGAGTCCCGACGGCTCGAGCCTTTAAAAAAAAAATCGAACCGATATATCGTCTCTGTTTCGGCGATATATCGGCGATTTTTGTAAAAAAGCTCCCGACCGAAATTTAACAGTCTCGTTTTATCGGTTCAGGACCGAAATCGATATTTCGCCGAAAAATCGGCGAAATATCGCCGAGACGGAATTCCTTGCGATGGAGTTGCTTTTTGAGAAGCACGAAACGGCCAAAGAAATGTATGAGGCTATTGAGAGGAGGTATGGAGAGCATACTGAGGCACACATCAGGTTGCTCCACACTCGCTATACCAACATGAGGATGGAGGAGGGCAAGAATGTGCTTGAGCATATAAATGCCATAACTATTATTGCTAGTGAATTGGAGATGCTTGGAGATCCAATTTCATTGGGGGTCCAAGTGTCTACGATACTCACTAGTCTCCCTCCATCATGGGAAGCAGTTGTGGTGGCGTTGAACCTGAGTGACAAGAAACTCACTCTCGATGACCTTACTGCCAAGCTGGGCTTGGAGCAGGAAAGGAGAGAGCATATGAGGGCCTCTAATGCATCTGCCAACCTTGCTCACCATGTTGGCTCTAAGAAAGGTGGGTCCTATGCAGGCACCTCAAAGAAGAACTTCAAGAAGAAAGGAAAGAAGCCTCAATTCCAGGGTGGAGACAAGGCCAAAAACAAGAAGAAGGGAGCCTGCTTTACATGTGGCCAGATGGGTCACTTTAGCAGGAACTGTCCTAATGGCTCCCAGGGCAACGAGAAAAAGAAACAGCAGGGTGGAGGAAAGGACATAGTTTGTATGATTTCTGAGGCACTGATTGTGAACACTAACACTAGAGGTTGGTGGCTTGACTCGGCTGCAACCCGTCATGTGACAATGGCAAAGGAGTCTTTCGCTGAGATGAAAGAAATTAGTCCCGGAGAGCACAAGATCTACATAGGGAATAACACCTATTGTGACGTGCCGGGGATTGGCTCTGTTCGTGTTCCTCTCTTAGGAGGAAACACTTTGGTCCTCACAGATGTCTTGTATGCACCTACTATTCGTAGGAATCTGATTTCAATCCCTCTTCTGACACAAAAGGGATTTGAAGTCAGGTTCAAGGGTGGCAAGGGAACTGTGGGGCAGAAGAATAATATTTTATTTACTGCTTCTTTAGTTGATGGTTTATTCAAACTTGATGTATCCAATGACTTTGCTAATAATGAAATGATTCATTCTGAGTATGTTGCTTGTGTTGCTGTTGATAATGCATTGTTGTGGCATTTACGCCTTTGTCATGTGAATGCGACAAAATTACACCGAATGTCGGGTAGTGGGTTACTACCTAGAATAAGTGATAATTTGCGCATGTGTGAGGATTGCCTATCTGGCAAAATGACTAGGCTACCTTTTCCGAAAGGACAGCGAGCAATTGACCTTTTAGAGGTCATTCACTCAGATATATGTAGGCCTATAAACGTCAAGACTCAAAGAGGAATGATGTATTTTATTACGTTTATAGATGACTATTCTAGATATGGTTATGTGTACTTGTTATCGAGAAAGTCCAATGCCTTAGAAAAATTCAAGGAATTTAAGGCTGAGGTTGAAAACCAATTAGGACGGAAGATTAAAGTTCTGAGAACAGACAGAGGTGGTGAGTACACATCTGATTTGTTCAAGGACTATTGTACAAACCAAGGAATAGTGCATCAGTATACTTTACCGTATACCCCTCAACAGAATGGAGTTGCTGAAAGACGTAATAGGACTTTGATGGACATGGTAAGGTCCATGTTAAACCACTCTGAACTAGGAACGCAGTTTTGGGGTGAAGCACTAGACACCGCTGTTTATGTACTAAATCGAATACCATCTAAGTCGATCAAATTGACCCCTTATGAGTTATGGACAGGAAGACGTCCAAACTTTTCGAACTTGAGAGTGTGGGGGTCAATGGCCCATGTGAGGGTGCCTGATCAACTAAGAACTAAGTTGGATCCCAAGACCATAAAATGTAATTTTATAGGTTATTGTGACCATTCGAAAGGGTATCGATTTGTAGTACACCATGATGATGGGACAGTGGGGGTTATAGAGTCTAGAAATGCTTATTTTCTTGAGGAAGATATAGACCTTAAAACTCCTAGTCAGAAAGTAGAACTCTTTGAAATTGAGAAAGAGAAAGTTACTGTTACTAGTAATGAACAAGTGAAAGGTAACACATCCAACGAGGATGTTGAAACTCGAGCATCAAGAGAGTGTAGACCTTCAATTTTGTTGAAGGATTACTATGCCATGCTTGGTGAAGATGAAATATCGGTAGATGACCCTGTACTTAATGATCCAGTCACATTTGAGCAGGCTATGAGTAGTCCAGATTCCAAGGAATGGCGGAAGGCTGTTCAAGAGGAAATGGATTCAATCTTGAAGAACAAAGTCTGGGAGATTGTTGACTACCAGACGAACGGAAACCCATTGGGTGTAAGTGGATCTTCAAGAAGAAGCTCAAAGCTGATGGATCAATAGAGAAGTACAAAGCTAGACTTGCGGCGAAAGGTTTCACACAAGTAGAGGGCATAGACTTCAAGGAGACTTATTCTCCAGTGTCCAGGTTCATCTCAATCCGATGTTTGTTGGCAATTGTGTCATACTTAGATTTAGAGTTGCACTAGATGGATGTAAAGACTGCCTTCCTAAATGGTGATTTAGATGAGGAGATTTACATGGAACAACCCGAGGGGTTTGTAGTTTCCGGAGAGGAAACTAAAGTGTGCAAACTTATTAAATCATTGTATGGACTGAAACAATCGCCAAGACAATGGTATTTCACTTTTCACAAGGTGATAAGTGAATATGGCTTTGTAGCCAATGACTATGACCATTGTATATACTCCTTCAGAGATGGGAGTAGATTTATGATATTGTCACTATATGTAGATGACATATTATTAATGGGGAATGACACTAGTATGATTCTCAGTCTTAAAGAATGGCTCAAGACCCAATTTGAAATGAAAGATATGGGTGAAGCATCTTACATCCTCGGGATGAAGATTGAGAGAGATAGAAAAGCGAGGAGGCTAAGTATATCTCAAGAATCGTACATTGAGAGTGTATTGAAACGCTTTGACGTGATTGGTTGGAAGACCATAGATTCGCCCATCTATAAAGGGACAGTTTTGTCTAAAAGAATGGCACCTGCATCAGACGAGGAACGTCTGAAGATGCAATCTGTGCCATATGCGCAGGCTATTGGCAGCTTGATGTATGCCATGAACTGCACTCGACCTGATTTGGCTTTTGTAGTAAGCCTTGTGAGTCGATATCAGGCTAACCCAGGTATGCAACACTGGCAAGCTATTAAGCGGGTGTTCAGATACTTGCTGGGTATCAAGGATATGAAACTCACATATCAGGCTGAGAACCTGTCATTGGAAGGCTATAGTGATTCGGACTATGCCGGGTGTAAGGATGACAGAAAATCCACTGCCGGTTATGTTTTTATGCTTGGTGGCGGCGCCGTGGCATGGGCTAGTAAGAAGCAGAAATGCGTTACTAAGTCCACGATGGAAGCTGAGTTTGTTGCATGCAGTTTTGCAGCTTCCGAGGCAGCTTGGATTAAAGAGTTTCTAGCTGGGTTACAGCTAGAACAGTGGACTGATGCTCCTGTCCAAATTTATTGTGATAATTTGGCAACTGTGTCGACACTCCGTAATGGGGAGATCAGTTCAAGAGCTAAGTACATAGAGGTGCATTACTTTTATGTGTTTGACATGCTACAACGGGGAAAGTTGACAATGAGTCATCTTCCTACGGTTGAGATGTTAGCTGATCCGTTAACAAAGGCCTTAACGACGGATCTATTTGTAAAACACGTTCATAGTTTTGGATTACGATAGGACTAGTGCACGAGTCACTGTGGATCGCAAATATGAACAAAGAACCCATAGTGGGGGATGTAAGTAAATATGGGTTCTTGTCCCATTTTACTTGTCTTGATTGAGAGGAGTCGGCTCTCTCGTGTAAGTGTAGGCATGTGGAGTAGTTAGGCTTCCGTGGGCCCGGTCCACACTAAATTGGAAGAGACATTGTAATCATCACCGATCCGGAAATCACTTATTTGGAATTAGCTATTTTGGTACGACCAAAATGGAATTGTCAAATAAGAGTCACCATATTGGAAATCAGTTATGGGAGAGACGTTGAGCCAATTTCGGGAAACTGAAATTGGCATGATTTTTGTAACTGAAAATGCTGCCTTTTTAAAGGAAATGGAGGGGACGCCCTCTATGCGAAAAAAAGCTTCTTTTGGTTTGAAATTGCATTACTCTCTCTAGATTTGGTGATCTTGATTTTATTGGGTGAAAAGGATAATTCGGGGAATATAGCTTTTCACGACGTTCTATACTCGATCGGTGAAGGATTTGGTGTTCTCAGACATATTCTTATCCGTGGAGTGATTCGTAGGCACAAAGGCCGAAGGTTAGTGATTCTAATTTGATAATATTTAAGCTATATTTGTTGTTTGAAAGAAAAACCCAATTTTTGAGAACCCACATCAAACAGATAAAAATCTTAAAATTCGCTTCCGCTGCGGCCCGATTACCCTTCAGGGCGAAAGCTCTTCGGCCATGGCCATGGAGAAAGGAGCCAACAACTGACAAGGCTTAGGGGAGTGGCTCCGCAGCAAAACAATCATTATTACCTTTCAACTACTATTGTGGGCCTTGTCAATGACTTCCCTATATTTTAATAAAAATAATAATTTTTTAAATATATATAATATTTTAAAATAGAGAGAATATATTTTATTTTGAATATGGCAGGATAGACAGGCAGTGCAGTTGTGTGCTGATGTATCTGTATCCGTATCCGATATAAGGCTGCGATTTTGCCGTATGCCTTCCTAGCTCGTGACTTAAAACATTCCTAATTTAGTACTTTCTATGTAACTAGTTGGTTAATTTGTAACATTCCTAATTTGGTTTGTCCAGAGTGCGCTTCTTGGGTTCTACTCTTTGGTTTCTGACACGGGGGCCGCCAGGAGATTGTTTAATGGCAGGGTGGAGAAGGATGTTGGTGATAGACTGTAAGAGAGCTGTTTGAGGGAATGCGGAAGAGAAATGTAGTCTCATGGAGTGTTTGGATCGCTGGCTATTCACAAGCTGGGGATTATAGAGAAGTGCTCTGTCTTATCGAAGGGATGCAACATGGACTCTGTACTGTTTTACCTACATGCGCACAGCTAGGAGCTCTTGCACAGGGGATGTGGATTCTTTCTTATGTGAGAAGATGCAAACTCCTCTCAAATGTCATCTTGACTACTGTACTGGTAGTGGTCGACATGTATTCCCAATGAGCTTGTGTTAGATTGGCATTACAGTTAAAGGTGTTGAAAGATGGAATGCTGTTATCCTACGAGCTGAGTTGCGATGAATGGTGATGCAAAGAAATTACTTTAGCAATTGCAGTAGTGAATTTGATTTAACAGATTTTTCTTTCACAAGATGAAGATGCTTGTTTTAGACCGTGAAGATGCATAGTTCCAACAGCTAGACGGTAAGACCCCAAGACCGTGCACCTTGGCTATAAGTTAGCAATGACAACCTTGATGGAATGTGTGGGAGCTGGTGACACAACGACCAATCCTAAAAGACGACTCTTTCGTCTAAGGATGCCTAGCCGCCGCTAACTTTTTGACATAGTGGTTTTAACGAGTCTGGCCCAATGATATCACGGTTTCAACTATCTTTGAAGTTTGTGGGCATGCTTGTATGGTTCAAGAGGGCATCAGACGTTTTAAACAAATTGAGAAATTTACATGGAGTGGAGCCTCAGGTATAGCATTATGCTTTTTGGTTGATCTGCTCGCTCGAGTTGGTCATGTAGAGTAGAAAATGGGAGGTTTTGGTGCGGCAGTCTCTAGTAAGACAGAATTTAATACTCCCTCCGTCCGGAATTATTATCACCATAAGGTTTTTCGAAATGAATTAATTTTAGTTCATTCTGAAAATCCTTAAGATGATAATAATTCCGGATGAAGGGGGTACTAAATTCTAAAACATGCAATTACTGCTGCCACACCTAGCTATCAGTCCTAAATAAATATGCACCCTTTTTGTGTGAAGATGCATATCCAATAATGTTTTTTAAAGAGAATAATGTTTTGTGTGACCACATTTTAAAGAGAGAGAGAATAGAACACAGAAGAAAAAAAAGGCCCACGTAAAAGTAACTTTCACTTTCCAATACAGGTTTTTTGCAAGGGAGTAATCTAAGCCCAAGACTTCGAGGATGAGCAAGAGCTCGATCAACAAGCTCAAATACGAGCCTTGGACTTTGAGTAGAGTTTCTTAAAAGAAAAAAGAGAATGAACGCTTTTTATATACTTGTTTAAAGCGTGTATGTGATGGCAGCTATCAGATCGGGTGGGCCTCACATGATCTGACAGTTGTCACTTATGCACATGTTTTGAACACGTCTAAATATGTACTCTTTAACATTGCTCTTTTCAAAATAACAATGTACCCTAAGAAACACTTATAACTAGGGATGGAACTTGGGTGGGTTTTTACTTTTTACCCAATACAGCCTTATTGGGCCGATTCTAGGATTGCTTATGCAGTACCCGATTCCGGGTTTGAAAGAGAAACCGACCCACTGGGTCGGGCGGGTTCGGGTATTACATGAAAACTCTGACCCGACTTGGGTATATATTATACTCCCTCCGTTCTCAGTCTCTCTCTCTCTCCTCAAATCCACCATTAATGGTTTCGTCCTCGAGCTCCATTAATGGTAGATTTTAGGGGTTCTTGTTAGGAGTTCTTGTACTCCCTGGGTCCCATAATGGCTATATTTCAGTTTTTTATTTGATAAATCAAATGAAGTTATTAATGTGAGATAAAAGGAATAATTATTTAAGTCCTTGCAATCGAGGCGGGGCATAGCAGTGGTCGTGGTGAGATTGGGTGTTGGGAGTGGTCGGGAGGGGAGTGGAGGACGGCAAGGAAGTGCCGTCGTTTTTGAATCACCTCCCGCATGCTAGCTTGGTTGGGCAGGGGCGGGGTGACACTTGGCCGATAGAGGAAGCTGTGGCGCAAACCGAAGCAGGACAAGGCGGTTTTGGGTTTCACTTTCTAGTATCGGGGCGGTTCTGGGACCTTGAAACTTGACCCGTGGTGGGTCTCAGACAGTTCTAGGTTTGAATAATTAAAATGGTTACGGGGCTGGGTTTGCCAATACCCAACCCAAACCCACCCCAGTTCTACCCCTACCCATAATTAACCATACACAAGGCCAAAACTAAAAAGTATAAACTATATGTAGACTCGAAATAAATAAATATATAGAGAGAGAAATGCTACAGTGAGCAGCATATGTTTGTGAGCAGTATGAGCAGCTCAGTGTTTGTCCGTTGATGGACGATCTAGCGTCCTACACTGAGGCGCTGGGTAAGCCAATCAGATTCTTTTTTAAAAAAAATTTGCAATCCCTATCCTGCTCTCCCCCTCCCTCACTCGCTCCTCTCGACTCTCGACAGCTCCCCCTTCCTCTCTCCCACCCCGGCAAGAAGGTCTCCACTGCGCCGACCCTGCGAGAAGGTCACCCACCCTGCGCCGACGCCTGCCACCCTCGCCGCTCCCGCATGACTGCTCCTTTGCCCACCCCGGCGAGAAGGACCTCCGCCTAGACCCCCGACGCCACCCACCCCGGCGGCCCCCGACGATGGTAACCTCCCTTTCCGCCTGCGACCCTCGCCGCTGCGTTCGCGGCCGCACGACTGCCCATTCGCCCACTTCGACGAGAAGGCCCGCCGCCATGACCTCGCCGCCACCCATACTCCTGGTTCTCCAACGTTGTATTTGTGCCCCACTCAGCGCAGAGAATTTCTGTAAGCAATCACTCATTCCATCTCTTTCTCTCAAATTCCTTTTCTGCCAGCAAATTTCTACAGGTATTTTTTGAAGTTTTTTTGCTATGTTGGGGGGTGGGTGTTGGCAAAATTTTCCAGCGATGAAAAGGGAGGTTCTTTGGTCTGTTATATTCTAGTTTTGTTAATTAGTCTATTGTGTTCACTTTATATTGAGTGATAAAAGGCATGATTTGCATATATGCACTTCGTAACTATAGGAACAGTTGATTGTTTTGCTTAAGGGTCTGTGTGACAATAAGATGGCCTTAATATCTATTTTGTTTGAATCCTAATATCTATTTTGATATTCAATTGTTTAGTTACGATGAAAAATACCTTTTAATAAGCTTGCATGTTTTGCCTCTTAGGATATATCTTCATTGGTTTTTTACATAAATGGATAATAGCCAACAACCACTTACCACAGAAAAGTCCCCAGTCAAGGGAAAGAGTTTATATGTCTCACCAACTAAAGAAGAATTGAAACCTGCCATTGGTATGTGTTTAATTCATTAGATGAAGTACATAAGTTTTACAATAGGTATGCAAAGAATGTGGGGTTCAGCATATGTAAAGGTAATTCAAATCTGAACAAGGTAACTCGTGAAGTAATTGGGAAGAATTGGTATTGCTCCAAACAAGGATATAGTGTTTGCAATGGTAAGAAAAAATATCAGATTTTGAGAGAATAATGTCCGGCTTATATTAGAGTTTGTAAAGGACAAGATGAAAAATGGGTAATCTCCAAGTTTGTAGAGGAACATAGTCACATGTGTGTAACACCTAGGAAAGTTCACTATTTGAGATCACAACGAGTAGTATCTTCAACGCAAAAAGCTTTATTTGAGACTTGCAATAATGCAAATATAAAACCATCGCAATACATGGCAATGCTTGAGATTGAGGTCGGCGGTCCTTCGAATGTTGGATTTATAGAGAAAGACATCCGAAATTATCATGTTTTGAGTAGGAAAGAGCGCAAACATGCGGATGCACATGATCTATTGTGTCATTTTGAGGAGTTGAAGGAAATGAACGATTCATTTTATTATGCTTATGAAGTAGACACACAATTGGGTTTGATTAACCATAAGGACAAATCATAGGCATATAAAAACAAACACAATTTGAAACTAGTAATACACCCTACCCTTCACCACCACCTCCCACGGAGACCTCAAACTCAAAATTTGGCGACGATCTCCAAAACTTGGTCAGTGAACTTGACTAAAAATGGTCAAATAGTAGCACAAACAACTTTCACATCACAACATTGGATAAAATCGGAGACAACACCCATAAAGAGGGTAGATCCTACAAGCCAATATCATTCGCAGACGTATAGCCCTTGCTATTCTTGGTATGAAAATAAAATAATTGGGCAACCCAGTGTCTAGTGTTATATCAACCTCTTATTTTATGACACTCACGGGTAATACACCCGAGGAAGGAGGAAGAAAGAAAGATCTAGTGAGAGAGGGGGTAGATTATTCTATCAGCTTCATGCCATGTGTAAGTTGCGCCACATGCATTGGGTTGTCAATCCTAGGTTAATGGCTCACCACTATTCATGTGTGCTCCAGCTGGAAGCACACAACAGTAGTAGGGTGTCAATTTTGAGGGCCAACCCGCTAGCCCGACAAGTTAGGGCCTAACATTTTAGGCCTACTCTGTCAGCTCGACATGACGTGTGTAAATTGCACCACATGATTGGGTTGTCAATCCTAGGATCAATGTCTCACCACTATTCATGTCTGCACCAGCCTGAAGCACACATCAGTAGCTATGTGTAGCGGTGTCAATTTTAAGGGGCAGCCCGCTAGCCCCACCCGCAAGTCAGGGTTAGGGCCTAACATTTTAAGCCTATTCTATCAGCTCAACATGCCATGTATAAGTTGCACCACATGATTGGGATGTCAATCCTAGGATCAATGGCTCACCACTATTCATGTCTGCTCCAGCTGGAGCCTGGAAGCACACATCATAGCTATGCGTAGGGGTGTCAATTTTAAGGGCAAACCCGCTAGCCAACCCGCAAATTAGGGTTAGGGCCTAACATTTTAGGCCCAACTTTAAGGCAAGGCCTAAAAATTTCAAGCCCAATGTGAATGGGGTCGGGCTTGGGCCCAAGTGCAAAAAGCCCATTGGCCCGCTATGAAAAATACTTTCATTTTTTATAGGGAAAATAGTCCTACACCGCTGGGAGAAGAATGATTTAGAGAGAAACTCATGTATTTAAGAGTTGCAACATGTCCAAACCCTTATCCTATGCCATTAAGGCCCCAAACAAAGGTTAAAAAGCTCATTAGTGGGAAATGTAAAGTCTAAATATGAGATTATTTCTTTGGGAAGTAAGATAATTTATTTAAAAGATAAAAGCCGAAAGGCCCGCTGTCCCCACCCTAGTTGCCTAGCATGCATAGTTTTAGGGTCGGGCTGAACTTCTAAAAGCTAGCTTAGGGCCAGCGCCAGAGCTGGGGCCGAGAGTTGAAGTCACTAGAGTTAGGCTAGGGCCCACCTATAGCTTGCAAGGGCCCGATCCGTTGACACCCCTAACTATGTGCACAAATATCAGTGTTTTTTTGCTAAGAAACACAAAAACCAGTTGCTCCTCTTATGTTGGCAAAAATACCACAAGACAAGTGAAGCACACTAAAATACTTTCCGCAAAACTTCCATGAAACGAATAATTATTGTGTGCAACGGCCGGACCGACCGTCTCAGTTTTATGCTAGGGCAGTGCACGCTTAATGCGCTATATACGTTCTCTCAGCTGTGGCCGTCCAGGCCACACTCGTAAAGCATACACGTTATTTGGCACCAAACTGAGCGCGCGCATATAAAACGCATGCGTCTACGATCAACGGTTCCCTAGCACCCCAAGGTAGACACCAATAATTTCTCCCCTGGAAACAATCCGGCAGGCGGAGCACTCGTGTCGATAGCTAAGTGGGGCCACGTTCCCGGCTTGTCGTCCAGCCAAATAAAGGCGCGCCACCCAACACGTGAGGTTCCATGTCAGCTCTATCAGAACCGACAAAAAAAGTGACAGATCAGATGGCTGGGCAGGCACATGCCCACACCATTAGCGGGCTCATCCGGGCCCCACTCACCCTGACTCCTTCTGTGGGCCTAGACTCACGTGAGACCTCGCGAGAAAGTGAACTTACGCACCACGTGCTTTCCAACTAGAGGTCTACTACACGACAATAAAATGAAAGAAATTTATATAATAAGGTATAAAAAAAATTTAAAAATGACACACTGTAGAAATTATTTGTAAAAGAGGGTATCTGACAAGCCACGCAGGTGCGCCTGTGTGGCATTTTTTTTTTAAACTGACCCGAAAGGCGTCGGTTTCGCAGAAATGTTAAAGAACCGACGCCTTTCGTAGAACTGCCGAGGACCGACGCCTTTCTTGCCCTTCTTTTTTTCACAATATAGGCCTGAAAGCATGGAATGCCAGCTCGCCGATATATCGGCGATATATCGCCGATATATCGGTATCGGACACAAACCGATACTCCGATACCATTAAGTATCGTTTTTTCCAATTTTTCCAAATATCGCCGATATATCGGTTTCGGACCGATATATCGGCCTTTTTTGAAAAAAAAAATATTTTTTTTTAAAAAAAAAATGTTTGAAAAAAATTTTTTTTTTTTTTTTTGGGAAAAAAAAACTTTCATGTTTGTTTTCTATCCTTTTATGCATATTTTGAAATCTATTCTTTGTTTAAATTAGTATAACTCATTTTAGAAGTTAGATTTTGAAAATATATGATAAAAACTAGTTTTTGACTACCGATATTTTTTTACGCAATATCTCCGATATATCTCCGATATATCTCCGATATTTCGTCTCTTAGGCCGACCGATATTTTACCGATATCCGATACGACATTCCATGCCTGAAAGGCGTCGGTTCAACCGACGCCTTTCGTTATAACTGAAAGACTAAAGGCGTCAGTTAAACCGACGCCTTTAGTAGAAATGCTAAAGCCGTCGGTTGAACCGACGCCTTTCTGGTTTAAAGCTAAAGGCGTCCATTGAACCGACGCCTTTGGCATTTCTACTAAAGACGTCGGTTTAACGGACGTCTTTTAGGGTACTTAAAAGGCGTCAGTTCATTTCTACTAAAGACGTCGGTTTAATGGACGCCTTTTAGGGTACTAAAAGAACCGACGCCTTTCCGTCCCTTATGCTTTTTTTTTCCACACAATGACGCCTAACGCCTCTCACCTACTACTCCTATCGGGACTGATCCTCCGGATGAAATCTACAATTTTTCACCTGATAATACATCCACAAACATACACAAAAACACATCCACAAACATACACAAAACATATATAAAAATATACACAAACATATTACACAACATTAAACTATAACAAAGTTATACAAAGTATTCCAAATGTACTTATAAAATTACAAGTGTTTAATCAATTCTCCTCAACCTATTCCTACCCTGTCCTCGTGCTCGAACTGAAATTTCCTCAGGATCAACGTCAGGCATAGCATCTGAAGAAGAAGGTGCTTGACGTAGAGTACGGAGTGCACGCGGTCGCCGGGTATATACTTTTGAAGAAAGGGACCTCTCAACTTGATCGACGGAGGCGTCTGGAACAACTAGTGATGGGGTAAAATCCGTCGTGTCAGCTGATGATGTCACAACGTCTGGTGAAGCTGATAAAGGATCTGGAACAACCTCCATTCCTGGAATCTCAGTCATAACGGGCCAAAGCAATGACAAACTCGCAAGAACATGACCAGAGATATCGTGTATCGTCTGACATGCCGCTACATAGCTATCATAGGATCGGTCTACTAAAGCACTATGAGACTGAGCGTGCACTTGTCTCACACAAGTAAGCTACAAAGGAACAAGAATATATGTTATCTACTCATACAATGGTGAATTAAATCAAATATGAAGTCGGAGATACTCACCAACGCTAGCTCAGTGTCACCCCTCAGTTGATATAACATCTCCGCCTCATGCACAGGTGGCATGATAAGTCTCCTCGTGATCCTCAAGTACCATCTCATGCATGCATTACCTGCATCTCGCTCCGTCATTGCAGGCTCCCTTTGAACGAGAGTGGTCGTCCGAGCATCCCATCTAGTAATATAGGCCGCATGATGCGACCTCCAATCATAACTCCCTCGGCCTCGACGCGATGATCGTTCAATGAACTCTACACCAAGAGGGGGGAAAATCTGCTCAAATCCGAACTGTAACATAACCCGATCTGGAACATGCATCTCCACGATGTCTACACATATCAGTGACGTCCTAGATAGCCACACATGCTCTCCATCCGTACATACTCCTGGTAACTGCGCTAACACATGATCATAATATGGCTGCCATGTTACCTACACAACATATGAAAATAGTATTCGTGTCACTTCTATTTACATTCGTTATATTCATAACATGTACATTACGAATGACTAATACCTGACCGGATCGCTAATAGTCTAGTTCAGATCTATACATCAAGAGGACACTGTGAGGATTTACTGTTTTTTTCTTTTTAGCATTCCACCTAACATAAAGAAGATGAAAAATACATTAGTTAAAATCCCAATAGAAGATCACTAAATAACTTAAATAGAAAATACATACCAAACTCCTAACGGAGATAAACCATCTAGTGGAGTGCTTTGAATGTTTGGACGGCCAATATGCAATCTCTCCCACGACCATAGCTGTTTAACACATACACACTCAGCATGAATCAAATGTTATAATTGAAATAAACATTTCAGCATGAATCAGATTATTGATGGTTTACCTGGATCAGAGTGACACACCCGGCAATCCCGAATGTGCTAGGTTGGCAAGCTTTTGCCAACTCTCTGTACAGGTAGGCAAGGGTGGCACTGTGACGACCGTAAATTTTATAGTATTTTCTTGGCTCAACGGTATGCATTTATTTAAATTTTCGAAAATCTTTTGAAAATTCAATTCCCGCCGGAATCGATCGAACGCCGTAAAATTTGTGATTTTTGAATTGATCTTAATCGGAGATTTTATTGGATTATATGATTCATGATTGGCGTGACATGTTGGTTTGGCTTCATTTGACCTAAGATTATTGGATAGGTTTTTGTATGAAGTTTGTGTTATTTTTGGGAATAGAATTAATTTGAGATTAAGCAAAAATTATGAATTAGATATTTCTTAAGTGGGTTAGTAGTGATTAATGGAAATTCTAAAAGAGAAACCCAAACCCAAACCCAAACCCATTTGTGCTTGGGTCGGGTTAGCCTTAGTGGAGGTGGTTGAGAGATGGGTTAATGGAAGTGGTTGATGGATAACACTAATTGACCCCCATTAACTCATTCCTTGTAAACCCAAGAGTCATCTTGAAAGTGGTAAAATCTGGAATTTTCTACTAAATCTAAGTCATTGGATTAAGGAGTGATCAATGGTGGAGAATGGTTCAAAAAGTCTATAAATAGGCTAGTAGGGGGGTGGTTTTGCTTAGTGCTCAAAGCCTTGAGCATTTCTCTCTCTCTCTCTCTCTCTCTCTCTCACATTATCCGGCCGGCGGCAACCTTACTCCAGCGGTGGTCCGTTGTGGTCCGTGGTGGTCCAAGCAAGGTCGACCGGCGTGGTGTTGGTGCGGCATTGTCGAATTCAAGAGTGCTCGGGAAGTCTCGGTATTTTCAACCAAGTAGGGTGCCTTTTTCCCATTACACTTCTTTTTGATAAAATGATTTGTTGAATGTTGATGCCTTGATGTTAAGTACTCATTTCTGGAATTAGTATTGCCGATCCTAGAATTGATATTCCCTCTTGTTTCATGACTCTATTGTATTTCAACTCAATCATTTCTACGTATGTTGACCAATGAAAATTGGATTTGGATTTTTATGTTAAATCTTGATCGCATGTGATAATGTTATTTGTATATCCATGCTCACTCTCTTGAGTAAAGATTTGATCTTTAGGCACTTTGGTGTATTTCCGTATTTCGTGTTCTATATGTATTATCATAGCTATTACTACTTGTATAATATCAACTAAAGGGTAATTGTATAATGAATGATAACTATAAGATTATCCCTTGTAAGATCTTGTCTCTGAGATTTCAGTTCGTTTTATTGTCAGCGTGTTTTAAGATCTAATGTTGTCCGGGATTATATGATAGTATCACTTAAATAATGAGATAAGAAAGTGTTGTAGTAATCGGGTAGTAAAGATTACGAAAAGTGGAATCATAAACTGAGATTTTGGAACTATAAAGGCACTGTAAAAATCTTAAGAAAGACTAGATTAATGTATAAAAAAGACTAATAAGGAGTTACTACACTTTATACATTAGTAAATTATGTATGACATAGAAACTTGGTCTCGGCCAGGAGCAATCCTGCGCAGGCAGACTTCAGTAGAAAAATGATAACTAATTATACAGTAATCAGAAAATTAAGTTCTTTATCAATCTGGAAACTAGACATCAGAGACTATCTAAGATAAAAATTTCATAGATTAAATCAAATTGTTCAGAACGTAGTAACCTGATAAAGAGAGCTGTTCTGTTTTGGACAGAACACAGTTTCTGACTTTAAATGACTTAAAATCATAATAAACCTAAGAAGCTTGAGAATAATTGATAATTAAGAATCTAATCAAGTCTAATATGATTTTATAAGACTCTAAGAACAGTAACCTTAAGGTCTTAGAGCCAAATAAGGTGTCTTATAATAATAGTCCTTTTGTTCTTCTCTTGGTCCATTTATGACGCAAGAATAATCAAAGCTTGAATTCTATGTCTCTGACGTGGTCTACCTGAGACACGTCATTCTAAGTCGGGGATTATCAATTCTAGGAATAGATACAACTCTGAAGAAAGTGGACTTGAACTTTTGGAAAATCTTGTGGTGTGTCTCTCTTAGTCGGGTCTCACTTGAGTTCCCAGACTAATTCATAATTTGATTTGGATTATGCTTTTCACTCCTATGAAGAGTCGGAACTTTAGAAAGTCTTGTTCTAAGCCTTTTGACAATAGGGCTAGTTGAATTGTTTCTCCACTAAGTAGCATTTAAAGCTCTTAGTCGGAATCATAGTATGCTCACAAGCCATTGCTAGATCTTGCGAGATCTCCGATTTATTGAACCTCTGTAGTTCAGCCGATGACGGCAACCGCGTGCGCTTAGATTGTATGACATTACGGAAGGTCTGCAATCTCCGCCCATTGTGCCCGTAAGCACCGATGGGGCCAGCATCCCTAGACGCATGGCAAGGTTCCTCTGAAGAACCTCTAGGATGTTCTGGTATTGATGAAGATTTGAGAGCAGAAATTGTACTTTGACACTTTGGTTGTCCAATGCTTATTATCTTACCTTCACTACTTTATGAAAGTCTTTGAAGTATCTTTGACCTTAATGCGTCTTGAATGGCAGTTGGTTCCAGGTAAGTGATCTTAGTCCTTGTTGAACCTGAGTCTGTTAAACCATTCATCTTTGGAGTCTTCTCTTATTTTTTCGGTGTGGGTTTTCTGTATCCTACTGGGTATTTCCTATGGAATACTCACGCATCCTCTGATGCAGGATTTAAGGTGGAGCAGAAGTGATGTTTTCCAGCGGCATGGTTTGATGTTGGAGCTTAGAAGACTCATCTCTTATGTTTTGCTATATTTTGACATTTGAACTTGCGGCCTGCGTGCCATTTGCTTTATGTTAAACTCTGTTTGTGGTTGTTAAGACATTTTCAGATATTGTAATAGATATTTAGATTTCCTTTCTGTTATTCTACTTTTTGTAAGTAAATGTTATTTAAGTCAAGACGATCCTGCAAGTCCCATAATATTTAAATGGGATAAGCGTAGACTCGAGTATTCGGTCCGTCCCAGGTTTCCTACCCTATAACCGTCATTGGATTGACGCTTCCGCGTAAATTGGGTCTTGGAAATTTGGGGCGTGACAGGCACTACCCTATGCATACTGTCCCGCGGTGTATAAATCCTTTAACAAAAGAAGATACATTGGGTGCACATGGCTACTGCTGCTATCGACAAATATAGTGCTACCAAGCAAATAGAGTAAATATGCTCGTGCATGTTGCTCGACTTCAATCTCTGTGGCATCTTCCGACATGCGACTGAACTGCTCTCTCAACCACAACAGACTTACCCTAGTTCGTCCTTTCAATGATTCGCGTGGAGGTACCCGTCCAAGAAGGTACTCGTATACTTCATTCCAGTCAATGCCCACAGTCGAGCAACTCACCGCAATGCCATCAACTCACAATCCGAGTAGTACAGCAACATCTTGTAATGTTATAGTCATCTCCCCCAAATGCAAGTGAAATGTTTGCGTCTCCCTCCGTCATCTCTCAATTAGGGCAGTGATGAGAGCCCTATCAATCCTGATATACTGTAACCGTGTAAAGTGGCCAAAACCTGCCATCTCTATGTACGGCAACATGCGCGGATCAACTACCCAATGGCGCACGTTTTGCCAGTGCTCGGTGCATTCAATGCACCCGGGATCCTGTACACATGAAAAGTACTTACAATTAGAAAAGTAGTTAAATTTCTGCAATATACAAAACTAAGGAGATAATGATTATGCACATACCTCTCCGTTCCATATGCCATCGGATCTGTGCGAGCTCTGCTCTGTGAGGACGGAGGGATCAATCGGTCCTGGGTCCATAATATCTACAAAGAAACCAACAATTAATTGTAACTTCAAAGAATGTATAAACCAACCTACTTTAAATAGAAAGACCATTGTAAGAACATGTACCAATCCGCTGAAGGTGTGTTTTGGCATTGACGCCTATTATGTCCAAGTTGGTTACATTTCCCACAATGGTAGTGTGATCGACCATCTGTCGTCATGCCCGTACTATCCATCGCATTACGTATTCTCCTAGTGCGTGGACGACTGGGTTTTCGTGTCACTCTTGGGGGCTTCACTACATACATAGGTGACTTTTCCTCCCAAGATCGTCGATCAGGAGGAGGAAAGAATTCGACTGCATACACCGATCTATATGCATCAGCTGTATACCAATGTCTAACTAAATCACCAATGGGTCGCCTTCGCTTCGAATGGACAACAAGTAGATGACGACATGGATGTTTGTACACCTGAGGATAATTGCAAGAACATGTATGATCGGTGTCATCCACCACATATTTTCTACCACGCATTGTTCTCACTTCATACATGTGAGAATTGATTTGGTCAACAAACATGCTGCCAATGAGACGCGTTTGTTCTTTAATCTTCCACTCAATAGTAGGGGTGTATGGGGTTGTCATGACCAATCCGGCCGAATCTTCCACATGTGGGGTTGTCGCTTCACAAAGAATTTGACGATCCGGTAGAATGTGGCTGACACTAAGGCTTGCACGGGTAATGATCGAGCCCCTTTTAACACGCTGTTTAGACTTTCAGCCATATTTGTTGTGGTCATTCCAAATCTTCTAAAACCATCGTGAGCAAGAGACCACAATTGAGGTGATAATCCACCTTCCTCACTGAGTAGCCATTTTGCTTCTGGACTTTCTGCACCGATAAGTTTCATCTTCTCATCAAACTCGTCTATGGTAAGCACAGATGCAGCTTCCCCTATCAACCTCGTCAATACATCATTTTTAAACTTCTTATGATAGTTTGCCTTTATGTGTCGCATACAATATCGGTGACAAAAATGCGGATGTGGAAACACCTCTGGCACAGCCTTTTGCAACCCTTTATGTCGATCAGATATGATAGTGATACAGATCCTATCAAGGACAACATGCTCCTTCAACATACGTAAGAACCATATCCAATTAGGGTAATCCTCACCCGAAACAAGGCCAAATGCAAGAGGAAACAAACCCTTGTGGCCGTCGTTAGCAGTCGCCTCCAAAAGAGCTCCTCCATACTTACCAGATAGGAAAGTAGCATCAACACTTATGACTATGAGACAATGTTTAAAACCCTCAATACATGGCCCAAATGCCCAAAATGCCTTCTCAAACCGTCGACATGTAGCATCTTCCATTTGGGTCGTCACCAACCTACAAATGGTTCCCGGATTGGCATTAACTATTGCCTCCAAGTACATTGGCAGCAATCGATATGACTCAACCCAATCACCATACACTGCTTTGATGGCCATATTCCTTGCCCTTCATGCTTTTGGTTATGAAATATCCACGTGAAACGTCTCCTTAATCCTCTCTTGAATAACCACTGGTGGGATATCCACTTCCGCTCTAATAGAGGGTAATATATGCCGACAAACAAAGGCCGCAGTACATTGTCTATGACCAGTGTCTAGCTGAGCATTTCTACAAGTGTGTTCGCCACCATACGTCTTCACTTTAAAATAATTCATCCCCTTCATCAATGATGCATGTACTCTCTATGGGCAGGCAGGGTATTGATATTTTGTTGTGTACTGTGTCGGACTTGTACGCAACACTTTATATCGGACATCATGTGCTATTAAAAACTCCCTCAATGCGTGTACAAATTCATCTTTATTAGGGAATATTTGCCCCACATATATTGCTTCCTCATGATATGTCTCCTCATGCAAACCCAGATTAATTGCCCCATCTATTTCCTCATCGGTTAGTCGCGCCCATAGGGGCTCCTCCTCATATGGCAACTCCTCCTCAAAATCATCCAAGTTATCCGTAGTAATTGCGATGTCCACCAATTCATCTCCCTCATTATCAACCATCTCTTGCACACTATCCTCTCCTCGTACATCTTCAACATCAATAACCGGTGAATTCGGCATTTGCTCATCATTTTCCCCATCCTCTTCCTCATTCTCCCTTCTCCTTCATCATCATTCATATTTCCCTCTTGCATACCACTTGAACCAGTGTGAAAATAAGGGTTATCAAATGATGTTTGTGTGCCAAACCATTCACCACCACGTGCCATGCCAATATTCATCGCTTCATGACCATGAGATGTGTGCCTACATTATACATTATAAAAAATTCATGATACCGTAAGTTTAATGGTATTCAATACAGGTTTTAAATAAACTTACCTCAAACTATGCGAAAGTTGGGGTTTGTTGCACGCTAGTGATATAGACAAATCTTCTTCATTATCTTCCACACGCCTTCCTCTACAGTGTCCACTCGACCTATCTCTGCGAGCACTCCTACTTTCGCCTTCACCATCATTTCCAATCCTACGCATGCGTGCCTCTTTTTCTACGCATAGCTCGAAGCTAAGCACATGAGGCGCAAAATAGAACATTTGTCTCATAGAATTGTCATCATCAATTGGTATTACGGTAGTCCTTCCTCCATAAACAGGCATCTTGTACTTCATACGAATTTTCCACAATCTTTGGTCCCATCCCAGTTTGTTTACCACTTGCATCTCTAGTTCCTCGTAAGTACTTGGCTTATTAATAAATAATCCTACATTTTCACCGCCTTTGTATTCACCTCTATCAATTCTACCACCATACATTAAGACAAACGGAACCATTTCTCCCGCCATCTCTTGTCACAAAACTTTTAAGAAAGAAACACTATCAAATACTACACAAATATAACATACTTAATTTCATACGATGCATCTACATTCATACATATTTCAAACATATATTAAAAATATATATTACCTATAAAGACGCGCGCGACGGGGCGAGGAGGCGAGCCGAGTAATGGCCGGGGCGAGGACGGGGAGGCGGAGCTGGCTGAGACGGTGCCAATGACGTGATGGTGCCCGAGACGGTGGCGGTGAGGCAGAGCTGGCTGGAGGTGACGAAGGTGGTGGAGTCGAGGGGCGACGGTGGCCGCCTAGGAGCTGGTTGGAGGCAAGGAAGGACGCTGGCCGGGGCAACGGTCACCGCCTAGGAGCTGGCCAGAGGCAAGGGGCGACGGTCACCGCCTAGGAGCTGGCCGGAGGCGAGGGGCGACGGTGGTCGGGCCGAGGAAGGATGCTGGCCGGGGCGAGCGCAGGTCCGTGGAGTCGGGGCGATCTCGGGCGAGGAAGGTGGAGTTGGGGCGAGCGCGGGAACGGTGGCCGGGGCGAGGAAGGTGGTGGAGTCGCCGCTTAGGCGGTGGCTGGAGGCGAGCGCGGGGAGGCAGAAGAAAAGCCGAGGCGTCGCCGGAGTAAAAAACCAGTCTTTCGGGCTCGGTGCGGCCGAGCCCGAGCCCGAGCCCTAAAAGCATAATTGAAGGCGTCGGTTCAACCGACGCCTTTCAGTTATAACGAAAGGCGTCGGTTGAACCGACGCCTTTCAGGCCTATATTGTGAAAAAAGGAAGGGCAAGAAAGGCGTCGGTTGGACCGACGCCTTCGGTAGTTCTACAAAATGCGTCGGTTCAACTGACGCCTTTAACATTTCTGTGACCGACGCCTTTCGGGTCAGTTTAAAAAAAAATGCCACGCAGGTGCCAGCGGCCGCGCTGGCGCCTGCGTGGCTTGTCAGATACCCTTTTTTGCAATTAATTTCTACAGTGTATCATTTTTAAAATTTTTTTACTTTTCATACCTTATTATATAAATTTTCCTAAAATGAACGACAGCGCTATTTGACTGTTCTTTTACGCATATGTCCCTATGAATACCTTGGTTGGGTAATGAAAATAGAATTACACTAGTAGTATTTAAGTTTTCATGAATAAAACGTTTTGGTTATAAGTTTTATAACTCATGCACGAATCAACTATTTTAATTTGAATTGGTGGTTAAAATTATGGGCTAGTTTGTTAATTGCAGTTTAGAGGAGGGTAAGGGTTAGATTAGTGTTATTGTTTGTAGAGGACTCTACAAAATGCGAATGGTTCTGGTCATAGGAGCTGGTGTATTTCTGATTTTCAACAAAATAAACGAATAAAACAAAGATGATGAGAAAATAAATTCAAGTGGAAAAATTGGGTGTTGATTACCTAGTTTAATCTAAATAATGTACGTCCAGGGCATACGGTACACACAACCTAAATCCTGATAACTTGAAGTCTTAACTTGATTGCAAATGTTTCGATTTGTTTCCACAGGTTTGTAATATCACCCAAATAAACATCATTTGTTTCTAATTACAAAATTTAGGACATTCAAGGTCAAGAGAATTTGAGAGACATTGAAAATACTAAGGCCAGTTGCAGCCAAAGCTGTCCATAGAATGGTCAAATCGTTGGAACAGATCTCGTGCAAGCCCTTGCGGATTCCATTCCATCAGTACAAGTTTTGCACCATTTACAACATAGCCTAGCTCTTTTAGATGGGCTCCTCTTTCCTTTTTTAGAAGAGATAATTTGACTTGTTAGCTAACAAAGGACTCCATAGCTTATTGGTGCCAATCAAAAAAAGTAAGTGTTGCATCAATACAAAGACATTTGTACAAGACAAGACACCAGCAATGCACGAACTTAAGGTGGAGCATAGCTGCTAGAATACAGGGCATTCTCTTAGAATTATAGACCATCATTAAGTCACATAGCTGCTAACATAGAGAGCATTCTCTTAGAATTATAGACGATCATTAAGGCTAACACCTCGGTTCGGTTTGGGCACAAACCAACCCCCCCAGGCCCCAACCACCCGAATCTGCGTGAAATGACAAGGGGGAAACGGTCCTTTCACCTACAGAAGCATGTCCAGCGCCGCAGAACAACGACAGCCCACTCTATTGGATTACCAGCCAAGCAAACCAAATTTCCAAAGATATACGGAGCGGCATTCTCGTAAATACGTGAAGCCCATAGGGGCCCACATCGCCCATTCCCTTCGCCTAACGACCGTTAACATTCAGCCGTTCATCTTCCAACGCCGTCCCAATACCGTCCACTCCGTTCCGTCCATGCAAAAAAAAAATTCTAATTTTAAATTACTAAAAAAGGAAAAAGACAGTCAGCCAAGGAAGTGGTGGGTCCCTGGGAAAAGACTCCAGAGAAGGTGCACGTGACGGGCGCCTCTCCGAGCCTCACGTGCTGCTTCGCCACGTCATAAGTCATTAACCATACCCGCCGCTATGGGCCCCACATGTGGGGACCACCACTCACCAGGTCTTGAGTCCGCCACGTTATCCAGAACCACTTTTAAATCACGTGAAGGATGTGCGGGCTCCATGGAAATGACGACACTCGTAAAACTGATTAGCCATGCATGGGGATTAGGGAATGGGATTAAACTAATCACTTGCGCTTATAGAAGGGGGCAAATTATAATTTACAAATCCCTAAGAGGATACCTTAGAAAAGGAATGTTACATGTTTAAGGAGCTTGCAGACTTGGTGGGGGGGTCTGATAGGCTGGCTTTTCCTATTTGCTGTCTGTCCTCTTCGCTTCAGGTTCATTGAACACCGAGCTTTTACTTTTTGGTGTTGCATGGAATCTAGGGTTTAGTATAATAGTACCATCTTCTAAGAGGTCATGCTATAATCATAATTTATTGTCAGTAACGTGAAAAACAGGTCACTAATTTGGATTTAGCCGTAATTTAGTTGCAAGATATCTGATCAATTCTTCCTTAGGGTTTTTTGACAAACAAGTTTACCTGCATAAGTTTGCCACATGGGGTGAGAACGAAAACAACTATCATCCGCCTCCTGTGTGTTCACCGGGATTTCCGCCACCAATTGGGTGTCGTGGCTCATGAGAATCGACGGTGCGCTTGGCCTAAAAAAGAATTTTCTCAATTTAAGACAAATTTTAAGGCAGATAATAAATGGCTCCGGGTGAGATCACTCAACCAACCATTTTTCATAGATATACATACCAAAGTGATGATGCAATTAGTGGAAACAAATTAAATCCAATTGAAGTTCCATCTCTTATTTTCTCATAGGGTTGGTGTTTGTTTACCTCTTAGATTACAAGAAAGAGATGATGTGAGTCAAAATGTTTTAATAGACAATGCTTATCGTTTAAATTAAACATACGAGTTTTCAGGGTAAATATTCCTTATTTCTATTAGAAGCTGGCAGTTACTTTCATGAGTTCATCTTGATTAGCTTAATGATCTTATAACTAATAATTAAATCACCATAAGACGACCTTAATCTCCAACAATCGGAAGCTGCTGAGAGAGAGTGATGATAATGATTGGTAAAAACTAATTAGGATATTAGCATACTTCTGTATTATGGGTCTGGTGGCGAGGAACTAATTTATAGACTGCATGATTAGGATTTTGTTTCGATTACTATTAGTTTAAGCATTTCTTTAATGGAAATGCTCTAGATGATAGGGATTGCACATAGCCACAAAGACAACATGTTTGAATAAGATAATCATGTTGCTTACAAAGTAAACCATCAGACGTGCCACAAACATGGGGTGGCTTGATTAACTTATGAGGCGACAGAGAATTAATTTTTAAAGAAACACCTTAAAGCTGAACTTTACGACATAGGAGGGACAAAGCCTTGAATTTTTTTAAATTTTAAACATACAAATACTATTACTATCTTGTTAGTGATTAATTTAAACAAACATTTTGCATACCACACCGATTGCCATGCTTTAAAGATTGCAAGTGTTAGAAGTGGGTATTAAAGAGGTATTAAAACCCACTTATTAATGATGTGAATGAGTGAATTGGGTGAAGGATGAATAGTCCCACATCCACACCAAAGAGGAGTTGTGGATGATATATATAAGGTACAAGGTTGGCCTTAGAAGTTAGGCCCAAGGGCCACCCCACTTTTGTGGGGGAGAGAGATGTTGGACCCATGCACCTAGGTGGGCTAACCCACACGTGCGCGCGCGCCGCCACCGCCGCCGTCCGGCCGGCCGGTTGGGTTGGGTCAACAAGAAAATATTATTTTGGGACAAATTCAATGGTTTGGTTTTTTAATTTATTTTGGTTCAACCAAAACGGGTCCATTTTATTATGACCGTTAACGGACGGATGCGGGGAAAGGGTTTCAACAGGCTTTAACGGGAAACGGTGTGTTTTCAACGGGCTTTATTCGCTGCGCGTGCTATTTGGAGTGCTCCTACAGTACGTGGTTGATCGTCTTATACTGGGAGGTAGACGCCCACGAGTCCTAAGCACCGTAGGGAGGGCGTATTCTGTTTTAAGGACAAAGTGCCTCACTTGATTCGATCATAACCTTCTTCTAACGGATTTAATCTTTGCAAAGGTACACAGATCTATTATCCTTAAGACAGTAGCAATAAGTAAAATTTGTAACAATCTTAAGACAGAATATGTATGTTACTGTAATCTTGTACTTACTGTACTGTAATGTTTGCCTACTGTGATTTTTGTGGTGTTGTTTACAACGAGGGACCGAGGAAGAAATCTGGGTCTTCCAACATTTTGGATTAGAAGCGATGTAATCTCAACAATCTAGCTCGGCGGGCCGGGTGGTAGACCACCATCACCAGTGGCGAAGGTATGATCGTTGAGGTGAGCGCCGCGCTATCCATGCCAACCACGGCCGATATGCGAATCAGACGAATGCCACGGGAGCAGTACCTGAGAGGAGCACCCAGAGAGGAACGATGACCACCCATCTCCCCGAAAGCAACTACGAGTCGAGCAGCCTCTGTCGCACACCATTGACAATGAGGTGACCAGAGATACCTCCTCGCCAGCCCGCCTCCCGTCTCTCCTCTTCTAGGACCATCCCGGCTCCGGCAAAACCTCCACTGCACAAGCACTGTGAAAACAAAAGGCAAAAGGCAGGGCCTTTGAGTCCTGGCAGAGCAATCGGGTGGTTGCCCGGGGCGGAGAAAATGAATGTCGTCGAGGGAGTCTTCCGCATCGCCCGAGCCCCGACCAAGTCCCGGCCACATCAGACCCAGGCGGCTCATCGAACCAGACGAACCCACACGTCGTCTCCTGCTCCCACCAGAGCTCATTGTTTCGTCGGCGCACCGGCCACGACTTCGCCGACCCACCGATTCCGAAGTGCACATGCGAGATGGTGGTCGTCTCGTTGCCGCCATTGGTGAAATCAGAGGAAACATGTCTGGTATGAATGATTTTGAGTTTTTGGCTTTGAAACAGAGCAGCAACTCCTCTGTTCTCAGAAAGAGAAAGAGATCAACTTGGGCCCCTGGAAGAATCATTGGCGGGCTACCACCGCCGATGGGATCAAGGCCATTGGAGTCGCAGCCCAACCACTACGCCGATCACCTCCATGATCTGCGCCTCCACGAAGTGGCCGAGTCGTCGTTGCTGAATGGAGTTCTCGACGAGCGGAGCGGATCCACCGCGAGCTCTCCTCCTCCACCGCTGGCGCTATCCTTGTCATCGTCCTCACTGGTCGCAGGAACGGCGAGGGGGTGTGCTCGTCGGAGAGGCTGGGACGCACCCCTCTGTGCTGGGCTGGGACGCATCCCTCAGCTCTTCGTTTCAGAAACATTCGGGAAAGATGATGGGTCAGTTCAGGCCCTAGTTGGTCTGGTTTGATAAATAAGAAAACCGGCTGGGTTACACTTGTAACTAAAAGAAACCCTTCTAAAATGGTCATTTCGGTCATTAGTGGGGAATTTGGGTCAGATCAGAAGTAGAACCAATTCGGTTCAGGGGATCTTGGACCAGTTGAGTTTAGACATGGGTTGCCCAGTCTAGAAGAAACGAACAAAGTGGTTCGTTTAAAGGAGTTCAACCTATCAAATAGGGATCGTACAAGTTCTTTATGCGCAAAGCTTGAAGCTAGTGAAAAGGAACTTGACAATTTGGGGCAGCAACACCCACTCATAGTGAAGCTGCAAGTGTTGAGGCAAGGATAAGTCTAGTGACAAATGTTGGACCTTGAAGCGGTTTTCATCACTGTGTTTCATCCACAAGATTTTCAAGGGGTTGAGAATTAACTTGGCAAGAAAATCAAAGTTCTAAGAAGTGATAGAGGTGGGGAATATGAATCACCTTTTGGTGAAATCTGTTCACAACATGGCATTATACACCAAACAACAGCGCCTTATTCACCACAGCAAAATGGAGTTGCTGAACGGAAAAAATAGAACTTTAAAAGAAATGATGAATGCTATGTTAATAAGTTCTGGGTTACCTCAGAACATGTGGGAAACACAAAATGAAAGTTCTCTTAAAAGAACTTTGGATGTTGCTAAAGACACTAGTGATGACCAAGAGTGAGAAGATGATGAACCTAGACATAGTAAATGATCTGTACATGAAATATGCATTTTATTATCTCTTAAACTTATGTTTCTGCTAGTGTTTATTTAGAATTATTGCTATTTTAATATAGTTTTTGGTTTTTGTAGGAAACGAGAGCAAAACGCAGAAATGGGATAAAACGCGACTCTAATGATTGAATATTTACAACTTCGATTGCATATCTCTTATGGGACTGATTTAAGCTTCATGTTAAAGTACACGAAGTCAGCTTTCTAACGCCACTAACTGTTAGCAATTCGGAGTTATGAGCAAAAAGTTATGATCATTTAAAATATCGCGCGCGAAAGAGAATGCATGTCAAATGGGTCCTGTGCCGAGATCGGAGATTGGACGCGCGAGATCAATACGACAGGTTTTAAGGAAGAAAAAGAAAAAAAAAAGAAGAAGAAAGAAATTGAAATGGTCCGGTTCGGGTTTGTCTCGGTCCGGTTCAAGAAAGAAAAAAAATAAAAAAAAACCCGGCCCGAGCCGAAGCTCGGGCGCTCGGGCTTCGGCCGTTTCAGAACAGAAAGTGATGCTCTGTTTTTGCCGGAGCTGGGAGAGACGACGGCGCCAGAGCTGGGCGAGGCCGGAGGACGGCATCTGTGGCGACGCCGGAGAAGGGGCCGAAATGGACTGGAGCGACGGTGGTCCTGAGCTCAGGCGATGGTTCTGCTCGAGCTCAGACGATGGAAGACGCCGGCGGTGACTGAGAAGACGGCGGAGGTGGCTGAGCTCCATTGACGGTTAGCGGCGAAGAAGACGACGGCGATGGCAGTGGATTGAAGACTCGAAAAGGGAGGAACAGAGCCGTGTCTTGATCGGGAAACAAAAATGGATACACTCCTATTCGATTTCGGATTCGATTTGGAAACGGAATTGAGGCGTGTTCAATATGGAAGTTACTGATTTGGAATCGTGTTAGGATTTGGACTTGGACGGCCTATAAAACACGAAGTTTTGCTTTTAAAACGGAGAGCTTGAAAGACGAAAACAGCCGACAGAAACAGCGGACAGAGAGAGCGAAAAACAGAGTGACCGCCGGGCGAAAACCAGAGGAAAAACAGCCCTTTTTCCGGCGTGATTTTGGCCGGAAGAAGAGGTGGGTCTTCGCCGGAGCAAGAGGAGTCGAACGCCAGGAGAAATAACTGATTTTGGGCCGGATTTGGATCTGCTACAGTATCGATTTGAAAGTGCAACAGTGCGAGTTCGCCGGAGAAGACGATGAATAGTGCTACAGTGCTACAGTGCGCGTGAACAGTGCCGGGTGAATAGTGAACAGTATTTTCGACAATCCGACGATGAATCAGGCTTTTTCTTCCCTTATTTTCATGTCTAGCTAAATTTCATTGTACTAAGACTAGATGAAGCCCTGCTGATTGTTTGACTCTCAATACTTATTTGCAATTCTAAAGTTGTGATTTTTATTCCCT
Organism: Houttuynia cordata; assembly: GCA_039654745.1. Classification (NCBI taxonomy): domain Eukaryota; kingdom Viridiplantae; phylum Streptophyta; class Magnoliopsida; order Piperales; family Saururaceae; genus Houttuynia; species Houttuynia cordata. The sequence continues at coordinate 36,030,256 of CM077502.1, forward strand.
ATGCTTATTATTTTGCTATGATTATTCTGTTGCTCGAGAGAGGGTAGAGTAATTGTTAGTTAAGGGTTTGTTAATGTTCGAGAGATCTTAGCGAATTCCAAGGTGTTATTTGAATAAAAATTGCATTTTTATGATTGGTCTTTGCTCGAGAGAGGGAGATTAATTAAGATAGATTTAATTGTTTAGTTGCATGTTCGAGATGGCTGCACACATTACGATTATTCGTGACTTCGAGAGGGGCACGGGTAATTGATCACTTGGAATTGTACGGGTTTAACGGAGAGGATAGCTATTTGGTTTGGGTGGATTCGAAGTCTTAGTATATTTCTCATCATATTATTTTCACATAAATTTCCTTGCTTTGTTAAATTAGAACTTTTCATTCTGTTATAACTAGTTTCATAAAAAAATCAAATCTTTCATTAGAATTAAGTTGAACAGTCCAAGTCCTTTGGGTTCGACCTCGTTACCACTAGACTATACTGAGTCTCGTGCGATTGCGAGTAAATAAATAGTTAAAAATCAATCAATCAGTAAACGTGCTAGAACATCAAAATCCTTTGGTCCAGATTTTCTAACTTATTTGTTACCAATGAGCCTCAAAGCTTTAAAGAAGCCATGTCCTCTCCTGAAGCACAATATTGGAAGGAGGCTGTAAATAGTGAAATTGAATCCATTATGCAAAATCACACTTGGGAGTTGGTAGATCTACCTCCAGGGAGTAAACCTCTCGAATATAAGTGGATCTTCAAGAGGAAGATGAAGGCTGATGGATGATCTAACCCAAGAGAAGGTTGACAAATTGTAATATATACTCGGTAAGTCCGAGGTCGAACCACAGGGAATGATGTAGAATTATTCCTAACTAATTTAAAACTACTCAGCTTAGCAAATTAAAGTTCTTATCTGGAAATTTTGTAGAGAAATTGTAATTTAACTAACTACTAAAATGGCGATTAAAGATTGAAGTAAAACTAATTAAAGATAGGAAAGATAATCGATGAGAGATAACAAAGCTTCAAGGATCAATTATTTAATTAATATTCTACGTCTCTTTGATTACGCAATTAGATTCAAATAATGATTTGACCTAATCGGAAGATATTTCATTCACGTGCATCATAACCATTAACATAAAAATATCGATCGAATATTTATCATTAACAAGCAGAGTCTACTAATCACAGGGAATTATAAGCATTCGCCGTACCTTACGTTAACGACAAATCAAATAATTGTATAGATTATGACTTTATCAAAACATCGCATTCAATCAAATAAACATTAAGCACTTCTTTATAGACGTAATAATACTAATCAAATAACGTCACCTTTAGCTTTGACAAAAGATTTAGCTATTCATATTCAAGAGAAAAATCAGATTTAGACTTGGAAGAAATTGCATTTAAGAAAAACACTGTTGCAGAAACACTATTCACGATTTACTATTCATGGGTACTGTAGCAAATCACTGTTCATCGTCTCCTTCAGATGCCCGGTTACTGTAGCAGTTCATGTTCACTGTTCACCGAAGCCAAAAATCCGACTTTTTCTTCTCTTCTCCTTCTCCCTTCGTTTCCGCTTCGATTCCGGCCAATTCCCGACGAGATCACGACCCAAACACCGCCGCAAAAGGCTCTGTTTTTTTTTCGTCAAAAACAGAGTCCAGAACCTCTGTTTCGTCAAAATCCCAGCGCTTCCTCCCCTTCAATTTCCGGCCCTTTTCTATTTTTATAGGCTATTCTAGCTTTAGGAGTCCATTAGCCGCAAGTATCTTCCTTCCTAGGTGAGCATGCCTCTCCTCAAGGCAAGCTTCCACATCTAGGACGCCTCTGTTTTCTCGATTTTGCCCCAAGTCGACCTTCCAAATCCATCTTTGAATCAAAATCAGTGCTTTCCAAATCAAGGCCCCGACTTTTTAAGTTTCCAATTTGAAGACGATTCTGCCGACGCTAGTGCCGCCGTCGTCTCTTGTCGAAGCCACCGTCTTGCTGCCCTTTTTCGGTACCCAGAACAGCCGGAGTCGCCATGGCCGCCATGCTCCTCTGTCGCCTGCCATCGCTTCGAATGCCGCCGCCCAGCTCAAGCCGCCAAGCTCCACTGTGTTCTGCTCCGATCGTCTCCAGCTCCGAGCTCCGCCGCCAAGCTCAGGCCGCCTCCATCGATCTTGCCCGACGGCCTGCCATCTGATCCTGCCGGCGCTCTGTTTCGAGCTTCGCTGCCCCGATCATCTGGAATACCCGAGCCGATGGCTCGGGTTGTTTTTCCTCTTTTTTTATTTATTTTCCCGAACCGGACCAGACCTGTTTAATCCTTTTCTCCTTTTCTTTTAATCAAATAAAACCCGTCGTAACGATCTCAACCGCCAAATCGAATCTGCACGTCTGTATTACAATTTCGCACCCGTCTTCTTTTAAGTAGCTTATCAATGGTTCAAATTCTTCAATACACGCCATATCAGCTCATGGGTCACTTTGGCATTTCAAAACACGTCTAATGCGCACGTCTGCTACTGATCTGCAATTCGCAATTTCAAACCTACAATAACAAAACCAAACTAAAATTAGACGCATAATAAAAATATGATTCATTAAATTCTTTAATGCATCTAAAATAGTTAATTAGAGTAAATTAATTAATAATCCCCTAATTACTACCCTAATCACAAATAACCCATTTTATTCTTATTTTATCACAAAAACTACACTAGCATATAGGTAAATAAGGCATATAAATATGTATATTTTATGTTTATCAAATACCCCCAAACCTATATTTTGCTAGTCCCCGAGCAAAACAAACAAAACAAAAATCACACAAAATAAAACTAAAGTAAATTAAACTAGAAAAGTAAATGCCACTTTCGTAGGGAACACGATTGCATTGAGCGTATGCAACAAGCCGTTAAACCTCTAGGTGTCCCTAGTAGAACGAGTTTTGTCTCGTGAGGGTTTACAGCAATGTTACCCACAAACATGTACTTATGAAATTAACCTTATTAATCTAAGTGCAAAAATAAAATAAACACTTCAAAACAAGCAAACCTATTATCCCCTCAAATGCAGACCACAATGTTTAAGAAAATCAACCACATGTACTTGCATTTATAATCAACTGGAATATAGAAGCCCTCAAGTAAGTGGTTTTATTCTACACCTTCATCTTGGAAATTTCTGCTCAATATGATATGAAATGATAATATAAATATTAAAAGTGTAGAACATTGTAGCAATACACCCTAAATTTCTGTTTTACACATATCCAGTGTTACCCATTAACCAAAGAAAATCAGAATCTACATAGTCATCGTAATCTTTAGGTTCATGATAGCACAAATCTGCGCGCCTCCTTCGGGTCCAACATTCTAGATTTGAGAGGATAATACACCATAGACTTTTTTTTCCTTTTTTCTATTTTCAGCAGGACTGTGTAAGGCCTAACTTCAAGATGCTTAGGTTTAGCAATGACTCAGGCCAATGACTCCCAGCACAGTTGGCTTAGGGCATTAGGTTTTAAAGAGACCGCTTCGGGCCCGAGCATCAGCCTAAGTTAATCCTATAAAGTCAAGCAACCCCTTTCTTTCTTTTTGTTTTCATTTTTTTTATCAACATTCATTTTCATCATTCATATTTTCAGCACATCTTTATTGTGTCCAGGCTGTATTATACTCTCAACCTATTTCCGGTTCCAAGCCCTTGCCATAGCCAAGTAAATGGTCTATCATGATCTTTTAAGCTCAACAGACAACCACATATCATCCAATGACTTTGACTAAAGACATCCCACTGAAGATTAGTATTCAACCAATTTCTAGAGGGTATTACTTTATGTACTAGTGTGTGTGAGTGAGTTTTATTAGCTCAAGCACATGAACCAAGAGGACTGTAACGGAAAGATATGCTCAGTTAAGTGTTTCTATCCTCCAATATACTTACTCACACTTCCAATGAAAATTAATCTCTTAAAAATTGAAATATGCATCATCACGGGATAAACTATCAAAACCTATAAAAAAAATACTAACAAACAACCTAAAAACTTCAATAAAATTTTTATTTGTTTTTCTCTTTCTATTTTTTTTAATTTTTTTTTTTGAAAATAAACAATGTTATTCCTATATACCCCCAAACCTAAACTAAACATTGTCCTCAATGTTAAGAATGAAATGAAGGATAAAATAAAGAAATAAATAAAATCAAGGATAGATGTTACCTGGAGAACAGCAAATTGCTAAAATCCCATGCGAGTGAAAAACATCAACAAAGAAAAAGATGAGAGCAATCACAATATCCAACCAGAAAGCATCATCTAACTAATAAATATCCTAAAAACAAATTAAAAGCTGGGCTGCCTCCCAGGAGCGCTAAGTTTCCTGTCTTCAGCCAGACTGAGTGTAAGAGTATTCAATCAGGATAAGTGGGATCAGACAGAGGAATACTCTCCACTTCCGATGGAATCAATTCCAGGAATGGCTTAAGTCTTTGACCATTTACTTTAAACACATTGCCATTCAATGGATTTTCAATTTCTACAGCTCCATGAGGATAAACAGATTTAACAATAAATGGACCAGTCCATCTAGAACGGAGCTTACCAGGAAATAAATGCAATCTAGAGTTGTACAAAAGAACTTTTTGTGAAGGTTCAAAAGTTTTTCGATGAATGTGTTGATCATGCAAAACCTTCATTCGTTCTTTATAAATTTTTGAATTCATATATGCATCATTCCTGATTTCTTCCAATTCATTTAGTTGAAGCTTACGCACAGAACTGGCGTCATCCAAACTGAAATTAAACATTTTTATAGCCCAATATGCCTTATGCTCCAACTCCACAGGCAAGTGGCAAGCTTTTCCATAAACAAGTCTATAAGGGGACATACCAATAGGAGATTTAAAAGCTGTACGGTATGCCCAAAGTGCATCTATTAACCGCAGAGACCAATCTTTGCGATTTGGGTTAACCGTTTTCTCTAAAATATGTTTAATCTCTCTGTTGGCAAGTTCAGCTTGCCCACTCGTTTGTGGGTGATAAGGGGTAGCCACCTTATGAGTAATTCCATATTTCTTCATTAATGCCTCAAAAGGTTTATTGCAGAAATGAGAACCCCCATCACTTATGATTGCACGAGGTATACCAAACCGTGACAGAACATTTTCCTTCAAAAAGCGTATAACAGTTTTATGGTCATTAGTTCTACAGGGAATGGCCTCTACCCACTTGGAAACATAGTCAACAGCCACTAAGATGTACAGATAGCCAAAAGAAGGTGGAAATGGGCCCATGAAATCAATACCCCAACAATCAAATATTTCAATCACTAAAATGGGGTTTAAAGACATCATATTCCTACGGGTTATTCCACCAAGTTGTTGACAACGTCCACAAGTACGACAAAAATCATGAGTATCTTTAAATAGGGTAGGCCAATAAAATCCACATTGTAAAATTTTAGCAGCAGTTTTTCTAGCAGAAAAATGACCGCCACAAGCTTCTGAATGGCAGAAGGAAATAACACTATGAATTTCATCATTAGACACACATCTCCTAATAATTTGATCCGGACAATATTTAAAAAGATATGGATCATCCCAAAAGAAATTTCATACCTCCACCATGAATTTCTTCTTGTCTTGTGTTGTCCAATGAGAAGGAGTTTGACCTGTGACAAGAAAATTAACAATATCAGCAAACCATGGTAAATCAGAAAGAACAAAAAGTTGTTCATCTGGGAAGGTATCTTTAATTGGAGCAGCCTCATTGGAATCATCCACAGTCAACCTAGATAAATGATCGGCCACCACATTTTCTACTCCTTTCTTATCTTTAATTGTAATATCAAATTCTTGCAGTAGGAGTATCCAGCGAATCAACCTAGGTTTTGCATCTTTCTTTGATAGAAGATATTTCAAGGCAGCATGATCAGTAAAGATAACAATAGGATATCCGGTCAAGTAAGCCCTAAATTTATCCAAAGCAAATACTATAGCAAGTAATTCCTTTTCTGTTGTTGAATAATTCATCTGAGCATTGTCTAAGGTCTTACTTGCATAGTAAATAACATAAGGCTTCTTATCCTTCCTTTGCCCCAAAACAGCCCCCACAGCAAAGTCACTAGCATCACACATTATCTCAAATGGTAAAGTCCAATCTGGGGGTTGCATAATAGGGGCTGAAGTAAGCATTTCCTTCAGTTTGGCAAAAGCTTTTTCACAATCAGCATTCCATTCAAAAACAGTATCCTTAGATAGGAGATTGCATAATGGTCTAGAAATAGAACTAAAATCTTTGATGAATCTCCTGTAGAACCCTGCATGACCAAAAAATGATCTAATATCTTTAACTGTCTTGGGTGTAGGCAAATGAGTAATTAAATCAATTTTTGATTTATCAACTTCAATTCCCTTAGAGGAAACAATATGACCCAGAACAATTCCTTTAGACCCCATGAAATGACATTTTTCCCAATTAAGCACAAGGTTCTTCTCTTCACACCTGCTCAAAACTTTCTGCAAATTAGACAAACAGTCATCAAATGAATCACCAAATACAGAAAAGTCATCCATAAACACTTCAAGATAGCGTTCAACCATATCACTAAAAATACTCAGCATGCATCTTTGAAATGTTGCAGGTGCATTGCATAAACCAAAAGGCATTCTTCTATATGCAAATGTGCCAAAAGGACATGTGAATGTGGTTTTCTCCTGGTCTTCTAATGCAATTTCAATTTGGTTGTAACCGGAGTAGCCATCTAAGAAACAGTAATATGTGTGGCCAGCTACCCTCTCCAGAACCTGATCTAGAAATGGCAATGGAAAATGGTCTTTCCTTGTGACTGCGTTCAGCTTCCTGTAGTCAATGCACATTCTCCATCCAGATGTAACTCTAGTGGGTATTAATTCATTCTTATCATTCTTGACAACTGTTACACCAGATTTCTTAGGCACTACTTGGGTAGGACTCACCCACTTGCTATCAGAAATGGGGTAGATGATCTCCGCATCCAAGAGCTTAAGAACTTCAGCTCTAACTGCCTCTTTCATGTTTGGATTTAACCTACGTTGCATCTCCCTAGACGGTTTGGCATTGTCCTCCAAATAAATCCGATGAGTGCATATTAAAGGGCTTATTCCTTTTAAATCAGCAATTGTCCATCCTATTGCACCTTTATGTTTTCTCAAAATATCAAGCAACTTACCCTCTTCGATAAGATTAAGATGAGACGATATTACCACCGGAAGAGTTTCACCATCACCCAAAAATGCATATTTGAGGTCAGTTGGTAACTTTTTCAACTCCAATTTGGGTGCTTGAATGCTTGATGGTGTAGGCAATTTTTCACGCAATGGTAGCTCCTCAAACTTGGGTTTCCATCCATTCACTTGCAATACCTGTAGAGAATTCAGCAAAGAACAAATCTCAGCCTCTTCACAATCCACTTTAGATTCATCATATAAAGAATTAACTAAGCAAGATTCTAATGGATCAGAAAGAGATGCATGAAATTGATCTCTAACAACGGTATCAACCCAATTCATTTCTTGAACATCAGTATCATCTCCTGGTTGTTTGCAAACATTAAATATATTCAATTCCAAAGTCATATTGCCAAATGAAAGTTTCATCACACCATTCCTACAATTAATCAAAGCATTTGAAGTAGCAAGAAATGGACGACCTAATATGACAGGAATATTTGCACTTGCATTTATAACAGGATGTGTGTCCAAAACAATAAAATCAACAGGAAAGTAAAATTTGTCTACTTGAACAAGCACATCTTCCACCCCTCCCCTTGGAATTTTAATAGAACGATCAGCAAGTTGAAGAGTAATGGTGGTGGGTTTAAGTTCCCCAAGACCTAACTGAGTGTATACTGAATAAGGCAAAAGATTAACACTAGCCCCAAGATCAAGCAAGGCTTGGTCTACCCTAAAGTTCCCGATCACACATGAAATAGTTGGACATCCGGGATCCTTATATTTGGGCGGGCTTTTGTGTTGAATTATAGAACTTACCTGTTCAGTCAAAAATGCTTTTTTCTGCACATTCAACTTACGCTTAATAGTACACAAATCTTTCAAGAACTTAGCATAAGAAGGTACCTGTTTGATTGCATCTAACAAGGGAATGTTAATTTTCACCTGCTTAAAAAGTTCAAAAATTTCAGCATTTTAGTTCAACTTTTGAGGTGGTTTCAACCTCTGTGGAAAAGGAGCTGGAATAGGACATCTCACATCTTCACTTGATCCAGACTTATCAATTTCCTCATTATCATGTTTTGACTCATCATTCTCAGAAGATTTCTGGGCCTTAGGTGGAATTGTTTTGTCAATTTCTTTTCCACTACGAAGAGTGGTAATAGACTTAGCATGTTCCAATTGTGAATCAGAAGATTGTGTGTCCATTGTGTGAACTTGCCCCTGTGGGTTGGGTTGGGGTTGAGCAGGAAACCTACCTTTGTCTTGAATAGCAAGAGAAGATGTCAATTTAGTGAGAGAGCTTTTTATATCATTAATGGCTTGTGAGGTTTGTTGATTAATAGTAGCTTGCCCTTGCATGAAAGTTTGCAGTGTCTCCTCAAGTGTCTTCCTGTGAGGTGGAACATATGGAGTATAATTGGAAGATGCTTGAGGAGGTGGTGTTTGTGCAGCATTATCATTCCTCCAACTAAAGTTGGGGTGATTCCTCCATCCTGGATTGTAGGTGTCTCCATAAGGAGATTGCCTCTTAAAAGGTGTCATGGAATTTGCTTGGTCATGCAACACCTCCTTGAAAGCAGGAATGGTAGGGCACTCATTAGTAGGGTGTCCCATGACATCACAAATTCCACAGGCCTCTTCTGTAGCAACAGACTTAACAACGTTAATTTTCCCTACTTCCATAGCCTCCACCTTCCTAGCCAAAGAGGCTAGCCTAGCACTCAAATTATCCTCCTCCCTAAGATAATGCAGACCCCCACTAGTAGTTGAAGACTTCGACTTATTAGAAACGTCAGAGGGATCGGTGGGATCCCAAGAATCTGAGTCTTCAGCTATTTGATCTAGAAAATCAAGGGCTTCATTAGGGTCTTTATCAAAGAATTCCCCATTACACATGGTTTGAACAAATTGTTTCATTGAGGGCGTCATCCCATCATAGAAGAAACTGATGGTGCGCCACTTCTCATACCCATGATGTGGACAAGAATTTAACAAATCTTTATAACGCTCTCAACATTGATAAAATGATTCATTTTGTTTTTGGGCAAAATTTGTTATTTGTCTTTTCAGAGCATTTGTCCTATGAACTAGAAAAAACTTTTTAAGGAATTCCGTTTGTAGTTCTTTCCAAGTTCCTACAGATCTAGGCTTAAGGGAATTTAGCCAAGTCTTGGCTTTGTCCTTCAAAGAGAAAGGAAACAATTTTAGCCTGATAATGTCTTCACTACAAGCTTGCTCAAAAGTTGCACATACTTCCTCAAATTCCTTTAAATGCAAATAAGGATTTTCAGAATCTAGACCATGGAATTTGGGAAGCAAGTTTATCATTCCAGGCTTAAAAGTAAATTGATGTGCTTGTAGAGGCAATATAATACATGAAGGTGTGCTAGTGCGTGCAGGTTGCAGATAATCACGCAAGGGCCGCATTGGTGCATCATGTTCAATCTCATTTTCATTAATATCATGGTTACTACCTTGATCAGCCATTTGATTAGGTGTGTGTGATGGAACAGAAAATTCAAACGAAGGATTCTCAATCAAAATATGAGAATTACATCTAACCAATCGTCCACTGGTATCTCTATTCCACGAGTGCATGCACAAGAAACAGAAATTTCAAAGAGAGATGGAACGAGTTTACCAAATTTGAAGAAAAATCCAATGAAAAGCCTTTTTGTTTCGGATAGGACTCCAAATTCCTGCAAAATAAACAAGCTAAATTAAACTAAGAATAACTGAAATTACTAAACTATACTAGAGAGAAATAAACTAATTGGAAGATTAATCCTAAACTTCACTCCTCGGCAGCGGCGCCAAAATTTGATCTAACCCAAGAGAAGGTTGACAAATTGTAATATATACTCGGTAAGTCCGAGGTCGAACCACAGGGAATGATGTAGAATTATTCCTAACTAATTTAAAACTACTCAGCTTAGCAAATTAAAGTTCTTATCTGGAAATTTTGTAGAGAAATTGTAATTTAACTAACTACTAAAATGGCGATTAAAGATTGAAGTAAAACTAATTAAAGATAGGAAAGATAATCGATGAGAGATATCAAAGCTTCAAGGATCAATTATTTAATTAATATTCTACGTCTCTTTGATTACGCAATTAGATTCAAATAATGATTTGACCTAATCGGAAGATATTTCATTCACGTGCATCATAACCATTAACATAAAAATATCGATCGAATATTTATCATTAACAAGCAGAGTCTACTAATCACAGGGAATTATAAGCATTCGCCGTACCTTACGTTAACGACAAATCAAATAATTGTATAGATTATGACTTTATCAAAACATCGCATTCAATCAAATAAGCATTAAGCACTTCTTCATAGACGTAATAATACTAATCAAATAACGTCACCTTTAGCTTTGACAAAAGATTTAGCTATTCATATTCAAGAGAAAAATCAGATTTAGACTTGGAAGAAATTGCATTTAAGAAAAACACTGTTGCAGAAACACTATTCACGATTTACTATTCATGGGTACTGTAGCAAATCACTGTTCATCGTCTCCTTCAGATGCCCGGTTACTGTAGCAGTTCATGTTCACTGTTCACCGAAGCCAAAAATCCGACTTTTTCTTCTCTTCTCCTTCTCCCTTCGTTTCCTCTTCGATTCCGCTTCGATTCCGGCCAATTCCCGACGAGATCATGACCCAAACACCGTCGCAAAATGCTCTGTTTTTTTTCCGTCAAAAACAGAGTCAAGAACCTCTGTTTCGTCAAAATCCCAGCGCTTCCTCCCCTTCAATTTCCGGCCCTTTTCTATTTTTATAGGCTATTCTAGCTTTAGGAGTCCATTAGCTGCAAGTATCTTCCTTCCTAGGTGAGCATACCTCTCCTCAAGGCAAGCTTCCACATCTAGGACGCCTCTGTTTTCTCGATTTTGCCCCAAGTCGACCTTCCAAATCCATCTTTGAATCAAAATCAGTGCTTTCCAAATCAAGGCCCCGACTTTTTAAGTTTCCAATTTGAAGACGATTCTGCCGATGCTAGTGCCGCCGTCGTCTCTTGTCGAAGCCACCGTCTTGCTGCCCTTTTCCGGTACCCAGAATAGCCGGAGTCGCCATGGCCGCCACGCTCCTCTGTCGCCTGCCATCGCTTCGAATGCCGCCGCCCAGCTCAGGCCGCCAAGCTCCACTGTGTTCTGCTCCGATCGTCTCCAGCTCCGAGCTCCGCCGCCAAGCTCAGGCCGCCTCCATCGATCTTGCCCGACGGCCTGCCATCTGATCCTGCCGGCGCTCTGTTTCGAGCTTCGCTGCCCCGATCATCTGGAATACCTGAGCCGATGGCTCGGGTTGTTTTTCCTCTTTTTTTTTATTTATTTTCCCGAACCGGACCAGACCTGTTTAATCCTTTTCTCCTTTTCTTTTAATCAAATAAAACCCGTCGTAACGATCTCAACCGCCAAATCGAATCTGCACGTCTGTATTACAATTTCGCGCCCGTCTTCTTTTAAGTAGCTTATCAATGGTTCAAATTCTTCAATACACGCCATATCAGCTCATGGGTCACTTTGGCATTTCAAAACACGTCTAATGCGCACGTCTGCTACTGATCTGCAATTCGCAATTTCAAACCTACAATAACAAAACCAAACTAAAATTAGACGCATAATAAAAATATGATTCATTAAATTCTTTAATGCATCTAAAATAGTTAATTAGAGTAAATTAATTAATAATCCCCTAATTACTACCCTAATCACAAATAACCCATTTTATTCTTATTTTATCACAAAAACTACACTAGCATATAGGTAAATAAGGCATATAAATATGTATATTTTATGCTTATCAATGGATCAATTGACAAATATAAAGCAAGACTTGTTATCAAATGATACAAGCAAAAGGAAGGTCAAGATTATTTTGATACATATTCACCAGTCACGAGAATAACTTCCATTAGGATGTTAATTGCTGTGGCTACTTTGTATAATCTTGAAATACATCAAATGGATGTAAAAACAGCATTCTTGAATGGTGACTTGAATGAAAAAATATATATGCAACAACCTGAAGGGTTTGTTGTACCGGGTCAAGAAAACAAAGTGTGCAGACTTGTTAAATCTCTTTATGGGCTTAAACAAGCACCTAAGCAATGGCATGAAAAATTTGACAAAATGATGATGTCAAATGGATTCAAAATCAATGAATGTGACAAATGTGTTTATGTCAAAGCTTGACCTGAAGGCTATGTTATTGTATGCCTATATGTGGATGATATGCTCATTATTGGTAGCAATGATAATATCATTAAAGCTATTAAGAGGATGTTAAACAAACAGTTTGACATGAAGGATATGGGTGTTGCAAATGTTATACTAGGGATGAAAATCACTAGAACATCTGATGGATATGTATTATCTCAATCTCATTACATTACAAAAATCCTAGACAAATTTAATGAGAATGATAATCGTCCAGTGAGAACACCTGTGGATGTGACATTGCATTTAAGCAAAAACACGGGTGAGAGCATATCACAACTCCAATATTATCAAATTATTGGAAGTCTCATGTACCTCATGAATTGTACGAGACCGGACATAGCATACTCAGTAAGTAAACTGAGTAGATATAATAGCAATCCAAGGGAAGACCACTGGAAAGCTCTAGTCAGGGTTCTTAGATATCTAAGATATACCTTGGATTATGGACTGCATTATACAAGGTATCCAGCAGTACTAGAGGGGTACTGTGATGAAAATTGGATATCTGATACAAGAGACTCCAAATCTACAAGTGGATATGCTTTTACTATTGGAGGTGCAGCAGTGTCTAAAAATCTTCTAAACAAACGTGCATTGCAAGATCCACAATGGAATCAGAATTCATTGCACTTGATAAAGCAGGGGAAGAGGCTGAGTGGCTTCGTCATTTTTTAGAAGATATTCCAATATGGGGGAAACCTGTACCACCTATATGTATCTATTGTGATAGTCAATCTGCTATAGGAAGAGCACAAAGTAACTTGTATAATGGTAAGTCTCGACATATACGTCGGAGGCATAATACCATAAAATAATTGCTCTCTAGTGGAATAATTTCCATTGAGTATGTTCGGTCAAAAAAAAATATTGCGGATCCGCTTACAAAGGGTTTGACCAAAGAACAAGTGAGCAATTCATCGAGAGGAATGGGCTTGAAGCCTATACATTAAAAATCACCATAATGGCAACCCAACCTAGTTGACTGGAGATCCCAAGATCTAAGTTCAAAAGGGACAACCGAATTGTGGGGGATTCAAGGGGAATCACTATGGAGATAACATCTCGTTCCCATTCCTATGATGAGATAGTGATGCCTGCTGAATGAATCAGGATAAGCTTTGCTTTTAATGGTTCTCATAGCTTGACTTAGTTCGAGTGGTGTATTGCAAGATGCTCCTAATGAGAATCACCTATATGAGTGTGAAGGGGCCACTTCTATGAGGATTTTAGGGCTAAATCTTCTAAAGCACTCATGAAAACCAGGTTTGTTCGGGGCCAAAATGAACAAAGTCATGAGAACCACAATGTGTCTGAGAAGTGATTGTGTGACTTCTATTGTCTTGGTTTACACAAACGGCTGAACAGTTCAAGACATCACGTTCACTGATTAGCCAGTAAACCCGATAGTCTTCACAAGGGAAAGTTCAAAGCCGAAAGCTACCTCTCTCCTATGCATGATCTTCTCAATATTTGCTTTCACAAGTTTTCTGCATAGCTATCCAGCCAATTCTCATTCATGTGGGGGATTGTTAGAAGTGGGTATTAAAGAGGTATTAAAACCCACTTATTAATGATGTGAATGTGTGAATTGGGTGAAGGATGAATAGTCCCACATCCACACCAAAGAGGACTTGTGGATGGTATATAAGGTCCAAGGTTGACCTTAGAAGTTAGGCCCAAGGGCCACCCCACTTTTGTGGGGGAGAGAGATGTTGGACCCATGCACCTAGGTGGGCTAACCCACACGCGTGCGCGCGCCGCCGCCGCCGTCCGTCCGGCCGGCCGGCCAGCTCGGCTCGGTTCGGTTCGCATGCACGGCCGGCCGGGCCGGGTCGGGTCGGGTTGAGTCAACAAGAAAATATTATTTTGGGACAAATTCAATGGTTTAATTTTCTAATTTATTTTGGTTCAACCAAAACGGGTCCGTTTTATTATGACCGTTAACGGACGGACGCGTCCGTTTAACGGGAAAGGGTTTCAACGGGCTTTAACGGGAAACGGTGTGTTTTCAACGGGCTTTAACGGAATTTCTATAAAGCTTGTAAAAATGGGTTTTTCTGTATGGATTTTTTTTTCTAGAACTTCATCTTCTTCCTTCCTCCTTTCTTCTGTGAAAGCATAACACATCTGTGGTTCGCTGTGCGTGCTGTTTGGAGTGCTCCTACAGTACGTGGTTGATCGTCTTATCCTGGGAGGCAGACGCCCACGAGTCCTAAGCGCCGTAGGGAGGGCGTATTCTGTCTTAAGGACAAAGTGTTTCGCTTGATTCGATCATAACCTTCTTCTAACGGATTTAATCTTTGCAAAGGTACACAGATCTATCATCCTTAAGACAGTAGCAGTAAGTAAAATTTGTAATAGCAAGATCTTCTCCTCAGTCATATATCTGGAAATCAATTGAATGTTAAGAAAATTTCCACAAAAAATAATAGGATGGCCAGTTTGTCACCCCTACTTAGGCAGTCCACCTCCTTACCAGAGATGGTGTATATACAGACAATGAGGACATCGTATGTGTAAATGCAAAGATGATGCATTAGGTGTTTTTGGGCTGTGTAATTTTATTCATCTGGTGGCTTTTAACCTAAGGTACAGGCAGGTTTGGTTTCCCCTGCCCACCTTCAATGCATGTTTCCGAATACTAAACCCAATGCATATTAACTATTTCCTAGAAATTATCATGAATATTAGCATAAATGAAAGTCTGAAAACCAAATAAATAGTCTGATGAACAACATTTCTCTTGGTTTATCTACTTATTCATGCATGCATGTTTCCTTATTTACGGGTATAGATTTAGGAGTTTGATAAAAGAACCTACTTGAAATATAAACTAGACTTCGACCAATGAAAAAGATGCTTAATGGAGAAGAGGTGGCATATGGCCGGCTATTATGCTCTTTTTTTATAATTCATTTCTCGAACAAATACATACCATCAGCAAGGAAAAATAATACATCTAATTCCTAAGATCTAGACAATTGGAAATTTTTATACATGGAATTTTCTATAGGACGTAGGGTTGGCTAGCATGAATAATGAAATTGTATACGCATGTGCATGCAAAACTAAGATACAAATAGCTCAAGGAGAAGTGAAGCAAGAAGGATATTTTCCAGATATTACTTAAGCATATACTCCCTCCGTCCAGAATTAGTATTAACATTTGGTTTTCCAAAATGATCATGAACTGATTTTAGTTCAATTTGGAAAACCAAAGGTTAATACTGATTTCAGATGAAGTAATACATATTAGTACTGTTTGCTAAGTAGAAATGTTAGGAGGCTATTCTACTTGTTAGACTGATTTAATGATCCACAAAAGAGCAAGGTTAATATTTTTGCAAAAACTATAATCCATATCCGTGTTTTGCGTTCACTTGCATATTACATCGAATATGATGCAACTCTAAAGAGAAAAATGTTTCTTTAGATTAGATATTCATAAATCAACCGCTTTGAGGTTCATAATTTAGTTAATCTGTCCAGTGGTTCATAATATAGTTAGTTGTTAATATGTCCCCTAAACTTGTACAACCATACAGGATTGAAGGGTGTAAATTTTCTCTGGATATCCCAGCCCTTACAAAAATCTCTTAAAATTCCACAAAATATGACCAATTAGTACACTCAATATCCAACCCAGCTCATGCGTGAGCGTATAGGCACAATGGATCTCAGATTACCATCTGCATTACTATATGGGCTCCGCAGGTTTGAATCACCCGTTCACCCCTCGATCAAACGGCTTGCAGAGTCTTAGCGCACACGAGCGCAGGCGCAGATTTTATCTTGTATTTTTTATTGAACTTTTCATTAATCGAATTTCCTCTATGAATATACAAATCAACTAATGAAAAGTAAACTTGCAAAGCAAAAACTAATGAAAATTAAGGTTTGTTTCTATGAAACGAAGTAAAGTAAATGAGGCATATTTTGTCTTCTTCGTTGAGAGTCAAAAAAGTTGTTCTTCAAAGTGGTAATGCATGGCTCTCACAGATAGAAAGAAAGAGGCCGACTGAGACCGACTTCCACCTTCCCACCAGGTGGGGCCCATCCATGACAAGCAAACACAGAAGAGACATGCCAGTGGCTGTTTGCACGTGCGGAGGGTGGACAGCAAACGTGCCTGGAGCCTTTGACTGGTGAGACGACAAGAAGACGATCTCAGACGTCCATTCCTGTCAGCCTGCGCATGGGGACGTCGCCATCTCAGCACGTTGCAGTGTTTGATTCCAAAGTTCGCCTTATTTTTACCGGACAGTGAACGGAGTAAAACGGTACTACTTTTCTTAGATTTAACGGGAGCACGCCAATTTGTTGTGGATAAGGCAGATTTAGGTTAAAATTGACCGGCGTTGGTGGGACCCGTATGGCAGATCACCGTCCGACCAATCAACATCCAGAGCCACACGTGCGATAGGTGCTATCTCGTTGCCTCGTTGTTAGCTTGTGTCTGAGACTTGAATGGAAGTAATTGCACCTTCTGTACCAACCATCAGGCAGGCTATCGAGACGAGTTAATGCTATGTTATGAACTTAATAGAGAATTCCCAGCCTGGATGAGTAATGTGAAATCTGACTTTGCAAGAGATAACCAATGTGTACGTATCTTTGTTTGTGACAAAAGCAAAAGAGAATTGGACTTACTAGGTGACCTAACTAGTACAAGAAAATGCTAGATTTTAGATATATGTACATGCATAATTGAGTATAAAGCTGGTTAGAAACTAAATTAATCTGTTACAAAAAAAGAAAATTAGTTTCATGATATAGATAAGAGTGTGGATGTATTGTAGTTTTATATTCTCAATGCTGTGGTTTTAAAACCGCAGGCTAGAAGCCCTGTTGCTCCTCTTTTTGGCAACTCTAGATCAACTTATAAGGTACCAATATACAAGTTATAACCGTATTTTATACTCCCTCTGCCCCGTTTTAGATGCTCTATCCCGAAAAGAGGACAGTTCCGTTTTAAGTCCTCCATCTTGTCAGTTTTAAGTTGTTTTTGAGCTTCTTCTTCCCGCTATTAGTGGGGGTTTGCACCATCCAATACAAAACACCAATTTTTCATATGGAGCTATTGTAACAGAACGGAGTGAGTATAACAAAGTGACAACAATAGTGGCTTTCCTAATTAAACTGATTGCAGCCAGTATCGTGATATTAAGAGCTTATCCAAGCATCACTCTCTATATATATAGGGTCAAAAGCACTACTCTTATGTTCTTATTATAAGTTACTAATTTACAATGGCGAGGCAATCCCAATTTGAGTTGCAACCAATATTGGGTCTTTACTGGTTTTGGAGATGTCCTAAGGTTCAAGTCGTGGTACACAATGTCGTGTAAGGGTGCGTGAGTCTTACCCATCCGAAAGAAAAAAACATAGCCATGCAACTCAGGCCACAGATAAGGCATGCCTCCTCTAGTGTCGAATACTGTGGTCCTATAATGTATAAGGATATTAATCCTGTTGGCAAAAGAAAAAGGATTTTAATCTGGAGTGCATGAATACCTTTACATAAGAATATGTGTCCATCTATTTTCCATTTCACCAGTGCTTTATTTGATAAAATATTAAAATGTTTAATTAGGGCTTTTCTCCGATTAGCAAAGAATTTAAGCGGTTTAGGAAAGAAAGAATCACAGAAAATATTTAATGTATGCCAAAAAATAAAAAATTGTTTATTTAAATAAGAAAAGGGCAATGGAGTGGGGTGGGATGTGGGGCTGGCGGGCAGGAATCTGAAGCACATGGTGGCGCAAAAGTATGCCCCGCATTTCTCGCGTAGCTGTCGCTAACCATGGGCGGGCCCCACCTCACTGGATGTTGGCGGCATCACGTGACTCTTTGCCCCGCTGTCCAAAAACTCTGAACTCCGAAGTAAACCGCACGTCCACAAACTCAGGTTAAAAATAAACTCTCTTTTTTCATCAAAAGTTTAAAATAAGCTAAGCCTTGCCTTGGGAATTACGCTAATCATCCGTTTTTTCTGCCGTGGGACCCGCCTGAACGCGCTAACCCTGATCCCATGTCAACGCGCCGAACCGTCGTCAACCCTGTTACCCCTCGCCGGTCACGTGATTTAACCGCTGTGGGCAGTGACTGGCCGTACAATCGTTCGGGAATCCGGGTCAGAGCTCCGTCACGTGAAGGCGGGACCCGCATTGCCACTGACGCCCGCTGCTTTGTGATCTATCTGATCGGGGAAGTAGCCGCCGAAAAACTTGAGGCTGTAGGCAGCTTTCATCAACACACTTTCTTTTTTTATACCTTTAATTTCTTAACACAATTTTTATGAGATAATTCTTAAAGGAATATGTTTGAGTGCCTTTCCAAGCTAAAATTAGGGGTGTTCACAGACATCCATGTCAGTAAGTTCATGCGCGTATTCGTCTGTAATTTAGGGGTTGTTTGGTTAGCATTTTTAGGAGTAGGAAATCCAAATTCTTTAAATGAATCTAGGTTTAAAAAATTAAGGTGTTTGGTTGGCCAAAATTCACTTTATTTCATGAATTTAGGTCATGGTGGCAAAAACTATAATTTTCGAAAGAATACAAAGGCATTTGATAATAAAAAACTTCATTATTATCTAAAATTGTATTTTTTTTAAAAAATACCCCTATTATTTTTTAGAATTTATACCAAATGTCATTGAAAGAAGTTGTTCTGAATTCTTTTGGAAAGGAGATTTCCCAATAGAAGAATCCAGCTTCTTTTTGGGCAACCAAACAGGGCCTTAATTGCCGGTATGTAAGGACTGGATTGGACACAAACAAGACTTAGGGGCTGTTTAGATAGTGAAAAAGTATTGAATGTGTAAATTCAGGTGAAAAAATTCATTGACTTTCATGATGAATGTGAAATTCGTTTGGATAGTGAAATTCTTAAGATGAATGTAATTGGTAATGTGTTTGGATAGTGAATGTGATACAGTAAGTAAAATTTTAAAACATGACCATTTTACGCCTGCATGACCTCTTTTCTACACTCCGTCTAACATTAATAATACCATATAATTTTTCCAAATGGATTGATTTTAGTTAAATTTGGAAAACTAAATGTTGGTACAAATTTTGGACGAAGGGAGTAATGTTCATGAATCATGATGAGGGCAGAATTGTATTTTTGTAGATGAATTGAATTCACTTTCAGGTGAAAGTCCTCATGAAAGTGCTCTTTCACCCTGAATTTGTTCTTTCACCTGAATTTTCTAATTCACCTGAAATTCACCCAACAAACATGTTTCACCCTCATTCACGTGAAAGAGGGCTGAATTTACTGTGAATTCAGCCATCTTTCACTATCCAAACAGCCCTTTATATGTCCGTCCTAATAGAGTATCATGAACTTAGTTAGTTAACAAGCGTACAAGTTGGACGAGATATCTTTGTGGGCTTCATAGTGTAATAAAAATCAGAATTTTTTCACATGTATACGAATAGTTTTATTTGAAAAGTGTAATTTCTTGATGGGATTGGATCGGAAACTCTTTCTCCGGGCAATCTTAAAACCTGATCCCTTTCTTACACGGGACGGCACAAGACGACAAAAACTAGTGGGCCCGACTCGAGACGTTTCCCTCGCCGTTCAACGACGAGGAGCGAGCCAACGGAACGCTGCCAGAAACCCAACTAACGCCGTGATAGCCCGTTCGTCCAGAAAGGCCAAAAAAGAAAACAAAAATGGGAAAAGGGAAAATGGAAAATGGAAAACCATGAGACGGAAGCAGGATAAAGGTGGAGGGAAGGTTGTTGTCGTCTGAGAGAAGATCCTCCCCAGCCTCTCCCCTCCCCCACTCCTTGTCTTCTTCCCTCTCATTCGTCGTTCTGGTGAGGAACTGATTTGAAGCTCAGAATTCGAGTTATAATCCCTGCTCTTCTACACTACTGCTGCAAAAGTTTGAATTTTTTTTGGTGAACGAACTTGGATACATCTCGTTACTGAATTTTCGGAAGCGTTCGGGTTTTGGACTCGTGAACTGTAGGGATATTCTGGATCTTGTTTATCCCAGATGGGTTTTGATGTCTTCTCTTTTTGAATGTTTGTTTTGCTGAATTGTAGTTGCCAAGCATATCTTCATCGTTTCGGCAATCTTCTACATTATTAATCTTCGTTTTGTTCATTTCGCTTGTCAGATTCTGAACTAGCGGGGCTGGAAATCGAATGGCGTCGCAGAATCCGTAGCGTGAGATAGATCTTCTGTTCGTCACTTCCCAAGCTGGACGAATTCCGTACGTCCGAGCGATATTCCACGAATTTGTTCTTCCAAATCGAATCACCTGCTCCTTCTCTGGTGAAACATAATTCTAGAAATTGTTTCGTCGGATTCCATTCCAACATAATTCTGGAAACCGTAGTCAGCTCCATCGTTTGGAACGCTTGCTAGATACTCCTTTTCCGCTGCCTCTGCTTGTCTTCCCAGATGCAGATTCCCCAGCCCCGACCTTACGCTGAAGGTATATCATTTTCTTGGTTTTTCTTCGTTAATCTCGAATGAGAATTCCATGAGAATTTGTCTCATTCCTCATTTCTTACGTTTTTTTTGAAATACATCTTGCAGCAAAAAAATCGACCCACGATTTTCTGTCGCTGTACAGCGATCCATCATCCTTCCACCAGCAGCAGCACCCGGACCCCAGCCCTCCTCCTTCTCAAGGTATATATCAATTTCATTTTCTTTTTGCTTTCTTCTGGAAATTTTAAATAGATAGTATGCGCACTAGGTCGTCCCGTCGGCGTTCGCCGACGCATCATGGACCGTCATAGTTTGATCAGGCGGTCCGTGTTAAGGCATGTTTGCATCACTCCTCGGCCCTTCTGTTAACGAAACCGATAGATTTCAATCCGACGGAATATTGTGTCTTGGTGCACACTCCTTGTGAGTCAGGATACGCGATATTAGAAATTGGGTTTCATATAATATGAAAAGTTTAAATTAATAAATTTATAATTACTGGATTAAGTGGCGATCCCGAAGCGAATGTCCAGATCAGGCACCCTAATTTTTAATCAATTTTAATTTTCATTGTTTAACTAACAGTGTTTAAAAAAATGAGGAAACGGGGATTGGTGGGGGTAGGGGGAAGGGAAAAAGCGCACGTGCCGGGTTCAAGTGGGCCTGTTGCTGGTGGCCGATTTCAACGGCCGAGAGAATGGCCTTTTTTGGTGACTTTTCCTCTGCTTTGTGGGCCCTTGTACGCGGCCCAGGAAAATTTAGGACGAAAATGTAGCCCAATAACGGGCAATTATTCCTTAAAGGCAATTAGAGAGACAAAGGGGTACAGGGAGTGGGACCTGAGGCAGCGCAATTAGAGAGACAAAGGTAGCCCATGCATGTTGCATGGGCTGAGACGTATCAGCTCCGATCACACTGACCTCACTGATTGCTGATAAGGTAGTTGTTGAATTCCTACGATAATTAAATACAAAGAATAAAAATAAAAAAGGTAGTTGATGGAAGCTTCTATGATGTTTGTTTTCTTTTTTTTTTCTTTTTTGTACCTGTAATTGGGCAGGTAATTTAAATATATTAGTGTATGAGATGAATTGGATAAGTTTGAGTGTCACAGAATTTAGTGGGCAGAATGTAGAAACTGGGTTTAAACTGTTGCATGATGTCCCTTTAGTTGGTCAAGCATAAAAAAAGCCTGGCAAGCGAGGACAAAGACCAGAATGGCAGACATGGGGGGTCCAGTTTTGAGGTGGAGGACATTGCATGGACGAGATACCCCTTTTTTATCCAGGGCTCTATATTTCTTGAGTAGTCTTTTTTTTTTTCTGACTGCATTTGTTCACATCGACGAAAAGAACAGTATTATTAACCATCAGGCTCAAAGGAGGGTGTGGAACAGAGGTTTCATAACTATACTTCTATCCTTTGCTCGTATTTATTGTACGTCGTGTCCAATTGAGCTGAAGGCTTATGGGAGTCTTCAGTGTATTACTATCTACTTTCTCAATTAAAAGCTTTGTTATTAAGCACATGGAATGCATGTGATAGGGAAATTGGTGTTTAGCACATGAAATCCCATTGAGATCATCATTGTAGATTGATCTCTTTTTTCTCAAATGGTTTCATAACTTTCTTCACATTCTTCAAGCTTTCTTTACTGAAAGTGAGTGTAGAACTTCATGTGTAGAAATTGTTGTGTGTTTTCTTACTTGCAATTGGTCTTCACAGTTATTTATGTATGTTCCATTTTCAAATTCGAAATGGCATGAAAAGTTTTTTGTTCTATATATACAGTCAAGTTCCTTCCATTTTTGTTTTAAATCTAGGTTTTTCAGTTGTTCGTTACAGTTCGAAAACTCCTGCGAATAAATAAGTTTCACTGTGGTATAATTCCATTATTGTACTTTCACATGTTGTCGTTTTCTTGGGCACAAACATGTTATCGTTCTTGTATGCTCGAGCCTGGGCCCTTGGTCTATAGATTCCTTTTCAGAATGACCTTTAATGGTATGGCCAGACAAATTTTGTCACCTGATGGCACTCCTTTCAGCTCTTCTGACAAGCACTAATGCTTTATTATTCGTCCTCACCTTCTTCCTTCAATTAAAATTTTAAAACAAAACTTTGTTTAAATAATTCGAGTTAAGTCTAGCTGCATATCTTTGGTGGTTTTGATGAAAGTTGAGGTCACTGATTGTGTAAAATGATGTTTCATCAATGAGGTTTTTGTTATTTATTTCAGGCATGTACCTCAAAACCCATGACTTTCTCCAAGTGAGCAAGAGCAACACCATTTCTGAAGCCACAAACGAGATGCCCACCGCAGAGAAGCCTCAGTCAGTTGAGCATGTACTTCCAGGTGGGATTGGCACTTACACCATAAGTCACATTCCAAACCATGGTACTGTTAAGCCGGAGAGGAATGTGTGCTCGGTAGCTCATCCTTCCGTTAATGAAAGGAAAGTTGAGCCTAGAAAGGCTACCAATGGTTGTAGCCCATTCAATGGAGCATTCACCTTGTGGGAGGAGTCCGCTGTGAAGGAGAAGGTTGGGGAGCAATTCAGACGAGGTAAAATACTTGTTCTCTATCATTTTGGAAAATCACCATTCATAGCTAACACTAACTCTAGAGAATAATTTTGGAAAGTAACCAATAAACATCACCTGATCAATTATCTCAGGGAAATGGCATGTACGTTAAAAATTGTAAGGGTTCATTGATTCTCGTAACATCATCGTCTACTAGATCATCATGGTTTGCAACTTTGCATGCAATGTGCATCTTAGTATCTTCGGTTTTTGTTTTTATATTTGCGGACTCTTCCATATGATTAACATCACTGCTCGCATATTTTACAAATGTACATAAACTAAATGCCGCATTTTACCTTTTAAAGTAACAGAAGGCTAATTATAAACATATGAATTAAATGTTTTACAAAATGTCATGCCACATTTGTTATCAACTGTTGTATTTAAGTTCTTTAATCCAACACATTTAGAGGTTATTTTAGGTACCAATTACTGTTTATAGTTATTACTATTTGGTTTAGTATTATGACTTTATGACAAATATTTAGGGTTTTTCAAATGTGTAACGAATAAAATTCTTTTGTAGCAAGGGCATACTGCTAACTGTGGGCTGTATAACTAGACGATGAGTTCTCTTGATCATACAACTCATAGACCCCTCTAACCCAAACTATATTTACCACGAAATGATGGGTACAGATGTCCAATTCTTGTATATCACTCGGCCCCTCTGGTCCCTGGGCCTTGTCATGAAAATGCAAGATTAAAACAACTTCCCGTAAAACCACTTGCAGATCTAATTGATATGAACTAGTATACTGTGCGTCAAGAGAAAAGGACTGCAAATTAACAAGTGCCAATGCAATTACGGGCTGTTAATCCAGGGGCAGTGAATCTGATTGATCTTGACCGTATGTTGAAAATGTAGGCCTAATGATCAACAATTATGCAGAAGCCCAATATTTAATCGTATTATAATTATGATTATAATTATGATTATGAAATATAACCTATATATGACATAACTTAGTAAAATATTACATGCCCATTCAAATAGGCCACACGGGACAGTCGATCATTTATGTATCCCATTATGAGATAACCCATTTAATTAATATGATCTTAGTTTAATTGGGAGTCTGTAATCTGCCAGAGTTTCCTCTGACACAGACATCTAACCCGTCACCACCCTAACTAAGCTTACTCTTATTTTTTTTTCCCTTTTTTTTGTTATAATCCCCCACCCGTAATCAAACTATATTCATGAATATTTGGCCAAAAGTCAAATGTATTTGTTTTATCTTTGTTTTATGCATCACGTGCCTAATAGACTGCATTATGAGTCTGGTACTCTCCTGTCTTTTTGGCCCTTTAGCGCACTGCACCACATTGAACTGGACCACTCGTATTGGTGGGCCCAAATTAGCACGTCAGTGGGCTCCCAAAACCACGTCAGGCCCACGTCACTTCACTCACGTGAACCCACACCTCCCCACACGTGATCTCACATGCCGCCCACTATACCAAACCTTTTAGCCTTTTCTCACCGGCCCACGGGCCGAAACAGCTCATGGGGCCCAGCAGTGCGCATGCTAAGCACGCCCCACCCTCCGGGGCGCACATTAGCCAAACGGAAAAGACTCATCTTCCTCTCTCTTCGCAGCGGAGCCGGCGGAGAAGCTAGGGCAGTTGTTGTCGTCGGAGGGGCCGTCGCCGCCGTTAGCCGGAGGCGGATTCGCAGTTTCTCTTCCATCTTCCAAGTTGGTGACTCTCTCTCTTGATTCCTCTCTTTCCGGGGTTCTAGGGTTTTGCCTCTGCATGTCTGGAGCTGGGATCTGTTTGAATTTGGGGGTTTCTGGTAGCTGATTTCGCGTTTTTTGGGCGGTTTGGTTGTTGGCAGGCAGCAGAAGAGCCGGGGGTTTATGGACATGATAAGGTCGTCGAAGGGAGGGCCGGAGGAGGACGACGACGATGAGGAGGAGTTTATGAAGAAGGATGGTTCATCTCAAAGAGGTAAGCAAACTGAGCTTTTGAATTTTGCGTTTTGCGCTGGTGGGAGTCCGCGCGGTCGAACTTCTAGCTGGACTGCCGTGTTTCTGGTTTTCTGTCGTCTGATTTCTCTTTTGTTTGTTTTCCTGCAGGGGATGGGGGTGGCAAAGGGGATGCCAAGGGGGGTGATCCGAAAGTGGCTACACCACGGTCGAAGCACTCCGCCACGGAGCAGCGGAGGAGAAGTAAAATTAATGATAGGTGAGAAATTGTTTTTAAATATTGAGTTGATATATTTATCAGGAAAAAAAAACTTGTACTTTGTTTCATTCATTCTTGTAAGCCCGCACGAGTAGTACAAGCTGCAATCTGTATGGTTAACCTATAGCATGCAACTTCGTTGCTGATTATAGTCTTGAATTCCATTTTTCTGTTTTTTTGTGGGATAACGTGAATTTAATTTTCTTGGTTAGTCATGTTATGTTGGTATCAATTTTGAATGATTGCAGCTTCATTTGTAGTAATTGTATTATGATAATTTACTCATAAGTATCAGTTTTATGTGGTTGCAGCTTGATTTGTACTGATTTCTTATTTTTTTCACTTGTTCCCCCCCTTTTCTTGAAATACCTGTGACATCTTTTATGTTTGATACACCAGCGGAAGTATATGTGCAGACAATTTAGTCTGTTATTCTGAATAATCTGTAATCAGGTTATATCGATGTACCGATGTTAACAGGACTTACACAACAATGTTCATTTGTGGAAGTGTTTTTTATTCTTTCATATCTGGCTGACATATTGGGCTCTATCCTACGCAGATTTCAGATATTGAGAGAGCTTATTCCAAACAGTGACCAGAAAAGGGACAAGGCATCGTTCCTTTTAGAGGTCATTGAATACATTCAATTTTTACAAGAGAAGGTGCATAAGTATGAGAGTTCTTACCCAGGCTGGAATCAGGAGGGTGCAAAGAAGCTAGTTCCATGGGTAAGTAGCTATTATACTACTGGTTTATTCTATCTATTTGGTGTGATGGATTGTACTGAGACGTGGACGCTTTTCCGCCTTTTTATTGCCAACAGAAACACAGCCCAGGACTGGGGGAGGGCATGCCTGACCATCCTCATCTAATGAAGAATGGGCCCATCGGCGGGATACTATCTGGCAGGAAGTTTGATGATAATAGTGTTGCTGTCCCTCCTGCAGTTGTGGCTGCTGCTCATCAATTTATAGAATCCGTAAACGCAGGCGCTGGTGTGCCTCACCATCACCCAGGTTTGGCAGGCAAGGTCGTTTCAGTGCCTTTGCAGCAACAGCAACAACAACAAGGCATCCCTTCACCATTTGTAAGGAGCGGCGGTGGGCTTGCCCAAGTTCCTCAGAGATCTATGTCTGATGTTGAGAACACGACACCTCAATGGCACAGGCCATGCACAACAGATGGCGATAATAATGTAACAGAACAGGAGGAGATGACTATTGAAGGGGGAACCATACGTATCTCTAGTGTTTATTCTCGCGGGTAATGTCTTCTGTGAAAGTTCCTTTTGCTTCTCATATTAGTCTTTATTATTTCCTTTTGCCCATGATATATGTGCTAATTAAACTGACGTATTGAATGGAACAGGTTAATGAGTTCTCTTACGCATGCTCTGCAGAACTCAGGCATTGATTTGTCGCAGGCTAGTTTGTCTGTCCAAATTGATCTTGGCAAACGAGCTCTCCGATCTAGTGGAAAGGTAATTCTAATTATTTGTTACATGCTTGCATTTGATTGTGCCTCCTGTAAGTGAAGAGGGGGGAGGGGGAAGGAATAAAACAGCATGTTTACACCTATTAAGGATCAGTGCTGTTTTTTTTTAAAAAAAATAAATATTTGAGAACCATATTTGACTATCATTCATTGATTAACACAGGATCAGGAAGAGCCCTCTTCAAGCAACCGAGCGATGACACACTCAAGAGCTGCAAGTAGCGGAGAAGATTCAGATCCTGCGCAAAAGAGGCCGAGATTTGACAGCAGCTAGTACACCGACCCTTATTAATTTTCGAGTTAATAATAAGTATACCTTATATTTATATCCCACGGTGCATAATTAATATTGCTAGTGTATACTATTGCGTTGTATGGTCTGTGCCTAGCTTGGCGAAGCATTAGATATTCTTTTATTTGTAATCATCCTTGTTTTCTTTTTCTTCTTTCCTGTTGTCACCTTACTGACAGACGCTACCATGGAAATTTGAGAAGCTGCTTTTCTTGTCAAAGGCTTCCGTTTCATGATTTAGTTTCGGGGTGTCCTGTCTTTGTTACAGAACTTGCTGTATGATGAGAACTGTTGTACTAATGGATTGTATGCTGATCAATATCTTGTTTTGGACCTCTCTCTCTCTCTCTCACACACACACACACACATACACACACAGTGACAAGCATGGCAGCATTTGAGTTAGATCCCAAATGCTATGTGAAGTAGCAATACGCCTGTACTTTTTCTGCTACAAAGTTATCAACATATGTCAAACGTCTGGTACAGATTTGTAAAAATTGGTATGGAGGGGATGATGCTTGACCGTAAAGAATGGATTTAGATTTTAAAAGGAATATATGCTTTCTTCTACTATTTATGTACCTGAGAACAATTTGTAAAGCTGAAAACAAAGTGAGGCGTTTGCCCTCTCAATATGTTTTTTAATACTAGCATATTGTACTCCCTCCATTCCAAAATATTTTGTATATTTAAAAAAAATTTTATTTTTATTGAACCATGAAGCCACAAGGAACTCCCTGATATCCCGTCCAACTTTTATGTACATTCACGATATCAAGTTCAAGTCAATTTTTCAAGTCTCTAATTTTAGAAAGAGGAAGTCACACAATTTGGCAAAATATATACAATATTTTAGAACAGTTAATATTTCTAACATAGCATTTTAGAACGGAGGGACTAACCTGATTGAGCGTCTAGTGGCATTGAGCCGATGGTTAGGGGATGCTTATGGTAGAGAGTAGCGGCAGCTAAGAGAGAGAGAGAGCTGCAATCCGGTATGCTGCACAGTACAGAACTGAAGGGGGTGAGTACAGCTCAGCTCCATCTGATACTGGCGCATCCCCATCCGCTGTTGCTGCATTCAAAATCTGATGCTTCCTTTCTGCCATCACGGACCTCAACCTTGATCTCAGCTCTTGACACTAGTTGTTGAGCCACAACAACACAGATATGCAACCCACTCAAATAAAGAAGAAAACAATCAACAATTGAACAAGAAAGATTGAGGACTTGATGTGGTTAGGCCAATTCTGCCTACATCAACTGTTCACACACAACCCACTGCTTTTGAGAGATTATAGAGGGAGATGCAGGAGAATTTCAAAAAGGTTGATTATGATGCGGCAAGGTTATAGTCCAGCTCAGATAGGGTCAGAAAAAATATTGCAAGTGATGTTTTGAGTATTGGAAAACATGACTTCGCCCCTAGCGGCTGCAATATGATCTTATATACCTAAGGAAACCCAGGGAACCCAAATCAAGAAAGAGAATTTCTAATTATGTAGAACTGGCATTCAGTGGAACCCATCGATTTCTATGATTGATCACCACTTTGAGATCATCGATTCCTGTTATTGATCACCCACTTTGAGTGACTTCAATCCCCTCACATCCAGTAACCTACAACAGCTTCATATGCCCCATGAGCTATAAACAGTTAAACATTAATCAGGCTTCATGACTCAAGTAATCTACCACTTGGAGACGAGTTATGTTATATACCCTGAGGCCAGACAGACAGCTCGAGAGACGGGAGGGTCAGGGTCGCTAGTCTGAACCAATCAGTCCAGTCAGGATCAGTAGGTTCACCACTCAGCCTGTTCAGCTGCCTGGCGCATACATTTTTTTCCTTGAAAACTTATCAGGAATCACCAAGCGTACAAGAGTCACCCACATCTATATGAGATATGGAAAAGGGGTGAAGTCGAATGTGGGTGAATCCAAAGACTTAATAAAATGATCTTGTCACTTTCAAATGCCACCTTTGCGTCTGAAAGTGGAACTAAAATTTCAAAGGAAAATATGAACCAGTGAAGGTGATGCAATATAATCGGAAGCCCAGTCTCACAAGTGACCCTGAGGTCTCTACGTTTACAATATGAGAGAAATCAACCAGTTAAAAAATAAGTCAGCCAGTTTAAGGTCATTAGTTACTCATATCTATTTACGTGTAGTTGGTAGTCATTTTCATTTACCTCAAAGAATTATGCCTGGCAGGACAAGTCTATGTTCCCTTAATACAGATTGTTCTCTTTCAAACTCTGGTTCTGGATAACATATTTCTACTAACACTAAAATGGAACAAAAAAACAAAGAGAATGAAAATGGTGACCGACAAAATGTTCATAAGCATGAAGAAACAAGAAAAGTAATGCAAAGGAACAAACAGTACCTACACTCATATCTAATAAGGAAAACCACAACATTCTCAATCCTGCCACAAGCAAGCATGATCAGAGATAAAGACTTCCTAGCGCAAATGGGCAATTGAAAAACATTTCCCTTCATGTTCAGGGTAGTTCCCTCATGATTTCACAATCACGTTTCATTTGCATAGAAATCAATACTTATCAGTATAGGTCGATTGAGAAATACGATAGTTCCCTTCATGCTCAGGAAAGTTTTCTCATGATTGCATACTTCAGTTTACGAAGGAATTAATACTAGTCATCAAATTATCCTA
The DNA here is from genome assembly GCA_039654745.1 of Houttuynia cordata. Classification (NCBI taxonomy): domain Eukaryota; kingdom Viridiplantae; phylum Streptophyta; class Magnoliopsida; order Piperales; family Saururaceae; genus Houttuynia; species Houttuynia cordata. The sequence continues at coordinate 36,060,406 of CM077502.1, forward strand.
AACCAAATCATAACATGAAACAAATTCTCTTGACCACAGACTACTCTGGAAAGAAGCAGCTCGGCCAAGGTATAGCCAATTTTCAGCCGAAAATCATTTCTCCGATTAAAGAGCTCGTCATTAGGATAATTTCTCATGTTTAGATGAACTAAGAATTGGCCTGTGCTCTATATTTAAATTGTCACAACAGTATTCCATAGGCTTATACCAATTGAGCTTCAGCACAAATCTTTTTCAATATCTTTCTTTAATTTATAAAAATTCAGTTTCCATCTATTTACTACCACTATAAAGATTAAGATTTAACAACATTGTACATATAAGCCAACAGGCCCAACCTCAAAACTTGAGGAAGGTAATTGTGCCAAATCATAGAATATTGAAGAGCCACTTGGTTTCCACTTACCATCTCTACCCACAAATTGCAAAGAAAAACTAGGGAACACATTCATATTCTTAGATTGGTTACAATATGGGCCCAACAAAAAAAATCAAATAAAGAAGGTTATGTTACATTCTATACTGTAGTTATACAGATAACTTTCATGCTGTAGTAGTTTAGTTTACACAAAATGAAATTCAGAAAAACGATATATATATATATATATATATATATATATATATATATATATATATAAACCTTTTTGCAATACGCAGATAAGAAAGATATTAAACTTGCATGTGTGCTATATTATAGATGCATGTATGGTAACAACTGCATAACTGTCTAGTGGAACCATTGAACCTCCAAATTTCAGGTGGAAAGACACCCATTTTATAACACAAAAGGAGCAAAACACAACTGGACCTACACATTGTAGACTTAACACCTTGGAGAATATCCAGTGGTTCAAATGTCAGATAAAAAAACAAAAAACAAAAAACAAAATGCTAAATGACTAGTTAATCCAATAAAGGTTCCCTAGTCCACGGAATAAACAAGATTCTCATTGAGCTAAAAGCTTCTATTTCCTAATAACATGACATACAAAAAGGAGCAGAACACAATTGCTCTTACACATTGTACTGACTTAACACCTTGGAGAATATCGACGGTGGTTCAAATTTAAGATGAAAAATCACAAAGAAAGTGCTAAATGACTAGTTAATCCAATAAAGGTTCTCTAGTCCAGGAATAAATGATTCTATTTTAGCTAAAAGCTTCTAATATCCAACAACATGACATACAAAAAGAGCAGAATTCACTCAATCCCTTGGTGATTATCCACAATGGTTCAAGTTTAAGATGGAAAATCACAAAGAAAGTGCTAAATGACTAGTTAATCCAATAAAAGTACCCTAGTCCGTGAATAAGCATTTCCTGATATAGCTAAAAGCTTCTGTTTCCCAATAACATGACATACAACACACAACATCCAAAACACTAGAAGAACTAATTTTGGATGAACAAACTTATTCTCCACAGGATTCTGTTCATAACTTAGCTAAGGCATCACCTAAAAACCACTGAAAACTAATTTTTCTAAACAGCTTGTAACAAATTCACAAGGCCAAATGGAACATGTCTTTGTTTTTTTTTTTTGGCGAAAGCCTAAGTGGAACAATTAGTACACGGTATCAAAGAACACTACAATTTGCATATTACATCAAAAAAGGCTTTCACATTCCACCATAACCAGGTAATAGGAAGCTGATCACAATGCACCTTCCAGATTCCAATTTCTAAATAACTGAATCTGTATAGCAAAGAGGTAAAAAAGAGAACAATTTCTTCATTTTTCATGAATCAGGGTACTTGCCTTTCAGCGGCCTCGGCGACAATGGGCAACCTGGGCACCTGCCCCAGAAGGCAAGAAGACGACCCATAAATCAAACAAACAAGAAGAAACAAAAACACAGTACTATCCAAGCTCATCACCAAGTCAAGCCCCAGCCCATCTTTGGGATTGAAAGTCCTCTCTAGCAAGTCCGGGAAGATGAGCAGCACGTCCAGGACAATAGCCTGCATGGTGTTGAACCTGACATACCTGCTGAAGTTGGGATTCCTCACCACAACAAAGTAAAGAGTGAGGAACACAAGGAAGCCATTGAGGGGGAAGGACTTGAAGACGCGGATGGCCGGGATGAAGGGCTGGAGGAGGAGCTGGACTGGGGTAAACTGGTTGATGACGTACTTGCCGTACTGGATGCCGTCGAAGAAAGGGTAGAAGTAGCAGATGGCCGCGATGAGGCGGTCTGGTGGGTCTGCTGAGGAGTTGTTGCTGTTGTTGTTATTGTTGTTGTTTCGGGATTGGGAGGAGATGGGTGGTCTGGTTCTGGGCCGGAGAGGGAAGAGGAGGGTTCTTCTGGGGAGTGGGAGGCGGAGAAGAGGATGGTGGCGGATGGGGCGGAGGAGGGAGGAGGAGAGGGAGATGGATAGAAAAGCCGCCATCTTTTTCTTTTTCGTTTGGTTGGCAAGCCTTTGGCTCCTCTTTTGTCTGGTCTCCTTGCCGAGTCCCAAGTTGGGGGTTCCTCAGGTTGATGATGTTCAGGTAAACTGTGGCCAAACAGGCATGTTTCATTATATTTCTTTCTTTTTTTATATGCTCGACTCAGCTCAATTTTTTCATCCTTCTTATATTTTTATTAAAATATATTCTATTTATTTCGAATTATTCTTTTCATTTAATAAAAAAATTTATTTTACTTTACTCTTTCTTTCTATTAGAGGATTCTCACATAATAAAAGATGCAGAGTTTCAATATTAACTGCTTTATAGAGGAGAAAAATAAAAAATAGATAGAGCATTGGAATGTAGGGGAAATTATATAATCAATCATAAAAAAAATTTCTATTTTGACGCACTATAGCAAATATTTTCTCAATAGGTGGTCTGACAAGCTTTTTTTTTTTAAACCAACCCGAGAGTTCAAGATGAAAGGCGTTGGTTGAACCGACGCCTTTCATTTCGTTTATATGCTCGGGCTCGGGCTCCGCCGCACCGAACCCTATTTTTGTTCTCTCTCTGGTGCTTCGCCTCGCTGCCTCTCCGGTGCTTCGCGTCGGCTCGCCTCGCCTCGCCATCGCCTCGGCCAGCTCCACCTCCCCGTCCAAGCCACTGCCTCACCTCGCCTCGGCCATTGTGGGAATTACAACCAAGTTGGTCATAACATGCGCCATTGCCAAAACACACCTTCTGCTGATTGGTACTTCCATACAATGATCTTTATATGTAAATTAACTTGTTTTGTACATTCTTTGAAGTTGTTATTAATTGTTGGTTTCTTTGTAGATATTATAGACCCAGGACCGATTGATCTCTCCGTCCTCACAGAGCAAAGCTCGCACAGATCTGATGGCATATGGAACAGAGAGGTATGTACATAATCATTATCTCCTTAGTTTTGGATATTGCATATACTTAACTACTTTTCTAATTGTAAATTATTTTTCATGTGTATAGGATCCCAGGTGCATTGAATGCACTGAGCACTGGCAAAACGTGCGCCATTGGGTAGTTGATGCGCGCATATTGTCGTACATAGAGATGGCAGGATTTGGGCACTTCACACGGTTACAGTATATCATGATTGATAGGGCTCTCATCACTACCCTAGTTGAGAGATGGCAGAAGGAGACGCAAACATTTCACTTGCATTTGGGGGAGATGACTATAACGTTACAGGATGTTGCTATATTACTCGGATTGCGCATTGATGGCATTGCGGTGAGTTGCTCGACTATGGGCATTGACTGGAATGAGGTATATGAGCACCTTCTTGGACGGGTACTGTTGTGCACGTCCACACAACACGTCTGCAGCAGCATCCGTCATTAGGATATTTCCTTTTATTAAGTATCATATTGTAATTAGCCCGTTTAGGCTAATTGTTAGATGACGGGACTGATAGAGAATAATCAGGCCCAATTTGAGGCCCATCAGCTTAGACAAATGGCACAGCCCCCTTGGGAGACGTGCCATCTTCTCCTTTTTATGGAGGTCGTCCTCCCCTTTTGAAGTTATGCAATATTAACAACTCCAATTCCTCTCTTGGATCTTCTTCTTCTTCCCTTCTCGCTGACGCCAGTTCTTGTGGTCCTAACGGATCACAACATTGGTATCAGAGCGTCGATCCACGAGCGCTCATGCCTCCTCGCAAGCAGCCCAACATGGTACCCGAAATTTTTCCAGAGGCTGAGGTCGCCAAGGAGACCTCTAGCCCCAAGGCTGACGCCGATTCCACTCAGACAGCCATGCTGTCTCTCCTAGCCTCGATCAAGGACGAACTCCGGGAGATGAGGCTCGCACAGGCCACCCAGCAGCCCCTCAAATCTGCCATTTTGACTCCGCCACCGCCCTCACGAGAGATGGGCGGCCCTAGCCGACAGGAAGGATATCCGGCGCTAGGAGGCTCTCTGCTTGGCCAGGCCAGCGGTCAGCCCTTTCCTTATGGGATCCAACTGGGATCCGTCAACTTTGACGCAGACGGAGGACACCATGGCGCAGCAATGCATGGCACACAAGGTGTTCGACGAAATGTCACAATGACCAACCGCACTCCCCTACAGGATGAGATGGAGGATGTCTAGAACGAAACCCAAGAGTCATGCGGAGGCCAACGAAGCAGCGCAGAACCCAGACTGGCTCGCCTGCAGTTTCCCTGGTACAATGGAGAAGACGACCCTGTTGAATGGCTCTATAAAGCTGACAAATTTTTCTCGTATCAGGGCACCTACTCCGATGATGAGAGCTTACGGGTGGCCGCATTCCACTTGGATGGCGATGCCTCCATCTGGTTCCAGGCGTACGAAAAGGAGACCCGTTTCCCCACTTGGGTGTCCTTCTCCGATGAGTTGTGTATTCAATTTGAGCCGAACGAGTTCCAGGACTTCAATGAGATGTTGTCAACCTTGAAGCAAACAACTACGGTAAGGGCCTATTACTCCGACTTCATGAAAATTGCTAACCGACTGCCCGACTGGCCAGTCGCTGCATTAGTTGGCACATTCAAGCGTGGACTGAAGGCCGAGATAGCTGATGAAATGCGCCACTTTCCCTGTCACACGAGGCACGAAGTGGTGCGTCATGCTAGAATTGAGGAGGAGAAACTGGCCCGTCAGAAAAAAGGTAGTCGTGGGGTATGGAACCCACGACTGTCTGGCTACCCCACACCTTCGACCGGACCTACACATGGCTCTAGTTCTAATCGTCCAGCATTGCCAGGGTCAAACCCCACTCCTATCCGTCTTCTCACCCAAGCTCAGATGGCAGATCGGAGGGCCAAGGGCCTATGTTTCAACTGTGACGAAAAGTATGTTCAGGGCCATCAATGCGCAGTTCGGGGTAGCTTACTCATTGTGGAGGTTGAGGACGATGAACCTCCCCAGGTTGAAGATTTCACCCCTGCTTATGATCATGTTCAGCCAGGGATATCGGTGCACGCCTATACATGCACTTTTACCCCACGAACCATGAGAGTCCAAGGTCTGTTAAAGCGGCAGCAAGTGGCAATTTTGATTGACAGCGGCTCGACACATAACTTCATCAACGACAGGGTGGCCCAGCGGCTCGGTTGATATGTTTCTGACGCCACCCCATTTGATGTCCTTATTGGTGATGGCAAACACTTATGGAGCTCGGGTGTGTGTGCTCAAGCGTCCTTGACCATACAAGGGCACACATTTACCACAGATTTGTTCCTCCTACCTATAAAAGGAGCGGACGTGGTACTGGGCGTCCAATGGCTACAGGAGTTGGGCGACGTATTGTGGAATTTCCGTGATCTGATTATGGACTTTGCAGTCCAAGGGAAACGGGTGCGCTTATAAGGGACTCAACCCGGCACCCGGCACCCTGCATTCTGCTCAGGCAGTTGACTCCTTATGTCGATTTTCACCTCAAAGGATGTTTCTTCAATAGCGTGCAATCGGGGACGTGGTGCAGAGTGAACTTCCTCCGGACATGCGCCTACTCCTGGCAGACCATGCAGACATCTTCTCCGAGCCTACCGGCCTTACTCCCCAGCGGGCCCATGACCATCACATTCCTCTTGTGCCAGGGGCCCAACCAACTAACATCAGACCATACCATTACCCCCACATCCAGAAAGCAGAGATTGAGCATCTGGTGGGAGATATGCTGAACACAGGTATTATCCGCCCCAGCAACAGTTCATTTTCCTCCCCTGTGTTGCTTGTGCGCAAGAAGGATGGCACATGGCATTTTTGTGTGGATTATCGCGCCCTGAATGCGATTACCGTCAAAGACAAATATCCCATTCCTGTGATTGAAGAGTTGCTCGATGAATTAGCTGGAGCACAAGTCTTTAGCAAACTCGACTTGCGTTCTGGGTATCACCAAATCAAGATGCAGGCTTCGGATACGCATAAAACTGCGTTCTGGACCCACGATGGCCACTTCGAATTTTTAGTTATGCCATTTGGGCTGACCAACGCCCCCGCCACCTTCCAGAGCTTGATGAATGATATTTTTCGGCCACTTCTTCGCCAGTTTGTATTGGTCTTCTTCGACGACATTCTGATCTACAGTAACTCCTGGGAGGAGCATTTGGGGCATCTCAGGTCGGTCTTCTCGATCCTACGTGCCAATTCTTTATTTCTAAAACGTTCGAAATGTTCGTTTGGCAGTTCACAGGTAGAATATCTGGGTCATATCATCTCGTGTGAAGGTGTCGCCACAGATCCTTCCAAGGTTGCCACTATGTTATCCTGGCCGACACCCAAGTGCGTCAAGGCGTTGCGCGGTTTCTTAGGGCTGACGGGCTATTATCGCCCTTTTATCAGTCACTATGGAACTATTGCCGGGCCACTCACGGCCTTATTAAAAAAGGGTGCCTTCGACTGAACCAATGAGGCGCAGGTGGCCTTCGACAGACTTAAACAGGCCATGGCCCATGCGCATGTCTTGGGGCTTCCCAACTTTGATCTTCCGTTTGTGGTGGAGACTGATGCTTCTGGTACTGGTCTCGGGGCCGTCCTCTTACAAAAGGACCGTCCGATCGCATTTCTGAGCAAAGCTTTGTCGGGTCGCACTCTCTTATTGTCGGCCTATGAATGAGAGATGATGGCCATCATTCATGCAGTGACTAAGTGGCGGCCGTATCTGTTGGGTAGGCAGTTCACCATACGGACCGATCATCAGCTGCTGAAGTATTTCTTGGAGGAAAGGGTGTCTACTCCGGCCCAACAGAGGTGGGTCTGCAAGCTGTTGGGTTATGATTACGAGATTACTTACAAGAAAGGCGCCGAGAACACTGTTACAGATGCCCTGTCTCGTCGACCCATGACGGATTCTTGTATGATTTTATCCAGACCCACTTGCCCATTCATTCCAGACTTACAGCGATCGTATGTGGAAGACCCGCCCACCAAGGAGTTGGTCCAGCGTATCCAAGCCCAACCAGCCTCTGCGCCCTTCTATGTGTGGCGGAATGACCTGTTATTTTGGAAAGATCGATTGTGGGTGCCCAATTATGTTGATTTGCGTCGCCGCATCCTTTCTCATTTCCACGACACACCCATTGCAGGCCATGAAGGTTCGTTTCGTACTTATAAGCGGGTGAGCCAGAGTTTCTTATGGGCTAGGCTTCGTCGTGCAGTGCAGGATTATGTTGCAGCTTGTGATAATTGCCAGCGGGCCAAGTCCATGACCACGTCTCCGGCAGGCCTCCTCCAGCCGCTGGCCATTCTGGCTAACATTTGGGAGGATGTTTCAATGGACTTCATCGAGGCCTTACCTCTCGTCCAAGGGAAATCTGTCATATTGGTGGTTGTCGACAAGTTATCTAAGTACGCTCATTTCTGTGCATTGAGCAATCCCTTCAAGGCCCGGACGGTTGCGGAGGTCTATGTGCGCGAGATCGCTAAGCTCCATGGCATGCCAAAGTCCATCGTGTCGGATTGCGACCGCGTCTTTCTGTAGAACTTTTGGCGCGAATTCTTCGCTCTACAAGGTACGCAACTACATATGAGTACGGCCTACCACCCACAGATAGATGGGCAAACAGAGGTGGTGAATCGCTATTTAGAGAAATATTTGAGGTGTTTCGTGGGCGATCAACCCCGCCGTTGGCTTCAACTCCTACCATGGGCTGAATGGTCTTACCACACCGCCTACCACACTCGAGCGGGTTTTACTCCATTTGAGGTTGTGTATGGTCACCCCCCACCTACGGTTCTTTCTTATATTCCTCATCGCTCTGCTATTGCTGAAGTGGATTATATGCTTCAAACTCGTGATGAAGTATTGCGACAACTTAAGCACAACTTACAGTCGGCTCAGAACCGTATGAAACAGGTTTATGGTCGCGCCCGTACAGATTGTACCTTTCAGGTGGGCGCATTGGTTTATGTGTCTCTTCTGCCCTTGCGCCAGACTTCCTTAGCACCCACTGACAACTGCAAATTGGCTCACCGTTATCATGGGCCTTATGAGGTGGTTGAGCGCATTGGGCCAGTGGCGTATCGTCTAGCCTTACCGCCGGGTTCCTTGGTACATCCGGTGTTTCATGTCTCACGTCTCCGCAAGTTTGTGGGTGATCCTTCTACCGTGGCCCACAGTGCATGTTCCCCACTTCTTGCGCTAGCGGCTACTACTTCTGCTGCACCTTCACCTGCTTCTATTATTGATCGCCGCCGCGTTCGTTGTACCGGTCGTATTGTCACGGAGGTGCTAGTTGCTTGGCAGGGTCAACCGTTAGACGATGCTACTTGGCTCCTCGAGGATGACTTTCTAGCTCAATTCCCATCATGGACGCCTTGAGGACAAGGCGGCAGCGGAGCGTGGTGGAATGTTGTGCACGTCCACACAACACGTCTGCAGCAGCATCCGTCATTAGGATATTTCCTTTTATTAAGTATCAGATTGTAATCAGCCCGTTTAGGCTAATTGTTAGATGACGGGACTAATAGAGAATAATCAGGCACAATTTGAGGCCCATCAGCTTAGACAGATGGCGCAGCCCCCTTGGGAGACGCGCCATCTTCTCCTTTTTATGGAGGTCGTCCTCCCCTTTTGAAGTTATGCAATATTAACAACTCTAATTCCTCTCCTAGATCTTCTTCTTCTTCCCTTCTCGCTGACGCCAATTCTTGTGGTCCTAACGGACACAACAGGTACCTCCACGTGAAGCATTGAAAGGACGAACTAGGGTCAGTCTTTTGTGGTTGAGAGAGCAGTTCAGTCGCCTGCCAGAGGATGCCACAGAGATTGACGTCGAACAACATGCACGAGCATATTTACTCTATATGCTTGGTAGCACTATATTTGCCGATAGCAGCAACAACCATGTGCACCCATGCATCTCCTTTTGTTAGAGGATTTATACACCGCAGGACAGTATGCATGGGGCAGTGCCACCCTTGCCTACCTGTACAGAGAGTTGGGAAAAACTTGCCAACCCAGCACATTAGGGATTGCCGGGTGCGTCACCCTCATCCAGGTAAACCATCAATAATCTTTCACTACTATATTTATCATAAGTATAACATTTGATTCATGTTGGGTGTGTATGTGTCAAACAGCTATGGTCATGGGAGAGATTGCATGTTGGCCATTCAAACATTAAGAACACTCCACTTGATGGTTTGTCACCGTTAGGAGTTCGGTAAGCGTTATTTATTTAAGTTATTTGATGATCTTGTATTGACATTTTAGATAATTTATTTCTCATCTTCTTTATGTTAAGTGGACTACGAAGAAGACAAAAACTGTGAATCCTCACAGTGTCCTGGTGATGTACAGATCTGAATTAGACTATCAACGATCCGGCCAGGTATTGGTTGTTTATATTGCACATGTTATGAATATGATGAATGTACATTTCACAAAAAGTTAAGTACCATCTTCATATGTTGTGTAGGTAACATGGCAGCCATATCATGATGATGTGTTAGTGCAGTTACCTGGAGTATGTACAGATGAAGCGCATGTGTGGCTATCTAGGATGCCACTTATATGTGTTGACATCGTCGTAGTTTAGGAAGAGGTTATATAGAGAAATGAGTTGAAAGGCTCAGTATAAAAAAAACATAAGTGTTCAACCGACGCTTTTCTAGTTAAAGAGAAAGGCGTCGATTACCGACGCCTTTCGGTCGAACAGAACCGACGCCTTTCGGGTCGGTTTAAAAAAAAAAGCCACATAGGCTGTCAGAGCACCTGTTCGGGAATTATTTGCTATAGTGCGTCAAAATAGAATTTTTTTTTATGATTTATTATATAATTTCCCCTGGAATGTATTACAAGATTGCCTCTTTTTAAGTGGTTTATTTTTTAAAGAAATCACGTTACTTTTCAATAGGACTCACATAGACTTTTCAAAATGTACAGTGTAAATCCACACGGATGGAACAATTCCTTTTGGAAAACCAAATGGAATATTTAATATGGGACAAACATATGATATGGGACAATGATCTATGAGTTTCCAAAAATAAGTCGATCACAATCCAAACACGACTCTAAGCATCCAATTCGAAGATGAATCCAAATCCGAACTGAAATCTTTCCGTTTCGGTTCCTGTTTGAGACCCCTGCACGAGCACACCTTTCTCCGAATCGAACACCCACCGTGAACCTCTCGGTCTCCTCTTTGCCGATCGAACCAGACTTTTGAGTCTACAAAATCAAACCGAAATTAGATGCATAATAAAAATATAATTCCTTAAATTCATTAATACATCTAAATTAGTTAATTAGAGAAAATTAATTATTAATCCCCTAATTACTATCCTACTCACTAATAACCTATTTTATTCATATTCTATCATTAAAACTACACTAGCAAATAGGTAAATAGGGCATATAAATGTGCATATTTTATACATATCACAAGTCAAAGGACAAACAGAAGGCAAAAGACCCATTTTACTGATCGATTGGTCATGACACAACAAAGCTGACATGTCCCATTATAATCGTTCACTTTCTAATTACAAAAAGTGCCATTTCCTTATTATTAAATTGTATAGCTTAGGAATTGTTGTAACTTGACTTAACACCATGACAATATGAAATAGACAGAACGTGACAAGGTCAATAAGGTCATGAATTAGAATAAATAAATGTTTAATTGAAATAGGGGTCCCATCTAGGCACTAGCACGTGTACATAGAAAGAATATCAATCATAATGATCTACATATACACATATATAACTAATCCAAATGCAATTTCTTCATGCAATAAACTTGAAATCAACATGATTATCGATATGTTGTCAAGATATATAGCACAAGATAATCAACAAGACATTCTCCATATTCAATAGGAAATCTAGAAGAATGGTGAGGGAAAAACCATCCTACCAAACTTGAATGCGATATCTTCTTGCTTCCTCACGACGGCCTTTGCTTCCTCTACCCAACGCCGCCCTCGTCCTTTCGATCGGATGAGTTTAGAGTCAAGGGAGAAGTGTAGTATGGTATTGGTTTGGAGTAGGAAGAGAAGAAAAGAAAAACCAAAGAACAACACACAAGGGCGGGTGGTCAGCCAATAAGAAGGGCCGGCCCTCCTTTTAGTGGTGTTTTTATAGGTAGTTACCTATTCTAATTAGGTTAAATCTCTTCCCTTGATTCCTTACCCCAAATAATTTCCTACTTCCAATCACAAGCCTTCTCCTAATTGGCAAGGACGTCCTCCTCTTTTGCTTTCCCAATTTTATTGGGACTCTATATCTCATTAGAATCATATATTTCTTCAAATTGATCTCAATAACCAAATATGGAAACTGCCAATTTCTCTCCTACCTTTTGGAGGTCCCTCATAAATAAGTGTCCCTCTCTAATTAGTGGATGCATATTTAAGCTATAATCTCCTTCAATTACTGATTGACTCATTTAATTAACCATAACCAATTTAGGTAGTTTCCCGATTTACCACAATCTTTTCCTTGGTTACAACTAGGAAATAAAATCTTATTTTTTCACCAAGATTCTCTAACTTCCAAGGTAAGCCACAACGTGCCATGTCACCCACGTGCAACTGCCATGGCTTTAAAAATCAGACTGAATCGGCCGGTCCGACCCGATCCGACCGGAGCCGAACCTGTTTTCGGTCCGGGTCAGTTGACCCGGCTGGGTCATGGCAACCCAGCCAACCGGTCCGGGTTTCACCCCCACCCCCCTTCCAGCGACCCCTCTCCTCTCCTCCCCGACCGGAGGGCGAGGAATTGGGGGGGGGGGGGGGCTCCCTCTGGCCGCCGTCGGAGGGGCCCCCAAGGGGCTCTGCTTCGAGGTGGGGCTGCCCTGCCCGTCTCGAGCAGAGCCCCCGCCGGGCTCTGCCTCGAGACAAACCAGAGACCCCCGCTCTGGTTCTGCCTCGAGGCGAGGCTGTCTCTAAGGGTGTTCACGAGCCGAGTAAGCTCGCGAGTTTTTCTGGCTTGACTTCGCTCGACTCGAATTTTGGCTCGACTCGAGCTCAACTCGGCTCGACTTTTTTCGAGCTTGAGCTTGAGCTCGAGCCACCCAGTAACTCGACTCGAAAAAACTCGACTCGAGAATCAGCTTGACGATCTGCTCGAGCTCGACTCGAGAATCAAATAAAAAAATCAGCCAGTCAGAAATTCTCCGTACCAGAAATCATCGTCGTCGATCTCGCCCCCGATCGTGAGCTCGAGCCCATGGCCGCCGTCGTCTTCGACTATCAGCCTCGCCGATCGTGAGCTCCAATCCTTCTGCTGGTCTGCCGTCGCCCCTAATCGAGCTCGAGCCCATGGCCACCGTTGTTGTCGACTGTCAACATCGCCTCGCCGTCCCCTATCAGCCTCGTCGTCGACCTCGCCTTCTGCTGGTCTGCCGTCACCGTCGACTCGCCCTCTGCAGGTTCTGCTCCTAACGATGATGCCGTCGCCGTCGCTGTCGATCTCGCCCCTGGTCCTGAGCTCGAGCCCATGCCTGCCATCGCTGTCGCCCTCCGTTCTGGACCTTCTGGCTAAAAGACCCAAGCTTTCAGCTTGGGGTGTTTTTTTTCTTTTTTTTATTTGGATTGGGTTAAGACCGTTGTAATAACTCCATCCGCCGGATCTAATCTGAATGGCCCTTCACTTAAAATAAAAACCTGTAGTCTTCTGGGATGTAAATCAGCGACTTAGATCTTTTCTGCGAGTGATCTCAATGTTTAAAATAAATTAGGCTCTTTAAAACCTGCCTGTGTATTCAAATGAATTATTTGATTTCCCCGTGTTTATTTTTTTGTATTTTTTATTTATTATATTATGTAGTACATGCCTTCGTCGACCTCATTGTGTTCTTCAGTCTTCACCAGCTCGAGTGCTCTATTCTAGCTGAAACACCCGAGCTTTCAGCTTGGGGTGTTTTTTTTCTTTTTTTTTATTTAGATTGGGTTAAGACCCGTTGTAACAATTCCATCCACTGGATATAATCTGAATGGCTCTTCCTTAAAATCAAAACTTGTAGTCTTCTGAGATGTAAATCTGCGACTTAGATCTTTTCCACGCATGATCTCAATGTTTTAAATAAATTAGGCTTTTTAAAACCTGCCAGCATATTCAAATGCGTTATTAGATTTCCCTTTATTTATTTTTCTCTGTATTTTTTTTTAATTATATTATGTAATAAATGAAGAGGTCCCCGGGAACTGGATTGACCCAGGGTTTGATATTAAGAAACAACATTAGTGAAGTTGATCAATAGGGTATTTGTGTGATGAATAGAACACGCTTCCCTTGAGCGGATGTTCTGAGCTCAAACCCCCACTTTGTTGGCCACCCACTATGGATTATATCTTGATTTACCCGTTTCGATGGGTGGGCCTTGTATGCACCAGGACGATTAGCGGCGGGATGTAGTGCTCTAAGAGATAAGTTTCCTTGCCCCTTCTAGTCGGTCCCAACTCCAAGTAGTTGGATACCTAATTGATTGATTTTTTAACTCTTTTTACTCGCAATCGCTGAGACTCAGTATAGACTAGTGGTCAAGCACTAGATCAAATTATGAAACTTGAAATCGCATTAAGAACAATCATATCAACTCTAATTCATTAAATAATCAAGAGTAATAATACATATTTAGGGCTTCATCTAGCCTTGATAAGAAAATTAGCCAGACATAGAATAGGAAAAAGAAGAAGCCTGATTTGTTGAAGAAGTCATTTGCATGAGCACTGTTCACCGATACTGTTCAAAATCACTGTAGCATGATTACTGTTCACTGTGAACTATTCACTATCTTCTTCCTTGAGCACAGGTACTGTAGCAATTCGAATCGTCACTGTAGCAGTTCAGAAATTGGCCCAAGATCACGGCTTTCTCCTGGCAATTGACTCTCCTCCTCCTCCCGACCAAAGCCCTGCAGGAATCCGGTGAAAATCTCGTCCAAAAAGGCTATGTTTTTCTTTCCTTAGTTCTCTATTTTTCGCTCTAAAAAGTTCTCCCCTTTCTCCGGTCCTCCGTTCTGTTTTTAATAAACTTCCTAAGAGTCCCAAATCCGAGCACGATTCCAAATCCATAACTTCCCATATCGAGTACGCCTCATTCCATTTCCAAATCGAGTCCGAAATCGATAGGATTCCGTCCGTTTTTGTTTCCCGATTGAGACACCATCTGCCATCCTTTTGATCTGGCACGATCCTCTGTTTTTCCAGTCCGCCATTCGTCATCAATCACCCCCACTGCCACCAAGCTCGCCGTCTTGCTGTCATCCTAGTCGCCACCATGACTGTTATGTCTTCGTCTCAAATGGCTGCCATCACTATTCACAGTCAACCATTCGTCGAGCTTCGCCGTCGCACCCATCGTCGACCCTTCCGCCATCATCGTCGCCGTCGATCCTTCAGGTGGCCGCCGTCGAGACCCCTCGTCGATCCAGCCCAGGCCACTATAGCTGACTCCAACCAGAACAAAGTTCAACATAGCTTTGTCTGTTCTACTGTAACTCCCGAGCCATCGATCTCGGGTCGTTTTTTTCATTTTTTATTATTTTTTTCCTTTTCTGAACCGAACCGCTGAACCGTCCATTTTTCCTTTTTTTTCTTTTTCTTCTTTAAAACCCGTCTTAGGGACTCCATCCATCGGATCTTCAATCTCAGCACCGAACCAGTTTGACGTGCGTTCACTTTGGTGATCTGCATTTGGACTCTTAAAACCTGCATAAATAAAGTTAAATATAATTTAGATGCATCATAAAATATAAATTCATTAAATCCAATTAACGCATCTAAATTGATCAATTAAGCGTATTTATTTATTAAACTCCTAATTACTCACCTTTCATGAATAACAATTAATTATCCTTACTTTCACTAAAATTATGACTAACAGATAGGTAGAAAGACATATAAAAATGTGTATATTTTATAGATATCAAATACCCACAAACCTACATTTTGCTAGTCCTCGAGCAAAACAAAATCAAGCAAGGAAAATAAAAACAACTAAAGTAAACTAAACTAGAAAAATAAATGCCACTTTCGTAGGGAACACAATTGCATTGAGTATATGCAACAAGCTGTTAAACCTCTAGGTGTCCCTAGTAGGACGAGTGTTGTCTCGTGAGGGTTTGCAGCCATGCTACTCACAAACATGTACTTATGAAATTAACCTAAATACAAAAATAAATCAAAACACTGCAAAAGAAACAAACCTATTATCCCTTCAATTGCAAACCACAATGCTTAAGAAAACTAACCACACATACTTGGTTCATACTCAACAGGAATATAGAAGCCCTCAAGTAAGTGGTTTTATTCCACACTTTCATCTTGGAAATTTTTGCTCAATATGATATAACATTATATTTTAAATAGTAAAAAGTGTAGAACATTGTAGTAATACATTCTAAATTTCTGTTTTACACATATCCAGTGTTACCCATTAACCAAAAAACATCAGAATCTATATAGTCATCTCAATCTTTAGGTTCATGGTAGCACAAATACATGCGCGCCTCATTCGGGTCCAACATTCTAGATTTGAGAGGATAATACACCATAGACTTTTTTTTTCTTTTTTCTTTTTTCAATAGGACTGTGTAAGGCCTGACTTCAAGATGCTTAGGTTTAGCAATGGCTCAAGCCAATGACTCCCAACCAGTTTGGCTTAGGGCATTAGGTTTTAAGATGGACCACTTCGGGCCTGAGCATCAGCCTAAGTTAATCCTATAATAGTCAACCAGCCCCTTTTCTTCTTTTTGTTTCTTTGTTTTTTTTTCATTTTCATTTCCAGCTTTCATAGTTTCCATCATATCTTTATTCTGTCCAGGTTGTATTATACTCTCAACCTATTTCCGGTTCCAGCCCTTGCCATAGCCAAGTAAATGGTCTATCATGATCTTTTAAGCTCAAAAGACAACCACATTTCACCCAATGACTATGACTAAAGATATCTGATCGTTTAAAATTAAAACCTATGCAAGTGCACAAGGCAATTATACTACGGCGAGTATTAAAAGGGTTGTCGAACCTCAGGGACGGACTAATATTTTACCAAATTCAATTGAAAGAAAGTTGCAGTTTAATTTAATCTAAGAAAGCAATAAAATTTAGCTACTTTAAAATGGATTTTAACTAATATGGAGAAGTGCCAAGGCAGAGAATCCACCACTAGATATGCAATTACTACTCTCAATTATGATTATGCTCAAATTGACATGATACGGTAATTTGTGTTCATGGTCAGACACACAAATTACAGTGAATTCACTCACGTTCTTGGTCAGACACGAGAGTTCATCCACTATAAACTATTGTAGGTAACTCTATCCTTGGTCGGGCACAGAATTATCATTTGGGCTAATGATCCTATCCTTGGTCGGGCATAGAATTAACACCAGCCTACTTTTAGCTAAGCACAGGAATTAAAAAGATCTAATTTCATGCATATCAATCAAGTCTATGGTCAAGCACTCAAAAGAAACTCATGAAATAGCATTAAGTATAATCATATCAACTGTATTAAATAAAACAATTAAGAGCAATAACACAAATCTAGGGCTTCATCTACGCCTTGGACGCGAATTTAGCCGACCATCAGACGAGGAGAACGCTGTTGATTTGTCGGCGTCATTTTACACTATTCACCAAAATACTGCTCCAAATCACCGTAGCACCACTGTAGCAAATTACTGTTCACACACGGGGGCACTATTCATCGTCTTCTCCAACGAGCAGGGGTACTGTAGCTAACGGCCGGTTACTGTAGCAGTTCCAAATCACCTCCTTTCTTCCCTCCTTCTCTCCTCCGGCCACTCCTTCCTCTTCCCCCTTCTGTTCCGGCAAAGCACCACCGGAATCCGGCGATTCTCCGACGCTCTGTTTTTCTTCTCCGAAACCGTCCTCTGTTTCTTCGTAAAAACCCCCTTTTTCTCCAGCCGGGTCTGTTTTTTATAGGCGATTTCAATCCAAAGAGTCCTCTTACTCCTCCAATTGCACAACCGAATCCCAGTCGAAGCATGCCTATGCACCGCCATTTCGAGCTCCGGCACTGTCCAGATTCAGCACGACTCCACAGTCCTATTCTGACAAGATTCCGGTTTCTGCCTTGCCGTCTTGCCACCGGAGTTCTCTCGCTATCAATCGCATGTTCTACACCGCCGTCGCCTCACGGAGCTCAGCCCATCTCCGCCGGGGTCTCAACCGGTCACAGTCCTCACCGGCGCTCGAGTAGAGCTCGAGCGCCTCTGTTCTGGACGAAAGGCACGAGCTTTGGCTCGGGCCGGTTTTCTGTTTTTTTTTTCTTTTTTTCCTTTTAACTGAACCGGACCGGAATGGAATATTTCTTTTCTCTTTTTTTTTCTTTATTAAACAAAAACCCGTTGTATCGATCTCATCCATCCAATCTCATCTTAACAGTTCTTCTCTTTAATTGTGTCTCTTTCGCGTGCGATATTTCAAATGAACATAACTTTTTGCTCAGAACTCCGAATTGCGAACAGTCAGTAGCGTTGGAAAGCTGACTTCGTGAACTTTAACATGAAGCTTAAATCAGTCCCATCAGAGATAGGCAATCGAAGTTATTAATATTCAATTATTAGAGTCGCGTTTTATCCCATTTCTGCATTTTACTCTTGTTTCCTACAAAAACCAAAAACTATATTAAAGTAGTAGTAATTCTAATCTAATACTAGCATAAACATAAGTTTAGGAGATAATAAAATGTATATTTCATGTATAGATCAATATCCCACTGAAGATTAGTATTCAACAAATCTCTAGATGGTATTACTTTATGTAACTAGTGTGTGTCAGTGAGTTTTATTAGTTCAAGCACTTGATCCAAGAGGACTGTAACAGAAAGATACTGCTCAGTTAAGTTCTCTATCCTCCAGTACACTTACTCACACTTTCAATATAAATTAATCTCCTAAGAATTGTAAGATGCATTATCACGGGATAAACTATCAAAACCTATAAAAATACTAACAAACAGCCTAAAAACTATTTTTTTCTTTTTTTTATTTGTTTTTTTTTGCATAAACAAAAACATATGATAAACACTTCTTTTCTACACCCCCAAACCTAAACTAAACATTGCCATCAATGTTTACCAAAATAATACTACAATGAATAGTAAAAGAAAATGAGTGAGGAAAGAAGTCACCTGAATGGAGAGCCTCATGGTAGATGTAAAATAAATATAGAAAAATTAAATACACCCCCAAACCTAGACTGTAGCATCCCCACATAGGTAAGAAATAACCTATAATAACAAAAATAAATAGAAAATAAAAATAAAAATTTGGGTTGCCTCCCAAGAGCGCTAAGTTTTACGTCTTCAGCCAGACATAGTCCTTCAAATCACTTAGGGTAGACAGGATCATCTAGATAAGCAATGGTCATGTCTGATGCTACATCTCCCTCTAAGTACGGTTTTAATCGCTGACCATTGACCTTGAAAGTAGTACCGTCTTCCGGGTTATGAATTTCAACTGCACCATGAGAAAACACCCTCGTAACAACAAAAGGGCCATACCATTTAGAACACAGTTTTCCAGGGAAGAGATGCAATTGGGAATTGTAAAGCAAAACTTTATCAACAGGCTGAAAGGACTTCCGAAGAATAGATTTATCATGAATTAGTTTAGTCCGTTCTTTATAAAGTTTTACACTCTACGTTCGGATCCTGCTTTATGCATAACAAAATTCAAAGCCTTGATTGCCCAATATGCACGGTGTTCTAACTCCACTGGTAAATGACAAGCTTTCCCAAAAACGAGTCTGTAGGGAGACATACCAATGGGGGTTTTGTACGCAGTCCTGTAAGCCCACAAAGCATCATTTAAGCGCAAGGACCAATCTTTCCGATTGGGTCTGACAGTTTTCTCCAGAATCTTTTTGATTTCCCGATTAGACAGTTCAACTTGGCCACTTGTTTGGGGATGATATGGAGTGGCAACCTTATGGGTAACAGAGTACTTTTTCAGCAAAGCTTCAAAAGATCTGTTACAAAAGTGAGTGCCTCCATCACTAATAATAGCTCGTGGGGTCCCAATGCGACAAAATATGTTATCTTTCAAAAATTTTACCACAACCTTATGATCATTTGTCTTAGTTGTAATTGCTTCAATCCATTTAGAAACATAGTCTACTGCAACCAAAATGTAAAAGTGTCCAAAGGATTGTGGAAAGGGTCCCATAAAGTCAATTCCCCAAACATCAAAGAGGTCCACCACAAGAATGGGTTGGAGAGGCATCATATCTCTTCGAGAGATAGATCCTAACCTTTGATATCTATCACAAGATTTGCAAAACTCATTAGCATCCTTAAACAAGGTTGGCCAATAGAATCCACTATGCAAAATCTTGGCAGCAGTTTTCTTGACCCAAAATGTCCCCCTCATGCTTGAGAATGACAAGAATGTAGAATACTATGAAACTCATTCTCAGACACACATCGACAAATCACTGGGTCTGAACATATTTTAAAGAGGTACGGATCATCCCAAAAATAAGATTTAACCTTAGAAAAAAATAAATCTTTGTCATGTTTAGTCCAATGGGACGGAATCTGACCTATAGCAAGGTAATTCACTATGTTAGCAAACCAAGGGGTTTTAATTTGGGAAACAGAAAACAATTGTTCATCAGGAAAAGAATCATGTAGTGGCTCTTCATCTTTAGATGTTTCAACCATGGAATGTCGTATCGGATATCGGTAAAATATCGGTCGGCCTAAGAGACGAAATATCGGAGATATATCGGAGATATTGCGTAAAAAAATATCGGTCGTCAAAAACTAGTTTTTATCATATATTTTCAAAATCTAACTTCTAAAATGAGTTATACTAATTTAAACAAAGAATAGATTTCAAAATATGCATAAAAGGATAGAAAACAAACATGAAAGTTTTTTTTTCCCAAAAAAAAAAAAAAAAAATTTCAAAATTTTTTTTTTTTTAAAAAATAATTTTTTTTTTCAAAAAAGGCCGAAACCGATATATCGGCGATATTTGGAAAAAATGGAAAAATCGATACTTAATGGTATCGGAGTATCGGTTTGTGTCCGATACCGATATATCGGCGATATATCGCCGATATATCGGCGAGCTGGCATTCCATGGTTTCAACAAGGATTCTAGATAGATGATCGGCCACCACATTTTCAACACCTTTCTTATCTTTGATTTTATAATTAAATTCTTGTAAAAGCAAAATCCATCTTATAAATCGAGGTTTGGTGTCTTTCTTGGACAAGAGATGTTTTAACGCAGCATGGTTAGAGAAAATGATGATCTTAGATCCTAAAAGGTAGGATCTAAATTTATCTAAGGCATAAACTACCGCTAGAAGTTCCTTCTCCGTAGTGGTGTAATTCAATTGAGCATCAGAGAGGGTCTTACTAGCATAATATATGACATGGGAAACCTTATTCACTCTCTGACCTAGGACAGCACCAATGGCATAGTCTGAAGCATCACACATTATTTCAAAGGGAAGAGAGTAATCAGGGGGCTGAATGATAGGTGCAGTAGACAATAGGGTACGAAGAGTGTCAAAAGCTTGCCTACATGCATCATCAAACACAAACGGCACATCTTGAGCTAGTAAATTACTCAAGGGACGAGCAATCTTACTAAAATCTTTAATGAAGCGCCTGTAAAAGCCGGCATGGCCAAGGAAAGATCTAATTTGTTTCACCGTAGATGGTGGTGGGAGGTTAGTAATTAGATCTACCTTGGCTTTATCAACTTCAATTCCCCTCTTTGAGACGGCATGTCCCAAAACAATACCCTCTCGAACCATGAAATGGCTCTTTTCCCAGCTCAAGACAAGATTTTTCTCTTCACAACGTTCGAGCACCAATGACAGATTATGTAGACATTTATCAAATGATGGTCCAAAGACAGAGAAATCGTCCATGAATACTTCTAGAAATTTGTCTACCATATCTGAGAAGATGGCTAGCATGCACCGTTGAAAGGTGGCAGGTGCATTACACAGCCCAAAAGGCATTCGTCAGTAAGCAAAGGTACCAAAAGGACAAGTAAACGTATTCTCTTGGTCTGCCGGGAACACTGAGACTTGATTATATCCAGAGTAACCATCAAGAAAACAATAGAATTGTTGACCTGCTAGTTTCTCTAAGATTTCTTGAATGAAGGGTAATGGAAAGTGATCTTTTTTAGTTTTTGTGTTCAATTTTCTATAATCAATACACACTCTCCACCCAGTGGTTTCACAGGTTGGGACTAACTCTCCATCAGAATTCTGCTTCACGGTGATGCCAGACTTTTTAGGCACAACTTATACAGGGTTGACCCACTCACTATCAGAGATGGGTATATGATACCCGCATCTAGCAGTTTCACAATCTCCTTCTTGACTACATCCCTCATGTTGGGATTCAATTTCCGCTGATTTTCTCTTGAAGGTTTAGCATCATCCTCTAAATGAATTCGATGCATACAGACCGAAGGATCAATGCCTCTTAAATCAGCAACAGTCCACCCTATGGCTCTCCTATGCTCAACTAGAATCCTAAGCAGTTGACTCTCCTGGCCGCTAGACAAGCTAGATGAAATGATGATGGGGAGAGGCCTAGAAAAGCGTACTTGAGGGAACTTGGAAGTGGCTTCAACTCAAGTTGAGGAGGAGACTCAATGGAAGGTTGGAGTGATGGACTGGGAGATATTAGTAAAGGCTCTACTCTATTTCTATAAGGAAAAGAGTCATGATAGGGAGGAGAGGCTGACATAGCATGGGTTTCTTCAATGTGTGGTTCTAAGTCAGAATCATCCATCCCTAAAGAGAGTAGAGTAGGATCTTGAGCATCAGGCATGAGCTCATTCAAAAGTGTCTCTTCCATAAGATCATCAATTTCATCAACAAGAGAACACTCTTGCTCACTTTCAGTGGCTCCTTGGTTTGAAGCTTGGAACACATTGAGTATGATCTTCATGTTTCCAAAAGACATCTCCATCATTCCAAATCGACATTGAATACATGCATTAGTCGTCGCTAAGAAAGGGCGGTCTAAAATAACTGGAATGGTGTGAGAAGCATTAGACACATGTTCCATGTCCAAGACCAAGAAGTCATCTGGAAAGAAAAATTTCTCAACCTGATCAAACCCAAGAGAAGGTTGACAAATTGTAATATATACTCAGTGAGTCTAAGGTCGAACCACAGGAAATGATGTAGAATTAATCTATTCCAAACTAATTTAAAACTACTTAACTCAGCAAATTAAAGTTCTTATCAGGAAATTTTGTAGAGAGATTGTAATTTAATTAACTACTAAAATGACGATTAAAAAATTAATTAAAACTAACTAGAGATAGGAAAGATAATTGATGAGAGATATCAAAGCTTCATGGATCAATTATTTATTCAATACTTATATGTCTATTTAATTACGCAATTAGGTTCAAATAATGATTTGACCTAATCGGATGGTATTGCATTCCAGTCCATTATAACAATTAACATAAAGATTTCAATGGAATATTTATCATTAACAAGCATAGTCTACTAATCACAGGGAATTATAAGCATTTGCCGTACCTTACGTTAACGACAAATCAAATAATTTCATAGATTATGACTTTTTCCAAAACATCTCATTCAACCAAATAAGCAATAAGCGCACTTCTTTATAGACGTAAAAATACTAATCAAATAATATCACCTCTAGCTTTGACAAGAGATTTAGCTATTCATATTCATGAGAAAAGAAAAAATCGAATTCGGGAGAAAATCGCATTGGAGAAAACACTGTAGCAGTTTTATTATTCATGATTACTATTCACATAATTACTGTAGCAAAATATTATTCACAGCAGAAATACTATTCATCATCTTCCTCAGTCGACCGTGGTACTATAGCAAAACTCCAGTTACTGTAGCAATTTCGAAATCGGCCAAAAATTGATTCTTTCTTCCTCCTTTCTCTTCCTTTTCTTCCCCCAATCGATTCCCCTCTTCTTCCTTCTTGATTTCCAGCCAAAATCCCACCAAAAACACCAAAAAACATGACCCACTTTCTCCCTCTGTTTTTTTTAGAACAGCCCAAAAACAGTGCTGCCTTCTCAAAATTCCGCCCTGGTCTCAGTTTTCTCCTTTGTTTTTATAGCAGTTCGAGATGAGAGCCCAAACCAATCTGACTTTGTTTTAGATGAACCCGAATCGAAATCCAACTCCCAATTTCAGCATGAACATGCCTATGAGCTTCCCAAGTGGAACACGCCTCTATTGAGCCGAGAGTCATCGCCACTACCGTCATCTTCTCTCAATCTCCTGCTTGAACACGCTGTCGATTGTCATCATCGAGCTTCAATCTTCAAGCTTCGCCGCCCACCATTCGTATAGAGCTCTTTCATAAATAAACGCTCCTATGTTTTGCTGCTCTGTTTTGTCGAGCGGCTGAACTTCGGCTCGACTATTCTTTTTTTTTCTTTTGCTTTGATAAAACCCGTTGTATCAATCGTATCCGCCGGATCAAATCTGCACATCCGTACTTTAATTTCGTGCCCGTCTTCTCTTAAGTGACTCATCAACGGTTCAGATCTTCGATGCGCGTGATATCGGCTCTTGGGTCACTTTGGCACTTCAAAACCCGTCTAATGCGCTCTTCCTCTGTCGAGCTGCAATCCGCATTTTTGAACCTGCAATAATAAAACCAAACCAAAATTAGATGCATAATAAAAGTATAATTCCTTAAAGTCTTTAATGCATCCAAAATAGTTAATTAGAGCAATTTAATTACTAATCCCCTAATTACTATCTTAATCACAAATTACTCGTTTTATTCATGTTTTATCATTAAAACTACACTAGCAAATAGGTAAATAAAGCATATAAATGTATATATTTTATGCATATCAAATACCCTCAAACCTATATTTTGCTTGTCCCTGAGCAAAACAAACAAAACAAAAATCACAAAAAACAAACTAAAGTAAACTAAACTAGAAAAGTAAACGCCACTTTCGTAGGGAATACGATTGCGTTGAGCATATGCAACAAGCCGTTAAACCTCTAGGTGTCCCTAGTAGGAAGAGTTTTATCTCGTGAGGGTTTACAGCCATGCTACCCACAAACATGTACTTATGAAATTAACCTTATTAATTTAAGTGCAAAAATAAAATAAATACTTCAAAACAAGCAAACCTATTATCCCTTTAAATGCAAACCGCAATACTTAAGAAAATCAACCACACGTACTTGCACTTATAGTCAAGTGGAATATAGAAGCCCTCAAGTAAGTGGTTTTATTCTACACCTTCATCTTGGAAATTTCTGCTCAATATGATATGAAATGATAATTTAAATAGTAAAAGCGTAGAATATTGTAGCAATACACCCTAAATTTCTGTTTTGCACATATCCAGTGTTACCCATTAACCAAAGAACATCAGAATCTACATAGTAATCGTAATCTTTAGGTTCATGATAGCATAAATTTGCGCGCCTCTTTCGGGTCCAACGTTCTAGATTTGAGAGGATAATACACCATAGACTTTTTTTTTCAATAGGACTGTGTAAGGCCTGACTTCAAGATGCTTAGGTTTAGCAATGACTCAGGCCAATGACTCCCAGCACAGTTGGCTTAGGGCATTAGGTTTTAAGAGACCGCTTCGGGCCCGAGCATCAGCCTAAGTTAATCCTGTAAAGTCAAGCAGCCCCTTTCTTTCTTTTTGTTTTCATTTTTTTTCGTCAGCATTCATATTTTCCAGCAATCTTATCATGTCCAGGTTGTATTATACTCTCAACCTATTTCTGGTTCCAAGCCCTTGCCATAGCCAAGTAAATGGTTTATCATGATCTTTTAAGCTCAACAGACAACCACATATCATCCAATGACTATGACTAAAGACATCCCACTGAAGATTAGTATTCAACAAATCTCTAGAGGGTATTACTTTATGTACTAGTGTGTGTGAGTGAGTTTTATTAGCTCAAGCACATGATCCAAGAGGACTGTAATAGAAAGATATGTTCAGTTAAGTATTTCTATCCTCCAGTATACTTACTCACACTTCCAATGTAAATTAATCTCTTAAAAATTGGAGTATGCATCATCATGGGATAAACTATCAAAACCTATGAAAAACTACTAACAAACAACCTAAAAACTAATCAAATTTTTATTTATTTTTCTTTTTCTATTTTTTTATTTTTTATTTTTTTATTTTCCCATTTTATTGTGATGGATTTTTTTTCAATAAACAGTGTTATTCCTATATACCCCCAAACCTAAACTAAACATTGTCCTCAATGTTAAGAATGAAATGAAGGATAAAATAAATAAATAAATAAATAAAATCAATGATAGATATTACCTGGAGAACTGCAAATTGCTAGAATCCCATGCAAGTGAAAAACATCAACAAAGAAGAAGATGAGAGCAATCACTATATCCAACCAGAAAACATCATCGAACAAATAAATAACCTAAAACAAAGAAAAAGCTGGGCTGCCTCCCAGGAGCGGTAAGTTTCCTGTCTTCAGCCAGACTGAGTGTAAGAGTATTCAATCATGATAAGTGGGATCAGACAGAGGAATACTCTCCACTTCTGATGGAATCAATTCCAGGAATGGCTTAAGTCTTTGATCATTTTCTTTAAACACATTATCATTCAATGGATTTTCAATTTCTATAGCTCCATGAGGATAAACAGTTTTAACAATAAATGGGCCAGTCCATCTAGATCGGAGCTTACCAGGAAATAAATGTAATCGAGAGTTATACAAAAAAACTTTTTGTGAAGGTTCAAAAGTTTTTTGCTGAATGTGTTGATCATGCAAACCTGCATTCGTTCTTTGTAAATTTTTGAATTCATATATGCATCATTCCTAATTTCTTCCAATTTATTTAGTTGAAGCTTATGCACAGAACTAGCATCATCTAAATTAAAATTAAACATTGTGCTCCAACTCCACAGGCAAGTGGCAAGCTTTTCCATAAACAAGTCGATAAGGGGACATACCAATAGGAGATTTAAAAGTTGTACGGTATGCCCAAAGAGTATCTGTTAACCGCAGAGACCAATCTTTGCGATTTGGGTTAACTGTTTTCTCTAAAATGTGTTTAATCTCTCTATTGGCAAGTTCAGCTTGCCCACTTGTTTGTGGGTGATAAGGGGTAGCCACCTTATGAGTAATTCCATATTTTTTCATTAATGCCTCAAAAGGTTTATTGTAGAATTGAGAACCCCTATCACTTATGATTGCACGGGGTATACCAAACCATGACAGAACATTTTCTTTCAAAAAGCGTATAACAATTTTATGGTCATTATTTCTACAAGGGATGGCCTCTACCCACTTAAAAACATAGTCAACAACCACTAAGATGTACAGATAGCCAAAAGAAGGTGGAAATGGACCCATAAAATCAATACCCCAACAATCAAATACTTCAATCACTAAAATGGGGTTTAAAGGCATCATATTCTTACGGGTTATTCCACCAAGCTGTTGACAACGTCCACAAGTACGACAAAAATTATGAGAATCTTTAAATAGGGTAGGCCAATAAAATCCACATTGTAAAATTTTAGCAGCAGTTTTTCTAGCAGAAAAATGACCACCACAAGCTTTTGAATGGCAGAAGGAATTAGACACTATGAATTTCATCATTGGGTACACATCTCCTAATAATTTGATCCGGACAATATTTGAAAAGATATGGATCATCCCAAAAGAAATTTCTTACCTCCACCATAAACTTTTTCTTGTCTTGTGTTGTCTAATGAGGAGTTTGACCTGTGACAAGAAAATTAACAATATCAGCAAACCATGGTAAACCAGAAAGAACAAAAAAATGCTCATCTGGGAAGGTGTCTCTAATTGGCGCAGCCTTATTGAAATCATCCACAGTCAACCTAGATAAATGATTAGCCACCACATTTTCTACTCCTTTCTTATCTTTAATGGTAATGTCAAAATCTTGCAGTAGGAGTATTCAGCGAATCAACCTAGGTTTTGCATCTTTCTTTGATAGAAGATATTTCAAAGCAGCATGATCAGTAAAGATAATAATAGGATATCCGGTCAAGTAAGCCCTAAATTATCCAAAGTAAATACTATAGCAAGTAATTCCTTTTCTGTTATTGAATAATTCATCTGAGCATTGTCTAAGTTCTTACTTGCATAGTAAATAACATAAGGCTTCTTGTCTTTCCTTTGCACCAAAACAGCCCCCACAGCAAAGTCACTAGCATCACACATTATCTCAAACGGTAAAGTCCAATCTGGGGGTTGCATAATAGGGGCTGAAGTAAGCATTCCATTCAGTTTAGCAAAAGCTTTTTCACAATCAGCATTCCATTAAAAAACAGTATCTTTCAATAGGAGATTGCATAATGGTCTAGATATAGAACTAAAATCTTTGATGAACCTCCTGTAGAACCCTGCATGACCCAAAAATGATCTAATATCTTTAACAGTCTTAGGTGTAGGCAAATGGGTAATTAAATCAATTTTTGATTTATCAACTTCAATTCCCTTAGAGGAAACAATATGACCCAGAACAATTCCTTTAGAGACCATGAAATGACATTTTTCCCAATTAAGCACAAGGTTCTTCTCTTCGCACCTGCTCAAAACTTTCTGCAAATTAGACAAACAGTCATCAAATGAATCACCAAATACAGAAAAATCATTCATAAACACTTCAAGATACCATTCAACCATATCACTAAAAATACTTAGCATGCATCTTTGAAATGTTGTAGGTGCTTTGCATAAACTAAAAGGCATTCTCCTATAAGCAAAAGTGCCAAAAGGACATGTGAATGTAGTTTTCTCCTGGTTTTCTAATGCAATTTCAATTTGGTTGTAACCGGAGTAGCCATCTAAGAAACAGTAATATGTGTGGCCAGCTACCCTCTCCAGAACCTGATCTAAAAATGGCAATGGGAAATGGTCTTTCTTAGTGACTGAGTTCAGCTTCCTGTGATCAATACACATTCTCCAGCCAGATGTAACTCTAGTGGGTATTAATTCATTATTATCATTTTTTACAACTGTTACACCAGATTTCTTAGGCACAACTTGGGTAGGACTCACCCACTTGCTATCGGAAATGGGGTAGATGATCTCCGCATCCAAGAGCTTAAGAACTTCAGCTCTAACCGCCTCTTTCATGTTTGGATTTAACCTACGTTGCATCTCCCTGGACGGTTTAGCATTGTCCTCCAAATAAATACGATGAATGCAAATCAAAGGGCTTATTCCTTTTAAATCAGCAATTGTCCATCCTATTGCACCTTTATACTTCCTCAAAATATCAAGCAGCTTACCCTCTTCGATAAGATTAAGATGAGACGATATTACCACCGGAAGAGTTTCACCATCACCCAAAAATGCATATTTGAGATCAGTTGGTAACTTTTTCAACTTCAATTTAGGTGCTTGAATGTTTGATGGTGTAGGCAATTTGTCTCTCAATGGTAGCTCCTCAAACTTGGGTTTCCATCCATTCACTTCCAATACCTGTAGAGAATTCAGCAAAGAACAAATCTCAGCCTCTTCAAAATCTACTTTAGATTCATCATATAAAGAGTTAACTAAGCAAGATTCTAATGGATCAGAAAGAGATGAAACATAAAATTGATCTCTAACAACAGTATTAACCCAATTCATTTCTTGAACATCAGTATCATCCCCTGGTTGTTTGCAAACATTAAATATATTCAATTCCAAAGTCATATTGCCAAATAAAAGTTTCATCACACCATTCCTACAATTAATCAAAGCATTTGAAGTAGCAAGAAATGGATGACCTAATATGACAAGAATATTTGCACTTGCATTTATAACAGGATGTGTGTCCAAAACAATAAAATCAACAGGAAAGTAAAATTTATCTACTTGAACAAGCACATCTTCTACCACTCCCCTTGGGATTTTAATAGAACGATCAGCAAGTTGAAGAGTAATGGTGGTGGGTTTAAGTTCCCCATATAAATGAGCTACCATTTATCTACTTGCAACCTGCATTCCTTTAGCTTCTCATATAAATGAGCTACCTTTAAACTCTCACGAATATATTCATTTCTAATCATTTTTTCTCCAAGTTATCTCAATCATCCACCTTAACATTTTCATTTCTACTACATTTAACTTATTATGAATTCTCTTTGGTTCCCAACACTCTGCACCATTGAGTATTGCAGGCTAAATGGTTGTCCTATAGAACTTGTTTTCAAGCCTTTTTGAAACACACTTATCACACAAAACTTGTGAGACTGCCCTTCACTTTACCAACCCGCCCCCTTTATCCTATGCACCACATCGCTATCAATATCCGTTCATCCATAATTAAAGAGAAAAAATAAGGTCTTAAGGCTGGCCCTTGATGAAGACCTACTATAATAGAAAACTCCTTGGTTTCTCCCATAAGTGTTTGTACACTAGCACTAGCTTTATATGTAACCTCTTATGACTCCATTCTTCTTCAAAACACTCCAAATGAGCTCCCTCGGCACTCTGTCATATATTTTTTCCAAGTCTATGAAGGTCATATAAACGCCTTATTTTATATCCCTACACATCTCTACTAATTGTTATAACAAAAAAATAGCTTTTGTTGTTGACCTCTCCAGCATGAAACCAAATTGATTCTCTGTTACCTTAGTTACATTTCGCAAATGTCCTTATACAACTCTCTCCCATAACTTCATAGTATGCCTCATAATTTTTATGTCTCTATAGTTTGTACAACTTTGGATATTCCTTTTAATTTTATATAAGGGTATGAAGGTACTTCTCCTCCACTTCTCTGGCATCCTCTTAGACTTTTAGATCTTGTTAAACAAACTAGTCAACTAAGTTAAGCCAACACCTCCCAAAGCCTTCCATACTTCAATAGGAATTTCATCTGGTCTTAGAGAACTTTGTCTTTCTTCATCCTCTTTAGCGCAACTCCTACCTCATGTACGGAGAGTCTCCTAAAATAAATTATCTCTTTAACGGGACTAGACTCAATATCCATCCCACTACTACAATTTTCATTCAATAAATGTTCAAAATATCCACGCTATATCTCCTTAATTTTCTCACATTTCATTAAAACCCTTTCATCTTCACTCTTAATACACCTAACTTGTTTTAAGTTCATATTTCTCTTATATATTATATATATAGAGGACAGTTTACGTGAGATCGCTCTCATATAAGGAGCATGAGGCCAATCTTTTGAGCCATTGGATTCCAATCCGAAGGTGGATATCAAATCAGTGGGTAAGTAAATGTGTCACATCAAGGAGTAGGTGAGTTTTATGTAGCTGTTTGTAGCAGTCAGATCAAGATACAACTGCTACGAATGGAATTGGCCTCATATAAGCTATATGAGTGATTTCATTTAAATTTTTCCCATATATATATATATATATATCTCCCTCTCATCCTCCTTCTTGATTTTTACATTTTTGTCACTCCTTGAAGAAATATTTTTTTTCCTTCATGACTCTTTGAAGTTCCTCACACCACCACCATGTTTCTTTCTTAACGTCCTTTCTCCTCCTCATTTCATCAAACACTTATTTCCCACTTTTTTAATACAATTAATCATGTTATCCCACATCATTGTTGGTTCCTCATTTAATCTAATTTCCTTAAACCCTCAACATCTCCACAAAAATATTGAGCATCTCACCCTTCAAGCTCCACCACTTGATCCTAAACTCCATTTTATCTGCCATTCGCTTTCTCCACCCCTTCATGTAGACATTCAAAATAATTAATTTATATTGTAGTGCTATAAATTCTCTGAGTATAACCTTATAATCTTTACATTTGGTTATATCATCTCTTCTAACTAAGAAAAAGTCTATTTGACTCTTGTGAGGTCCACTCTTAAAAATTACTAGATACTCTTCCCTCTTCTTAAAATAGGTATTTGCTAGATCGTTTGTTAGTGAAAACTCAAATAGTTTATCCCATCTCATTCCTCTCCCCAAAACCATACCCTCCATGCGCTCTTTCATATCCAATATTCTTCCCCCCTACATGGCCATTTATGCCGCCCCTATAATAACATTTTCCCCATTAAGCATCCCTTGTATTACTGAGTTCATTTCCTCTCAAAATTGTTTATTAAGGTTCTCTTCTAATCTTACTTAAGGTGCATAAACATTAATAATATTATCTATGAATTCGCCTAACACTAGGTTCACTAATATACTTCTATCACTAAATTTCTTGACACCTACAAGATTTTCTCTCAAGTTCTTATCAACCACTATGCCCACTTCATTCATATTTGAATCTTTACCTATATAAACTAGTTTAAAGCCCTCAACCAGTTCTCTAGCCTTCTCTCTTACAAACTTAGTCTTCTGCAGGTAAGCTATGTTAACCCTTATTCTCTTAAATATTTCTACTAACTTCATACCCATATCTTTCAAGGTCTCAATATTCTATGTTGTCACTCTAATTTTATACTCTTGGTCTAGCTTCTTTACTCGCACCCGTTCAGACCAACGCGGGAACCCTTGCTCATTTTTCATTGCAACCGGGCATTGTTACAATGTGTCGCTTGTCAGGAACGCCCTAGTTACCATTGCTTACTTATCATTACACTCGGATTTTGGCACAACACGCCGCTTTTAGGGAACACCCTAGTTCTAGTTAGAATGTGTGGTGTAAGATCCATAGAAATTGACTAAGTTTTTACAGCTAACTGTCAACCTGATGTTAACCCTCCTCCTTTTCCCCAGGCATTGGACCATGCATTATGATATGAAGAAGTATATATATAAAAAATAATGATATGAAGAATGTAAGTATATGAACCTAATTTTTGCATTAAGGGCCAAAATGATTTTGATCTTGACCATGTTACCTCATTTGCCTAAAGGCGTATATGCTACTGTGACAAGCAAGGCTATTGACGAAGTTATGATTTTAAATTTGAATTGTGAACCTTGTAGAAATGCAATAAGAAGGGGCAGGGGGCTATGCACCGATCCAACGAGGGACCAACAAGCAAGAAAATCAAAGTCGATGGTTTTAAATTCAATTTTCACTAATGAGTTCTTTTAGTAGAGTCAACCAATAAGAATATTATGATTTCAATTAAAATAGACCAAGAATCAATTTACTATTTTTTTTGTCTTAACATAATCATGATGATTCCTAAACAATTAAATGCTTCCAAGCTATCAATGAAAAGATATGCTATAATAATGTCCCAAAAAAAAAGATACTATACTATAGGAATATATGCAGACAAATGGAGAGCACGCAACTCAAAGTTGTCCGTCAAATGCAGAAAATAAAGGCGACCAATAGTAGAATGCTCTGTCTGTAAGATTTCTGCATTTAGATTTCAGAGGCTGGAATGAATCAGTCAAGGTTTCCCCATATTCTGAAGCATCCCAAGCCCCAATTATGCAATGCACATTTAAGAGACGTCTAAAATAAATGATTCTTTGATGGCAGAATGAGCCAAGGACATCATCATTTGCCTGATTTCAGCAGGAATGTTAGTTAAAACTAATAATCAAGGCCAGGCTAAATGTTGATCCAATTTACTCTTCCCATTTGTCGGATTTATGCAAGGCTTTCTTGTTCATTCCACCAGTTGAGGTTTCAATAACAAAACCATTTTCTTAGTACTCCCCCAGTCCAATAAAGCTCGTCTGCATTTCAAAAAAAAATGTGTGCCCTACATTACATGGCTGTAGTTGCATCCTCAAGACCCAAAACACGAAAGGAAGCAAAACTCTCCCTTTAATACGGGCCCAACGCTTGAGTAAATTTCACTCATCTTGTAATCCAGACAAGCTTCACTGAACGGAGTATTTTGGATTATTGAACCATTTTTTAGGGAGAGCTTTTGGTGAAATGAGTTCCGATGCTAGGAAACCCAGATAATTAAAGTGATGCCAATTTGACAAGATTTAAAATAACAAAATGGGCCTCGCTCTGAAAATTAAGCTCTTTACATTAAAAAAACGTGCAAATATTTTAATCATAAAAATCTTAACCCTAAGCCAGGCTGGTATGGCTTTAACAAGCAATTTTCTATTGTGAAAAGAATACCGGGATATACAGGGAAAAGGAAACTGCAGATGTACCAAGCATGTGCAACCTCCTAATTAAGGCAATCATCATGCCATGAAAGATAATCATAATTTGATGGAGACAACCATATATTCACAGATGTTTGACAAACATAAATTCACAGATGTACTCCATCATCTACCCCAAATGATTTGTGATTTGCCACCAAGAGCATAGCGTAAAGAGTGGTCCAACAGCAATATTTACAAGAGTTACCGTCCATGACAGACCACAATGTTGTCTTTATTACCTGTAGTATGCAAGAACTAGTTACAAAGTATTATCCATTCTGCCCTTCATATATCACAATGACGGCGGCAGCATGCAACCTTCGTGTACAAATAACATGATCCACATCCGAGTTTCTTTTTTATTTTTCTTTTTATCCAAGTTGCTGGCTTCTGATGAAGACAGACAGCAAAACAGCGGCGTTTTGTCCTGGCTGTAGCAGGAGATTCACGGGGGCCTCTTTTGGTCCCCATATGAACTGGTCCCAACTTTTACCAGTCTTTACACATTCCTAACGGCGCAATCACATTAATAAAGGCCTATATTTGAAGGGTCCCACTGCAGAAGGAACATAGTTCTGGTGTACATGACATCCTTGGGAACTTTTGAACAGTTTCAACCATAGAAATCAAGAGTAGAGATGTTTCAAAAATCTGAAAATTCTATACTGCTATTTGAAACTTTCTTTCCTATTTTCTTGTACACATGGAGTGGGCTGCCTCCCCTCAATTACTAAACTGGGGAAGAAGCTCCATTGTCTATACATAAAATGAAATCAGAACATTATTTTCTGGAATAGCAATAAATATATGATAAATTATGTATATACCAGCTGATCCAAGAAGTGAAGAGAATGCCAACCAAGATGAATAGCCTAACTGGACAACAGACCTCTCATGCTTAATTCCTATCTTGCTTTGGCAGGTCCATGAAGCCGTGAAGCGCAAGCACTTCTGCTAAGCAGAAAAGAATTGACGTGTTTAAAGATCATATTTATGTGGCGCTTAACAAATTATATGATTGTTGCAAGCACTCCTGCGGGTTGGAGTAGAAGTAATCCTCTTCCTTTGGCCTATCTGCGATCACCGCTCTTCTCGTTGGATTTCCCATCCTATTCATGTGAGCATCCTTCACAGAGCTGGAGAATTCATTCCAGCTAAGTGACCCATTTTCATACCGATCGATAAGATCCACAAGGAGCTTTCTGTCCAATAGAATAGTTCTCCTGTAGCCTAAGAATCTGAAGCAAGATAGCATAAACATATGTTTAAAGTTCACACTTGTTAATAGTCCAATAGTCACTTGGGCTAATACTTTTGCCAACAATGACTGCAATCATACCTGCGGTGGCCTTCGACCACTTTTGCCATGTTACCATCATATGTGGGGACGAAAATATCACTTTCAAGTGAAACCAAGTAATCCAGAGCAGCCATCTGTGAAGAATGATTCTGGAAAAGTGTTAGCTCCGTTGGCTCCAATAGGGTCTCCTTCCTCACCTGTTATAGAATTGACTCAGTAAGAACTACAGTAGTCTATACAGACAACTCAGTCAAGTGTCTAACAATAGGAACGAACCAAGTTGGGGAAGGTTGATGCCAATGTTTCCATTCTCTTTTTGCCACCATAAATTTCACCAGCAGCAATATAAATTTGAATATTTTGATCTATATCCAAAGCCTTTAGTATAAGGGCAGTTTCCTCTGGAGTTAAAGGGCAAAGACCATCTTTTCTTTTGAGATCCGAATTGATCACTTTCTCTTTCCACCAAGGGTAAGCGTACCTGTTAAATCACGAAAATATCTGTAAAGAAACATTGGAACACAGGTAACTATGAGAATGTAGTGAAACTACCACCACTAATACCTCATTCTAGTTAACTCTTCAACCTCATCATCATTACAACCATGGGTACAACCAGAGAATGCCAACATGTCCATTTCATAGCGAAGATGGAGGACTAAAAAGGGGCCGTTCTGCCTTAGTAGTCTGATAACTCTTTGACCCAACTCTTCTATCATTGGTGTGAATCTTAGGGCCCCAAAATTAACTCGGCAACGCAACTTTTGAATTTCAATAGGTAATCCATTATTTGCAAGGCGTGCATCAGTTTTATTCAGATGCACAATTTTGTACCTTTGAATTAGAGGGAGAATCTGTTGTAAAACAGGATCAAACCAAAATAAGTATTTTCTCTAATATGTTGTCAGATGTGATAGGTAAAGAGAAAATATACATAGAGAAGTTCATCAACCTGTTGAGCATAGTATGTAATGTTGGACCAACTAACTGGTGGCATTGAATAGAGCAATCCTTGCTCTGCTCTCATCTTTAACCTTGGTGGTAATTCTTTTAATATTCGAACTTCGTCTCGCAACGAAGTAATAAAATGGTCTACATCAAATATGTCCTTAAAATCGCTGCAAAATCATACAACTTCTGTTAAACTCACAGGAATCAAGAAAAAAAAAACTAACGTATAAAAAATAGCAGACCTTGGATCTGCCCAAAAAGAAGTTTTATCAAGCTCCGGAACAATGAGAGTAACATTTAAATATCTCGCAATTGCAACCATATCACATATCTGTGTAACAAAAGGCAGAGAGTTCATCATCAGGGATATATATTAACTCATTCGAGTTCCATGGGGGAAAATTTAAAAAACTTATGCTGCTATATACAAAGTGGAAGAATGTCATAAATTATCTGACTCACCGCAGCACGCATCTGATTAAGTCCTCCATTGCATGAAACCATCAAGTAACCGTTGTTTTTGTAAACTCCTGAAAGACAGAGTAACAAATTTTAGATAAACCATAGTTGAGAAATAATCATGTTTGCATCCTCAAGCGTCAGCATAACTAAAATTCAGAATGACAAAAGGAGGAATTAAGAGTTGTAAATGTATACATATTCTATTGATAGTGATGAAAGGAGACAAAGATAGATAGGTTATAGTTTCAAAAACCAAACAAGAAAGATTGCATGTGAACTCAGCGCTTCTTCATTTTTTCCAGATGAGCATACCAACCAATGAACTAACTATAATTTTCCACTATGATCATATTCAAATGCCGCACGCTGAAGCGGAATTGAAGGGTCTAATGTGAGGAAAATATAAAAAGAAAACTATCACCAACGAAAATCCATAACTGAACCTAAGACTATCATCCTAGATGCAACATGTTTAACTTCCGGATAGGAAAAACACTCACAGAATTGAATTGGAAAAGCAAAATAATTCATTGTCTTATGTCAGCAAATCTTACTTATCAGTCTATAAAAGACGATCAAGTTTTACCATGAACTCATACTACCAATCTATATAAAAATCATAATAAAAATCATACTACAATTTAATTCCATTACAAATACCCAACAAGAATATCCTAAAAAACATTTAATACAACTACAACTCACTCACTTTTGGGCGGAAGAGGAATCCTCTCCTGCAGAGCCAACTGTGACTTGAGAGCCAATTGCGCCTCGCCGGGCATGAAACAAGCTGGCCACCCCTTCAACACCCTTGGACCCCACATCTCCCCCAACGCCGTCAATTGCACCACACAAGTCCACAGCAACACCGTGGTCGTTGCCCGAATCATCCACATCTTCATCCTCGACCCCTTCAACTTTTCCATCCTCGAATCCCCCAAGTACTTAATTCCCATCTTCCCCACCCTCCCCCGCCCCTCGTCGTCGCCAACCAGATGCTTAGACTTGCCTAAATTCTCTGCCTGGCACATTCTTGCAACCACCCATTACACTTTAAAATTAACCCCCTCAATGCTCCTCCATTGGACACAAAAACATCCAAAAATGGCCACAATTCAATTTGGGTACGTTGGGTCTGACCTGAATATGGTCAAGAAGAGATGGCCAAATGGGAAGAAGAAGAAGAAGAAGAAGAAAGAGGTGCCAATTTGACAACTCTTGCTGAAACAAGACGACTCCTTGGCCTTAAAAAAATAATTCAGAAATAAAAAAAAAGAAAGCACGAAAACGCCTTGAAACTGCAGAAAAACTCCTTGAATCCGATCAATGGAGCAATTAAATAAATATAAATACAATATATTTATTTATTAAAAAAGGACAAAATTCGTGATACCCAGAACAGACTCGACGGCTTTCTCTGCAGAAAAACGCTTATTTTTGGACACTGGATCTTAAGAATCTCAGACAATTCAATGTACCAAACAGGGTCTAAAATATGCTGAAAATCTTGTCAAAATCCAAACTTTCCAATAAAACTCCCCAGAAAGAGACTCACAAATCCAATTCTTCCTTTTGCAGAACCTCCTTCAAGATCTCACCATTAAACCGCAAATCTCCCGGCAATCCCACCGGCATTCTCCGGTGAAGGCCTCAGACAGACAAGAACTCCCCACAAGGAATGTCAAAACAAAATCCGGACAAAATCGACCCCACCCACGCCCGAATCGCCGGCACTACGATAGAGGCCGGATCCCGGTGATCCGCCCGCCGATCGCCGGAAAAATGGAGGTCTCCCGGCTCCGGTACTCTGGCAGGGGATGACCAAGCTCCGGGACTTCCTCTCGGCCGGGACGGGTATTTATGAAGAAGGCTTGGCCGGTCCGGCTCGAGATTGGACCGGGCCGGAGTTGGAGGCGTGTGGACCTGGTCCTGAGCGGGGTTAGATGGTGCCAATAAATGCGGGCCAGCTGGGCTATTGGGGGGGGGATCGGGGCCCAGAGGAAAGGGTGGGAACACGTGGCGGAAGGGAATGGAGGGACGGAGGGCGTACGACATACCGACACGATCTCTTTTCTTGATAATTGACATACCGACACGATCTCTGGTGGGTGTGAAGCCGGGCGGATCTAATTGCGTGAGATTTTGTCAGATTCTCGCGGGCCCTCCATTTTCTCGCCCACCGTCGGACTGTCGGCTGGGTTCAGTTTAGCAGTCGTACTTCAAATTCGGAAAATGTTTTCCTAACCAAAATATGTGACCATATTGCAAAACCAAAAGAGGGAGACCCATAAATCTTAGGGAAAGTTATAATTTATTCTTCTATTCAGCCATTTCTTTCTTTTCTATGTTGACATGGCCAAATCTGGGTGTGGTAACGTAATTTTGGTGACCAAATTGGTCAGGCTAGATAGGTCCTTCAAATTCAGTGTTCTATAGTTTTACTTTATATTTTCTATTTCTTAAACAATTTTATATTTACAATTATGTATTTCAATATTTGCTCATGATATTCCACCAAGGCTATGCATTCAGGAGTCATTTTTTTGGCACAACAGCGGAGCATTGTATTTGTTCGAGCATGCATAATAAACATAAATATATATAGGGAAAAGTTTAAATGAGATCGCTCTCATTTGGCTTATATGAGGTCACTTTAAATCGTAGCCGTTGGATCTTGATTTGACGGCTACAAATAGCTATAATGATTTCACCTAACCCTTAATATGACACACTCACCTACCAATTGATTTGATATCCATCCTCCGATCGGAATCCAACGGCTATAAAAATTGACCTCATGCTCCTTATATGAGAACAATCTCATGTAAATCCTTCTTATATATATATATATATAGGGAAAAGTTTAAATGAGATCGCTCTCATATTGCTTATATGAGGCCACTTTGAATCGTAGCCGTTGGATTTTGATCTGACGGCTACAAATATCCATAATGATCTTACCCACTCCTTGATGTGACACACTCACCTACCCATTGATTTGATATCCACCATCCGATCAGAATCTAACGGCAATAAAAATTGACCTCATGCTCCTTATATGAGAACGATCTCATGTAAACTCATATATATATATAGGGAAAAGTTTAAATGAGATTGCTCTCATATTGCTTATATGAGGCCACTTTGAATCATAGCCATTGGATCTTGATCTGACCGCTACAAATATCCATAATGATCTCACCCACTCCTTGATGTGACACACTCACCTACCCACTGATTTGATATTCACCCTCCGATCGAAATCTAACGGTAATAAAGATTGGCCTCATGCTCCTTATATGAGAACGATCTCATGTAAACTCATCTCATATATATATATATATATGGAAAAGTTTAAATGAGATCGCTCTCATTTGGCTTATACGAGGCCAATTCTATTCATAGCCGTATTTGATCTTGATCTGACGGCTACCCACTAATTTGATGTCTACCCTCAGATCGGAATCTAATTGCCCAAAAGATTAGCCTCATGCTCCTTATATGAGAGCGATCTCATATAAACCGTCCTTATATATATATTGTATCTATTTAAGTTGGGATATGTCTAGAGTCGACACTAGAGTAGAATTTGAATTATTAAGACCTTGGAGTCGATCATCTGGTATGGATCCATCATTACGTGGCTGACTTTGCACTGTGATGACCAAAAACACCGAATGGGAGGGGGATTTTATTTTCAGAATCCAATAAATTTTACTCATTTTTAAATATAGACAGGCTTCATTGAAGGAAGGGAGTAGATGAAATTGTAATACTAAGATGAGCTAAAGATATTTTTCCTGCCAGTGGTGGGAAACACATGTTGTGTTTCTTCTTTTTTTAATTATACCAAAAGGAAACATAACAAAATGCTAGACTTCCACTCTAGGACATTTCATCATTGTCATTCTAATTTATAGAAAATCCTAACATAAGGCGTAAGCTATGCTTGGACATGGAGATGTAAATAATTAAAAACCAGCTTTATTGGTCGCCCGGTTCACGCAATTCTGGACCTCGGAACGCGTGCTAACCCGAATTTCTTGCGAACCTGGAGAAATGCCGACCAAGACGAGCCGGCAATGTCCGTTAGATCACTCCTCCCTCAGGTGGGCTCCGCTTGATGTAAGGATATCCATTGCCCACTGTGGGGAATTGGAAATTGTCATTTTTAGACACGAACATGGCAATCAATAACGAAATTGTCCTCCATTCAGATGCGTCTTCTACTTAGTTTATGCTCCTAGAGATGAGGTATTCCTGATATTTCAAAATTTATCCGCTTTTTGACAATTTTGTCCTCTAGCATATCACGCAGGCCTAGTTCAGTAATTGGCATTAATCAGTAATAATTGGTTGGTTTAGGATGCACTAATTAATGAGCGTTGTGAGTCATTGCAAACAAGGGTTCTTTGGAAGCGTGCATTGCCACAACGTTCAGTTGAAATGAAAAGTGAGCAAGGGTTCACACTGGTTTGGATGAGCGTGAGTAAAGAAGCAAGTCCAAAAGCGTATGATTAGAGTGACAATGTGGAATATTGAGACCTTGATGAATAAGAGTATGAAATTAGTAGAAATGCTTAAGAGAATGGGGGTTAATATAGCTTGCTTAGGACAGAAGGTTATGGAATAGGGGAGAGCTTTAAACTAGTTTATGTAGGTAAATATTAAAATAGGAATGAGGTGGGTATAGTGGTTGATAAGGACTTGAGAGAAAATCTTGTAGGTGTCAAATGTTATAGTGATAGAATTATTTTAGTGAAACCAGTGTTAGGGAAATTCATAGTTAATGTTATTAGTATTTTTGCACATCAAGTTGGATTAGAAGAGAACTTTAAAGAAACAATTTTGGGAGGAAATAGATTTAGTAATGGGCACGTAAGGGAGAAAAATATAGGATATGACAATGTGCATGAAGAGTATGGTTTTGAGGAGAGGAATGAGATGAAATAAGTTATTCTTGAGTTTGTAATAGCAAATGATCTAAGTATAGTAGATACCTATTTCAAGAAGAGAGAATATCATTTAATAATTTTCAAGAGTAAACCTCATAATAGTCAAATAGATTTTTTCTTAATTAGAATAGATGATAAAACTAAATGTAAGGATTGTAAAGTTATACCCGGAGAACTTATAGCACTACAATATAGATTAATTGTTTTGGATGTTCACATGAAGGGGTGGAGGAAGCGAATGGCAGATAAAGTGGAGTCTAGGATCAAGTAGTGGAACTTGAAGAGTGAGATGCTCAACATTTTTATGGAAAGGTTGAGGGTTGAAGAAAATTGGAGCTTAAATGAAGAACTAACAATGATGTGGGGTAACATGGCTAATTGTATTAAAAAAGTGGGAAAAGAAGTACTTGGTAAAATAAGGAGGAAAAATGATGTCAAGAAAGAAACATGGTGGTGGT
This sequence comes from Houttuynia cordata, assembly GCA_039654745.1. Classification (NCBI taxonomy): domain Eukaryota; kingdom Viridiplantae; phylum Streptophyta; class Magnoliopsida; order Piperales; family Saururaceae; genus Houttuynia; species Houttuynia cordata. The sequence continues at coordinate 36,101,967 of CM077502.1, forward strand.
GGGAGGAAGTTCAAAGAGTCATTAAAGAAAAAAAGACAGTCTTCAAGGAGTGGCAAAAATGCAAACATCAAGAGAATTAAGAAAAATATGTTAAGGTTAAGAGAGAGGTTAAAAAGATAGCGAGTGAAGCTAAATATAAGGTGTTTGATGATTTATATAATAGGTTAGGCACGGAGGAGAGGGAGAGGGACATATATAAAATAGTTAAGTTAAGAAATAAAAAATAAGAGAAGTACAGACTTAAAACAAGTTAGGCGCATTAAAAGTGAAAATCAAAAGGTTTTAGTGAAAGATGGAAAAATTAAGGAGAGATGACGTGCTTTGAGTATTTATTGAATGAAAATTGTAGTAGTGAGATGGATATTGAGTCTAATCACGGTAAAGATAACTTATTTTAAGAAATTCTCCATAAACGAGGTAGGAGTTAAGGAAGATGAAGAAAGAAAAAACTCTAGGACCCGATGGCATGGAAGGCTCCGAGAGGTGTTAACTTAATTTAGTTGTCTAATTTATTTAACAAGATCTAGAAGTCTAAGAGGATGTTAGAGGAGTGGAGGAGAAGTACCTTCATATCCTTGTATAAAATAAAGGGAACATTCAAAGTTATAAAAACTATAGAGATATAAAACTTATAAGGCATATTATGAAGTTATAGGAGAGAGTAGTATGATATTTACAAAAAATAACTAAACTAACAGAGAATCAATTTGGTTGCATGCCGGAGAAGTCAACAGCAAACACTATATTGTTGTTATAACCGTTATTAGAGAGGTATAAAGATATAAAACAATGCATCTATATGACCTTTATATAATTGAAAAACCCACGCCAGAGTGCCGAGAGAGCTCATTTGGAGTATTTTAAAGAAGGGAGTCATAAGAGGTTACATAGATATTATAAAAGATATTTATGAGAGGGTTGCGACTAGTATACGAATAATTAGGGGAGGGGGACAAAGGAGTTTTCGGTTACGTTAGGTCTTCTTCATCAAGGGCCGGCCTTAAGTCTTTATTTTTACGTTTTAGTTATAGATGAGTTAACTAGATATGCAAGATAATGTACATTAGTGTATATTTTTTGCATATGATGTGGTTTTAATTGATGAGAGTAAAGTAAGTTTGAATACAAAACTAGAATTATGGAATGAGGCTCTAGAATTATGATGTAGAACGTCATCTACATAGGAATCCATCGTAGAAGAAAGGGGAGAAAAGTAGGATTAAGGCTAAGAAAGACTAATAACTAAACTAGAAAATAAGCTATGCCATTGATCATTGATTTGGTAATCTATTAGGGAAGACCCCTTTACATATTTATAGGCTCTTAAGCCATAATCCTAGTTGGCATAGGATAGACCCTAAGCTATAATCCTAATTGACATAGGAGTAGGCTAATCATAATCCTAATAGACATAGGATCATAACATTCCACCAACGCTTCCGCATCACCTCGTCCTCGAGGTGCTCTCGTCTGTTTTCCAGCGAAGGTAGGAATGCGAAAAACTCAATGACATTGAAAGGCGTTAGAACCATGAAAATCCACGAAAGCTCTTGTAGACGAATTGTAAGCACCTAGATTCATAATTGAGTGGATCCAGTTTAGCGTAGAGTATACCGCTGAGAAAACCTTGAACGGCCAGACAAAACCCATTTTTTTTTTTTTGAAAAAGACTGAACCAACCCAAAAGAATATGCCATGGAACCATCTCGAATGTAAGCAGTTGAACCAGCATTCGAACCAACCCAATGGGTAAGATGGGGAACCAGCCCAGGGTATTGGTCTAGCAATGTTGAACCGGCAAGCCTGGTTTAAGTCGGACCAAACCCACAGAAACCCGTTCGTCGTCCCTTTCGCCACCAAACTGGCAGCGTGCCCTAGCCATCCGAACGACGCCAAGCGCGACGGCGTATCGGGTGTCTTCGTCGCCCACAGAAGCTCAGGCGATTGGGGCATTGGCGGAGGCGGCTGCGGCCGAGGCGGAGGCATCGGGGTGGTAAAAGGCGGCGGCAAGGCAAGCAACACGGCTGCGTCCAAAGGCGATGGCGACAGATCCGGCCGGACAGAGGGTGGAGGAGTCGAAAAGGCACCACCTTGGCAACGGAGGTGACACAGCGGCGGATCAGGCGGCGGTTGCAGCTTGAGGTACCCAAGGCCACACGATGGGCGGTGGGGAATACGGAACACCCCAGAAGACAGCGGAGTACAGCGGCGGCGAAAGACGGAATACGGCGGTGGCGGCGGGTTCAACGGCAAAGACCGTGACTTTGGAAAAAACGGTGGCCACAGGAGCTCCCCAGAAGGCAGTTCATCGACGGCCTGTTTCTTCCGAGAACCTTCGTCGGTGTCCGGCGAGGAGGCCCTCGTCCGGCTGTATTCGTCATTGCTGATACTACTGTCGAGGTCGATGATGGTAACTGGCCGTCCATCAGTGTTGTCGACGTCTACTGGCATGGGTTTGTCGATGAGTGCAGGACGCAGAAGCAAGCTTTCAATCTGTTCCGGTGGATCTTCTATTGATGTGGGAAGGAGGAAGATGGATTGGACTTCTGTAGCAAGTTTGGGTGTAGTCGGCAACGGATGAACTGGCGATGTGAAAATTTTCTGGAGTGCCATTCGTTGCTCGTCGAAGATATCATCGATGTCTTGCTTCAACTTTGCCAAGTTGTCTTCATAATTCCACGGTGGAAGCACAGGAGGTTGCGATGGCAGTGGAGTGTCTACAACAGCAGCCGCGACGGCGGCGTTCGGAACCGGGACAGGTTCCTGCTCGAGTTGCCATTGGGCGTGCATCTCTTCGTATCGTCGCTTCTGGTATGCGTACATCTCTTCATCTTCTCGCTTCCACTTGGCTTTAAGTGATTGTATGACATGTTGCACGTGTAATGGTCCGTAGAAACGAATGCTCCGATACCAATGATGTAGAAAGTCATCTACATAGGAATCCATCGTAGAAGAAAGGGGAGAAAAGTAGGATTAAGGCTAAGAAAGACTAATAACTAAACTAGAAAATAAGCTATGCCATTGATCATTGATTTGGTAATCTATTAGGGAAGACCCCTTTACATATTTATAGGCTCTTAAGCCATAATCCTAGTTGGCATAGGATAGACCCTAAGCTATAATCCTAATTGACATAGGAGTAGGCTAATCATAATCCTAATAGACATAGGATCATAACAAATTAAAAGGTTTTAAAATAAGTAGGACTAAGACATAGTGCATGAAATTTAATTTTAAGGAAGGTAAAACTATAGATAGAACCTTAGTTGAAATGGATGAGAAGGAAGTGCCAATGTATAATCAATTCCGTTACTTAGGATCTATTATCTATAAAGAAGAGGATATTGATAGTGATCTAGTGCATAAGATAAATGCTGGGTGGGTAAAGTGGAGGGTAACCTTAGGAGTTTTGTGTGATAGGCGTATTCGAAAAGGGCTTAAAGACAAGTTCTATAAGACAACCATTAGGCCTGCAATACCCTATGGAGCAAAGCGTTGGGCACCAAAGAGAAGACATATAGATAAATTGAATGTAGTCGAAATGATAATGTTAAAGTGGATGAGTGAGATAACTAGGAGAAATAGGATTAGAAATAAATATATTTGTAAGAGCTCCTTCAAGGGAGAAGTTGAGAGAATGTATGTCGTGTTGGTATAAGTATATGCATAAAAGACTAATAGATGCTCATGCGAGAAGATTAGAAGGGATTCATATAAATGATGACAAAAGAGGGAGAGGGAGACCTAAGAGAACTTGGATGAAGTTAATAAAAAAAGTTATGATTTTACCATCTCTTACAAAAGAGTTGGCACAAAACATACTTCAATTAAGGCGTAAGATCCATATCACCAACCCCAAATAGTTAAAAAAATGCGCTACTTTATTATAATTATGATTATGAGATTCATTGTATCTTAATTAATTAGGTAATTTTTCTTTATAAATTAGATTTATCAGATCTATCTTTGACCTATAAAATGAACTAGAATCACATTCTGATTCTTTCAAAATGGACATATTGATCGAGAAAGTCATACTGATAAATGTATAGCAGAATTCAATTACTAATTTTTTTATGAGTCTAGTCATCATTAGTACTCCCTCCGGTCACTTTTAATAGATACAATTTCTTCAAATATGCTAAAATTCAGTTCATTTGAAACAAATTGCATCTAGTAAAAGTGACCGGAGGGAGTAGTTTAAATAGAAAATCACCTAGTATCCTCCATTATGGTCAGATAAGGAAGTAAATTGGGAGAAATTTGTCAGATAAGGAAGTAATGTGAGATTGAAATTTTCAATGCAAATAAGAAGTAATGTTATGGATTGACATTTTTCACAGGATCAAGGCAAAGTCAAACTCCAAAGTCTAAATAGAGCAGAATATAACATCTCTTTTAGAAATAGTGATAATTTTCATTTTGTCAAGGAGGGGTATTATGGGTAAAAGTTCTCCTGCATTGCCACGCAAATAAGTATGAAACCAAAGATATTCATAAATTCCATTGATGTTCAAACAGACTGTGCTTTGATCTTTTTGTGATTTTAAGAATGTCAACTCTACTACTTGGACTCCCCCCTGTTTCTAACCAATGAAAACACTCAGATCCCACAGCATGATTTTTAATCTAACTATATGCAGTTTTAAATCAAATCAATTAGTGAATAGAACCTTCAAAACTTTTGTGCCAAGGAGAAGTCAGGACAAAGAAGTCAAGGTAACAATCAAGTTATGATTGGCCTTGAGGACCCAGACCTGCAGGTTCAACATTACTGCTCCAACCTAACTTCCCTTGAGAATTAGATTATTTGGTGAAGCTCATAAGGTAGATATGAACACATCATTTATGTCCAAAATTTCTAAAAATATGTCCAATCACAACTTGTATTGCTTGCAAGTCCTTCGGCATTTGAAGATGTTAATATATCCCGTGGGAAGGCGTGTATCTTTTTCTTTGACAAATCCCTGTCATAGACACTTCAACAACTGAATGTGTCTGATAGCTCAGATTAGGGTTTTATGGTGGATGATATGCTACTGTAATCTGTAGATAATAAAGCACATTACAAAAAAGTTCACTTCACTTTGTAAAAAAGTTATCAATAGGAAGGGATTATGCAACACCAATGACAGTGCGGTTGACATCCTCTTAGATGGATTAGGGTATGGACATGAGCAGAGTAATAAATAAACAGCTGGGTCCCAGGCGGGTCTGAGTCTTCTTCTCGAGCTCTAATTCAGACAGAAATTGGACAATTTTGTCCAAATTGTAGAAAAGTGACCAGATTTAAAAAACCTTGAAATTGAAGACCCCATTAGATATAACCAAGATGAAAATTTTAGGGCTTTTAATCTACCATCTAATATCTACAGGAGGATAGCCTCAAAGTGAAGTTTTTCGCTTGAGAAAGGTCAATTTTTTTATGCACACAGAAGTTTAGGCAGCCATTAATGGTGATTTGGAGCTCGAGTTAGTCATAGGAGGTGAAGGGGCAGTCCCTTAGCTGAGGCCTGGAAGGGGAAGCAACCATATTTGGTTGCAAAGATGAAGAAGGTGATACGTCCCCCTCGAGTTGGTCATCCCGGACTAATGGTCGGCGACAGCGACAACCAAGAAATGGAGGCGACAATTGAGGATCAGCGAAGGTGATGATGAGTGATTGGCAGAAGCGACGACCAAGGAGCGGTGGAGGTGAATGCCAGAGATTGGTGAAGGCTCCATCTAGCGATAGGCAGAAGCAGCGGCGGCAAAGGCAAAGGTGACAAGTATGGTAAATTTGCTGTTCTAAATCCTTATTGACTAACGCTATATTGTAAATATATCATCAAGAATTCTGAACGACTAAACCAAACTGAAATTCAAAGATGACCAACCCCCTGTAAAGGAAAGAGTTAATATATGCCTGGTGCATTTGGGTGCGTGCCCCAGGTGCATCTGATATGATTTCTAATTAGAGTAGATTTTTCTAATTTAGTTAATCCTAGTTGAAGTAGGATTAATTTATTACTTTCCTAATTTATGGTTTCTTAGTCATTCTAGTTCTATTAGAATATCTTTTCTAGTTTGATAATTCCTATTTGTAGTAGAATTCAACAATTGTAAAGGCTCCATGCCTGAGATTATAAATAGGGCTTTAGCCCTACTGCTACATAACATGAATAGTGATTTTAAAAATAGATCAGTAGTGTTCCTTTGTCTCTTCTCCTCTTCATCTTATTCTCTCCCCTTTCACTCTATACTTCTCCCCTTTCATCTAACCTTCTCTACTTAATCTATTGTATATCCTTAAGCATATTAAGGAGATACAACAGCATCATGCACTGACAGATGTCGATCTGTTAAGATGGGGATGAGCACAATAAGATGGTGATTCAAACATGCCTGCCCCCTGTATATGATCGAGATCCGCTTGGCACACAATGCACCTAATCGACCGTCGTCCATATTCAACCGGCGCATACTATTGTTACTCTTTCTAAAATCTACGTGAAGTAAATCAATTTTTCTTGCAGATTTTACTGTGGAATAAATGAATGATCACACCACCATGAGGGGTGGATAAGAACGATGATGTACATTCACATGAAGTCCAAGTTGCAGCTACTTTTGGATAAGACAAATGGATACATATATTTTTCAAGAATTGAGCGGACACACTTTTGGCTCTGATACCTTATGAATTATCTAGTTTTCCTCAGAACTAAATCTATCAGGGAAGGGAGTAACTATTAACAATGATATGATTAAGATATGTTTTATTTTTCGATGTGATTAAGAGCTGTTTAAACTATATCTTTTAACTCATTTAAATATTTGATCCAGCTACATTAGAAAAGTATATTTTTTAAAAAAAACAGGAAGAACACGTGAAAACTACAAGGTATCATTCAAAAACAATCTGATTTATCCACACTGATTGGCAGACTGAACCACACTGTATATAAACCAAGCTAAGTTGTAACTTAGTCTTCCATGTAGGTGTGTACACAGGATAGGACAGACCATCCTAGGAATAAAACCATATTACACTCAATTACCATTCAACCATCTATGTGCAATCCTGGTCTAGGAAAATGGTGGCCCATGTAAGCCATTAGTAAAGCATTCGGCAACTTTCGTGGTAAGACATTCAGTGACCTACAAATTGTCTTTTTGGAAACCTCAAGCACTTAAAAAGTGGCCTTTCTTGTATGGACAGTGACTGGGGGGCCAAAGAATAAATTCCACACTTTATGCACTACATATATAGTTCTCTCCTCACCAACTCGTCCATGTACAACAATAAATTTTGCTATACTCAGGTGTAAACTTTGCAAATTAATTCGGTTTCCATTTAGACCAGGCTAAGGTCAAGTGCTATCTTCTTTCGTATTGTTGTGTTGTATATATGATTGTTCCTTCCTGTGTTTTGTACGTTGCATGTCTACGTATATGTCTGTATCGCATGCTTCCAGCGACCTATGTTCTTGTAATGTGGAGGTGATCCTCCCCTCACCGTGGACTCCCTAAAAACATATCAATTGCTACAATAGAGGTCATTCTATCAGATCGCAGATATACAATTATATATATGTGAGTTTTAGTCCATTCTTTTAAAATAAAGAGAAGGAAACTTTGTTAATTGTAATATCTTTTACAATTTGGTAGACCCTTTTTAGGTCTCTCCTTGTCTTCTTAGAAGTTACAAGAAAAGGAGTCGGTAAGACTCAAGAGAAGTGCAGCCCAATAGGCTGCCTGTAACAAAGTTTATTAATTCTTAACCATTCTATCTAGGAGAATCAAGTTCCAAAGTTGGTATTTTAATCAGACTTGTGACACAACCTTCTTTTTAAATTAATCCACAAATGGCTTGTATAATGAGCCAATTAGGGTATAACTACTATATGAATAAATAAGCCATTAATATACAGTGATCCATTCTTACTTCCCTAGGGAGTCCCATGTTACTTCGATCACATGATGTAATTGTGGGGTCTATCCCAGTCATTATCTTTTTTATTTTTTGGCACATCAGTCAGCATCAAAACAAGGAAAAACATCTCTTTCCCTTCTCCCTTAGCACCTCGTTGAAACTGAAGCTGAAAGTTGAAATTAAAGTCCTCGGGATCTCCATTGACCACATGTACCAAGTCTCGTGCTTTCCAAGACTAGGAATGTGAGCACCAAACACCTTATTAAATGACAACTGCTTCATAATATACTTCTAGCATGGATCATTAAAGAACCTGGAGAAGAAAGCATACCCAATTGAGTCCACACTCCATCTGTTTTTCTGTCTTGCTTTTAACCATTCTGAAGAAAGGAGTTGTGATGGGCTCAAACACCACAACCATACCCCCTCATTTACTAGGCAGGTTTCAACAACAGCATTCCAAACATGATTTCTCAGTCCTCAGAGAAGAAAAATGGTAGTTGGATTAGAGCATTGGGAATGTAAATGCTTCTTTTCTGTGCAGTTTCATTAATCATAGTTGTCAAAGTGAAAAATTACTGACAAAAGTAAAAATGGCACTTGGATTGGTGCACAGGGCATGAAATATACTCCCTGTCCTAAATTGATTATATGAACCGGAAATCATTTACAATCCAGACAATTAATGTGGGGGGGAATATTTCCTTCGATGCAGTTCAATACACCCAAACGGCCCCATAGAATTGCGCCATTTGATTCAAATCCCGCGTTTGGCAATTGGCGAGATTTGATTTTGGTCACAAACCCGTCATTTGGTTTATAACACGAAACCAATGTAAAAGACTACTGTCATTTATGCATGTGCAAGTTAATTAATGAACTGCGCCAAACAAATCCGTTACCTAAACATGAGAATCTAAGCTAGCATTCGGCGGGGAATGCAAACAGCGAATTTGACAACAGGTAAGGAGATAGCAGGGGTTTGAAGAGGGACTATTCTCCCCCATTATACTCCCTTTTAGTTCGTAAGTATAGGCATGGTTTAAAAAATTTATATGCATCTCTACAACTACAAATGCCACTTATAGAGAGGCAGAAAATTATCCCAAAATGTGTTTTCTTCCCTTAATGTTGTAATTGCCTAATTACCCTGTAATACAGAATATCCCAATCTGTTTTTTTCTCCGAATTACCCTAATAGAGGCATCAGTAAGTGTATCTCCAACTATCAAATTAAGAGCACTTACTGCCTTTTCATCGTTTTCACATTCATCAGAAACAATTTAACACGCGCAATGAAATTTTCATCTATGAAGATATAGAAATCCCTCAGATATCTGCTACAAGTGGCCTACAGGAGAAAACAAGAAGAGAGAACAACAACTGGATCATCAAAACAATGATGAAATAAATTGCTTCGGATTTAATTAAGAGCACAAGCAAACTCTATACATTACATACTATACTACTGAACGCCACTCTACTGAGCCCAATCAATGAACTGCATACCCCCATAAATGTCGTTGGAAAATCGCACACCAATGGTGAAACCCTGTGATACATGTCGGTAGTGCTTTGCTAAAGGTGATGATTCAACCAGATACTCTATCCATTTATAATCTGGTATCGAGTGTTGGAAAAAAACTCCAAGCAAAACACCTGAAGCTTGCAACGATAATTAAAGAAGGTGCATAGTATTGATAGCTCTTGTAGTTTTGTAGGGTAATATGTCACAAATTTTGCAATATATAGATGTCAAAATAATGACTATTTGCTATCTTCCATCCAGAAATTACGAAAATATATCTTTTGATTAGTCGGCAATTGGATACATTAAAAACGTTGCAATTGTTTAGCCACAAAAAGAAGAAGCAGATTGCATATATTGACTTGCAAGGATTCCACAAAATAAGAGGCTTTTATATCTGAAAGGAAAGTGCATGTGTGGGATTCCATTCTATAGCATTGCTTTATCATTTGGCATAGCCAAGGGTCATCATTTCAAGAAACTATACGTGCACTACGATTATGACACTAATAAAAAATTATGACTCATAAAACCATACTCCTAATTTTAATCAACCGCAAGCAACAGATTTGTTAAATGAGATGAGGTTCAAGAATTTCTCTTGTGCAAATGAAGGTTATCATGAATCGGCAGTCATTCGAACAATTAAGTCAAGATTCATCTGCAGTAAGATTTATTTTGCGGTGCATCATCCCTAGCAACCCCATAAACCGAAGGTTATAGCTATTCAGTCACTGGAAAAATGATATCAAGGTTTTCATATAAAAAAAAATTCTTTCGGCGGTTCCACCTTCCTAGCTAGAAACGCCATGTCTCCAGAAAGTAAGTGATTATGTAACGTATCATAGTCCTCAAGGCTTTTTACATATTACCTGGCGCCAAGTTTGTTATTTCCATATGACCTGATTTTTCTCGTAAAATCTCATATCCCCTGGAATCTGGACTTGGAGTACAAAAAATGCCCATCTTGTATATTTTTCGTGTTATTACTGTGCGAAGAGGGCGTGTGGATACGGCACGAAAAAAAGAGGGTTTCCGGTGATTTCTCCAGCGATTTCCAGTGGCGACTCAGCCGGCGAGTCCTCCGACGATTTTCAGCTGCCCTCAAGGTTTTCAAAGATCCAATTAATGTTCCCCATGCTCGATTTCTCCAGCACCCCCTGTTGGATTTCGACGACACGACTGACGGAGAGTGCGGTTTGGGCGGCGATTTGTCTCGTAAACCTCCTGGGGTTTCGGGGACAAACAAGTTGAGTTTCTCCTACAGATCCTTGCGCCTTCTAGCAACCGGCGGAGTGAACGATTGAGGTTCGGTTTGCGGCGAGGAAGCGTGTGAAAGACGCGTATGAGGAAATACACACATACACACCAATAAACCGCGGTAAGTTAGAAAAATCCGTACTGATTTTAGTTACAGAAGCTCAGAATTTAAAATTTCTAATTTTTAAGATGAAGCATAAAGTCATATTATATACAACACGACTGGAGCGTTAGTCGTGTACGCGACAACACGACTATTATGATTTCCTGTGTTTCCAACACGACTGTTCTACTGACCACTCTACCTATCTCATTGCAGATGGATACAAAAAAAGATGAGAGTATATGGAGGAAATACCATCGGAAGAGGAGGAAGATCAAGAATTCTTCATTGCACCTTGGGAGCGAAGACAGAGGGGCAGGAAGAGGAAGGCTCCGATGGACCGATCAGGCAAGAAAACATGCAATCCGTGACTGGCGGTTCGGACGTTTTGTCAACCGGGGGCGATGAAAAAGTGTGCGGCCCTCCTACAGCGTCACCAAAGATGTTGCCAACTGATCAGAGAAGCTGGGTTCTCTGTCATCTTTGAAGGTGAGGACGTAGTTCTTTCTCGGAACCTCATCGACTATTTGGGTAGGTATTGGGATGAGTCGGCGAAGGTCTTCAATATCAAGGGGAGAATGCTACATTTCACAAAGCAAGAAGATGCTCTTATCACTGGATTGCCCGCAAAGGGCAAAACAGTTGAGGTCCTTCCCTCCGTGCCACGGTGAAAGGAAGGTGAATTCTTCAGAAAGTACTTCACCGTCAGGAAACCGGATATTCCACATATTGAAGAAATCATTGAGAAGCTTAGCGAGGGCGAAATGAAGATGCCAGATGAGGACATGGCGAGGATGATCATCTGCCTCCTCTTCTCGATGGTGCTATTTCCACATAGCACGATAGTGGTGCATCCCTCTTTCTACCCTTACATTGAAGACCTCCCAAGAATGAGCTCATACAATTGGGCTGAGGCTATTCATACGATGTTGGTTTCTGGTATAACCCACACCAGTAGACTAGTGGGTGGGAAAAGTAAAGGGCAGGGAGGTGGATACCTAAACGGGCCCTCATATGTCCTTCAGGTATGTAGTATTTGTATATTTTTACAGTCTTCAAAAGACTCTAAGTGTCGTGTATTATGCAACACGTCTTTTATTAATGTCGTTGATTATGCAACACGACTTTATTTATAGTCGTGTATTATACAATATGACTTGATATATAGTCGTCTACTACAACACGTCTAATTATGTAGTTGTGTTGCATACGACACGACTAAATTTCTAGTCGTGTACTATTATAGTCGACTATAATAGTATACGACTTAACTGTATCCACGACTTTTACTAATGTTTTCATCTGATTACTATGCAGATTTGGTTTTTTGAGCACACGACAATCTTCCATGCTGCGTTCGGCCCTACCAGTTCGAGGGCGAAAAGGTGGCCAAGAAGTGGGGCCCTAATTACAGAGGTCAAGATGGGTGCACAGAAGAAGCACCGTATGACCGACTTACTGGAAGGGTATTTCGATAATCTCGACGTATGGGAAGACGTCGTCGATGTCATCGTCCCCATGGCCAAAGAGGCATCTCTCATTCCTTCGCCTCCCCTAGTGGCCCCTCCTCCGTGACGACATAAGACGGAGAGGCTGAAAATGAAGAGGAATCCTAAACAACCTACCCGCTCTTCCTCGAGGATGGCTGCTCAGTCTACTGCCTTGGGGCGATTGGAAGTTCGCTTCAGGGCATACAGTCACTAATTGAGATCGCTCTGTCGTCGTATGAGGAGATGGGAAGCAGTGTCGGACCTCTGCGAGAGGTTCTTCACTCTATCAAGACATCTACCGCCACAGCGTCAACGCTATTAGAGGGTCACAACTTTGAGCATCCAAGGAGGAGAAGAGTGAAGAGCCGAAGAAGGAGACGAAAGAATCACAGAAGAAGGAGAGGATAACGAAGTCATCGGTTCATCACAAGGAGGAGGCAAAGAAGCTGCCAGATGACAAGGAGCACGTGAAGAAAACTCTGATGGCCATGCGCAGAAAGGAGCTGGCGCACAAGTCAGTCGCCGATTCATTGAAATTGGGTAAAGGGTAAGTTGTACATGATAATTTGATTTTTGTTTTACATGGTACGCGACTATTAAATTTTCATGTGCATTCAACACGACTAGCTAATTTTTCGTCTTGCATTCAACATGACTAACTAATTTTTTGTGATACATTCTACATGACTATGCAATGTTTTGTGTTGAATCCTACACGACTATGTTATATTTCTTGCTGCTACTAACACGAATATTGAAAATGTCATTTTAGCTCCCATCAAGCAGGCGGATGTGGAAGAGAAGATTGAACGGGCTACAAAGAGATCCACCGCGAATTTGTTTTTGAAGAAGCTCCAACCAGAATTTGACGAACACATGGAGCGTGCAGAAGATGAGTCCCGTCCGACGTACGGACGGGACAGATTCCCCCCTGGTGTAGTGGTAAGGAGGAGAATGAGGACTGTCTCCACGAGGGAATTGCAGAGGCTTAGGGAAGATGACCATATACGGAGGAATGGCGGAGGAGAAGGCGAGGAAGAATTTGCGAGAAGATCCGAAAACTGATTTTGAAGATATCGTATCCGACGACAAACAACCTCTATCATCGATGAGGTGATCTCTTCCTTACAGCCGTCGGATATCCAAACGGCCAAGGAGGATGAATTGGCAAAGGAGGAGGCAGAGAAGAAGGATGAGGATGAGGCAACGGAGGAGGTGAAGGAGGAGGAGGTGAAGGAGGCCACTGGCTTAATGTCATCCCAGCCTCTTGACGTTGATGTCCTCCAAACCCCACAAAAGGCTAAGCATACAGTTGAATTCCCAGAAAACTATGGCAATTTGGAGTTATGCTTCGACATGGGGGTGTTGTTAGAGCGGGATAGAGTGGAAATATCAGGATGGATAGCCAATCCGAGGAAGGCTTATCCAATCCCAACGCTATGTGATGAGGACTATGTATCCCTCCTGCAAACCACATAAATTAACACCAATGTAAGTATACATACTCGACTATTCCTAAAGTCGTATATAAAATACTCGACTATTCATAAAATTGTATATAAAATACTCGACTTTATGCATAGTCATGTATGTCGAAGACACGACTATTCCTAAAGTCGATTTTGTTTGAATCTTGCCAATTCTGAATATGTTGTTGGTTTTATACAGGTTATAGATGAATTTTTGAGTCTATTAGGGGAGCGCAATGACAGAGAACGACTGAAGTATCCGTTCAGTTTTTTTGGATGTCACGCATTCAAAGAAATATTCGACAACATAAGTTTTCCCTGCATCACGAGCGATAATTTCCACGTTTCCAGTTCATGATTTTCTGATTCTATTGCAATTTTGTAGGAATACATAGAAGGGGGGCAATAATACAAAATTGATAAAAAAGCTTGGGAGGATGCTCAAGGGATTGAACAGGAACATGTTCTACGCCTTTTTCCCATTCCCGCACTGGCTCCCATTTCTGCCTCGTCTATGTACACTTCCCAAATATGTATGGCATTTCTACAACCCCCTATACGGCAAACCCCAGTTGTATCCACATCACAGGGTCGCAGCTGAGAAATTCACGAACTTTATGAACATTGTCATGGCACACACACTGGGACTCATCCGTTGCATCGACTGGAAGATGACTCAGATCGCCAAAGTGCCCTGCCAAGAGAACTCAAAAGACTGTGGCATCTTCATCATGATGTACGTGGTGCACTTGGCGTCCAATGTCAACCCACCTGAGTTTGATCAGTCAACAATTACACGAAAGTGGCGCCAATAATTGCTGCAACTATGTTTCGCGGGGTTATCGACAGCGAGTTTGACGATGATTCAATCAAAGAGCAAAATCAGGATGTCACAGTTGCGGGTTTTTTGAGGATGTCGGATGAAGACTAAAACTCTTTTTCATGCTTTTTTTTGTACATGTAAACTATTACAGTCGATTCTTTTTTGTGGTTTCTGAATCTTCTTCCATGTACATACAGTATGCTTTCAATAAATTCGAATTCATTTTTTCATGTCTTTAGTGTATTGGAAAGCCACTAAGTCTCGACTCTTATGCAACATGACATCTGATATAGTAGTGTTGCATACGACACGACTATCTATATAGTCGTGTTGTATGATACACCACTATCTATATAGTCGTGTTGCATAAGACACGACTGTATATTAGTCGTATACTATTGTAGTCGACAATTATATTCCTCTTACGTCGACTCTGCGTTGACTATGACGGAGTCTTTTTTTTTCTGTCATGTACGTGAGGAAACAAAGAATTATCGGCGTCTTTCAATGACGGGACGGCTCTTATACAACACGACACTTATGCAACACAACACTTGCATTTAATGATTTTTTTCGAGTACATGCATACATTGCGGTAGAGTAATCTATGTTATACATGAATTTGTCAACGACCTAAGTGAAGAAGGGTGGGGCCTTAGGTAAGCCGGATCATCGTCTCGGTGCTGACTCATCCGTTGCAAGATTGCCTTGTTGCGGGAGTCTTCGATATCTGCGCTTCCTTGCTTCTTTCGATATCTGTTCCAACACTCTTATTCCTCATTTCGTTGATATGATTGTGTGCATACTTGGTTAATGGTGTCGTTAGCCCTTCTGCTTCCATGCGGCGTCTCTCGAAATGGGAGATCGTGATCACACGAGTTTGCTCGATCAACCGAGTTATTGGCCAAAATCTAGCCTTCAATAGCATATTATTTGCACTTTCTGATATGCTTGATGTGAGAGTGCCATATCTTTTACCCAGATATTCCACGTTAGCCCAATTTCTTTTATTGATCTTCTGAACATATTTCCATGCCTCCTCATTGTGGTCCTTCATCTTGTGCATGATTTCATTGAATTCTGGTCTAGGGAAGCATTTTGCAGCTCGGAATAGAAGGTCCTTCAAGTACTTATCCTTCCATTGATTAAGCATATTGGCGGCCATATGCCTTAGGCAATACCCATGGTGAGCCTCAAGAAATACATCAGCAACCGCTCTCAGAAGTCCCTTCTTTCTATCCGAGACAATTGTATCCAGAGATGCCGAGGGGTCCGTAAAGAGAGTGGATTTGAGTAGGCTGAGGAACCACTTCCTGCAAGGCAGCAATAAGAGTGAAAGCAGATTCAAGAAGAGATAGGGGGTAGACAGTCATACAACACGACTACTCATACAATCTTCTTAGCATACGTACCACGAATTTATAGTCTCTTTGTCCACAACTGCAAATGCAACGCACATTAATTGTTGGTTCCCGTCGATTGCTGTTGCAACCAATAACACTTCGGGGTACTTTCCTTTCAGGAATGTTCCATCAACAGTGAGCAGCGGCCTAAGTGATCTTCGGAATGCTCTTGCTACCGGGCCGAAGATCCAAAAGACACGTCTGAACTCGTATCCGGCTTCCTCATTTTCAATTTCTAGAATATCACAACATCTTTTAATCACCACATATGTACTTGGATTAGACCGCTCTAATTCCTTTCCATAATGGGGCAAAATACGATATGCGTCCTCCGGGTTGCCATCGATCAATCGTATCAATTCCTCTTTCGCCCTTCATGCCCTTTGATAGTTCACTTTGATGCCCCAATGTTTCTTAATGTACTGTTGGATATTAGCCATTTTTATGGAGTTTGAATCCTTGTAGAGGCCATGACACTTCCGTGCAATCCATAGGTGTGAGGCCAATGGATGATCTTTAGAACTTATCAAAATGTCGCATGTATGCCTTCCTCTCATTGTCACGGTGACTCCGTCAACTAGATTCGAAGCCCGTATGTACTACTTGCACCCTGTAATCTTGCACTTTGCAGCAAATGTGTCCTTGTTCTTGTCCGCCACTTTGAACATGAATGTCCTCTTGATTGCCAAATCAGTAAGAACCATCTTGAACTGTGTCACACTTTCGAATCTAGCCCCTAAGGCAAGTTGTGTCTCATAGTCATCTGCTTGCAAACTGCCGGTCAACATCGTCTCCTCCTCATATTTTTTTGCAGGACCGGCCTGTGGTGACTATGTACCCCAATCCCAACCAGCTTCACCATCAATATTATTGTACTCATCATCATCCAAGTCTTGTGCCCCCGACTTGACAGATTTTCCTTTAGAAGTGAATGCTCTCGCTGCTTTTTGGAGTTCTATACCTGACACAGAGTGGTCTCCTCCCGTGGGATGCGGTCTGGGAAAAACTGGTAGTGTGAGAGGCTCATCCCAGTCATCTACAGACCACGGTAATTCTTCATCGTCGAATAATTCTTCTTCATCTGCATCTTCATCTTCGTCTTCATTTTCATCTTTCTCTTCATCCTTGTCTTGATCCTCATCTTCATCTTCACCATTGAACCCATTGATTTGAAATTGGTTATCGACTTCATTCGGAAATTCATCCTTTATATTTTTAGGGTTACCATCTCCCAATCTTCGAGAACAACATTGTATGAATGGCATGCATATTGTACAAAAACGTCTAAATGACTTGATTATTTAGTCGTGTTGTCGACAACATGACTTGAATTCTAGTCGTATTGTATACAACACGACTGTAATTCTAGTCGCGTCATATACAACACGACTTGAATTCCAGTCGTGTCGTATGCAACATGACTTTAAGTCATGTCCACTCGTTAATTTCAGCCCTTACCTCACAGCTTCAAGTGAACAATTTTCATCTCTTCCTCCTTCAACTGCTGGTGCAGGTGACTTATTCCCCGGGCTGGACGGCCTCTCCTGTGGTGTCTTACTGGCCGGCCTCTCTTTTGGAGGCATTGAATTCTCGTCGTCCTTATCCGCACTGGAAACCATTTGCTTATTGGCAATGAAATTCTCCATGTTGTTATTTCCAGCAGAAGTGCACTCCACGTATAGATCGAGTAGTCCATCTGTGCATTGCCTCTTATTGTGAATGACGAATATTGAACCAAAAGAATGCTTTTTTTATAATTAAATCCTAAAGAATGCTAAAAATGATAACTTTGCTATATTCAAGTGTTGCATTTTTTTGGATGATCAAAATTTCATGGAAGCAAACTAGACAATACAATCAGTTACAGAATATTCAATGTTACATTAAACTTTAATGTGAAATGTGTAAGATATATGCAGGCTCAACAACCACTTTCAATTCAGACATAAAAATACTCAATCAACTTCCACATGACACAAGCAGGATTCATCAAAGCTGCGTCTTCATGGACGTAACGGGTTCCAGGATGAACAAGATATGACAAAGACAATGTACCGGATGGAGACTTCAGCGGTCTTTCTTCCACTTGTTGCAACAGTCCCATGTACTTTACTTGTGTATCAATAGACATGAGATTCAATTTCCCGCCCACATACCCATCAGAATTTGTAAACATTCCATCGTAGTGTAAGCACAAAGGTATCAAATCCATCCTTTCCTGGCATTACAATAACGAAATGAATAAAAAAACCGTGATTGAAAATAGTCGTGTAATAGTCGTGTTGTAAAATATACGACTATTGTTATTGTCATGTTAGGGAATACATGACAATAGGAAAAAGTTGAAAACTCTACAAATTTTCAACTTTCATCTCTGGATCAAATTTACATTATATAAAACGTTGAATTTCAACTTTACGTACTGTTTTTGAATGAACGATGACTCTGTGGCAGTTGTGTTTGCGTATCCACTGCTTTCTCGCTCGTTTTTCGTGTTTTGGCAGCAAGACGACTTTTCCTGGTTTGGACGGCGCCGGCGCCGGTGACGATATGGCCGGAGCTGCTGCACGGAACTTCTTCGAAACGCCTTCTCCAAAAATTGCAAAAACCCTTGCTGCTGTGTATACATGAAGACAAGGGTATTTTGGGTAGTTTTTAGGTCATATGAAAGGAACCATCTTTTTTTAGGTGATATGATAATATCATACTTGGCGCCAGGTAATATGTAAAAAGCCCTAGTCCTCAAGTTTTGTGTTATGGGCTGGAAAACTGAGACAAGAGGAGTGATGGTGGCTCATAAGTAAGCATGGGTATGCATGTGAAGACTTAAAGGCCAGTGGCGGAGCCAAGATTTTTTGTGAATGGGGTATAAAATTTGTTTACGAAGTTTCAAACTCCGGTTAAATACAAATCAAAACCATATTTCACCAAGTATACTAATTAAAATCAAGTTAAAATCAAAATCACATTTCCGAAACTCGAGGAAGCTTCAGGGAGAAGATGGAGGAGCCAAAGCAGGAGGAATAAGGGAGGGTGGGCTCTACCGCAATGGCTGTGTAAAGGGACACCTCTTCCCCTTGGTCCTCCTCTACATGTGGTAATATTTGATGTTAAGAGACGGATGGAAATAGCTGCAAGCCGAAACATTTCTCATTGCCGGCCACGTAAAGCATGATCCCAAGTACCCTTTAGACAGCATTCTATCGTCAAAAGTTTATCATGTCACACAATATATAATACGCGGCACCCAGAGTAGTTGCCAGCAAGGGGTTTAAACAATCAGAAGCTATTATATAGCTATTTTTTTTTCTGAAAAATCCTACCTCCGCTGACGCCTAATCCACCTCTTTTTTTCCTCCTTTTCCTCCTCCCAACTACGCCAGTGTCTGCACACAGCTATGTGTGCCAGCACTGGCACCTTAGCAACCTCCTTTTTTCCTCTTCCTCTTCCCACCTTTGCAGGCTCCGGTGCCGGTGATCAATTCACATCCTCTTCTTTATCGAGTTGGCTGCGGCTACGGGCTATGGCCGCGTAGATCTGGCCACAGCCTAACCTCGTATAGGTATATAGGCTGCGTGCTTAAAGGGGCCGTTTGGGGCGTGATAAAAAGCAAAACATCCATAATGGTGGATGTTTCACTTTCATTATTTATTTGAAACACCTCGGGACGTAAAACACTTCGGTACATGTTTCAGATATCTACAATGAAAAATCTAGAAATAAATAATGAAAGTAGATTTTTGTGGATGTTTTGGATTAATGAAGAACCAAACGGCCCCTAAGTAAAATTGTAGTAAATAAATAGAATGACAATATTTTAACAGCGAATATGATAAGGTTGCAAGCCCAAGCACGCAAAGTGATTGGATCGTTGGCACGGCCCATTGCCTAGACCATATGTACCACGCTCTGTCAAATGTCAATGCCAGCAATCTAGCAATCTAGCCAAAAATGTGGCTGATAGTCCCTGTTTTTTTTACTGGAAAATCATGTCTTCTATTAAAGGGTGAGGCTGGCTAAAACCAAGTTTTAAAAATCGGACTAGTCATCCATATAGAATTCTTGCGGAGTAGGTCCAACCGGATTCAACCGGAGATCAACCCAGATTGACCCGATTACTCGTGTCATTCATATAAAAAAATAAAAATATATGATATAAAAATTTTGCATAGTCTAATGCTCCATGTGTAATAATTTAATAAACAAAATAACCACATTATAAAAAGTAAAACTTTTAAACTCTTAAATAAAAAAATAAATATTTTTTTGAAACATAAAAAGAAGAAAAAATGCAGTATGAAATTCTACCAAGATTGATGTCGAAAGAAAATGAAAAGATGTTGCAAAGAAAAAGAAAAAAAAAAGAAATTGTGTTAGAAAGAGATTAAACCCGACCCTAACCTATGAGTCATAGTTTTAAAAATCGGACTAGCCCGGATGGTTCGACTTGGTTCAACCGAACGGGTTAAACCGGGTCAATCAACCAGGCCAACCCAGCTAAAAAAATTGATCGGTTCCCGTCAAACCGGGTCGAACCGACCGGGCGGTCCGGTTTTTAAAACACTGGCTAAAACGCGAGGAGGTGAATGGAGTGTTTTGTTCTTTTCAGAATTCATAGATGTTCAGCAGTATCTAACATGTACAGGTTATGCTCGTTACGGAGGAAGAGGGGCAACAGAGTGTACAAGAGAGACTAAACTAATTACTCCTACTAGTCTATTCTTTCCAAATGCCTAAATCACTGCTATCTTATATAGGCTTCAAAAGCCTTCTTCAAAGAGAAAACTCTCAACTATAACTTAGGACCAAAAACCTACCTTAATAGAACTTAGCCTAATTATACTCAAACAAATTTCACATTTACACATAAAATACTAATTTCAATATTTGTTTGTAGATTTCAAAAAGTTGAATCACATATAATGCTAAAAGTATTACTGTGCACTATTTAGAAGTGTAGCCAAAATCAATATTCATGCAGAAGTACAATTCATGGAATCGCAACACGCTTGATTCCCATGGCAATAACTCAGTTTCAACTGCCGCATGCGTCGCAATGCCACCGAATAGATGACTCTCTCTACCAATGTTCAAAAACTTGAGACTCGGACTCGACTCGAAATGCCATGGAGTCGAGTCGACTTGGAGTCTTTACGGAGTCACAATAGAGTCGTGCAGTTCTTAAATAAAATAGTTCATATATTTGATCCAAAATATCAAAGATGAACATGCATCCCATAGAATGTTTGATCTTAATGACAAATTAAATTAAATAACAAGAAGTAATATGTCCTCAAAATTCAAATAACAAAACAATAAGTTATAACCAATCTTGTAAAAAGATTTTTATTGAAAATTACTTTAATAAATCCTAATCAAAGTGTCATTTTAACAGAAAATTATTTTATATATCGCTTGTCTCTGTTACTGGAACATCCAGCCAAGTAGATTTCTCTTCATCAGACATAACAAATTCTTTTGAATTTAATATAGAAATTTATTTTTCTTCAGTAAAATATTATCTAGATTAGTTAGGTCATAGTGTGAAGCATTCCTCCTCACATGTTTCTCTCAAAATAAGAAAGTTTCTTTAAAAAAAGAATAGTGCTATTCTGACATTAAGCTTTGTAGGCAATTGCATACGTGATGACATGGCACGAATGGTCGCACGATCCATCGGCTGCTGAAGTGGGTCTTCTGATTCCTGTCCTCTACCATCACTGGGAAGTTGGCATTCTCGATTGGACTTTTAAACTCCTGCGTTATTTTTGGCTCGCGATTGGGCCTTCCGTCTTCTCTCAATCCCATTATTTCCATTATTACTGTTGCTCTCTCTTTGGGAAAAAAAATTAATACAAAGATTTTCTTTTCTGTATGAAATTGGAGAATTTTGTTTGCGACAAACAAACGAAGTCATCTTTTTGCAACTGGGTTGTCAAATTCTGTTTCAGCAACTTCTGAGAAGTTATTACCTGCGCGCCGCGCATGGTAACAGTGTGCTCATCACCAATGGGTGATGGGCACCTCTCCCCTGCTTGTAATGACAAGCAGGGGAGAGGTGCCCATCACCCATTGGTGATGAGCACACTATCCCCCCTGCGCGGCGCGTAGCCAATAATTTTCCACTTCATTGACTGGTTACTGTGACTTCACTGTTGAAGCTTTTTGTTTTTTTGAAATGGCTCATCGGATCACCCAGAATGAATCTGTTTTGACATCAGTCCCAAGGGCATCAAATCCCAACGCCATCATTGCCCAAAATTGAAAGTTGAGAAGAAAGATTTTTATAAGATGCTCCCTCCTCTCAAGCACACGGGCTCTGCAAGTCGGTGAAGGAGCGGGTGGTCGAGTAGCCAAAGGCGGAGGCGGCAGGACAAATGGCTGCGTTGCTGGAATCAATGGTAGAGGAGGCCATGCTTTGAAGAAATCAAATCAGAGGAGAGAAATCGCTGGAATCACAGTACTACATCATAACGTAGCTGAGACGTAGAAATCTCAACGTAAAAGAAGCATTTTTCTTAAAAAAAATTAATTTTGCTTGTAATTTTTTACTCAGAGGAGTCACGAGTTTGTCTCACTAGGTGCAGGACTCCATTGACTCGCCGATTCATGTAATTTCGAGTCTACAGGCGAGTTTGACTCACTTTACAGATGAGCTGAGTTCACTCGAGCGAGTCATTGAAGTCAAGAACCATGCTCTCTACATATGCTATCATTAATCATCATTCATTAATACATTACAATATATTAAATATGTTAGTTCACAAAAAGACATTTCAATTTTTTACCAGAGTACATTTTTCGGTGATAATGTGCATAAAGCGCCTAAGTTTGGTTCTTCCTGCCGCATTAGCAGGGGGCATCACTTCACCCACTTTGGGGAGCT
The DNA here is from genome assembly GCA_039654745.1 of Houttuynia cordata. NCBI lineage: Eukaryota > Viridiplantae > Streptophyta > Magnoliopsida > Piperales > Saururaceae > Houttuynia > Houttuynia cordata. The sequence goes on from CM077502.1 coordinate 36,124,845, forward strand.
TTTTCTATATTACATGGCGCCAACTTTTATATTCTCATATTACCTGGTTTTTATCGTGAAATCTCATATGACCTGGAATCTGGACTTGAAGTACCGAAAATGCCTTTCTTCTATCTTTTTCGTTCTAATACTGTGCGAAGAGGCGTGTTGTACACAAGGGTTTCTCCGGTGATTTCCGTCGGCAACTCCACTGGCGAGTTCAAGCGGCGATTCCACCATCGACCCCTGCAGATTTTGACGATCTTATTCACGTCCACCAACTCGATTTAGAACTGCCCCTGTTGGATTTCGATGACATGACTGACAGAGAGTGCGCAAAGGCGGCGATTTGAAGCGTATACCTCAGGGGATTTCGGGGCTTCAACTTGCTGAGTTTCCCTTGCGGCTCCCTGCGCCTTCCTGCAACCGGTGGAGTGACCGATTGAGCTTCAATTTACGGCGAGGAAGAGTGTGAAAGGCACCTGCCAAGAAATATACAAATACACACGACTAAACCGCGGTAAGTTACAACAATCCTTATTGATTTTAGTTTCAGAAGGTTCGAAATTTGGATTTTTAATTTTTACTATGAACTATAAAGTCATGCTTGTATATTTAGTCGTGTATGCGATGACACGACTTTTATGTTTTCGTGTTGCACCGACACGACTTTTCTACTGACCACTCTACCTATCTCCTTGCAGATGGATACAAAAAGAGATGAGTCTATGGAGGAAATACCATCGGAAGAGGAGGAGGATCAAGATTTTGTGTTGGCATGTCAACAGCGAAAACAGAGGGGCAGGAAGAGGAAGGCTCTAATGGACCCATCAATAAAGAGAACATACTATGCACGACTGGCGCTTCGGACGTTTTGTCAACCGGGCGCGATGAAAAAGTGTGCGGCCCTCCTACGGTGTCACCAAAGATGTGGCCAACTGATCATAGAAGCTGGTTTCGCTATCATTTTTGAAGGTGAGGATGTAGTTGTTTCTCAGAACCTCCTCGATCATTTGGTCAGGTACTGGGATGAGTCGTCGAAGGCCTTCAATATCAAGGGAAGGACACTACATTTCATAGAGCAAGAAGTCGCTCTTATCACCGGATTGCCCACAAAGGGCGAAACAGTTGAGGTCGTCCCCTCCTTGCCACACCGACCGGAAGGTCAATTCTTCAGAAAGTACTTTGCCGTTAGGAGACCGGATATTCCACACATTGAGGAAATCATTGACAAGCTTAGCGAGGGCGAAATGAAGATGGCAGAGGAGAACATGGCGAGGATGATCATCTGCCTCCTCTTCTGCACGATGCTGTTTCCACACAGCACTAGTGCGCTGCATCCCTATTTGTACCGTTACATTGAAGACCTCCCAAGATTAAGGTCATACAATTGGACTGGGGCTATGCATAATATGTTGGTTTCTGGTATAACCCACACCAGCAGACTAGTGGGTGCGAGATCTCAAGGAGGGTCATGGGGCAGTGGATACCTAAACGGTGCCTCATATGTCCTTCAGGTATGTCATTTCTATGTTTTCAGAGTCTTCAAAAGGCACGACACATAGACGCTAAGTGTCGTGTCTTATGCAACATGACTTCATTTATAGTCGTGTATTATGCAACACGACTAAGTATATAGTCATGTTGCATAAGACACGACCAAATTTCTAGTCGTGTACTATTATAGTCGACTATAATACTACACCACTTGCTTGTATCCGCGCCTTTTACTAATGTTTTCATCTGTTTACTATGCAGATTTGGTTTTTTGAGTTCACAACAATCTTCCATGTTGTCGTGGGCCCTACCAGTCCAAGGGCGAAGAGGTGGCTAGCAAGTGGGGCCCTGATTACAGAGTCAAGAAGGGTGCACAGAAAAATCACCGTATGACCGACTACTGGAAGGGAGTGTTCCATAATCTCGAAGTGTGGGAAGAAGTCGTCGATGTAATCATCCCCATGGCCTAAGAGGCATCTCTCATTGCTTCGTCTCCCTCAGTGGCCCCTCTTCCGCGACGGCAGAAGACGGAGAGGCCGGAAATGAAGATGACTCCCAAACAACCTTCACCCTCTTCCTCGAGGACGGCTGCTCAGTCTACTGCAATGGGGCGATTGGATGGTTCGCTTCAGAACATACAGTCATTAATTGAGATAGCTCTGTCTTCGTATGAGGAGATGGGAAGGAGTGTCGGACCTCTGCGAGAGGTTCTTCACTCCATGAAGGCATCTGCCGCCACAGCGTCAGTGCTATTAGAGGGTCAGATCTTTGAGCATCCCAAGGAGGAGAAGATTGAAGAGCCGACGAAGGAGACGAAGGAATCAGAGCAGACAGAGAGGATAAAGAAGTCATCGGTGCATCACATGGAGCCAAAGAAGTGGCCCAATGACAAGGAGCATATGAAGAAAACTCCGATAGGTATGCGGAGAAAGGAGCTGGCGCACAAGTCAGCCGGCGATTCATTGAAATGGGGTAAAGGTAAGTTGTACACGATTATTTAATTTTTCATGTCACATGGTACACGACTATTACATTTTTCATGTTGCATTCTACACGACTATTTAGTTTTTCGTGTTTATGCAACACGACTATGTTCTTTTTCATGCTGCTACTGACACGAATATGTAAAATGTCATTTTAGTTCCCATCAAACTCGCGGATGAGGAAGAGAAGATTCAACGGGCTACTAAGAGATCCTCCGCAAAGTTGTTTTTGAAGAAGCTCCAACTAGAATTCGACGAACATATGGAGCGTGCAGAAGTCGAGCGCCGTCAGACATATGTACGGGACCTATTCCCCCCTCGTGTAGTAGTAAGGAAGAGAAGGAGGGCTGCCTCCGCGATTGATTTGCAGAGGATTAGGGAAGATGAGCATATGTGGAGAATGGCGGTGGAGCAGGCAAGGAGGAATAGGTCCTTTCAGCCGAAAGCCGGCTCCGAAGAAATCGTATCCGATCGACAAACGACCTCTATCATCGATGAGGTGATCTCTTCCTTATAGCAGTCCGATATCCAAATGGCCAAGGAGGAGGTGAAGGACGACGAGGAGGTGAAGGAGGCGGTGAAGGAGGAGGAGGAGGTGAAGGACGACGAGAAGGTGAAGGAGGAGGTGAAGGAAGAGGAGGAGAGGCGAAGGAGGCCACGGGCTTAACCTCATTCCAGCCTATTGACGTCGATGTCCTCCAAACCCCTCAAAATACTAAGACTACAATTGCACTCCCAGAAAACTATGCCGATTTGGAGTTATACTTTGACATGGGGGTATTGTTAGAGTGGGATAGAGTGGCAATAGATGGATGGATCGCCAATCCGAGAAAGGTTTATCCAATCCCAATGCTATATGATGACGACTACGTATCCCTCCTGCAAACCACAGAAATAAACACCAATATAAGTATACATTATGTTTTCGTTTTCCTCATATGTTTTCCTCTTTTCCTCATATGTTTTCCTCTTTTCCTTTTTCGAATACACGACTTTACGTAAAGTCGTGTATTACGAATAGTCATGTCTTTGAGAGACACGACTATTATTAAAGTCATATATAAAATACTCGACTTTTCATTAAGTCGAGTATTTTTGTAGACAACTTAATTAAAAGTGCTATCTTGCCTTACTTCGATTGTTCTGACTCCTGTTGCTATTTTCTATAGGTTATAGATGAGTTTTTGAATCTCTTGAGGCAGCGCAATGAGAGATACCGGATGAAGTAACCGTGCTATTTTTTTGGATGCCACGCATTCAAAGAGATATTCGACAACGTAAGTGTTCCCAGCATCATTTTCTGACTCTCTTGCAGTTTTGCAGGAACACAAAGAAGGAGGCAATAATTCAAAATTGATAAAAAAGCTCGGGAGGATGCTCGATGGCTTGAACAGGAACATATTCTACGCCTTTTCCCCAATCTGCACCGGTTCCCATTTCTGCCTCGTCTTTTTGCACTTCCCGCACTGTGTACGGCGCTTCTACAACCCACTGTCTAGCAAATCCAAGTTGTACACACATCACAGGAAAGCAGCTGAGAAATTCACGCAGTTCATGAACGTTGTGATGGCACACAAGCTAGGGTGGATGGGTTTGCTCGATTGGAAGATGACTCAGATCGCTAAAGCACCCTGGCAGGAGAACTTAAAAGATTGTAGCATCTTCATCATGATGTACGTGGTGCAGTTGGCGTCCAATGTCAACCCACCCGAGTTTGATCAATCCAAAATAACATGTTTGTGGTGCCAAGTCATTGCTGCAACTATGATTCGCGGGGTTATTGACAGCGAGTTTGACGGTGATTCAATTAGAGACAAACATCAGGAAGTCACAGTTGCGGGTTTTCTGAGGATGTCAGATGAAGACTAAATTTCTTTTCTCACATATATTCTTTTGTACATATATTCTTCATCTTCTACATACTTTATTTTTCTGCATATATTCAATTCTACCCACATTCTTTTTTTGTACAAAGATTCTTTGATGTACATATAGTAGTCTTTCAATTCAAATACATTTTTTTCATGTAACACGACTTCAACACACGACTACGTATATAGTCGTCTCCCATGCAGCACGACTTCAACACACAACTACGTATATAGTCATCTCTCATGCAACACGACTTTATATATAGTCGCGTACTAAACTACACGCCTACGTATATAGTCGTGTTGCATAAGACACGACTATATACTTAGTCGTGTACTATAATATTCGACTATTATAGTCGTGTCAAGTCGACGACACGACTATTACGGAGTTTTCTTTTTGTATTTACCTGTCATCGACAACACGGCTATAATTGAGATTCACTACTATAATGGAGATACATGTATGATGCATGAAAGATTTTTTTGTATTTCTAATAATTTTTTATGTACAGCCATACATTGCGGTGATAGGTAATATTTGTTATACAAGAATTTCACTACAATCTAAGTTAAGAATGGTGGGGGCTTAGGTAAGCCGGAGCGGCGTCTCTGCGTTGACTCATTAGTAGGGAGATTGCCTTGTTGCAGAGTCTTCGATTTCTGTGCTTCCTTGATGCTTTCGCAACAGTTGGGTTAGTACACCTTTTACGGTTGTGACCAACTTGTCGACAATTGCCACATTTCAACCTCGACCTTTCTGGTGGGTCGGGCTATGACTCAATTCTCTTTATCTGTTGATATACACTTGAAATATGCATTTTATTATCTCATCAACTTATGTTTATGCTAGTGTTTGATTAGAATTACTATTACTTTAATATAGTTTTTGGTTTTTGTAAGAAACAAGAGCAAGATACAGAAATGAGGTAAAAAGGGACTCAAATGGCGGAGCAGAAAGTTATAGCCATTTGAATATAATGAACAATAACTACGATTGATCGCCAGAGCCAGGAACAGTGCTATAGAATACAACGATCGATTGGCTCTCAAAATGATCGATTGTATCTACTGGAGTTTTTGAGCTTTTGGATGTGCAAAATACAGTAAATACGATCGATCGGTAATAAAATGATCAATCGGCTGATGAGATAAAACGGACGATCGATGCGACAACATTGAATTTAATGAAGAAAAGCGATCGATCGCAATGCGATCGATCAGTTATACGGAGCGATCGATCGGCTATATGGAGCGATTGATCGGCTTGTGAGGCAAAACCTAAATTAAGCCTATTTTGACTCGGATTTGGAAGGGGATTTCGTGGTTTCTCTTCAAACATATAAATAAGCCTTAAGGGAGAACGTTTTGGGTATTAAAGAACTTATTTTGGAGGCTAGAGAAGAGTAAGAGAAGGAGTCTTTTGGAGTTAAAGAAAAAAAAGGATTCATGCCAATTGATCTACAAAAATAGGCTTTTCTTTTCTCTTCCTCTATGTGTAACTAACTTCCTTGTCAAGGCTAGATGAAGCCTTAGATATGTGTATTACTACTCTTGTTAGTTTCATTTAATAAAGTTGATTATGATTCATGCTTAATGCAATTTCATGAGTATTCTTTTGAGTGCTTGACCATAGACTTAATTGATTATGAATGAAATTAGATATTGTGTTGATTCTATGCCAGACCAAGGATAGGATTAATTACATTATAACAGGTTTGTGATTGATTTTATGCTCGACTAAGGATAGGATTGATTACTCAATAGTGGATGAACTTTCGTATTCGGCCAAGAACGTTAGTGAATTTATTAGTGATTCGTGTGTCCGACCAAGAACACGAATTACCATATCATGTCAATTTGTGCATAATAATAATCAAGAGTAGTAATTGCATGTCTAGTGGTGGATTCATTGCCTTGATAATTCTCTCTATTGATTAATCTCAGCTTAGATTAGTTAAAGTTCACTGCTTTCCTTAGAGTAACTAAAAACTGCAACTTTTCTCTTGAATTTGGTAAATTGTTTAACCATCCTTGAGGTTCGACAACTCTTTCTATACTCACCGTAGTACAATTGCTTTGTGCACTTGCAAGGGTTTAATTTTAAACAATCATTTGTCTCTTCCCCTTCTTCGGAGCTTCAAGCCTGGGTAGTTCGCATTTGAATAAAACCCTGTAATCCCCCCACTGACTCCTGTCTAAAGTAGGGAAAACTACTTTTCATACGTGGTTCGGTACAGACTTGCGTAGTACCACTTCTCACAATATTCGACCATCGAAACTCCTCTCATCGATACATGCAATGGCATGCTTGCACAGAAGTCCCATGCTTTGGAAGAAGCTACATGTGCAAGTTCTCTTCGTCAGGTCAGCAATATCCTGAGGAAAAAAGATCACAACAGCACACAAGGACTGTATCAGTGGTCGTGTCTTTGGCAAGACGACTGTATGAATAGTTGTGTTGTGCAATAGTCGATATAGTCGATTATTTGAATAGTTGTGTCGTCGAGAGACACGACTATAACTGTAGTCGTGTCTCTCACTAACATGACTATTCCGGGAGGACGGTCTTATTCAAGACAATTGCGGAATGAATTCTTACCACATGGTATAAATATATCACTTCAAACTATCGTAATGATAGCGGTTGCACTCTGACTGTTCCACTACTCTTATTCCTCATTTCGTTGATATGATTCTGTGCATACTTTGTTAATGGTGTCGTTAGCCCTTCTGCTTCCATGCGGCGTCTCTCGAAATGGGAGGTTGTGGTCGCACGGGTTTGCTCGATCAAACGAGTTATTTGCCAAAACCTAACCTTCCAAAGCATATTATTTACACTTTCGGATCTGCTTGAAGTGATAGTGCCATATCTTTTACCCGAATATTCCACGTTAGCCCAATTTCTTTTATTTATCTTCTGAACATATTTCCAGGCCTCCTCATTGTGTTCCTTCATCTTCTGCATGATTTCATCGAATTCTGGTCTTCTGAAGCATTTTGCAGCTTGGAATAGCAGGTCCTTCAGATACTTATCATTCCAATAATGAAGCATATTTGGGGCCATATGCCTCAGGCAAAACCCATGGTGAGCCTCGGGAAAGACATCAGTAACCGCTCTCAGAAGTCCTTTCTGTCTATCCGAGAGAATTGTATCCAGAGAGGTCGGGGGGTCTGTAAACAGAGTGGCTTTTAGTAGGCCGAGGAACCACTTCCTGCAAGTCAGAAATCAGAGTGAAAGCATATTAAAGAAAGAAGAGATAGGTTGCAAACAGTCATGCATGAAACAACACGACTATATGAGTAGTCGTGTGCTCAAAGACATGACTACTCATATTCTTTGCATACGTACCACGTATTTATGGTCTCTTTCTCGACAACTGCATATGCAAGGCACATTAATTGTTGGTTCTCGTCGAGTGCTGTTGCAACCAATAAAACTCCAGGGTACTTTCCTTTTAGGAATATTCTATCAACAGTGAGCAGCTGCCTCAATGATGTTCAAAATGCTCTTGCGACTGAGCTGAACATACAAAAGACACGTCTGAAGTAGTATCCAGTTACCTCAATTTCAATTTCAGGTATATCAGAAGATCTTTCTTTCACCACATGTGTATCTGGATTAGACCGCTCTAATTCATTTCCGTAATGTGGCAAAATCCGATATGCGTCTTCCGGCTTGCTATCGATCAATCGAATCAATTGCTCTTTCACCCTCCATGCCGTTTTATAGTTGACTTTTATGCCCCAATGTTTCTTAATGTATTGTTGCATATTAGCTATTTTTATGGAGTTTGAATCCTTGTGGAGGCCATGACACTTCTATGCAATCCATAGGTGTGAGGCCAATGGATGATCTTCAGAACTTATCAAAGTGGCGCATGCATGCCTTCCTTCCCTCCTTGTCACGGTGACTTCGTAAAGTAGATTCGAAGCCCGTATGTACCACGTGCACCCTCTAATCTTGCACTTTGCAGCAAATGTGTCCTTGTTCTCGTCCACCGTTTTGAACATGAATTTCCTCTTGATTGCGAAATCAGTAAGAACCATCTTGAACTGCTTCACGCTTTCGAATCTAGCCCGTAAGGCAAGTTGTGCCTCATAGTCGTCTGCTTACAAACTGCCCGTCAACATCATCACCTCCTCATAATTTTTTGCAGGACCAGCCAGTGGTGAATAGGTACCCCAATCCCAACCGCCGTCACCATCGTCATCTAAATCTTGCGGCTCCGACGCTACAGATTTCCCTTTAGATTGTCTCCTGCCGTGGGAACTCTAGAAGTCGATGCTATTGCTGCATGTTGGAGTTCTATATCGGGTACAGAGTGGTCTCTTCCCGTCGGATCTGCCTGGCAAAAATTTTGTAGTGTTAGAGGCTCATCCCACTCATCTGCAGACCACGGTAATTCTTCTTCATCTGGACTGGAATCTTCATCTTGGTCTTCATTTTTATCTTCACTTTCTTCCCCATCTCCCAATCTGGGTGAAAAAATTTGTATGAATGGACTTGATACCACGACTGGAAGTAGTCAAGTCGTGTCTTATGCAACACGACTTCATATATAGTCGTGTACTAAATTACATGACTATGTATATAGTCGTGTTGCATAAGACACATCCAAATTTCTAGTCGTGTACTATTATAGTCGACTATAATAGTATACGACTTGCCTGTATCCGCGCCTTAGAAGTCTTACCTCACAACTTCAAATGAATAATCTTCATCTCTTCCTCCTTCAATTGCTGATGCGGGTGTCTTATTGTTCGGGCTGGACGGCCTCTCCGGCGGTGTCTTACTAGCTGGCCTTACTTCTGCCTCTGGTATCCTCTCCTCCTCCTCATTTGCATTGGAATTCATTTCCTTATTGAGAGTGGAAGTCTCCATGTTATTGCCAGTAGAAGTCCACTCCAAGTACAGGTGGAGCAGTCCATTTGTGCCTTGGTTGCTCTTGTGAAGGAGAAATATTGACTCCAGGTCTTTATCATCTTCAAGGAGGTATGGGGATTCAGAATCAACACGATATGACACAGATAATGTACCAGCTACAGACTTCAGTGGTAATCTTTCTTCCACTTGCTGCAACAGTTCCAGGTACTTTACTTGTGTATCTAGAGGCATGAGCTTCCTTTTCCTGCCCACATACGCACCAGAATTTGTAAAAACTCCATCGTAGTGTAAGTACACAGGTATCTTCTCCATCAGTACCTGCCATTAAAATATCTAAATAAGTCAAAAAACTGTAAGACACGATATATTGAAAATCGTATATGAGTGAAAAGCATCGTCTATAAGTCGTGTGCATAAAACATGACTATTGTTACAGTCGTGTTGTCAAAGACACGATATTGTAAATAGTTGAAAACTTGGCAAGTTTTCAACTTTCTTCTCTAGAACCAACTTTCATTATAAAAATCGTAGTATTTGAACTTGACGTACCATTTTTTGATGTACGATGCCTCTGTTGAAGTTGTTTTTGCGTACCCGGTCTTTCCCACTCGTTTTTTGGCTTTTTGGCGCGAAGATGACCATTCCCGAGTTCGACGGCGCCGGCGATGATATGGGTAGAGATGTCAGACGGAACTTCTCCGGAACGCTCCAACTTCTTCTCCGACTAAACGCTCCTCAGATTTCGGGTAATATAGAAAAACGCAGAGTAATGGCTTATACCTCTTCCTGGGGGTATTTTGGGTACTTTTTGGGTCATATGGAAGAAACTAAGAGATTCTGGGTCATATGCCAAAATGATAGTTGGCCCCAGGTAATATGGAAAGACCTCCACTTTGGGTGACAGCATAAATAGCTACAGAGAAAAATAAATTTAATAAGGCACATATAGGAAGAGAGAATTTTATATAAATAAATAGAGAGTGTGTGTGTGTGGGAGAGAGAGAATGACCAAAATAAGTGACCCCCATTGAGGGCATTATGGAAGATTAAGGCCAATTGTTAGTTTGAAAATTTTCCATCGGCCACGGAGTTCAACAGGCCTGCAAAATTTTGTTGCCATTATTTAACTAAATAATAATATTAACAACTAATAAAGCCTACTTAACTATGGGGTTTGATAATAAGTTTGATTATAGCTTACCATCATGTTTCAGAAGCAAGGGAGGTGCTGGGTCTGGAGCCTACATAAATTTTGGTAATAAATACTAATAATCATTCATAAAAATACTAATAATTATTATTGATTAAAAGTACAAACTTAGGGTGTCTTACCGATTCCTAGATGTTGGTTATAATTATGGGTTTGGCCCATATTACATAACCTATTCGTATGAGGTGTTGGCCCTCTCGTGTAGTGCGTGGACACGTGGAGTGTGCTAGGCCCCGTGGGCCCGAAGGGGTCTACACAATATGGAAGAGACACCAAGAATGGACCATTATGAAATGGAATTGGATGAGTAATGGGTGGTTATGGATAATCATCAAAGAGAGTAATTAAGGGTGTGACTCACCTAATTGGTAACCAAAGAGAGAGAGAGAAAAGGGGGTGCATGAACAATAACGCTCGTCTCTCCTCTCCCTATGAGTTCTCTATTTTCTCTCTCTCTCTCTAGCTCTTTGGTTTTTGGGGGAGTTGATCTTGGAGATATAATTCCTAAAAAACGGTGAGAAGAAGAAAGAAGGAGATTGCTATCTCGCGAGGAGAATAACAACTCTTGTCCATGCACAAAGTGTCCTTGGTGATCTCCAACATAAATCCTTATTCTTGTGAGTATTCTCTCAGTGGTTTGAACGTAGGGCACAAAGGCCCAAAGGTTAGTAGTAATCAAACCGCTTCATTCTATTTATATTTAGATGATATAAATTGTCGTTCATATTATTGCTCATATTCTTGCATATATTATTTGATATTGTGTGTGCAAGAGAAAGAATAAAAAAACAGGGATTGGTTTGGAGAATTTGACATCACGACATACGACTCCCTCGCGCTTCCGCTGCGGCTCTCGACCCATCAGTGGTTTTAGAGCCCTAAATTCGTTGTGATGTTATAATTCCCAAAAACCCTAATTAATATACTTGTGGAATTTGAGCAATCGAATTGAAAAATCAAAGTTTTTGGTACGCGATCGATCGCCAAAGCGTATGCGATCGATCACACCAAGCTAAAAATTGAGAAGATGACCAGAGAACGATCGATCATTGTAGTTACCGATTGATCGTATCTACTGGAAGTTTCGTTATAAGAGAGAGACGATCGATCATCTGAGTTTGCGATCGATCGTATCTACTGGAAGTTGCTTTTTAGGGTGACGCGATCGATCACCCAAAATCGCGATCGATCGTAACTACTGTTAAGATCGAATTTGAGGAAGACACAATCAATCGGTTAAGAAAACGATCGATCGTATCTACTGCAAAGATTGAAATTAATAACGCGATCGATCGGTTGTGAGAACGATCGATCGCATCTACTGATTCGTTCAATTTAAGGTACGCGATTGATCGGTTTGAGGGAACGATCGATCAAGTGAACTGAAACATTGAATTATAAGTTGAGCGATCGATCGCCTAAGTATAATGATCGATCGTATCTAATATATTTTGTGTAAAGTTTGCAGCGATCGATTGACTGTCTGACGCGATCGATTGCACAGGAAAAAGATTTGGAAAACCAGTTTTGAATTGAAGCAGTATTTGTGCCCACTTGAAGTTAGTATTCAACAACTAAATACTGATTGTTGTTTAGTGTGCCTTTTGATACTAATTGTCTTGTTTCACTGGTTGTAGAGTTTTATAAGATCTTCACCTTGTTGCACCACTTGCTGATTTTCATAAAAAGTTGCAATGACATCCATAATGGTCTCGAGTGATCTGGCTAAGACTGAAAAGTTGAATGCGACGAACTTTGTCACCTGGAAGAGGCACATTCGTTATATTTTGTTTCGACTTGGGTCATCTGTTGGACCAAATAGTTGAACTTCCAAGTGATAATAGTACTATTGCTCAAAAGAGAGAGTACGAGAAGTTCAAGCAGGAGGATGCACGAGCAAGGACCACTATGCTAACATTTATGGAGCCAAATATTGAATTGCTTTTTAAGAAGCATAAAACTGCTAAAGAAATGTATGAGGCTATCTAGAGAATGTATGGAGAGCATACTGAGGCTCATATCAGGTTGCTACACACTTGCTATGCAAACATGACGATGGAGGAAGGCAAAAATGTGCTTGAGCACATAAATGCCATATCCATTATTTCTAGTGAGTTGGAGATGTTTGGTGACCCTATTTCTTTAGGAGTCCAAGTATCTACCATCCTAACTGGTCTTCCTCCATCATAGGAGCCTGTTGTGGTGGCATTGAACCTGAGTGATAAGAAATTCACTTTGGATGTTACTGTTAAGCTGGGCTTTGAGCAGGAAAGATGAGATCATATGAGAGCCTATAATGCATCTGCCAATCTTGCTCATCATGTTGGCAACAAAAAGGGTGGTTCCTATGCTGGCTCCTCAAAGAAGAATTTCAAGAGAAAGGGAAAGAAGCCTCAGTTTCAGGGTGATGACAAAGGCAAGAACAAGAAGAAGGGAGCTTGTTTCACTTGTGGCAAAATGGGCCATTATAGAAGGAACTGTCCTAATGGCTCCTAGGGCAATGAAAAGAAGAAACAGCAAGGTGGGGGAAAGGACATTGTTTGCATGATATCTGAGGCATTGATTGTGATCACTAACACGAGAGGATGGTGGCTTGACTCGGCTGCAACATGACATATGGCCATGACCAAGGAGTCATTTGCTGATATGAAAGAGATAAATCCCAGAGAGCACAAGATTTACATGGGCAACAACACTTATTGTGATGTGCTGGGGATTGGCTCTGTTCGTATTCCTCTCTCTGGAGGAAATACTCTGGTTCTCATAGATGTTCTGTTTGCACCAACTATTAGGAAGAACCTGATTTCAATCCGTCTGCTAACTCAAAAGGGATTTGCAGTTAGGTTCAAGGGTGACATGGGAGCTGTAGGACAAAAGAACAATATTTTATTTATTGCCTCACTAATTGATGGTTTATTCAAACTTGATGTAGCTAATAACTTTGCTGATTTCAATAATATGGTAGATTCTGAGTATTTGGTTTGTGTTGTGAATGATGATGCTTTGTAATATCTATGTCATGTTAATGTTGGAAAATTACACTGAATGTCAGGTAGTGGTTTACTACCTAGAATATGTGATGATTTACGCATTTGTGAAGATTGTATATCTGGTAAAATGATTAGGCTACCTTTTCCGAAAGGTCAACGAGCCATAGACCTTTTAGAGGTCATTTACTCAGACATTTGTGGGCCTATAAATGTCAAGACTCAAAGGGGTATGTCATATTTTATTACGTTTATAGATGACTATTCAATATATGGATATGTGTACCTTTTGGCAAGGAAGTCCAATGCCTAAGAGAAATTCAAGGAATTTAAGGCTGAGGTTGAAAACTAATTAGACAGAAAATTAAAGATCGGAGAACAGACAGAGGTGGAGAGTACACATCTGATTTGTTCAAGGACTATTATGCCAACCAAGGAATAGTTCATCAATATACACTTCCGTATACCGCTCAACAGAATGGAGTTACTGAAAGATGTAATAGGACGTTATTGGACATGGTAAGGTCCATGTTAAACCACTATGAACTAGGAACACAGTTTTGGGGTGAAACCCTAGACACTGTTGTCTATGTACTAAACCCAGAACCATCTAAGTCGATCAAATTGACCGCATATGAGTTATGGATGGGTCGACGTCCAAACATTATTGGATTCGCCCATTTATGAGGGGACAATTTTGTCCGAGAAAATGACATCTTCATTAGACGAGGAACGTCTAAAGATGAAATCTGTGCCATATGCGTAGGCTATTGGTAGCTTGATGTATGCCATGAACTGCACTCAACCTGATTTGGCTTTTGTAGTAAACCTTGTGAGTCGATATCAAGCAAACCCAGGTATGCAACACTGGCAGGCTATTAAGCGGGTGTTTAGATACCTATTGGGTACTAAAGATATGAAACTCACATATTAGGCTGAGTCTGTCATTAGAAGGGTATAGTGATTCAGACTATGCCGGTTGTAAAGATAACAAAAAATCCACTGCCGATTATGTATTTATGTTTGGTGGCGGCACATGGGCTAGTAAGAAACAAAAATGTGTTACTAAGTCTACGATGGAAGCTGAGTTTGTTGCATGCAATTTAGCAGCTTTTGAGGCAGTGTGGATTAAGGAGTTTCTAGCTAGGTTACAGCTAGAACAATGGACTGATGCTCCTATCCAAATTTATTGTGATAATTTGACAACTATGTTGACACACCGTAATGGGGAGATCGATTCCAGAGCTAAGCACATTGAGGTGCATTACTACTATATTTTTGACATGCTACAATGGGGAAAGTTGATTATTAGTCATCTTCCTACGCTTGAGATGTTGGCAGATCCGTTAACTAAGGCCTTGACAACGGATCTATTTGTGAAACATGTTCATAGTTTTGGATTACGACAGGACTAGTGCACGAGTCATTGTTGAATCGCAAATATGAGCACTGAACCCATAGTGGGGATGTTGGTTATAATTATGGGTTCGGCCCATATTACATAACCTATTCATATGAGGTGTCAGCCCTCTCGTGTGGTGCATGGACACGTGGAGTGTGCTAGGCCCCGTGGGCCCGATGGGGTCCACACAATATGGAAGAGACACCAAGAATGGACCGTTATGGAATGGAATGGGACGAGCAATGGGTGGTTATGGATAACCATCAAAGAGAGTAATTAGGGGTGTGACTCACCTAATTGATAACTGAAGAGAGAGAGAGAGAGAAAAGGGGGTACGTGAACAGTAACACCCCCTAAGGCTAGACTCTCTCTCTCTCTCGTCTCTCCTCTCCCTATGAGTTCTCTATTTTCACTCTCTCTAGCTCTTTGTTTTTTTGGGGGAATTGATCATGGAGATATAATTCCTGAAAAATGGTGAGAAGAAGAAAGAAGGAGATTGCTATTTCACGAGGAGAATATCAACTCTTGTCCATGCACGAAGGGTCCTTGGCGATCTCCGACATAAATCCTTATTCTTGTTAGTATTCTCTTGGTGGTTTGAGCGTGGGGCACAAAGGCCAAAAGGTTAGTAGTAATCAAACCTCTTCATTCTATTTATATTGAGATGATATAAATTGTCGTTCATATTATTGCTCATTGTCACTCCCCATATTTCCAGACTTCGATTAGAGCGTGGAAGTGACCAATCAATTAATGTCAGGAGGTCGAAATAGCCTCCTCTCTCTAGCCGGCCCTCGGCCGAAAGAACCCATCCGCCGGAGCACTTTGATGACAACCAGCCCTCCACCCAGATCTACCCTCACTTGGCCGGGATGAAAATGAAGAAGAAGCAACCTCAACCTCGCTGGCGGCAAACAAGGGCGGCACCGGTGCTCCCACGATCTCCTCCGCTTGACCCAGTGCTCCCGCCGAAGAATGGAAGCAGAGCTGAACGGCGGCAGTGGATCAAGACGGGGTTTTTTACTATGCAAGAAAGAAGCAACGTTGATTGTTGGAAAAAACTATACATTTTTCCTATTTTGAGTTAGCCAAGGAATACAATCAAATACACATTTCTCCGCACTCACAATGATGTAAGTGAATATTCTACAAATCATTGAGATAGGATGCACAAGTTATCACACATAAAGCAAGATTAACAAAGAAACATTTTATCGAATATTTGGAAGATACAAATTCAACGTATTTTACCACGAAGGCAACAAATACATCCACGAGGTTTAGAGACCAAATCCACTACTATCAACTTTGGATACACTCTACTTAGTAGAGATTACATCAAGATGCAAGGGTAAATACCATCTTATAAGTTAGGGAGAAATCTCATATTTAGGTGGAATGTACAAATAATAGAGATGGAAGGATTATCACAACCACCTATGATTTGTCTTCTTTTTCATAAGAGGATACTTTGACTTCAAAAACTTTTTTCATTTCCTTCTCCTTCTTCTTCCAAGAAAATTATTTCTTGATCTCCAAAGCTCCTTAAAAATTATAGTCTTTTTCTGTTCTCTTTTCTCTCTCAAAAGAACTCTCTTTTACGAAGAATTAATTTTTTTACCAAAAAGTCCTTCTTTACTTTAACAACTTACACTTAACCCTAAAGTGGGTCAAGTAGTAGGCTTCTCCACATGAAGAAGAAGCCCAACACTATGGGCCTCACATAAGGATGGAAAAACCTAGCAATTCTCCCCCTCCTTACTCATGTGGGCCAACATCACTCATACCGACCCAATCTCTGCAATGTTCATGTTTCACTTTAGGGACGGTCTTGATCATCATATCTAACGGATTTTTGTTGGTATGGATCTTCCTCAACTCCAAGAGCTTCATCTCAAACACATCTCTTATCCAATGATACATCACATCAATATATTTGCTCATAGAGTGAAAACTTGTATTCTTGCTCAAATGGATAACATTTTGACCATCACAATACAAAACATAGTTGTCTTACTTTAGACCCAACTCTTTTATAAATCTCTTCATCTATAACATCTTTTTGCAAGCTTCGGTAATTGCAATGTACTGGGCCTTCGTTATAGACAATGCAACACAATTTTGCAACCTTTATTGCTATTACACGGCTCGTCTCGCAAAAGTGATCAAATACTCTGAAGTACTCTTCCTTGAGTCGATATCTTCGGCCATATCTGAATCCGTAATTTCTTCAAGCAAAGATTTACCATCTCCAAAGCATAAACATACCTTAGATGAACCTCTTAGATACCGAAGAAGCCACTTCACCGTATTCCAATACTCTTTCCCCGGGTTTGAAAGATGTCTACTAACAACTCCAATGGCATATGCAATATTCAGCATTATACACACCATTGCATACATCAAACTCTCTATCGCCGATGCATATGGGAACTTAGCCATTTCTTATTTCTCCTTTTCATTTGAAAGACTTTACTTCTTGTGTAATTTGAAATGATTTCCAAGTGGGGTGCTAACGGGCTTTGCATTCTTCATGTTAAATTTCTCAATATACTTATCTTGTGATAGTCATAGCTTCTTAGCTTTCATATCGCGCTTGATTGTCATCCCTAATATTTATTTTGCGCAAGTCCTCTATGGCAAAAAACTTGCTTAAATCATGCTTCAACCTAGCGATCTTGTTAGCATCATGCCCAACAATCAATATATCATCAACATAAAATAACAATATAATAAAGTCACCATCACCAAACCTCTTAGTGAACACATAATAATCCGAAGTTGTGCTCTTGTACATATGACCCATTATGAACGAACAACATCAAATTTCTTATACCATTACCTTGAAGCTTGCTTCAACCCATACAAATACTTATTTAGCTTGCATATTATTTGCTCTTTGCTTTTGACTTTAAATCCCTTTGATTCCTCTATATAAACCTCTCCAAATCACCATGAAGGAATGTGATTTTAATATCAAGTTGTTTAACCTCAAGGTCTATACTAATGGCTAGACCCAACACAGCTCGAATAGATGACATATTCACCACGGGTGAGAATATCTCATCAAAATCAATACTTTTTTTTGCCCAAAGCCTTTCACAACCAACCTTGCCTTGTACCTTGGATGGGAACTACTTTCACCAGCCTTCAATTGGTAAATCCGCTTGTTTCTCCAAACTCTTTTGCCTTTGGGAAACTTCACCAACTCATAAGTATGGTTCTCATACATGGATTTCATCTCTCCTTGCATGACTTTCATTGATAAATCTTTATTTTCATGTGCTTGATCTTCCACAAAGCTTTCCAGTTCACCATACTCGGTAACGTTGGCATATGAAGATGAATGATACCTTGTAGATGACTTCATTTCTCTATCCGATCTCCTCAATGAGTTTGTCTCCTCTTGATGTGAAAACTCCCCTTCTTCCACATCACATTGAATAGAGTCATCATCTTCATCGAAGTTATTTCTATTATCAAGAAAATCATCAACATTGAAATTCACATCATCATACTCCACCTCATTCTCTACATGATCATCATCATATGTAGGTTCATCACTTTCACAATGTTCTTCCCTTTGAACACCTTGTTAAGCTTGTGGAACATGGAACTCATTATAGACTTCATGCACAACTTACTTTGGTGCTTCATCTTTGTCAAAGTCTTCAATTGTTTGATCTTTTCTAAAGACCACATCTCTACTTCTACTGAGTTTCTTGTTCCTTAGGTGCCACAACCTACAACCAAACTCATCATCACCATATCCCAAAAAAACACACTAAATAGCCTTGCCATCTAACTTTATCATTTGCTCCTTTGGGACATGCACAAATGCCTTACAACCAAATACCTTCAAGTGTGAGTATAAGGGATCTCTACCACTCCATACTTTCTCTGGTACCTCACAATCCAATACATATGAAGGAGACCGATTAATCAAATAACAAGCGGTACTCATAGCTTCACCCTAATAGCTCTTCGGAAGCTTAGCTAGAAATAATATACTCTGAATTTTCTCCACTATTGTTCGGTTCATCATCTCTGCCACACCATTGTGTTGAGGAGTATAAGGCATCGTTTCTCATGTTTTATCCCATGTTTGCTATAATAATCATTGAACTTCCTTGAAATATACTCTCCCCTATTGTCGGTGCGAAGACATTTAAAAAGTTTCCCGGTTTGTCTTTCAACTATAATATGAAACTTTTAAAATGTGTCAAATACTTCATCCTTAGTATTTATGTCATACCCCCATACTTTTCTAGATGCATCATCAATGAAAGTAACAAAGTATAAATACCCATCAAGTGTTTTCTCCTCCATTGGTCCACAAACATATGATTAAACAAGATCAAGCATTTTTTTGGTACTACTTGTAGAAAATGAAGCTCTATATTGTTTATCAACTAAATAATGATCACAAGGAGTCAAAGAAGTATCTTCCAAGTTTTAGAGTGCATTCTTCTTCATCAAGAGCTTCAAAGCTTTCTCGCTCATGTGGCCAAGCCGCCAATGTCACAAGTTAATGGATGAGTAATCAAGAGTGGCATTTACCTCACCCTTGGATAGTTGACCATCAATTTTGTAGAGAGTGCAACACTTCTTCTCCCTTGCTACAACAAGAGATCCCCTTATGAGTTTTCACATACCTTTGCCAAAGTGTGATTCATAGCCTTTATCATCAATTATTCCCGTTGATATAAGATTCAACCTCAAGTCCAAAATAAGCTTTACATCTTTAAGAATCAACTTGTGGCCTGTACTAGTCACAAAGTGCACATCTGCCTTTTCAACCATTTCTGAAACCCCATGGTTTCCCATCCTCACCACCCCCAAATCGCCTGACTCATATGTAGTGAAGAATTCTCTATGAGAAGTTACATAGAAAGATGCTCCGTAATCCACAACCCAAGTAGTTGCACTTGTTGAACTCAAATAACTTTCACCACAATTATAAACCACAACAAGATCTTTACCTTTCTCCATAGCATTAACTTCTTGAGCTTGCATGTCTTGCTCTTTTAGTGAACCTTCATTTTGTTCATTTAAGAACTTCTTACACTCCCTCTTGAAGTACCCAAGTCTACCACAAGGAAAACATTCATCCTCTCTCAAGATTTTGACATCTTGCCATCTTTACCATTATTTGAACCTCTACTCTTTGACCTTCATCTTCTTTGTTGGGAAACTAGTGTTTAAGATGAAGACCCCAAGGGCTTTCTCCTAACCTCTTCATTTAAAAAGCTACTTGTAACTTGGCTCATAGATAGCACTCCATTTGGTGCCGAGTTGCTAAGAGATACCACAAGAGTCTCCCAACTCTCCGGTAAGGAACTAAGCAACAACAAGGTAACTCATCATCTAAGCTCATCTTCATAGTTGTCAATTGGCTTATAATATTTTTCACTTCATTCAAATGTGCCACCACCAAACTACATACCTTAAACTTTAAGTTCACAAGTTTTTGGATCAAGAAGGCTTTGTTTCCTGCTGTCTTTCTTTCATACAACTCATGTAGTTTATCCCAAAAAGGTTTTGCATCAACCTTATTAGACACAAGGTAAAATACAATATCATCCAACCATAGACTAATACATGCTATGACTTTTTTTTATTTTCTTTCTTCCAATCATCTTCCTTTGTGTTCTCCGGATTCACGCCCAAAACTAGTTCAAAGATATCCTTAGAATACAAAAGGTCCTCCATCTTAGTTTTCCATATCATCTAATTACTCTCATTCAAGCTAATCATCCTTGTATTGTGATTCTCCATCTTAGCAAACTCAAAGATAACTTCTAACTTTAACTCTAACACCACATGTTGGGAAAATTATACATTTTCCCCTATTTTTCATACCCACAATGATGCAAATGAATATTCTACATTTCCTTGATGTAGGATGCACAAGTTATCACACACATAAAGTAAGATTAAAAAAGGAATATTTCATTAAAAACTTAGAAGACACAAATTTAATGTAGTTCACGCGGTCTAGAGACCAAATCCACTACTATCAACTTTGGATATACTCTACTTAGTAGAGATTACATCAAGATGCAAGGG
Source organism: Houttuynia cordata (assembly GCA_039654745.1). NCBI lineage: Eukaryota > Viridiplantae > Streptophyta > Magnoliopsida > Piperales > Saururaceae > Houttuynia > Houttuynia cordata. The sequence goes on from CM077502.1 coordinate 36,145,731, forward strand.
TAAAAACTCTCTTACAAATTAGGGAGAAATTTCACATTTAAGTGGAATACACAAAGAATAGAGATGGAAGGATTATCACAACCACCTATGATTTGTCTTTTTTCATAAGAGGATGCCTTGACTTCAAAAACTTTTTTCCTTTCCTTCTCTTTCTTCCTCCAAGAAAACTTTTTCTTGATCTCCAAAGCTCCTTCAAAGTTATAGTCTTTTTCTCTCTTTCAAAAGAACCATATTTTAAGAAGAATTAACTTTTTACCAAGAAGCCTTTCTTTACTTTAGCAACTTACACTTAACCCCAAAGTGGGTTAAGTAGTAGGCCTCTCCACATGAGAGGGAAGCCCAATACTATGGGCCTCACATGAGGAGGGAAAAAGCCCAACACTCATCCCCAATTCTTTTTTATGCAATTTAGAGTAGAAGAATGGTCTAAACGTATAAAGAAATAGAGGATGTTTATGTTCCGGCAATCCTACCTCGATTGACGACTTCTTTGCCATATGATCCACTCCTCCTCGCCTACGCCCATCGACTCTCCTAAGGTGACTTAATTTTTTATTTTTAGTCGGAGGAGTTTGAGTTGTAGGAGGAGAAGGGGAAGGTGACGATAGAAGCCGTCCGGGGCGAGAATCCATGAGGACTCTCTTCACTCTAGTTGCAGCTTTGGGCCCACGAAGGTGGCCCCACTTTTCTCCTCCACTAATCCAAGGAATTACCCTAAGTTTCACCTAATTACACTAATCTCCCTTAATTAGAACCCTAAAAAATTATTAAAACTCGAATTCAGTGGGTTCACCTAAATTTGCTGTGTGCTACACCTCTTTCATGGTGGAAGGGCGGTGTTGCTAGACTATTGACATCTTCCCTGACAGCAACAAACTACACCGACTGCAATGGTTGCTACATGTCAAAGGGGTGTCAGGCGTAAAATAGTCTTAAAAATGAAGAGAGTAAGTTGGGCATAAGTCATGGGGTTAAGTGCAAAATCACTATAATTTATAGAATTCAAATACAAATTACCTTTTAATTAATTGTTGCTGAGGAAATGATCAAAGGTACATTTTCTGCTTTTACTTTATGATCTCACATGAATGGGCATAATATTTCGTTGGCCTAGGATATTTGAATGAGTATTTTTTTGTACCAAATAACTATTCCCTCGTGTCACTTTCAATTGAGACTGTGACATGATCGATCAATTTTGAGGTTGATAGTAAAAGCCTAGGCTTTCCAAGCAAGCAAGCCTAGGCCCTTTCGACCTTGACCTCGACATAGGATTATTGTCGAGAGGCCGTTGTCATTGTCTCTATACTCCCGGCCGAAGAATAATTAGGAAACGGTATCATCTAATTTTTGGTACTCTAATGTTTGCTAATTGTCTCAATTAAAAGTGACCGTGGGAGTATTTACTCTTTTGCACTTCCCTTATGGGTTTTGCCTTTGTTATGTTTTTTCATAGTTTATGTACAAAATTTATGTGCCGTCGATCCTAGAGATCAACGCCTCCCTGGCACCTTGGAGTTGTGTGCCAAGGACACCAATAATTTCTCCCAGTTAGGTCTTAAGTACTCAGACACCCTTTGTTAGGCTGATCAAGTTAAGCATGGTTTGATTATCGGAGCTTATCTTGTCGTCCGACGGGTTACGGTTCGGACATTTGATTACAACCGAAAAAAAATATGGGTCCCGCATTCCTGATAATAAACGAATACGAAACGCGCATTGGATGACTCTTGCTTCGCGGTGGGTCCCAGTGGGCTGTTTAGGGGTAAAGTCGCCATTTCAGGTAACCCTTCCAGAGATTTCGAACTAGTCCTATTTTTGCCCCCTCTAGCCCTCGTCTCCTCGCCGGAAACGCTCCATCAGATCGTCGTCCTTCTCTCTCTTTTCCGATCGGTGAGTCAGCAATTTAATTGCTTTTTTTCTTTACAATTCTATCAATTCGTTATCTGAATCTTCAATTTCTTCAAAATTGCATTTTGGATGCTATTTTTCGCTATTTTTTGGTGATTTAAGGCGATATATTTGTGTTCTTGATCCTAATGATGCTTTGATTTCAGGTTAGCTCGTTTGAGATTTCTTGAACAAGCCAACAATGACTCATATCCTTTAATTTTCACGTTTTTTAATTGTTAATTTTGTGTTTATGTTGTCATTATTAAGAAAAGTTACATCAATTGGGACTGTGCTCTTGGATTTTGGATTGGGGGCATTAAAATTTGTGTTGAAAATTATGGGTTGAGGGGATGAGGTTGTGTTCTTTAATTAAAGATTACGCGGTAACCAGAGGGAGCGGGATCGGGAGAGGGCGGCGGCGAGGAAGAACCAAGGCAAGAACAAAGACGATGGTTTGACTCCGGAGCAGCGCCGCGAGAGGTTTGGATCCTTTCTTTCTCTTTGTTCTCTCTCTCTCTTGTATTGCCAACTTGAAGTTTTTAAGTAGAAGTCATAGTAGCATCTCTTTAGTGTGCTAGAGATTAAGTGTTTGGTTTATAATTCTGAAGCAATTTCACAAAATTCTTGAAAAAGTTGGGAAGTAGAATTTTGTCACTGCTATGCCGACTATGCGCTTGATAAGTGTGGGATTTGTAAATTTGAAGCAGGAAAGAGGGTGAATTTTGTGACCTGTATTCCTAATTTTTGGATTAATTAGTGAATGAGTTATATCTGTAGGCTTAGTTGCCGATGCCCCTTACAACTACTTACTAGCCAAATTTTATTTTTCAGAATGAATAGTTTGAAAAAAATTATGTTTATGTTCTTCTTTTTGAGAATTGATGGTTCATTATCCATTGCCGCATCTTCATGTATGGATTTTCACACAGAGAACTTGCTTATTGAATAATCTGGTGGTCTGAGGCAATTTATATACTGCATTATTGATTCATTCATTTTGTTTGATTGATTATTGATTCATTCCTTGAGGGCAAGAATTAGATCTAGTGTTAAAAAAAAAAAGGAATTAGATTCAGAGAGACAGGCTTTACTTTTTCCTTCTTCTCTTCTTTGAACTGTCGGCCTTTGATCATGTTCAATAACTTGGATTCATGTGGGGGAAGATTTAGACCTCTAGAGTAAATAGGTATTAGAGCAATTTTGCTGTAGTGATTTTGGATTTTGCTATGTCTCAGTGGCAGGATATGCAAGTGGCAGACCACTTGTAATTTGACTAATCTGATTTATGGATTTTGAACTTTGAGATGCACAGGGATGCGAAGGCTCTTCAAGAGAAGGCTGCAAAGAAGGCGGCTCAATCGGGCTCCGGAGGAGGTGATGCTGGGAAGACGCCCACAAAAAAATAACAGCCCTTTATCTCTTGGAAAATTAGGATAAGAGATGCGATAATTTTATCAGGGGTTGTGTCACAATTAGGGATGGCATTGTCATGTTGGACTTACTCTAAGTTATTTCCTCTTTCCCTTTTGTGTAATATGATGATGCTCCCTAATTAATTTAAACTTTTCTCTTCTATTTGTTTTTGGTCGATGTACTACGGTTAATTTTGTTTTTTTTATGATTGCACTACACTTTTGTCAGTCCCACGAAAGTTTTAAAATTAAGATAATGAGTCTGGTATCATGTGTATTGACTTCGTATAAGTAGGATTTATGCATGTTAGGCAATGAGCTGTATTTGGTTGCCGGAGCTGGCAGTATAGGTTAAGAGAGCAGTCGGCCATAGAAAAAAGAATAAAAGAGCAATGTTTTATTTTGGCATGCCTTCCCCAATAATAAGCTACACTTTTATAAGATTGACAGGATGGGCTATGTACGTCTTTAGAAGGTGTATAGTGAAGATCCAAGCATCTGAACGACCTATTTCTATAGAACATGCTCCGGCTTTGATTTAAGGGTCCTAACATCCCTGCCTTCCACCCGCATTTGTGGGAAGTGGGAACTCTCCTCTAGATGAGAGATCTCGCAAAAGCGGCTTTCCCCTACAGTGGGAAAGCGGCATCTAAATGAGCCCCAACTCACAGCCTGGCCTTCCCCCACAAGAACTGAATTGACAAATGTATATTGTATGTCGCTTCTCTAACACGATGGATACTGCTTTCTTTTGAAATTTCACCATTAAATTGAAGAATATGTAAAAATTCAATTTGATATTCTTTTTTTATTGAATCATTTGACATTCTCAAGCAACATATAGATCGCCAACTTTTTAGTTTTTATTTTGGGCAATATGCATCGTCTACATCTTTGTCTACATGAAAAGCATCGTCTGTACGGCCTGATAAACAAACCATCACATTCTTGATTATACGGCCTCATGTGCCATGTGAACATTGCGGTGTGAGTTCGGCATTTTTAAGATTTTGATTTGTCAATGTTCAAAAACTACTTGTAAACTCTCCTTAACATGAACATTGTAGGTCCACCAATTAATCTACATTTCATTTTTGTATTGTTTCTTTACTTAAGTATTCGTGAAAATGCTAATGTATTTGTTGGTGAGAAGGCCTTCCATAGCAGTCAACTCGTTTGGGACTTAGACTTCTTATACCAGCCACGATCTATTTCGTTCACGTCATACAAGGGCTTCATGGACCCAAGTGTCGGACCCTACCGGCCTTCCATGAATGCTTGTTAGTCCCAATGCATGCATGTTCTCGTGCGGATTGGTGGCCTCTCTAGACATTGGCGCTCGCTCGGAGAAATTATTGGGTACGCAGCACGTAGGAGGAGGTCACGCTCATCTCCAATGGGTGATGGACACGATTTTCAATTTATGGGTCCCCTGTGGACCCTCATGACAGGCGGAGGAGTTGTGTCAATCACCCATTGGTGATGAGCATGACTTCTTCCTACGCGACCGCGTACCTAATAATTTCTCCATTGCAAGAGCCAAAGTTTGGTCTCGCGAAAAGCCTCCTTTGTTGGTTATGAAGTATTGGTTCAACCCATATTACGTAACCTAATAGATATAGAGGAGTCGACCCTCTCGTGTGGTGCGTGAACCATAGAATGTCGTATCGGATATCGGTAAAATATCGGTCGGCTAAAGAGACGAAATATCGGAGATATTGTGTAAAAAATATCGGTCGTTAAAAACTAGTTTTTATCATATATTTTCACAATCTAACTTCTAAAATGAGTTATACTAATTTAAACGGATAGAAAACAAACATGAAAGTTTTTTTTTTCAAAAAAAAAAAAATTTTGAAAAAAAATTTTTTTAGTTCAAAAAATACCGATATATCAGATCGGCAATATATCGCCGATATATGGAAAATTTTAAAAAATCGAGATTGAGTGGTATCGGTGTATCGGTTTGTGTCCGATACCGATATATCGGCGAGATGATTTTCCATGGCGTGAACAAGTGGAGAGGCTAGGTTTCTGTGGGCCCGGTGGGTCCACCCAATATGGAAGAGACACCAAGAATGGACCGTTATGGGAATAGAAAGGGATGAGTAATGGGTGGTTATGGATAACCATCAAGAGAGGAATTAGAGGGGAGATTACTCCTCAATTTGCTAACCGATGAGAGAGAGAAATAAGGGGATGTGAATAGTGCATGAATAGTGATGGTTCCCACAATCTCTCCTCTTGCACGTCTTTCTCTCTCTCTGGATGATCTTGGCTCTCTCTCTCTCTCTCCATGGAGTTCTTATCTTGCGTTTTGGTTTTAAGGAATTGATCTTGGAGATCCAATTCAAGAAACAATGCAAGAAGAAAATAAGAAGGAGATTGCTATCTCGCGAGGAGAATAGCAACCCTTATCCATGCACGTTGGTTCGTGGTGATCTTTGACAGAATTCTTTGTTCTTGTGAGTTTTCTATTTGAGGATTAATCTTTGGGCACTAAGGCCGTAGGTCAGTAGTAATTAATCCTCTGAATTTATATGATATGTGCATGATATAAATTATTGTTCATAATATTGCTCATTCTATTGTATATTTCTGTATTGATTGTGTGTGCAAGAGAAAGAATAAAAAATAGGAACGGATTTTGGAGAATTTGGCATCACGACGGGTGATTTCTCGAGCTTCCGCTACGGCTCTCAACCCTTCAGCGGTATCAGAGCCCAAAATCCATTGTGATGCTAGAATTCCCAAAAATCTGATTGATCTTCTTTTGGAATTTTGAGCAATCGAATTGAAAATCAGAGTTTTGATACGGTGATCGATCACCAAAGAGTACGCGATCAATCGCTAAAGGTTCAAAACAGAGAAGACGACCATAGAACAATCAATCAATCGTATCTACTGGAAGTCTCGTTAAAAGAGAGAACGATCGATCGCTTGAGTTTGCAATCAATCGTATCTACTGGAAGTTGCATTTTTAGGGTGATGCAATCGATCCCCAAAATTGCGATCGATCGTAACTACTTTTAAGATCGAATTTTAGGAAGACGCGATCGATCGATTGAGAAAAAGATCGATCGGTTCTACTATAAAAATTGAAATTAAGATCGCGATTGATCGGTTGTGATAACGATCGATCGCATCTTCTAATTCGTTCAATTTAAAGGATCGCGATAGATTGGGGGAACTGAAACGTTGAATTATAAGTTGAGCGATTGATCGTTTGAGTAAATGATCGATTGTATCTATTGTATTTGTGCAAAGTCTGCAGTGATGGATCGCATGTCTGACGTGATCAATCGCCTAGTAAAGATTTGAAAAAACTGTGTTGTTTTGAAGCAGTATTTGTGCCACATCAATAGCTAAATATTGATTGTTGTTATTAGTGATTCAAACTTTGTCTTTTGACTCTAATTGTCTTGTTTCACTAGTTGTAGAGTTTCATAAAGATCTTCACCTTGTTGCACCACTTGCTGATTTTCATAAAAAGTTGAATGACATCCCGAATGGCCTCGAGTGAGCTGGTTAAGACTGAAAAGTTGAATGCCACGAACTTTGATACCTGGAAGAGGCGCATTCGTCATATTCTGTTTCTTGAAGACTTGGGTCATCTGTTGGACCAAATAGTTGAACTTCTAAGTGATAATAGAACTACTGCTCAAAAGAGAGAGTACGAGAATTTCAAGATGGAGGATGCACGAGCAAGGACCACTATGCTAACACTTATAGAGCCAAATATTGAATTGCTTTTTGAGAAGTATAAAACTGCTAAAGAAATGTATGAGGCTATCCAGAGAAGGTATGGAGAGCATATTGAGGCTCATATCAGGTTGCTACACACTCGCTATGCGAATATGAGGATGGAGGAAGCTAAAAATGTGCTAGAACACATAAATGCCATGTCCATTATTTCTAGTGAGTTGGAGATGCTTGGTGACCCTATTTCTTTGGGAGTTCAAGTATCTATCGTCTTAACTACTCTTCCTCCATCATGGGAGCCTGTTGCGGTAGCATTGAACCTGAGTGATAAGAAACTCACTTTGGATAACCTTACTGCCAAGCTGGGCTTGGAGTAGGAAATGCGTGTCCATGTGAGAGCCTCTAATGCATCTGCCAATCTTGCTCATCATGTTGGCAACAAAAAGGGTGGTTCCTATGCTGGCTCTTCGAAAAAGAACTTCAAGAGAAAAGGAAAGAAGCCTCAGTTTCAGGGAGGTGACAAAGCCAAGAATAAAAAGAAGGGAGCTTGCTTCACTTGTGGCCAAATGGGCTACTATAGCAGGAACTGTCCTAATGGCTCCCAGGGCAATGAAAAGAGGAAACAGCAAGGTGGGGGAAAGGAAATTGTTTGCATGATTTATGAGGCATTGATTGTGAACACTAACTCGAGAGGATGGCAGCTTGACTCGGCTGCAACACGACATGTGGCCATGACCAAGGACTCATTTGTTGATATGAAAGAGATAAATCCCAGAGAGCACAAGATTTACATGGGCAACAACACTTATTGTGATGTGCTAGGGATTGGCTCTGTTCGTATTCCTCTCACTGGGGGAAATACATTGGTTCTCACAGGTGTCTTGCTTACACCAACTATTAGGAGGAACCTGATTTCAATCCCTCTGCTGACTCAAAAGGAATTTGAAGTTAGGTTCAAGGGTGGCAAGGGAGATGTGGGACAGAAGAATAATATTTTATCTACTACTTCTTTAATTGATGGTTTATTCAAACTTGATGCAGTTAATGACTTTGCTAATTTCAATAATATGGTAGATTCTGAGTATTTGGCTTGTGTTGTGAATGATGATGCATTGTTATGGCATTTACGCCTATGTCATATTAATGTTGAAAAATTACACCGAATGTCAGATAGTGGTTTGCTACTTAGAATAGGTGATGATTTACGCATTTGTGAAGATTGTATATTTGGTAAAATGACTAGGCTACATTTTCTGAAAGGTCAACGAGCCATAGACCTTTTAGAGGTCATTCACTCAGATATTTGTGGGCCTATAAATGTCAAGACTCAACGGGGTATGTTGTATTTTATTACATTTATAGATTATTATTCAAGATATAGATATGTGTACCTTTTGGCAAGGAAGTCCGATGCGTTAGAGAAATTAAAGGAATTTAAGGCCGAGGTCGAAAACCAATTAAAGATCTAAGAACAGACAGAGGTGGAGAGTACACATTTGATTTGTTCAAGGACTATTGTGCCAACTAAGGAATAGTTCATCAATATACACTTCCGTATACCCCTCAACGGAATGGAGTCACTGAAAGACGTAATAGGATGTTATTGGACATGGTAAGGTCCATGTTAAACAACTCTAAACTAGGATTCCAGTTTTGGGGTGAAGCACTAGACACCACTGTCTATGTACTAAACCGAGTACCTTCTAAGTCGATCAAATTGATCCCGTATGAGTTATGGTTGGGTCAACGTCCAAACTTTTCGAACTTGAGAGTGTTGGGGTCAAAGGCCCATGTTAGGGTGCCTAATCAACTAAGCAGTAAGTTGGATCCTAAGACCATAAAATTTAATTTTATAAGTTATTATGATAATTCATTAGGGTATCAGCTTGTTGTACACCATGATGATAGGAAAGTGGGGGTAATTGAGTCTGGGGATGCTTATTTTCTTGAGGAAGATATAGACCTTATACTCCTAGTCAACGAGTGGAATTGTTTGAAATAGAAAATGAAAAAGTTTCTACCACGAGTAATGAACAAGTGATAGGAAATGCATCCAATACGGATTTTGAAACGTGCATTAAGATAGTGTAGATCTTCAGTTTTGTTTGGTGAAGATGAAATTATGGTAGATTAACCGGTACTTAATGATCCTATCACGTTTGAGCAGGCTATGAGTAGTCCAGATTCTAAGGAATGGCAAAATGCTATTCAAGAGGAAATGGATTCGATCTTGAAGAATAAAGTCTGAGAGATTGTTGACTTACCAGATGAAAGAAAACCTATTGGTTGTAAGTGGATCTTCAAGAAGAAGCTCAAAGCTGATGGATCAATAAATAAGTATAAATCTAGACTTGTGTCGAAAGGGTTCACCCTAGTAGATGGCATAGACTTTAAGGAGACGTATTCTCATGTGTCTAGGTTCATTTCCATAAGGTGTTTGTTGGCTATTGTGTCATACTTAGATTTAGAGTTGCACCAAATAGATGTAAAGACTACCTTCCTAAATGGTGATTTAGAAGAGGAGATTTACATGCAACAACCTGAGGGGTTTTTATTTCTGGGGATAAACAAAAAATGTGCAAACTTATTAAATCATTGTATGAACTTAAACAATTGCTAAGACAATGGTATTTCACTTTTTACAAGGTGATTTGTGAATATGGCTTTGTGGCCAATGATTATGACCATTGTGTGTACTCCTTTCGAGATGGGAGTAGATTTATGATATTGTCATTATATGTAGATGACATATTATTGATGGGGAATGACACCAGTATGATTATCAGTCTGAAAGAATGGCTCAAGACCTAATTTGAAATTAAAGATATGGGTGAAGCATCTTACATCCTAGGGATGAAGATTGAGATAGATAGAAAAGCAAGGAAGCTAAGTATATCTCAATAATCATAAATAGAAAGTGTGTTGAAACGCTTTGGTGTGATTGGTTGGAAAACTATAGATTCGCCCATTTATAAGGGGACAATTTTGTCCAAGAAAATGACACCTTCATCAGATGGTAAACGTCTAAAGTTGAAATCTGTGCCATATACACAGGCTATTGGCAGCTTGATGTATGCCATGAACTGCACTCGACCTGATTTAGCTTTTGTAGTAAGCCTTGTGAGTAGATATCAAGCGAACCTAGGTGTGCAACACTTGCAGGCTATTAAGGGGGTGTTTAGATACTTATTGGGTATAAAAGATATGAAACTCACATATCAGGCTGAGAATTTGTCATTGGAAGGGTATAGTGATTCAGACTATGTCGGGTGTAAAGATGATAGGAAATCCACTGTCGGTTATGTATTTATGTTTGGCGGCGGCACCGTAGCATGGGCTAGTAAGAAGCAAAAGTGCGTTACTAAGTCCACTATGGAAGCTGAGTTTGTTGCATGCAGTTTAGCAGCTTCCGAGGCGGTGTGGATTAAAGAGTTTCTAGCTAGGTTGCAGCTAGAACAATGGACTAATGCTCCTGTCAAAATTTATCGTGATAATTTGGCAACTGTGTCGACACTCCGTAATGGGGAGATCAGTTCTAGAGCAAAGCACTTTGAGGTGCATTACTATTATATATTTGACATGCTACAACGGGGAAATTTGACCATGAGTCATCTTCCTACGCTTGAGATGTTGGCTGATCTGTTAACTAAAGGCCTTGACAACGGATATGTTTGTAAAACATGTTCATGGTTTTAGATTACGATAGGACTAGTGCACGAGTCACTGTTGAATCGCAAATATGAGCATTGAACCTATAGTGGGGGATGTTGGTTAGAAAGTATGGGTTCAGCCTATATTACATAACCTAATAGATAGAGAAGTCGGTCCTCTCGTGTGGTGCGTGGACACGTGGAGAGGCTAGGTTCCTGATTGGTGTGAATTTTAACTTTTTCTACTTGCAATCGCATGAGATTGATTATAGTCTAGAGGAAACGAGGTCAAACCCAAAGGACTTGTTTTGATTTGACCTAATTCTAATGAAGAAATTGAATTTGTAATGATCTAAAGAACTAAAGAAATAAACTTTAATGAGAAACCAAGTTTATGAGAATACCAAGGCAGCGATTTCACCACAAAACATGTAATTATTACTCCTAATTATTATTTTGCATAAGTTGATATGATACGATAACTCGTATTCTTGGTCGGACACACGGATTACCAGTGAATGCACTATACGTTCTTAGTCGGACACGAAAAGTTCATTCACTACAAATTAATGTAGCAAATTCTATCCTTCGTCGGGCATAGAATTAACATATGCCTGTTCTTTGGTTAGATACAGGAATTATCAAAATCAAACTTCATAAATAATCAAACTAATCTATGGTCAAGCACTAGATGAAAAATATGAAATTACATTAAGCACATATGCAATAATCATATCAATTATAATTAAATGAAACAATTGAAAGTAATAACACAAGTCTAAGGCTTCATCTTAGCCCTGATAAAAGTTTAGCAAGACATGAAAAGAGATAAAAAAGAGCCTGTTTCGATGAACAATTCATTGGCGTTGGTAATTGGTTCTCTGTTTTCTGCAATCTGTTCTGTCCAAAATCAGTTTTGTCATATGGAACGGCGTAGTCTCCTCCTTTCAAAACTGTCGGCCCTCTCTCTCTATCTTTCTTTTCTGTCCACGAGCCTCGCACAGCCGGCCAGAGTTTTCAGTTGTGCGGCCAGAGTTTTCAGTTCCTCAAGTCAGACAACCTTCCAAACCAATCTCATGTGCAAAATCGAATTCCAATTGCTGACTTCAATTCTTCCTAAACCCTACAGGTTTTCCCCTTCGAATGCTCGTCCCAATTTGTAAAAAAAACATCTTACTCTCTCAAAACAGAACAAAATCACTCTCTGCTTTGAAACTTCCCAATCCAGCATAAATTCGCCCCTTTTAAAATCTCAATTCGAACTGAATGTTGGGTACTTACCATTTTGGAATAGATTTGGACTCGATTTTTCATTGACGCCTTCCCAATCTGAGCTTTCCAATTATATTTTTTTCCAAATCAAGCACCTTTCTTTTTGTGTTCTGTTCAGTTGTCAACCTCGCCGAAAAATCCTTCTGCTGCTGTCTCTTCCCCTCTCCCATGGCCCTCATCTGCCATCGGCCACCGTCGAGCTGGACCCAGAACCATCGTCGCCATTTCTGTCAGTCGCCTCATTCATCCCGTTGAGTTTCTCTGTTGACTGCCATCGTCTTCTCCACCGCCATCGATCGCAGGTTCTGCCATCGTGACCCATGGCCGTCTCCAATCGCAAATGCCATCGTCAGCCTCTGTCTGATGTTGGGTCGCCATCGACTCCTCATGAGTGCTCGAGCAGAGCTTCTGCTCGAGCCTCTGTTCTGTTCGACTAGAACACTGGAGCTCGAGCTCAGGTCGTTTCATGTTTTTTTTCCGAACTGAACCACTAACCCGCAGAACCACTAACCCGCTGAACCACTAAACCAATGAACTGGTTCCATTGGGCTAAAACCCGTCGCAACTAGGGGTGCAAGCGGGTCGGGCTTTTGCGGGCCGAAGGTTGGCCCGACCCGAGCCCTAACAACTAGAACCTCGGCCCGAGCCCGACCCTAGCCCTAAGGCAATTCCAAAAATCCGGCCCGGCCCTATCCCTAAGCGGGCTTAGGGTCGGGCTGCGGGCTTTCGGGCCTTTCAATTGGCATAATATTTTTGTGACCCAATCTGTGATCATAAGCCCTTGAAAGATGTTCTATTACTCGTGTTACAACTTACAAGCACCGGATGGTGCTCCTGCAAAATTTATCCACATGAAAGTGTTACACAGCTGAAAAATATGACAACAGATTTTGAAGTCAAACAATCAACATATGACTATGAGACTGAGAGTTCACTATTCAAGTAGTGACTACTACAAGTCCTTATGCTAGTAGATTTCATAAGGACAACCTTTTTTTAGGAGATTTCATTAATCTGATAGTTTAAGCTTTAGTTTTCCTGTTTTAAGATGCTTCTTGCTGTTAAAGAAGAGGATAGTAGCCCCACCAACCAAGGAATCTTCCTTTCCACATTATACATCCCATATCTATGACTCCACAGTACATAAACAATAACTAACGGATTCTACATTTGTAATCCCATGAGGACAATGTTAAATAAACTTACCATCAATGCAAGTTGTGACTGAGAAGTTAAATCTGGATATTTTGTACTCAGTGTGATCAACTCATTCCAGCAATAAGGTGGTCCAGTTGATTCCAACCTTGCAAATGAGCAAAATTCAAGCTCCTCAAACAATGACTCAATGCTTGGAATAGTTAATAGAAACAGAAACCAGTTAATGAAATCTCCTAAAAAAGGCTTTTATATGAATAGCAAACCTGGTTTTCATGGGAAGCCCAAAGAGGGCGCTGGCGCCATCTATGTACAGTGCACACTCAACATATATTCCATTTATGATTCAATCAGAAGAAATTTGTACACTACTTGCTTATTTCTTCTAGTTTTAAGTACGACAGTGTATTCCATTCATGACTCAATCATTCAAACCCACGATATCAAAAAGATGGTAAGCTTGAGTATAACCATTATCAGAATCCTTATCATTTGCAACAAAAAGAACTTATTGCATACAGCAAATTTGCTACAACTATGACAAATCAAATAAACAATTCATTAAATAACATTTTAAGTAATAACAATAAGAATTCTCTATTGATTGCAACCAAAAAAATAAATCAAATAGCTGGAAAAAAATTATACTCCTTCCGTCCTTTTTAATAGCTCCATTGGGGAAATTGAAAAAGCAATGGAGCTATTAAAACAGGACTGAGAGAGTATGATATTATAGGACTTGAAAAAGCCTAACCAGATTTGTCAGGGATGGAGGGCAAATGGCCCTCAAGGCGCTCTATGCGAAAAGTGACAGGGAGCTTAATGTCCCATGACAGGAAGAACCTAAACTCATTGTTGCTCATCCTTCAAACTCCTGAAAAAATAATGGCCAATTTCCCATAACAATCAGACAAGCAAAATCAGACCTTTAACTTAATTAGACAAGGTCGACATGATACACACAAGGAAACCAGTTATTAACAGATGGTATTAATCTGATAGCAACACATACATGACGAAACTAGTAAGCAAGCCATGAATCATTCGTTATCAAGGAAAACCTGTGAACTTTAAAAGTTGATCGACAGGGGAAGATTGATGAATTGACCCAAAATTTTGCGAAGTTGGAAATTGAGATTGCAACATGCACATATGAACTTGGACTGATATTCAGCAGCAGAAATCAAATTAAAAAAAAAAGAGTTTTTTACTACTCACCAAATTGCCGCCAGTTACACGAACGAGAGATGTAAGAAGCTACTCATAGAAAACGTCTACGTTGTATGAGAACTTAAGAAACAGAAGTTCTTCACTGAATCACGCCATGGTCGGAAAGTTTCAATCTTTTGGCGGTGATGAACTGAGGAGTGAGGTAAGGAGAAGACGACGTCATGACAAGCGAGAAGGAGGCCGCAAGGCAAGAAGTTTGGAGCTCCGGAGAAGACAACAATTCAATATTTTTTCTATCTGGGCTTACGGGTTTACTGGGCCTACGGGCTTCCGGGCTTAACCCATTTTTTTATCTAGGCCCAGGCTCGGCCCTAAATTTAGCGGGCTTAAAATTTTACGGCCCGGCCCGACCCTATGTCTTAAAATTTTATCCCATACCCGTAGTTTTACGGGCCGGGTCGGGTCGGGCTTGCGGGCCGGCCCGCAAAAGTTGCACCCCTAGTCGCAACAACCCCATCCGTTGAATCTTCCTTCGATGTCAGCACAGAACTCATTCTGCGTGCATTCACTTTTGGCAATCTGTATATGAAACTCTCAAAGCCTACATAAATAAAATTAAATATTAAATTAGATGCATAATAAAATGTAAATTCATTAAATTAAGTCAATGCATCTAAATTGATCAATTAAGAGCATTTATTTATTCAACTCTTAATTATTCACCTAACATGAATAACCATTAATTATTCTTATTTCAACTAAAATTACAACTAATATATAGGTAGAAAGGCATATTAAAATGTGTATATTTTGTAGATATCAAATACCCCCAAACCTATATTTTGTTAGTCCTCGAGGAAAACAAAACAAAACAATACAAATAAATCTAACTAATCCAGTTTCGCAGGAAATCGCGATTGCATTTAGCGTATGCAACAAGCCTTTTAAAACCCCAAGTGTCCCTAGCTGGACGAGTGAAGTCTCATGAGGGTTTATAGACATGCTACCCACAAACATGTATTTATGGAATTAACCTAACTTAACTAAGTGCAAAAAAAATAAAAATAAACACTCCAAAACACAAAATCCTATTATCCCACAATTGTGTACAACAATACTTAAAAGAACTAACCACACGTACTTGAATTTATAATCAACTGGAATATAAATGCCCTCAAGTAAGTGGTTTTATTCTACACCTTTATTTTGAAAATTTTTGCTCAATATGATATAACATGATAATTAAATAGTAGAAGTGTAGAACATTGTAGCAATACACCCTAAATCTCTATTTCGAACATATCCAGGGTGACCCATCAGTAAAAAAGCATCATACTCTATAGAGTCATCCCAATCTCTAGGTTCATAATAGCACAAATGCATGCACGCCTCCTTCGGGTCCAACATTCTAGATTTGAGAAGATAATACACCATAGACTTTTTTTTTCAATGGAACTGTGCAATGCCTAACTTCAAGATGCGTAGGTTTAACAATAACTCAGGTTAATGACTCCCAACCAGTTGGCTTAGGGCATTAGGTTTTAAGTATAGACCGCTTCGGACCTGAGCAGCAGCCTAAGTTAATCCTGTAAAGTCAAGCAGTTCAGAATTTTTTCTATTTTATTTTTTTCTATTATTGATTGTTTTTCAGCATATATATTTTCAGCACATTTATTTTGTCGAGGTTGTATTATACTCTCAACCTATTTCCGGTCCAAGCCCTTGCTATATTGCCAAGTAAATGGTCTATCATGATCATTTAAGCTCAACAATAACCACGTATCATCTGATGACATCGACCAAACTTATCCCACCGCAGATTAGTACTCAACAAATTTCTAGAGGGGATTACTTTATGTAACTAGTGTGTCTGAGTGAGTTTTATTAGCTCAAGCACTTGATCCAAGAGGATTGTAACAAAAAGATATTCTCAGTTAAGTGTATCTATCCTCCAGTATACTTACTCGCACTTCTAATGTAAATTAATCTCTTAAAGATTGAAGTATGCATCACGAAGGGATAAACTACCCAAAACCTAGGAAAAATACTATCAAATAGCCTAAAACTAAGTAAATTTTTTTTCTTTTTCAGTTTTTTTGTTTATTATTTTTATTATTTATAAGAAACAAATGATAGTGAAACAAATGATCACGACTTTTCCACACGCCCAAACCTAAACTAAACATTGCCCTCAATATTTACCAAGAATTATACTACAATGACTAGTAAAAGAAAATAAGTGTAAGGAAAGAAAGCACGTAATGGAAAGCCTCATGGGAAATGTAGAGCATGAAACACATAAGCTAAGAATGAGGAGTTAATATAGATAAGGAAAATTGAAATACTCCCTCAAACCTAGATTGCAGCATCCCCATACAGGTAACAAATGACCTACAAGAACATAAAAACAAAATAGAAAAGAAGCAAGAAAATAGAATTTGGGTTGCCTCCCAAGAGCGCTAAATTTTATGTCTTTAGCCAGACAAGGTCCTTCAAATCACTAAGGGTAAACAAAATCGTCTAGATAAGCAGTGGTCAGGTATGAATCTGCAACCCCCTCTAAGTACGGTTTTAATCGCTGACCATTTACCTTGAAAGTATTACCATCTTTAGGGTTACGAATTTCAACTTCACCATGAGGAAACACCTTTGTAACAACAAAGGGCCATACCATTTAGAATGCAGTTTTCCCAGAAAGTGATGCAATCTTGAATTGTAAAGCAAAACCTTTTGATCAGGCTGAAAGGTCTTCCGAAGAATGGATTTGTCATGAAGTAATTTAGTCCGTTCCTTATACAATTTTGCATTCTCATAAGCATCGAGTTGCATTTCCTCCAACTCATTAAGTTACAGTTTACGTTTTGTTTTTGCCTTGTACATATCAAAATTCAAAGCTTTTATTGCCGAATATGCACGGTGCTCCAACTCCGCTGGTAAGTGACAAGCTTTCCCAAAAATGAGTCTATAGGGAGACATACCAATGGGAGTTTTGTGCGCAGTCCTGTAAGCCCACAAAGCATCATTTAAGAACAAGGACCAATCTTTCCTATAAGTTCTGACAATTTTCTTAAGAATCTTTTTAATTTTCCGATTAGACAACTCAACGTGGCCACTTGTTTGAGGATGATATGGAGTGGCAACCTTATTGGTAACAAAGTGCTTTCTCAGCAAGGCTTCAAAAGATCTATTAAAAAAGTGAGTGCCTCCATCACTGATTATTGCTCTTGGGATCCCGAAACGACAAAATATGTGGTCTTTCAGAAAATTCAGCACAACCTTATGATCATTTGTCTTTAGTTACAATCGCTTCAATCCATTTAGAAATATAATCTACTACAACCAGAATGTAAAGGTGACCAAAGGATTGTGGGAAGGGTCCCATAAAATCTATTCCCCAAACATCAAACAGTTCCACTACCAGAATGGGTTGGAGAGGCATCATATCTCGTCGAGAGATAGATCCTAATCGTTGACATCTATCACAAGATTTGCAAAACTCATGAGCATCTTTAAACAGAGTCAGAACAATCTTGGCAACAGTTTTCTTCCCTCCAAAATGTCCCCCGCATGCTTGAGAATGACAAGAATGTAAAATACTATGAAACTCATTCTCTGGCACATATGGATAAATTACTTAGTCTGAACATATTTTAAATAGGTAAGGATCATCTCAAAAGTAAGATTTAATCTTGAAAAAGAATAAATCTTTGTCGTGTTTGCTCCAATGGGATAGAATCTGACCTATGGCAAGGTAGTTCACAATGTTGGCAAACCAAGGGGTTTTAATTTGGGAGATGGAAAACAAATGTTCATCAGGAAAAAAATCATGTAGCGGCTCCTCATCTTAAGATGTTTCAACAAGGATTCTAGAGAGATTATCGGCTACCACATTTTTAACACCTTTCTTATTTCGGATTTCATAATTAAATTCCTGTAACAGCAAAATCCATCTAATCAATCGAGGCTCGGTGTCTTTCTTGGTGTTGTTGTTTTAATTAATCTCTTAATTTACTCGCAAGTGTACGAATCGTGTTTGGAGTATAGTCGCACAATTCTTACGAGGTCGAACCCACAGGGACTTGTGTTTTTGGAATTCTAATTCAAAGATCAGATTATTACCCTTGTTGAAGAATTAAATTGATTTGATTCACTACAACTACGACTAATCGAAGACTCAATGAAATTAAACAGCTTTAACTAAGAAATTAATCTAAAGGCAATTAAATAATCTATGAAAAAGAAACTAATTGACAAATAAAAATTGAAATTTTAATCAAGAATTTAAAACACTAGGGCATAAGAATCAGCACATGACAATCATAAGAATATTTCTTTTAAAATCAGCAATTGTTTTCACGATTATCTCGTAGAGAATTGGAATTCAATCTATTCTCCTACGGAAAATTTCAGCATTAATGCATATAGATTTTTAAATAGAATTTTGCATCCTCTTGCATATCAACAGATGAAATTCAAATCATTACATATATCCATCATTTGATAAATCACAAGTAATATCTAAATAGCATGTTCAACATATAGCCCAATGCAATTAATTTGAGAATAACAATCGTTAAAACGCATTAATTTGGGCAAAACAATTGCATCACATGAATACCATTCCTACAACTAATCATGGCTTCATCTCAGCCCTAGACAGGGACTTAGCTACTCATACTATAGAAATTAACTGCAAAAATAATGGAATTCATTAGATTTAAAATCAAAATCAACTTACAGGTATTTTGGAATAAAGAAAAATAGAAGAGTTACTGTTCTTCTTCTCGGAGAGTTACTATTCACAACTCCAACAGCAGCAGAGCAAATTGAATGAAACAGAAACCACAAAACTCTTTTACTGGAAATTACTCTCGAAAAATAAAAAATGAAAAAACACAGAAAACTCCCGGTCGTCTTCTCTCTGTCGGACGGACTCTCTCTTCTCTCGGTTCCTCTGTTTTTATACTGAGACTGCAACTCTGTTCTTCCAAAATCAGACCCTTCCTGAGCCAATTTCGTGCAAATCAAAACCTTCCCTTTAGATGTACCTTCCAATTTCAGTGATTTGCAGCTCCATTTTCATTTATTCCCGTCGTTCTGATCCAAATTTGAAGCTTGTCTTTCCCCATTCGGCTCCCCCGAACGCAACTTACCAAATTGAGATTTTTTTTCCTTTTGCTGTTTTGCTCCTCCTCGTGCCATCATGACTGCCGCCTCTGTCGACCTTCAATTCACCGTTCTGGTTTCGCCATGAGCCATCACGCCGTCGTCCACTCCTCCGTCGGTTCTGCTCCTCCCGGTCGCCGAAATCTATGGCCGTTGTCGGGTCGCCGTCATCGCCCAGCTCGAATGTCTCAAAACCTCCGCCGTGATCCCTTCGCCGCCAAAACCCAGCTGTCGCTCTTGCTCGTCGTCCTTCCTCAAGCCCAGGCCGCTCCTGTCGCCGTGCCTCGTCTCTCAGCAGCTCGCCGCTCTGTTCTGGAGAGGGACACCCGAGCAGAAACTCGGGTTATCTTTTTTTTTATTTTCTTTTTTTCTTCTAACCGAACCGGCCCATTGAATTCTCTTTCTCTTTTTTTTTTTCTTTCTATCAAGTAAAACAGTCGAACCAATCTCATTCGTCGGATCGATTATGAACGTCTTCTCTTAAGTGACTCATCAACAGTTCAAATCTTCGATGCGTGTGATCTCAGCTCTTGGGTCATTTTAGCACTTGATAATCCGTCTATTGGCATCACTTTGGCTATTCCGCAGTCTGAGCATTTGAACCTATACAAAATAAAACATGTCCCACATTAGACATGCCACATAATTCATAAAATGGCAGAACATATTCAAATTTATCAAAATTTAGAGAGCATTATTTAATTAATTCCTAATTACTTAGAAAATTATCAAAATTCAATTTATTCCTCATTTTAATCAGAAAACATGACTAACAAATAGGTAAAAAGGCATATAAAAATGTGTATTTTTCATGCTTAACAAATACCCCCAAACCTAGATTTTGCTAGTCCTCAAGCAAAACACAAAAGAAAAATAATAAAACTACTCAAAAATAAATGCCACTGTCGTAGGGAATCACGATTGCATTTAGCATATGCAACAAGCCTTTTAAACCCCCAGGTGTCCCTGGATGGACGAGTGAAGTCTCGTGAGGGTTTGCAGCCATGCTACCCACAAACATGTATTTATAAAACTAACCTTATTCTTTATCTAAATGAGAAAGAAGTCAACTAAACACTTCAAAACACAGAACCTATTATCCCTTCAAATACACACTGCAATACTTAAGAAAACTAACCACACGTACTTGCATTTATAATCAACTGGAATACAGAAGCGCTCAAGTAAGTGGTTTTATTCTACACCTTCATATTGGAAATTTCTGCTCAATATGATATAGCATGATACTTTAAATAATAAAAAGTGTAGAACATTATAGCAATACACTCTAAATCTCTATTTCACACAGATCCAGTGTTACCCATTAACCAAAGAACATCAGAATCTATATAGCCATCATAATCTTTAGGTTCATGATAGCACAGATGCTTGCGCGCCTCCTTCGGGTCCAACATTCTAGATTTGAGAGGATAATACACCATAGATTTTTTTTTCATTAGGACTGTGTAAGGCCTGACTTCAAGATGCTTAGGTTTAGCAATGACTCAGGCCAATGACTCCCAGCCAGTTGGCTTAGGGCATTAGGTTTTAAGATGGACTGCTTCGGACCTGAGCATCAGCCTAAGTTAATCCTATAATAGTCAAGCAGCCCTTTTCTTTATTTTCGTTTCAAATTTTTTTTTTCAGCATATATATTTTCAAGCATCTTATTCTGTCCAGGCTGTATTATACTCTCAACCTATTTCCGGTTCCAAGCCCTTGCCATAGCCAAGTAAATGGTCTATCATGATCTTTTAAGCTCAACAGACAACCACATATCAACCAATGACTCTGACTAAAGACATCCCACTGAAGATTAGTATTCAATAAATCTCTAGAAGGTATTACTTTATGTAACTGGTGTGTGTGAGTGAATTTTATTAGCTTAAGCACTTGATCCAAGAGGATTGTAACAGAATGCTATTTCTCAGTTAAGTGTCTCTATCCTCCAGTATACTTACTCACACTTCCAATGTAAAT
Organism: Houttuynia cordata; assembly: GCA_039654745.1. NCBI lineage: Eukaryota > Viridiplantae > Streptophyta > Magnoliopsida > Piperales > Saururaceae > Houttuynia > Houttuynia cordata. The sequence continues at coordinate 36,167,131 of CM077502.1, forward strand.
TAATCTCTTAAAAATTGAAGTATGCATCACGAAGGGATAAACTACCAAAACCTATAAAAATACTAACAAACAACCTAAAATCTACAAATTTTTTTTTTAACTGGAAAATTCAAAACAAGCAAGAAAATAACTAAGATATCCTAAACAAATATCTTCCGATGCCCCCAAACCTGCATGAAACATTGTCCTCAATGTAAAAAGATATGAAATCAGTACTGAGGAAAATAAATAGACAAGGGAAGGAAAGATAGTACATGCACTCCACTGAAACGCTATAGTATCTATCAAAATGAAAAGAACAAGTGAAGCACAAGAATAGCATAAGAAGAAATAAACACAAAAATAAAAATTCTAAAAACTTGGGTTGCTTCCCAGTAGCGCTAAGTTTTACATCTTCAGCCAGACACATCTATTAATCTTTGCAAGGCAACTGGGACACTACAAGTAATTGTTCGTCAGGAAAAAATTCAGTTATGGGCAATGATTCATCAGTAGAATCAACTATCAACCTAGATAAGTGGTCGGCTACAACATTTTCGGTACCTTTCTTATCCCGAATTTCAATATCAAATTCTTGTAGCAGTAATATCCATCGGAGAAGACGAGGTTTAACATCTTTTTTAGATAAAAGATACTTCAATGCAGCATGATCCGAATAGATATAGACCTTCGATCCTAATAAATATGACCGAAACTTATCTAGAGCAAAGACTACTGCCAGCAACTCTTTTTCAGTTGTAGAATAATTAAGTTGGGCATCATTCAATGTTTTACTGGCATAGTAAATCACATGGGGAAGTTTATTAATTCGCTGCCCCAACACAGCACCAAGAGCATAATCAGAGGCATCGCACATGATCTCAAAAGGTAGGCTCCAATCAGGTGGCCGAATAATAGGTGCAGATATTAACTCTGATTTGAGTTTCTGAAAGACATTATTGCAAGCATCATCAAAGACAAATGGTGTATCTTTTGCAAGAAGATTACACAAAGGTCTTGAAATTTTACTAAAGTCTTTAATGAATCTTCTGTAGAATCCAGCATGGCCTAAAAATGATCTGATTTCTTTCACAGTTCGTGGTGGTGGAAGATGTGAAATCAAATCAACTTTAGCTTTATCAACTTCAATGCCTTTATTAGATATAATATGCCCAAGGACAATTCCTTTTTGAACCATAAAATGACATTTCTCCCAGTTAAGTACCAGATTCTTCTCTTTACACCTTACTAACACTAAAGATAGATGGTGCAGACATTCATCAAAATTAGACCCAAAGACAGAAAAATCGTCCATGAATACCTCTAAAAATCGCTCTACCATATCAGAGAAAATGCTCAACATACACCTTTGAAAGGTAGCAGGTGCATTGCATAGCCCAAAGGGCATGCGACGGTAGGCAAAGGTACCAAAAGGACACGTGAAAGTGGTCTTTTCTTGGTCTTCAGGGGCTATGGGAATTTGGTTATAACCAGAATAACCATCCAGGAAGCAATAATATTCATGTCCCGCTAACCTTTCCAGCATTTGGTCAATGAAAGGAAGGGGAAAATGATCTTTTCTTGTCAAAGCATTCAACTTCCTATAATCAATACAGACACGCCAACCCGTTTGAACTCGAGTTGGCACTAACTCATCAGCATCGTTTTTCACAATAGTTATGCCAGACATTTTCGGCACAACTTGAACAGGACTTACCCATTTACTATCAGAGATTGGGTAGATAACTCCTACATCTAAAAGCTTATGGATTTCAGCTCGAACAACTTCTTGCATTACAGGGTTAAGACGCCTTTGGGATTCATGAGAAGGCTTAGCATCATCCTCCAAATGAATTTTGTGCATAACAATAGATGGACTGATGCCTTTAATATCTGCAATGGTCCACCCTATGGCTTCTTTGTGCTTTACAAGAACATCAAGTAATTTACGCTCTTGAGCCACATCTAGGTCAGATGCAATAATGACAGGTAAGGACTCAGCAGGACCTAAATAAGCATATTTTAGAGTATCAGGAAATGGTTTCAGGTCTAATTTAGGTGGCTCAACACTAGATGGAACTACTAGTGATGATGATAAGGCAAGAGGCTCCACTTTTGGTTGCCACTGTTCAGTACTCATCAGAGGTACAGACTCAAGCAATGAGTTTACTTGTTCAATTGACTGATCGATATCAAATTCACAACCAAAATGTGTTAAGCATGCCTCTAAAGGATCTTGGGAATGTGTTTGAAGAAATGTTTCATGGACAAGTGTTTCAATCAGGTTTATTTCATTCACATCATCCATGTCAGGTGGTTGTTTACTGATGTCAAAAATGTTCAATTCCACCTTCATATTCCCAAAAGAAATTTGCATCACCCCATTTCTGCAATTAATGATAGCATTAGATGTAGCTAGAAATGGACGACCCAAAATGACAGGTATTTGCCCACTTATGTTTGGAACAGGCTGAGTATCAAGGACAACAAAGTCCACAGGGAAATAAAATGTATCAACCTTTATCAAAACATCCTCAACAACACCTCGAGGAATTTTAACCGAACGGTCAGCTAATTGAAGTGTCATTGTCGTGGGTTTTAGCTCTCCCAGACCTAATTGCACATACACAGAGTAGGGCAATAAATTCACACTTGCCCCCAGATCTAATAAGGCTCGCTCGATCTGATGTTTCCCTATCATGCATGAAATTGTGGGACAACCAGGGTCCTTATATTTGATAGTAAATTTACATTGAATGACAAAGCTGACTTGTTCTGCTAGAAATGCCTTTTTAGGAACATTATTTTTCTTTTTGACAGAGACTAGATCTTTCAAAAATTTTGCATATGAAGGCACTTGTTGGATTGCATCTAGAAAAGGAATGTTTATTTGCACTTGTTTAAACACTTCTAGAATATCTCTATATTATGTACCTTTTTTAGGATTGACTAGTCTTTGCGGATAAGGTGCCCTAGGTACGAAATTCCTAGGTGGAGAATCACTGTCAACAGTTGGAGAAGAATTAATTTCTTTAGTCTTTATTTCAGTCTTAGTGTTCTCACTTTCTTTTTCAGACATTTCAATTTTATTATCAATTTGCTTTCCAGACCTAAGGGTAATAACTGATTGAACATGTTCCTCATTCTGTGAAGAATTGGAGCTACTACCAATGGAAAATTGGCCCTTCTGGTTAGGCATAGGTTGACTAGGGAATCTCCCTCTCTCTCTTTCTGCTAATTGAGTAGCCAATTGACCAACTTGAGTCTCTAACTTAGCAATTGCTTGAGTATTCATATGTATAGAGTTCTTCATCTCAAGCATAGCTTGGTTAGTTGATTGAATAACTTGGCTTAGGGATTGGATGAAAGATTTGAGAGTGTCCTCTAACGAGGATTGTTTTTGTGTAAGGGATGGAGATTGATTGACAGGTTGTTGATATTGGGTAGGAGGTTGAGACAAAGCTATATAAGGTGGGTTGTTCTGCCTAAACTGATTATGCATGGGTTGCATAGGCTGCCCACCTACATTCATAGGTGGTTGACTTTGTCTCCAGGAGAAGTTTGGATGATTTCTCCAACCTGAATTGTAGGTTTCAGAGAAAGGATTGCCTGTCGGCTTCCCATAATTGTTCAGGACATTGACTTGTTCTGCATAACATTCTGGATAAGTATTCATGGAAGGGCAGTTCAGAGATGTATGCATCGGGCTAGCACACACAGAGCATGCTTCATTCATGTTGAGGGCATTGATGCTTCGGTTCAAACTTAGGGCATCTATTTTCTTGGTTAACGCATCAAGTTTGACCTTAACATCTACGTCCTCTTTAATCTCGTAGAGACCTCCCTTCTTAGGAGCTTGATGTTGTCTCTCCCTATGACCTGCAAAATCCCACTGTTGGGACCTTTCAGCTAATCGCTCTAAGAAGTTATAAGCTGCTTCACCTCCCAAGTCTAAGAAAGCACCGCCATTCATTGATTCAATCATGTTGCGATGTGTTTGAGTTAAGCCATTGTAAAAGTGTTGTATTAACCTCCATGTTTCAAACCCATGATGTGGACATTTTAGTAACAGGTCTTTAAATCTGTCCCAACTCTCATAAAATTTTTCATTTTCATCTTCCATGAAGTCAGTGATTTCTCTCTTTAATTCATTAGTTTTGGCCATTGGGAAGAATTTGGACAAGAATTTGCTCACCAACATATCCCATGTTGTGACAGAGTCAGCGGGAAGAGAATTTAACCATGCCTTGGCCTTGTCCTTCAAAGAGAAGGGGAAAAGGCATAGACGAACAGACTCTTCAGAGAAGTCTGTGAACCTAAAAGTTGCACAAATTTTTAGAAAATCCTTTACATGCATGTAAGGATCCTCTCTGTTAAGACCATGATAATTGGGCAAAAGTTGAATTATCTGAGGTTTTAATTTAAAATGCTTTGCAGAGGTTGCAGGCAACACTATGCAAGATGGAGGGTTGATTGAGATTGGAGAAAATAACTCCCTCAGAGATTTCTCAGGTTGATCTTCCATTTTGAATGAAAGATCAATTTTAGTTTCACTATTCTCTAAAGGATTAGAATTATTGCTAACCAGACGCAGTGTGTGATCACGTGTCCACGTGGTCATCCACCGTCAATCAACTCTCACGTGTTAAATTTTTTAAATTTTTAATTTTTTTTTAAATTTTTTTGATTTTTTTTGACTTAAAATTAACTGTAAGGGTAAAATTAGTCTTAGAATTTGATTTCCTACAAGTCCCCGGCAACGGCGCCAAAAACTTGTTATTGTTTTAATTAATCTCTTAATTTACTCGCAAGTGTACGAATCGTGTTTGGAGTATAGTCGCACAATTCTTACGAGGTCGAACCCACAGGGACTTGTGTTTTTAGAATTCTAATTCAAAGATCAGATTATTACCCTTGTTGAAGATTAAATTGATTTGATTCACTACAACTACGACTAATCGAAGACTCAATGCAATTAAACAGCTTTAACTAAGAAATTAATCTAAAGGCAATTAAATAATCTATGAAAAAGAAACTAATTGACAAATAAAAATTGAAACTTTAATCGAGAATTTAAAACACTAGGGCATAAGAATCAACACATGACAATCATAAGAATATTTCTTTTAAAATCAGCAATTGTTTTCACGATTATCTCGTAGAGAATTGGAATTCAATCTATTCTCCTACGGAAAATTTCAGCATTAAAGCATATAGATTTTTAAATAGAATTTTGCATCCTCTTGCATATCAACAGATGAAATTCAAATCATTACATGTATCCATCATTTGATAAATCACAAGTAATATCTAAATAGCATGTTCAACATATAGCCCAATGCAATTAATTTGAGAATAACAATCGTTAAAACGCATTAATTTAGGCAAAACAATTGCATCACATGAATACCATTCCTACAACTAATCATGGCTTCATCTCAGCCCTAGACAGGGATTTAGCTACTCATACTATAGAAATTAACTGCAAAAATAATGGAATTCATTAGATTTAAAATCAAAATCAACTTACAGGTATTTTGGAATAAAGAAAAATAGAAGAGTTACTGTTCTTCTACTCGGAGAGTTACTATTCACAAGTCCAACAGCAGCAGAGCAAATTGAATGAAACAGAAACCACAAAACTCTTTTACTGGAAATTACTCTCGAAAAATAAAAAATGAAAAAACACAGAAAACTCCCGATCGTCTTCTCTCTGTCGGACGGACTCTCTCTTCTCTCGGTTCCTCTGTTTTTATACTGAGACTGCAACTCTGTTCTTCCAAAATCAGACCCTTCCTGAGCCAATTTCGTGCAAATCAAAACCTTCCCTTTAGATGTACCTTCCAATTTCAGTGATTTGCAGCTCCATTTTCATTTATTCCCGTCGTTCTGATCCAAATCTGAAGCTTGTCTTTCCCCATTCGGCTCCCCCGAACGCAACTTACCAAATTGAGATTTTTTTTCCTTTTGCTGTTTTGCTCCTCCTCGCGCCATCATGACTGCCGCCTCTGTCGACCTTCAATTCGCCATTCTGGTTTCGCCATGAGCCATCACGCCGTCGTCCACTCCTCCGTCGGTTCTGCTCCTCCCGGTCGCCGAAATCTATGGCCGTTGTCGGGTCGCCGTCATCGCCCAGCTCGAATGTCTCAAAACCTCCGCTGTGATCCCTTCGCCGCCAAAACCTAGCCGTCGCTCTTGCTCGTCGTCCTTCCTCAAGCCCAGGCCGCTGCTGTCGCTGTGCCTCGTCTCTCAGCAGCTCGCCGCTCTGTTCTGGAGAGGGACACCCGAGCAGAAACTCGGGTTATCTTTTGTTTTTTTTTATTTTCTTTTTTTCTTCTAACCGAACCGGCCAATTGAATTCTCTTTCTCTTTTTTTTTTCTTTCTATCAAGTAAAACCGTCGAACCAATCTCATTCGTCGGATCGATTATGAACGTCTTCTCTTAAGTGACTCATCAACAGTTCAAATCTTCGATGCGTGTGATCTCAGCTCTTGGGTCATTTTAGCACTTGATAATCCGTCTATTGGCGTCACTTTGGCTATTCCGCAGTCTGAGCATTTGAACCTATACAAAATAAAACATGTCTCACATTAGACATGCCACATAATTCATAAAATGGCAGAACATATTCAGATTTGAGCTATTTAGAAAGCATTATTTAATTAATTCCTAATTACTTAGAAAATTACCAAAATTCACTTTATTCCTCATTTTAATCAGAAAACATGACTAACAAATAGGTAAAAGGGCATATAAAAATGTGTATTTTTCATGCTTAACACTTGGACAAGAGATGTTTTAATGCCACATGATCAAAGAAAATGATGATCTTAGATCCTAAAATGTAGGATCTAAATTTATCCAGGGCATAAACTACTGCTAGAAGTTCCTTCTCTGTAGTGGTGTAATTCAATTGAGCATTAGAGAGGGTTTTACTAGCATAGTAAATGACATGGGGAACCTCATTCACTCTCTGGCCTAGGATAGCACCAATTGCATAGTCGGAAGCATCACACATGGTTTCAGAAGTGAGAGAGTAGTTAGGGGGCTGAATGATAGGTGCAGTAGACAACAAGGTATGAAGAGTGTTAAAAGCTTGCCTACATGCGTCATCAAACACAAAAAGGCACATCCTAGGCTAGTAAATTACTCAAGGGCCGAGAAATCTTACTAAAATCTTCGATGAAGCGCCTATAAAATCCTGCATGACCAAGGAAAGATCTAACTTGTTTCACCGTAGATGGTAGTGGTAGGTTAGTAATGAGATCTACCTTGGCTTTGTCTACGTTAATGCCCCTCTTTGAGATGACATGTCCCAAAACAATACCCTATTGAACCATGAAATGACTCTTTTCCCAACTCAAGACAAGATTCTTCTTTTCGCAGTGCTTGAACACCAACGACAGATTATGTAAACATTCATCAAATGATGGACCAAAGATAGAGAAATCATCTATAAACACTTCTAGAAATTTATCTACCATATTAGAGAAGATGGCTAGCATGCACCGTTGAAAGGTGGTAGGTGCATTACATAGCCCAAAAGGCATTATTCGGTAAGCAAAGGTACCGAAGGGACAAGTAAAAGTAGTCTTCTCTTGATCTGTCGAAACACTGGAACTTGATTATATCTAGAGTAACCATCAAGAAAATAATAGAATTGTTGACCTGCTAGTTTCTTTAAGATCTCTTGAATGAAAAATAATGGAAAGTGGTCTTTTCTAGTTTTTGTGTTCGATTTCCGATAATCAATACACACTCTCCACCCAGTGGTTTCATGAGTTGGGACTAACTCTCCATCAGAGTTTTGCTTCATGGTGATGCCAAACTTTTCAGGCATAACTTGTATCGGGCTGACCCACGCACTATCAGAAATGGGGTATATGATACCCGCATCTAGCAGTTTCACAATCTCTTTCTTGACCACATCCCTCATGTTGGGATTCAATCTCCGCTGTTTCTCTCTTGAAGGTTTGGCATCCTCCTCCAAATGAATTCGGTGCATACAAACCCCATTTCTGATAGTGAGTGGGTCAGCCCGATACAAGTTATGCCTAAAAAGTTATGCCCAAAATAGAGTAGAGTAGGATCGTGAGCATCAGGCATGAGCTCAGTCAAAAGTGTCACTTCCATAAGATCATCAGTTGCATCAACAAGAGAACACTCCTGCTCACTTTCAGTTGCTCATTGGTTTGGAGCTTGAAACACATTGAGTATGATCTTCATATTCCCAAAAGACATCTCCATAATTCCAGATCGACATTGGATACATGCATTGACCGTCACTAAGAAATGGAGGACTAAAATGACTAGAATGGTGTGAGAAGTATTAGACACAGGTTCCATGTCCAAGATCAAGAAGTTGTCTGGAAAGAAAAACTTCTCAACCCCAACTAAAACATCATCGAGAAGGCCTCGGGGTTTTCTAACAGATCTATCAGTCAACTGCAGAGTTGCCGATGTTGGTTGCGAGTCCCCCAAACTTAATTTTTCATATACTGAGTAAGGTAAAAGGTTGAAACTAGCACATAAATCTAAAAGAGCCTTGTTAATGATATGGTCACCAATGACACATGAGATGGTAGGTGTGCCAGGGTCTTTAAATTTTTATGGAGTGTCATGTTTCAGAATGGAACTAACCTGCTCAGTAAGGAAGACCTTTTTGGAAATGTGAGTCCTAGACTTCCGTTTTTGTGTGCACAGGTCTTTGAGAAATTTTACATAGGCGGGGACTTGTTGTATGGCTTCTAGGAGTAAAAGATTTATTTTAATTTGTTTAAAAGTTTCAAGCACCTCATCCATCCTAGCTTTATTTTTGTTGAAAGGGGAAGGCATGTCTAAGCACTGAGGAAATGGAGCACGGGGTACATAAGGTACCTCATGATTGGGGAAACATTATCCTTCTGCTATGGATGATTCAGAGTAGGTGGTGCCTCTAAGGTTTCATCATTATCTGAATTGCTTATTTTTTCCTGATCCTTATCTTTTCTCACATCAACACCAACCTGGTTTTTTATTTATTTCCCACTTCGCAGGGTTGTTATAGCTTGCACATGTTCATTGGAAGTAGTTTGTTGTTCAAGCATAAATTGACCCTTTGGATTATTCATTGGTTGACTAGGCAACCGATCCTCTTCTCTCTTACTCATCGAATTAGCTAATTGACCGATTTGGGATTGTAATTTGGAAATAGATTGAGTATGAGAATGCACAAGTTGAGCTTGTGATTATGCTTGGGCTTGAATGCTCTGCAGAGCAGACAAGACTTTGTCCTCAAATTCTGTCATTCTAGAGGGTTGTGAAAATTGGGAAGGCATGGTAGGTTGTTAAAAACCTGGTGGGTTGTTTTGAAAGGTACCTCATGATTTTATGGACGCCAGGAAAAATTGGGGTGATTTCTCCACCCGGGGTTATATGTGTTCGAAAATGGATCATTGCCTATTCGAGCATAAGTTTGGGCAGCATTGACATTCTCCTGAACAAGCTCTGGGAATTGTAGGGCTGATGAGCACTCTAGAATAAAATGCATTAGGCTTAAACATAGAGTGCATTCTTCTTGAGTGTGCGCAGAAGTTTGTGACTTTAAGCTCAGAATTTGATCTATCTTTCTAGATAATGTAGCAACCTGGCTAGAAAGATCCTGTCTCTTTCACTTCATACATTCCACCTTTTGAAAGGGGTAGATGAAGGAGACTCTATTAAACTCCTATTAGCCATCGTGTGTTGCAATGAATTTTCACTCAAGTTTTCAAAAAGCTCCCACGCTTGATTTTCATTTTTTAATAGGAACATGCCTCCACATGACACATCTACAAGATGATGATTTTGCTTCGTCAACCCTCTATAGAACCTCTGCACTAACTGCCATCTAGGTACGACATGATGAGAACACTTCCGCAGAAGATCCTTGAGTCTATCCCAGCTCTCATGGAACTGCTCAGTAGGATCTTGGGTAAAGGTCATAATGTCATCTCTCATTTGGTTGGTTTTACATATGAGAAAGTATTTCTTTAGGAAATCCTGTTGCATTTTCGCCCAAGAAGTAATGGGTTCGGGTTCAAGAGAGTGGAGCCATTCTTTGGAAAAAGGGAATAGTCTCAATCTTACCGCATCGACTGTGAGATTGTTCAACTTAAAAGTTGTGCATATTTCTTGGAATTCATCCACATGCCTATATGATGCCTATATGGATCTTTGTGATTTCGCCCATAAAATGATGGTAGCATCTGTATTATGTTGGGCCTAATCTCGAAGTACCCGAATGCATGACAGAGATATATAGGCATTAGGAATGTAATATTCTTTTAGAGTTTTCAAATTCTCTTCCGCCATTTCAAGCAAAGGGTTGGTTATATTTAACTGGCCTCTTTGGTTTCATCTAAAGGTTTTCTCAATTTCATTGTCAAAGGTTGTTAAGTCTTCACCCAGTGACCTACGCCTTTGCATAAACTAACACATAAACAAAAATACCAAAAATAGCCCTAGCAATTAATAGTCCTAGATACCGACAACTAGCATTGCATGCTGTTACAGAAAGAAAGAAAAAACACGCAACACCCAAATTAATTAAAAAGAGAGGTAATAAATTGCAAACGGTGGGAAAAGATGGCCTTTCCACGTTGACGAGAAATCCACATGTCACTTTTTCCCTCTTCAATGTGACTCCTACAACGACAAGAAAACCAAATATTAAAATCCTACAAAGAAAAGTCTAAACTAATTAGAATTAAATCAAATCGTCGCCAAGTCCCCTGCAACGGCGCCAATTGATTGGTGTGAATTTTAACTTTTTTGGCTCGCAATCGTACGAGACTGATTATAGTCTAGAAGAAACAAGGTCGAACCCAAAGGACTTGTTTTGATTTAACCTAATTCTAATGAAGAAATTGAATTTGTAATGATCTAAAGAACTAAAGAAATAAACTTTAATGAGAAACCAAGTTTATGAGAATACCAAGGCAGCGAATCCCCCACTAAACATGCAATTACTACTCTCAGTTATTATTTTTCATAAGTTGATATGACATGATAACTCGTGTTCTTGGTCAGACACACGAATTACCAGTGAATGCACTACACGTTCTTGGTCGGACACAAAAAGTTCATTCACTATAAATTAATGTAGCTAATTCTATCTTTGGTTGGGCATAGAATTAACATGCGCATGTTCTTTGGTTAGACACAGGAATTATTAAATCAAACTTCATAAATAATCACACTACTCTATGGTCAAGCACAAGATGAAAAATATGAAATTGCATTAAGCACATATGCAGTAATCATATCAACTATAATTAAATGAAACAAGTGAAAGTAATAACATAAGTCTAAGGCTTCATCTTAGCCCTGATAAAAATTTAGCTAGGCATGAAAAGAGATACAGAAAGAGCCTATTTTGATGAACAATTCATTGTCGTCAGTAATTGGTTCTCTGTTTTCTGCTATCTGCTCTGCCCATAATCAGTTTTGTCGTCCGGAACAACGCAGTCTCCTCCTTCCAGAACTGTCGGCCCTTTCTCTCTATGTTTCTTTTTTGTCCATGAGCAATATGCAATATTGAACTATTTTCTCCCTCGTCTAAGTTTATGCAATATTGAAGTCTCTTTTCCTTCTCCATCCTTCTCTTCTTCTTTACGTTTCGCTGATTCCAGTCGGATCACAACATTGGTATCAGAGCATTCGATCCACGGGCAATCATGCCTCCTCTTAAGTAGCGGGCCATCAGCTATGAAGTTCCACGAGAGGAAGAGGCCGCCAAGGAGGTCTTTAGCCCAAAGATTGGTACTGATCCCACGTAGATAGCTATGCTTTCCTTGCTGACCTCGATCAATGAGCAGCTTAAGGAGATGCGGCTTGAGAGAGTTCCAATTCAGCCTGTCCAATCTGCACCATTGACCATGCTGCCACCATCCAAGGAGATGGGAGGTCCTAGACGACCAGGAGGGTCCCACATGTTTGGTGGTTCATTGCTCGGCCAGGCCGTAGGCTAGTCCCTTCCCCATGGAATCCAACTCGGATCCATGAACATGGATGCTGAGAGTGGCCGCCCGGGCCTGGATGTGCGAGGCATACAAGGTGCTCGGGGAAATGCCTCAATGACCACACGCCTGCGTCACATTCAGGACAAGATGGAGGATGATTGGGAGAAGGCTCAAGGGTCTCGCTGAGGCCAGAGGGGTAGTGCTGAGCCCAGACTGGATCGGCTACAGTTTCCAACGTACACCGACAATGAAGACCCTGTTGAATGGTTGTATAAGGTGGACAAATTTTTTTCGTACCAAGGAACGTACTCTGATGTTGAGTGCCTGCAGGTGGCAGCCTTCCACCTGGACAGCAACGCATCTATTTGGTTTCAATCTTACGAGAAGGAAACTCATTTTTCCACCTAGGTATCCTTCTCCGACAAATTGTGTGTCCAATTCGGGCCGAATGAGTTCCAGGACTTTAACGAGATGCTGTCTACTTTGAGACAAACAACTACGGTGAGAGCTTATTACTCTAAGTTTATGAAGATTGCTAATCATTTGCCAAAATGGCCGGTGGCAGCCCTTGTCGGTACATTCAAGCGCGGGCTGAAATCGGAAATCGCTGATGAGATGTGCCACTTCCCATGCCATACCATGCGTGAGGTGGTGCGTCATGCCATGATTGAGGAAGAAAAGTTGGCCCAACAACGACGAGGGGGCCGTGGGACATTGGCTCAGCATCTGTATACCAGCCACACCTCTGTGGCGGCCCCAGCACCTGGCTTAGGCACTACTCGGCCAACCTTGTTTGGGTCGATTCCCACTCCTATCTGCCGCCTAACTCCAGCACAGGTAGCTGAGCAGAGGGCCAAGGGACTATGTTTCAACTGTGATGAAAAGTTTGTCCCCGACCATCGTTGTTCAGTTCGGGGCAATTTACTCATAGAGGAGGTTGAGGACGAGGAACCATATCTGGAGGACAAGGTCACCATCTCCTACGATCATGTGCAGCCCAAGATTTTGGTGCACGCTTACTCCGGCACCTTCACCCCACTGCCCATGCACATCCAGGGTCTATTGAAACGGCAGCAGGTGGCTATATTGATTGATAGTGGTTCCACCCACAACTTCATCAACAACAGAGTGGCTGAACGACTAGGGTGCTATGTGTCTGATGCTAAACCTTTTGATGTGCTTATCAGTGACGACAAGCATTTACGAAGCTCGGGTGTTTGCACCCAAGCCTCTCTAACCATCCAAAGGCACAAGTTTACCACAGACCTGTTCCTCTTGCCTACCAAAGGGGCGGATGTCGTGCTTCGGGTACAATGGTTGCAGGAGTTAGGAGATGTGATTTGGAATTTCCGCGACCTCACTATGGACTTCGAAGTACAGGGGAAGCGGGTGCGTCTACATGGGTCCCAACCCAGGGCCTTGGACTCATCCCAGGACGTGGAGTCCTTATCCCGGTTCACACCTTAGGGGTGTTCCTTCAGCAGGGTGCCATTGGGGATGCAGAACAAGGGGACATACCGCAGGATATGTGCCTCCTCCTGGATGAACATGCAGATATTTTCTCCGAGCCCACAGGCCTTCCACCACAGAGGAACCACGACCACCACATTCCACTTATTCCAAGGACTCAACCGACTAACATTCACCCATATCGCTACCCTCACATCCAGAAGGCAGAGATTGAGCGATTGGTGGGCGACATGCTGCATACAGGTATTATTCAGCCTAGTCACAGTTCTTTTTCTTCCCTGGTGCTACTGGTGCGCAAAAAGGATGGCACATGGTGCTTTTGTGTGGACTATCGCGCCCTGAATGCCATCACGGTCAAAGACAAGTACCCCATTCCGGTGATTGAGGAGTTGCGGGATGAATTGGCCGGGGCCATGGTCTTTAGCAAGCTCGACTTGCGTTCCGGGTACCATTAGATCCGGATGCAGGCCACTGATGCGCACAAGATAGCCTTCCTAACACATGATGGGCATTTTGAATTTTTGGATATGCCGTTTGGGCTGACAAATGCTCCCGCCACCTTCCAAAGCTTGATGAATGACATCTTCCGTCCTTTCATCCGTTAGTTTGTATTGGTCTTCTCCAATGATATTCTTGTTTACAGCAGGTCATGGGAGGAACACTTGGGTCACTTCAGGTCAGTCTTTTCAATCTTACGTGCCAATTCGTTATTTCTGAAACGTTCGAAGTGTTCTTTTGGTAGTTCACAGGTGGAATATCTGGGGCATATTATTTCATATGAGGGTATCGCCACCGACCTGTCCAAGTTACAGCCTTGCTAGCTTGGCCGACACCCCAGTGTGTCAAGGCGCTTGGAGGGTTCTTGGGGTTGATGGGCTATTATTGCCATTTCATCAGCCAATACAGAATCATTGCCAGGCCATTCACGACCTTATTAAAAAGAGAGCCTTCTCATGGACCGAAGAAGCACATATGGCATTTGACAAACTCAAGCAGGCTATGGCCACTGCGCCGGTATTGGGGCTACCAACCTTTAGTCTTCCATTTGTGGTAGAGACCGACACCTCAGATACGGGCCTCGGGGCCGTCCTCTTGCAGAAGGACCGCCCAATTGCTTTTCTCAGTAAGTCCTTGTCAGGCCATACTCTTTCATTGTTCACCTATGAACGAGAGATGTTGGCCATCATTCATGCGGTGACAAAGTGGCGCCCATACCTTTTGGGCCGACGGTTCACTATTCGGACCAATCATCAACTGCTGAAGTACTTCTTGGAGCAACGTGTCTCTACTCCGGCTCTGCAGAGATGGGTCAGTAAGCTACTGGCTACTATTATGAAATTACTGACAAGAAGGGCACTGAGAACACCATCGCGGATGCATTATCACGGCGACCCATGGAGGGCTTGTGTATGGCGTTATCCAGGCCCAATTGTCCCTTTATTCAAGATCTACGTCGCTCCTACTTGGAGGACCCATCGACCAAAGAGCTAGTCCATCGTCTTCAGGCCAAGTCCGACGCTGAGCCCTTCTATGTCTGGCGGGAGCGCTTATGGGTGCCCAATTATTCTGATTTGTGCCGTCGAATCATCTCTCATTTCCATGACACACCACTCGCGGGCCACGAAGGATAGTTCCGCACCTACAAGAGAGTGAGCTAGAGTTTCTTATGGACGGGTCTACGACGTGCAGTACAGACTTATGTCTCAGCTTGTGACACTTGTCAGCGGGCCAAGGTGGCAACCACTTCACCAGCTGGCCTCCTTCAGCCCTTACCCATTCCGGATAATATTTGGGAAGATGTTTCAATGGATTTCATCGAAGCATTACCCATGGTTCAAGGAAAATCAGTCATTTTGGTGGTCGTCGATCGGTTGTCCAAATATGCTCACTTTTGTGCCTTGCGTCATCCCTTTATGGCTTGGACTATTGCTAAATTGTATGTGAAAGAAGTCACTAAGTTGCATGGGATGCCAAAGACTATTGTTTTTTATCGAGACTATGTCTTCCTTTCCAATGTTTAGCACGAATTCTTCGCTCTCCAAGGTACGAACTTACATATGAGCACGGCTTATCATCCACAGATAGACGGCCAGACGAAGGTCGTGAACCGTTGCTTAGAACAATATTTGCGGTGTTTTGTGGGCGATCAACCTTGACGTTGGCTCCAGCTCTTTCCTTGGGCCAAATGGTCCTATAACACAACATATCACACTCGCGCAGGCTTCACTCCGTTCGAGATTGTGTATGGTCGGCCGCCTCCTACGGTACTTTCTTATGTCCCTAACCGTTCGTCTATTGCTGAGGTGGATTACATGCTCAAAACTCAGGACGAGGTACTCAGGCAACTCAAGGTCAACTTGCTTTTGGCTCAGAACCGTATGAAAAAGGTCTATGAACGCAAGCACACCGATCGGGTCTTCCAATTGGGGGATTTGGTCTATGTGTATGTGCTACCATTGCGCCATACGTCCTTATTTCGTTCCGAACACACGAAGTTGGCACTCAGTTATCATGGGCCCTATACAGCGGTGGAGCGCATTGGCCAGGTGGCATATTGATTGGCTCTACTGCCTGGCTCATTGGTCCATCATGTTTTTCACGTTTCACGTCTCCGCAAATTCGTGGGCGACTTGAATATGGTTGCTTCTAGTGCGCCTCCACTTCTCATGGGGCCAACGGACTCTGAAGTGTTTTCCCTTGCTTCTACTATTGACAAACGCCCGTCTGTCGTTCAAGTCGGATTGTGACTGAGGTGCTCGTCGCGTGGCAGGGCCAGCCGTTAGAAGATGCCATGTGGTTGGTGGAGGATGATGTCTTGGATCGGTTCCCAGCATGGACGCCTTGAGGACAAGGCGACAGTTGAGCGTGGTGGAATGTTGTGTAAGTCAGCGCAACTTCTGGGCAGATCCTATATTAGGCAGGATAGCTTTACTTTCCATATTAGGCTAGTTTCCTATTTTGAAATGTAATAAGAATGCTGATGGGATATCATATCATGTAACGGGCTAATTGGTATCAATCATACTTGTAATGGGCTAGAATCACGGCCCATCAGCAGGCCAGTAGCTGGCGTGCCTCCCTAAGAGACGTGCCCCTCTTGTTATAAGGAGGGTCTTCTCCCTCGTCTAAGTTTATGCAATATTGAAGTCTCTTTTCCTTCTCAATTCTTCTCTTCTTCTTTACGCTTCGCTGATTCCAGCATCGGATCACAACACACCCGAGCTCGAGCTCGTGTCGTTTCATGTTTTTTTTTCCGAACCGAACCACTAAACCAATGAACCGGTTCAGGTTTTATTCTTCTTCTTTTTTCTCCATTGGGCTAAAACCCGTCACAACAACCCCATCCATTGAATCTTCCTTCGATGTCAGCATGGAACTCATTCGACGTGCGTTCGAAATCTGTATCTGAAACTCTCAAAGCCTACATAAATAAAATTAAATATTCAATTAGACGTATAATAAAGTGTAAATCCATTAAATTAAATTAACGCATCTAAATTTATCAATTAAGCGCATTTATTTATTCAACTCCTAATTACTCACCTAACATGAATAACTATTAATTATTCTTATTTCAACTAAAATTACGACTAACATATAAGTAGAAAGACATATAAAAATGTGTATATTTTGTAGATATCAGTTCCCGTAGGCCCCCGATGGGTCCACCCAATATAGAAGAGACACCAAGGATGGACCGTTATGGGAATAGAAAGGGATTAGTAATGGGTGATTATGGATAACGATCAAGAGAGGAATTAGGGGGAGGTTACTCCTCAATTTGGTAACCGATGAGAGAAAGAAATAAGGGGATGTGAATAGTGCATGAATAGTGATGGTTCCCACAATCTCTCCTCTTGCATCTCTCTCTCTCTCTCTCTCTCTCTGGATGATCTTGTCTCTCTCTCCCTGGAGTTCTTGTCTTGCATTTTGGTTTTGGGAAATTGATCTTGGAGACCGAATTCAAGAAACAACGCAAGAAGAAAAGAAGAAGGAGATTGCTATCTCGCGAGGAGAATAGCAACCCTTGTCCATGCACGTTGGTTTGTGGTGATCTCCGACAGAATTCTTTGTTCTTGTGAGTTTTCTATTTGTGGATTAATCTTTGGGCACTAAGGCCACAGGTTAGTAGTAATTAATCCTTTGAATTTATATGATATGTGCATGATATAAATCATTGTTCATAATATTGCTCATTCTCTTGTATATTTCTGTATTGATTGTGTGTGCAAGAGAAAGAATAAAAAACAGGAACGGATTTTAGAGAATTTGGCATCACGACGGGCGATTTCTCGCGCTTCCGCTTCGGCTCTCGACCCTTCATCCTTAATATCGTGTAGTGATTTATGAGGTCAATACCTCGAAACTTCTCGACAGTGTACCTGCTTCTTCATAGGCCTGGTGTCCTCTTCTACCATAGTATTTCTAAAGAATGTTCTTACAGGTTTTTGGTCCCTGATATCCAGGGTACTCGAGTCTCACTCAGGCTAAACCCTTCATTGAACCTTCTTGGTTCCATAGTCCAGTAGATCATCCCAACCCTCATCGGCATCTAACTTCATAGGACTACATAGGTCTACAACAGAGTCTATTTATATCTCATGAACTAATTAGGGTTCTAAACGCCTAGGTCCAACCCGTAACATAGCCCAATCCCGTTAGATTATAGCATGACATTAGGTTTATTAGTCATCTGCAACGTAACTCATCTCAATCAAATGCTTACTTGGGGTTCTAACTAGGCCCCACAACCTCACAATAGTTCCATCATAATCATCCCTGGGACATGCCTTCGATGTGTCCTTTACTATGGACAAATCTACTGACAGATGCATATTGGCTATGAGATGCACTTCGACGTAGGAACTCCGCGTGTCAAATTTCAAATTTTTCCTTTTTGAAACGGAAAGGGATATTTCAACATTGATCCTACTAACTCATGTCGACAGGATATCAAAAAACCCGGAAAGTTTCATTCTAGAACTAAGTCTCATTCTAATAATTTAAGGCACTATTCTGAATTTTTATAATAAATTAACATATTGGCTTTAGGACTTCTAAATCCCATAATCACTAGGGGCCGTTTGGGGTGTTATTAAAAGCAAAACATCGAGATGGGATGGTTTGCTACATTGTAGCATCCAGGTATTTTATATATCCAGCTGAAACACCTCAGGACGTATTTCAGCTAGATGTAAAAAAAAAACATGGATGCTACAGTGGATATCCAAAATCCGGTTTGGATGTTTTGCAATAATCACGCCCCAAACGGCCCCTAAGGCCATTAACATCCATCAATCATATGTCCTAATCATGAAAGTCTACGATTTATCATATCTTCTGACATAAAACTAGTAGTTCTCGCACCATCAAAGTCATACGAACTAATGGGGAATAAATCATTTCAAATATCCCACTGACAATTGGATCTACACATAGAACATGCATACGAGAACATAAACACGATCCCTAGCAAGTTTTGATCAATACCATAATTATAAGTAGACTTTTATGCAAAATCATTATCCATTAAGTGGAAGTTATCAATCCTACCTTGAAAGTACTTGATTTCCGGTGGTGTGAAGTTATTGAGGAATTCCTTTCAAGATCCCAATAAAACAAACGTAGAGAAACACATTTAACATGACCGGAAAGTGGATAAATTTGTATATTCATTTCTAAGTATGTAGTTTGTCAAAGCTACAAACAATTTAAGTCTAAATGTATTTGCTAATTTTACTAATTCAAAACCGTAGAAATTCAAGATAGGTAACGGAGCCTTTAAAATGAAAAGTTATAAAAGTCAATGGCAACCTTTAAGAGGGTAGACTCGAGCACTAAAGTGCTCTATGCAATTTTAGAAAATAGAAGAATATTAAATTTACTTGAAAGTTAAATTTGATTGAAAACCTAACATAAATAGAAGAATACACGAAACATAAATAGAAGAATACTAACAGGTATGTATCATAATCCTCCCCATTCGGAATTTAATCATCTAGTTCACCTCTATATGGTCTAACAATATAAAACATAACAAGCATTATAAGTGAGAACTAAAATTAACTTACCTGTAAGTTTAACTAAGACTTACCCGCTTAGATTACCGGCCCAATGGGGGGTGCATTGGCATATTATTTGATGCCCATAAATATGGTGGGGGTGTGAGGCCTATATAAGGTGATATTGCATCACCCTTATAGAAAACCTAATCGGATATGCAATGTAAAACAAAATATATTAAAACATATCAAAATAAATTAATAATGCGACAAGATTATTAATTCATATCTGTCGGATCCTAGAAAGCAAACTTTATTGCTTCCTCGAAAAGTGGGTTAAACCACCTATGATGATGATCGACTACAGATCCAGTTTGCTTAGGTGATCATGCTTGTTATCACTAAAATAAATTAAAGACAAAAAATTATAACTGGCAGATAAAAGTGCTAAAAAAGTTGTCAAATATATACATAAATAAGGGAGCATAAAAGCAAGATAAAACTCATGGCCCTAAAGTCGCTAAACATCATTGACATTACAAGTTTTAAAGTGTTGTTTAACTCCAATATTAATTAACCCAAGTTTTTTAATTTCATTTTTTTCATTTGTTGTTGATGTGCTTCTCTCTTGTTATCTTTTTATGGTTTTTCATCCTTCATTGTTGTTGTATATTGTGTTTCTAAATGGATTGAAGCAATTGCAACAAAAACAAATGATCATAAGGTTGTGGTAAAATTTCTGAAAGATAACATATTTTGTCGCTTTGGACCCCACGAGTTATTATCAGTGATGGAGGCACTCACTTTTGTAATAGATCTTTTGAAGCTCTTCTTCGGAAATACTCTATTACACATAAGGTTGCCACTCCATATCATCCTCAAATAAGTGGTCAGGTGGAATTGTCTAATCGGGAGATTAAAAAGATTCTTGAGAAAACCATTAGACCCGATAGGAAAGGTTGGTCATTACACTTAAATGACACTTTGTGGGCTTACAGGACTGCTAACAAAATTTCCATTAGTATGTCGCCTTATCGGCTTGTTTTTTTGGAAAGCTTGTCACTTACCAATGGAGTTAAAGCACGTGCATATTGGGCAATCAAAGCTTTGAATTTTGATATGCATAAGCAGCACATAAACTGCAACTCAATGAATTGGAAGAAATACGATTTGATGCTTATGAGAGTGCAAAACTTTATAAGGAACGGACTAAACTAATTCATGATAAATCTATTCTTCGGAAGTCCTTTCAGCTAGTTGATAAAGTTTTACTTTACAATTCCCGATTGCATCTCTTCCCTGGAAAATTGCGTTCTAAATGGTATGGCCCTTTTGTTGTTACGAATGTGTTTTCTTATGGTGCAGTTGTTACGAAGGTATTTTCTAAAGACGGTACTACTTTCAAGGTCAATGGCCAGTGATTAAAACCTTACTTAGAGTGAGTTGCAGCATCAGACATGACCACTGCTTATCTAGATGATCCTGTCTACCTTGAATGATTTGAATGACCTTATCTGGCCAAAGACGTAAAACTTAGCGCTCTTAAGAGGCAACCCAAAATTTTATTTTCTTGTTGTTTTTTATTTGTTTCATTTTGTA
Source organism: Houttuynia cordata (assembly GCA_039654745.1). NCBI lineage: Eukaryota > Viridiplantae > Streptophyta > Magnoliopsida > Piperales > Saururaceae > Houttuynia > Houttuynia cordata. Next base: position 36,188,163 of record CM077502.1, read on the forward strand.
TGTTCTGTATTACCGGTTTGGGGATGCTGCAGTTTAGGTTTGGGGGTGTCTGACCTTTTTTCTTAATTATATTTTCTCCTCATTCTTAGCTCTTGTGTTTCATGCTCTATATCTACTATGAGGCTCTCCATTCAGGTGACTTCTTTCCTCACTTCTTTTCTTTTACTCATCATTGTAGTATTATTTTGGTAAACATTGAAGGCAATGTTTAGTTTAGGTTTGGAGGGTGTAGAAGAGAAAAGTTCTTTTGTTTCATTATCATCTGTTTTCATTTATGCTTAAAAAAAATAATTAAAACACAAATAAAAATTTGATTAGTTTTTAGGTTATTTGCTAGTATTTTTATAGGTTTTGATAGTTTATGTAAAACCCAAAAAATAAGTATTTTTAAACCGAAATTTGACCCTCTTAAAGTTTGATTTGGGTATTTTGCCTTGTGAAAATTAAAGTTGGTGAGAAGAGCTTTCCAATGCCAACAATTATGCTCGATTTGGAGTTCGGAGTGAAAAGATATGAGAAACTGAATTTCGATTAAATGTGACAGCGATCGATCGCCATAAGAACCGATCGATCGGCAAGCTGAACCGATCGACGCCTTATCAAAACGATTGATCGTAGTTACTGTGATTTTTGAATGTTTTGTTTCGCGTAAAGCGATCGATCGGCAATAATAGCGATCGATTGGCTTAAACGCGGTAGTGTAAAACAACGCATACGATGATCGATCGCCGTATAGTCGATCGATTGCCAGTTGCGGTTTTGCGATTTCTAGCGTATTTTTGGGGTGGATTTCCTTTGGAAAGATATCAAATCCTAATTGGACTTATTTTGCACGTCTCTAGAAGGATTTTGAAGCCTTCCCATTAGTTGAAAGTGTCCATGATTTGGAAGATTAGTTTAAGAAGGGATTCTCCCCCAACTCTATATAAACACTAGAGAATTGGCTTGTGCTAACCCTAGAACGTCCAGAGTCCTTTCCCTTCTCTTTCCCACGTTCACCCATCTTCTTTAAGGCTTCTTCTTGTGGGAGTTTGCAAGAGCTTGGAGCGGGAGCTTTAGAGGAAGCGGAGGAGACAAGCAACACATAGAGAGCCAAAATCTTTGGTGAATTAAGTAGGATGGTTTTTCCCTCTTCTCTCTCTTTTGATTATAAATGCTTTTGACAAGTGTTTTGATTCAACACCTTAGTTATTGTTTGGATTCTTGTGAGATGAGTGAATTGTGTCTTTTTTTCTATGCGTAGTACATCATAAATCATATGTGCATTCATGTTTCATTTCTAGATGGGAATTCGCACCTAAAGTCTAATGCTTTATTAATTTTCCAGAGACTAGAAGTTCTGATATTGTTTAGTTGATCATGATCCACGTTGAGTTTGTGCCTTTAAGGTGTATCTGGCATTAATTGTCTTATTTGGGGTGTATTAATGTTTACAAACTATGTTATATATAGAAGAACACAAGAAAGGAGTGAACTTTAGTAATTCCAGATAATCCTAGGTTCTATAATTGGTCTAGGAGGGGAGTATATTGTCTGTTAATGATGTATTATTATTTATAATGTGTTATTAAGTAAGATAATCAAGTTTAATTAAGAGTCTTAATCTTGGCCAGAACTATTTCTGTGCTGACAGTCGGTAGTAAATAATTCATAACTAATTCAAATAAAATCATAAAAATATAAAATCAGTGGGGTTGGAAACTGGACTCACGAGGGTATTATCAATAAAAATTTCAGAGGTTGAGTCTTACTGTACAGAGCACAGTTTCCGTCGGAAGAGAACTGTTGTGCAGGAGGCAGAGAGCTGAATCTGAGAGAAAATACTAAGTATACAAATAACATCATGTAATAAAATATGATAATGATTAATATATCAATACCAGTAATTGGATTATATACTTATAGAATATCACCGTAAGAATTGGGTTAGATGTAATCTAATTATGAGGAATAATTCTTTGAACAAGTGATTCATAACTATCTATTTTAGAAGCGTTGATGTCGGTTTGATATTCTACTTGGAATTCAAATCATCTAAGATTCGTTGATTTCTTATCCCTGATATTCATATTATAAAATCCTAATGTGTATAAGGAATTCCTATCTAGGGCTGAGCATGAAAGGTATGTATTGATTGTGTGTTACTCCTTCGTTGAGTTGTTATTATTCGAAGTGTTTGGGTGGTTTTGTTATTCTACGCTACTCCAATGAGTGAGTTATGTGTTGACCAAAGACTTTGATACTTATATCCATACTCCTTGAGAGAGTCTATCGACTTTGATATTTCTATCCATACTCCTTGAGAGAGTCTATCCTGGTAAGAGATACATTATGATCTTAGTGTGTTGTGTCCTCTATTCCTTTGAGATATTGCTCATATTGACTACATGATTGTTTTCTTCCACTTGAGACCTCGCGAGACTCTCCCCATGGTGGATTCATAGTATGCTCAATTAAGCCATTGCTAGATCTTGCGAGGTCACTTATATTTATGAAATTGCGATTCCATACTGCCCGAAAGGAGGCACTATATGTACGTTAGATTGTGGACATTACGGAAGGTCCTCAGTCTCCGCCCATCGTGTCCGTAAGCATTGGTGGGGCCAGCATCCTAGACGCATGGTAGGGTTCCAAAGAGAAGACCCCTAGGGTGGTTCTGGTATATTATTTTAGTCACTTGCGAGCCACCAGGTTAGCGAGCAGAAATTGTAACTCCTTTCACTTTAGATGTCTGGAGCCTTTGATATGATTGTTATTCTCTCCCTACACATATGTTTGTTCGGAGCCCTTTTGATGTTTTCCTATACTTGTGAGTTGGAATTGTTATTGACTAACCTTGCAAGTGTATAAACCTTGGTTCAGTTGAGATGTTGTGGGATGTTCACAATCCTTTGTTATTCTTATTCTCTTCATACTACTTGTTTTCATTCAGTGGGTTTTTACATCCTACTGAGTGTTTCTATGAAATACTCATGCATCCTCTAATGTAGGCGCAAACGAAAAGTGAGATCAGGAAGTGCAGTAGTTGAATGGCGGAATGCAGGTGCCGAGAAGAGATTAAAGACAATTTAGTTATTTGCTTTGCTTTTTATTGATGCTTATGACATTATTGGCAATTCTGTGCCATAAACTTATAGGTTTATTTTATTTGATTTTCTTAAATGGATTATTATTATGTAAATTCATTTCATACTATTCATTGATGTCTATTATTGTATTACACTGATTGCTGGCATAATCGGTTACATGTCCTTTTGAGATGATTGTAATCAGTTGAAAAATCGACTGTTCAATCGCGTGCCCGGGATCTCTACCTCGAATTGTATCTCATTGGTTGGCTTCCGAACTCCGATCGACGTATGGGATTTCGGGGCGTGACAGTTTATCCCGTGATGATGCATGTTACAATTCTTAAGAGATTAATTTACATTGGAAGTGTGAGTAAGTGTGAGAGATATCTTTCTGTTATAGTCCTCTTGGAACACGTGCTTGAGCTAATAAAACTCACTCACACACACTAGTACATATAGTAATACCCTTTAGAGTTTTGTTGAATATTAATCTTCAATGGGATGTCTTTGGTCATAGTCATTGGGTGATATATGGTTATTCTTTGAGCTTAAAAGATCATGATAGACCATTTACTTGGCAATATGGCAGGGGCTTGAACCGGAAATAGGTTGAGAGTATAATACAACCTGGACAGAATAAGGATTGATGGAAAATATAAATGTTGAAAAAAAATGAAAAAATAAAAGCTTAGGGGCTACTTGACTTTATAAGATTAACTTAGGCTGATGCTCAGGCCCGAAGCGGTCTATACTTGAAACCTAATCCCCTAACCCAACTGATTGGGAGTCATTGGCCTGAGTCATTGCTAAACATAAGCATCTTGAAGTTAGGCTTTACACAGTCTAGTAAAAAAAAGTTTATGGTGTATTATCCTCTCAAATCGAGAATGTTGGACCCGAAGGAGGCATGCAGGCAGTTATGCTATCATGAACCTAGAGATTGGGATGACTATGTAGATTCTAATGGTTTTTTACTAATGGGTCAATTGGATCTGTACAAAACAGAGATTTAGAGTGTATTACTACAATGTTCTACACTTTTACTATTTAATTATCATGCTATATCATATTGACCAGAAATTTCCAAGATAAAAGTGTGGAATAAAATCACTTACTTAAGGGCTTCTATATTCCAGTTGATTATAAATCTAAGTACGTGTAGTTGATTTTCTTAAGCAATGTGGTTTACATTTGAAGGGATAACAGGATTTTGTGTTTTGAATTGTTTATTTTGATTTCTTTTGCATCTTAGTTGAATTAGGTTAATTCCATAAATACATGTTTGTGGGTAGCATGGGTGCAAACCCTCACGAGACTTTACTCATCCAGCCAGGGTACAAAATATTCACATTTTTATATACCTTTCTACCTATATGTTAGTCATAGTTTTAGTTGAAGTAAGGATAATTAATGAGTATTCATGGTAAGTGAGTAATTAGGAGTTTAATATATAAAATTGATTAATTTAGATGCATTAATTGGATTTAGTAGATTACATTTTACTATGTGTCTAATTTAATATTTAATTTTATTTATGTAGGCTTTGAGAGTTCCCGATACATATCGCCAAAAGTGAATGTACGCCAAACAGTTTCTGTGAAGAGATCAAAGATCCGATGGATGGAGTCTCTACGGCGGGTTTTAGCCAATGAAAAAGAAAAAAAATGGAAAAGAGAAAGACTTGAACTGACCGGTTCATTGGTTGGTTCGGTCTCGAAAAGAAAAATATTAAAAAAATAGAAAACCCAAGCTAAAGCTCAGGTGTCTATTTCAGAAAACAGATGCTCGAGCTGTGCTCGAGAGCCAGTGAAGGAGTACTAGATGGGTCTTGCCGGCGAAGCAGGGTGGTCGGTGCTTGACGGCGATTCGACTACGATAGTGGAAATTGATCGACGGAGTTCACGGCGGTGAAAAGAGTGGTCCTGAGCTCGGGGGTAGTTCGAGCTCTATTCGAGCGAGAGAAGTCACCGGCGACGGGGAAGATGAGCGGTGATGGGCCACGGCGGGCATTGTACAGAAGATGTCGACGGTGGTCTGGGCTCAAGCTTGACGGCGATGGCGGGTATTTGAGCTCTATTCGAGCGATCAACAGAGAAAGATGGCCACTTGCAGATCCAGTCAGGGTGACAGCGAAGCTTGACGGTGAAGTTTGGATTTGTGCTCGGTCATGGAATTGGAAGGTTGAGAGGCGCGCGTAAATCAGAGATTGGCTTGTGGCTCATAATAGAAAGGAGGAACTGAGTCATGCTCAATTTGGAAAACCAAAAACAGAAACGGAATGCCGAAAGAGACAGACTCCTACTCGAATTAGAAACTCAATTTCGTCTTCGATTGGGACGCGGTTTTGGCTCTTACAAAAGGACTTTGGACTCTCTGTCAAATCGTCTATAAAAACAGAACAAATCGGGAGAACTGAGAGAGCTTTAAAAGAGAAAAAAACAAAGAGGTTTTGAAGGACTATTTTTGCCGGAAAAGTAGGCCCTTCCGCAGCTGTTTTGCCGGAAGAAGAGAGGGGAGAAGAGCAGTGTTGGCCAGAGGGGAGAAGGAGGAAGAGAAGAGGAGAAAAGTGGCTTTTTGGGCTGGATTCGAAAATGCTAGAGTGTGCTACAGTGCCACGGCTCGTTGGAGAAGATAGTGAACATGGAATTTGCTACAGTGCACTACCGTGTTTTTGCTACAGTGTTTTTGGTGAATAGTGCCAAGTGACTCTGACAAATCTGCAGTGTTCACCTTGTCCGATGGCTGGCTAAATTCGCGTCCAAGGCATAGATGAAACCCTAGATTTGTGTTATTACTCTTAATTGTTTAATTTAATATAGTTGATATGATTATGCTTAATGCGATTTCATATTTCATAATTTGATCTAGTGCTTGACCATAGACTAGTATGATTATGATTGGAATTTGATCTTGATATTCCTGTGTCTAACCAAGAACAGACTTATGTTAATTTTATGTCCGACCAAGGATAGAATTAATATATTATTTATAGTGGATGAACTTTTCGTGTCCGACTAAAGAATGTATAGTGCATTCACTGGTAATTTGTGTGTCCAACCAAGAACACGAGTTACCATGTCATATCAATTTGTGTGAAATAATAATTGAAAGTAATAATTGCATGTTTAGTGATGGATTCATTGCCTTGGTATTCTTATTCATTTGATTTCTTGTTAAAGTTTATTTCTTTAGTTAATTAAATCATTACAAATTCAATTTCTTCATTAGAATTAGTTAAATCAACCAAGTCCTTTGGGTTCAACCTCGTTTCCACTAGCCTATATGTAGTCTCGTGCGATTGCGAGTAAAAATAGTTAAAAATCACATCAATCAATCTTCTCCCCTAAAAAATATATATATCGAATAAAAAATCTAAATTATTAATCTAACTCTGTCACGCCCCAAAATTCTTGACCTTGATCGGAGTGTGGAAGCCTGACAGTAAACCAATCAAAAGCCGAGATAGGAACCTTGGGGCGCAACCGAATACTCGATCACTCGGGTCAATTATATCGTCACGAAAGAACGTGTAATCAACATCACCAGGAACTCATAACAAAACTCAGAAATTAAGAACTAAAAAATTCTTCATCCAATTTCAAATAACATTGTCAATGTAGCAAATGATTCCTACTTAAATTATTACCTCAGATTAATTAAAATTATCAAATAAAATAAGCATCAAATCAGGCACACACAGGCTAACACTAATAAAGTTCTAGCAAAACAAAGAAGTAAATAAAAGCAATTCTTCAAAATTGTCCTTCACAAATCAGCTCCACCTTTTTCGAGTTGCGAAGTCCTGACTTACTGATCTTTAAGGCCTGCATCAGAGGATGCATTAGTATTTCATAGAAATACCCAGTAGGATGTAAAAACCCACCAGGATGACAAAATAGGAAATGAAGGATAAGTCACTCAAATAAACAGGAATATGCACTCTCTGAAAGACCAAACAAGGGTTTACATTACCTAAACAGAAAGGTCAAATAATAACAGTTTTGACTCACAAATGTAGGGAAGAATAATCTCAATAAGTCTCTAAACAAATATCAGTGTAAGGAGATAATGGTCAAAATACCAAAGGCTCCAGGCATCCAAAGTGCAAGGAGTTACAATTTCTGCTTGCTGGATAAGCTACCCGAGTGGCTATTGACTAGACTCATCCTAGAGGTTCTCCCTTCGGAACCTAGCCACGCGTCTAGGATGTTAGCCCCATCAGTGTTTACAGACACTATGGTTAGAGACTGAAGACCTTCCGTAATGTCAACCAGTCTAAACATACGTATTTGCCTCCCTTCGGGCAATAAGGAATCAAAATTCCATAAATATCGGAGATCACTGCAGATCTAGCAATGGCTCATGAGCATACTATGATTCCACCCGGAGAGATCTTTAAAAAGAACTCTTAGTGGAGAAATAGGTCAATGTCAAACTGGACAATAATTGAACAAAAGCAAAGGTCTCAACTTTTCTGAGAATATGGTAACTCTTACCATAATGACTCACTCATGGAATATGGAATAGAATATCAAGTCTCTCGATAATATATGACTCACTCTCTGGTCTATAAGATATAATCGCTCTCAGTAGCATAAAGATCATCATAAGAACACGAATGATATTTTAAAGTTAGGCCGATGGTTGTAGGAGTATGAATTTCACTCATCAATCATACATCATGCATCATAGCTTTACCTTTGATAAGAACATCTCTAGGTCTGGATTTATATTATCTTTAATGTTAAGATAGCTTTTAGGAAGGTTTGATCTCCAATTGGATACTCAAACTGACTCTACGTTGCACAAAGGAAACAATAATCATTTTGACTCAAAGATACACTGACTCCTCCCAAAGTCTTAACTTTTTGGACTCCCTTACTTACTACAATAGTCCTTAAGAAGTCTTACCATATTGTATTAGTATTATTTTGATCAGATTACATCATATTATGAGTAATAGTACTTATTAGTGAATTGAAACCCTAATTCCAGTGAATTCTCTTATACTATATAGCCCAATTACGACTGACCCCACTTTCAACACAAAGTAACTCTTACTATGAAATGTTTACAGCAGATAGTCCTATGAGTCTAGTTTATAACCACACTGACGATGTATTTTTCTGATGTTTGTACATTTAGTTATGATTTTTATACTGAGTACTGTCGGCACATGAATAGTCCTGGCCAAGAAGACATTACTTGTCATATTAATATTCATTAATCATGATAATATGACTTTAATACCCTTAATTGCTCCCCACCTAGAGTAATTCTAGACTCTGGAACATTCTGGAATTTAATGATTTCATGACTTTAATTGTTATTAAGTCCTTAAGCTAAACTCAAGGCATAACCCTTGCTCTAATGAAGCTTTTAATATCATTAATACATCCTTTAACCATATTGGACGTTTAAAACAAAACATTACAGAATAAAGAAGAGAAATTTATGACCTCTCACGTTCAAGAGACATGACCATATAGATATTTGCACCAAAGGTAAGCATATATGCACTAACACAAGCGTGAAATAAGATATTGCAACAAGGATACTCTTACTTGATAAACAATAAGGAATCTCTCATGAATCAAACACTAACACAACCTCTACTACTGAGATAACATCAATAGGATCATCAAATAATTATGCTAAGAATGAAGCAAAAGGATTCAAATCAGATTGGTTAGGAAAAAACTATCCTACTACTTAGATGTATGCGAAATACACCTCCACGCGTAGCTCCTTCGCTCTTCTCCATGACGATGCCTTTACTCCTTTGTTCCAATGTGAGATGTGGGTGAAAGAAGAGATGGAAGGCTGCTGGAGTTGATGGGAAAGAAGAAAGAAAAACTAGAGTTTGCACATGATGACCCAAAGCCTTGGCGTGCAATAGGCATGGCCGGCCTCCTCTATGGCTTATATAGCCAATGCCTCCTTCAACTAGGATATCTCCTAATTAGATCCTTCCTAATCCCGAACCCCAACTTACCAATGAAAAGCTTTCTACAAATAGGTCAAGACGTCCAGCAATAGAGATTTCCCAATTTGTTAGGATTCCAATTTTTTTAGTTAAGATATTACCTTATCAAGACCACTCCTACTACAACTAGGAAATTACCAAATCTAAGCCAACCAATTGGACTCCCACTTGCACATGACGTCCCCTTCCTATTGGCTGATACAAGATGCTATAATCACTTTCTTTTAATTAATATTTATCTTCATAATTATCTCAATTGAAAAGATAACCTTCCGATATACCGCAGTACTTACCTTATCCACCGCGATTAGGTCAACCCATAGATTTGCACCAAGACTCACTCCAATCAACTCGAGATCACTCAAACCATCTGAAGATCACCTTATGGCAAGGTTACCCACGTTCATAAGTCACCCCTGGGCCAGTGCCACATAGCTCAGCACCCAGGTCCTGCGTCTTGGCTTGAGTCCTACACGCACATGACTCTGGCATCCCGCGGTTGCTCTACTCGTTACACTAATACGCGTGCGTCACAAACCACCCAAAAAAACCAAATTCATTTTACCAATTAAGGATGATCCACTGGACACATGCCCTGGCGCCTGGCCCCACTCCTGGCGTCAGGTGTTCTCAGACCCTGGCGCCAGGCTGGCCTCAGCGCCAGGTTGTGCCCAGCGCCAGGACAAACCCTCGCGTCCTGGTTTTCTACTACTATTAGTCATGCGATTAATGAATCATACCACATCATAAAAGTTAAGTAATACATCAAAGCACATTGCACAACCAGAAATCAAATTAGGAAATAAAACTTTCCTATTTTAGAACAGTTTCATAAAGGGAAATAATATTTGTACAGCAGATTCCTACACATTTTTCATACACAGCTGATGTGTATGGAAATGTGTAGGAATCTGCTGTAGGGTTATCACTGCCCTTTCATAAAATAGAAACTTTTAGTTAACGTACCAATTTTTTCGGGTGTTACAAACTCAATTATAAAAAGTTTGGAACTAAAGAATCCCTTTCAGGCTATGAAAACTTTCCCACTTCTTTACGTTATATAAAACTAGTCCATTTGTATGTGCACGCATTGATATTCAATTTATAGTACTATTAATTATCATTATTATCTATTTATCATGAAATACACATAAGAAATTGAATTAGAGTTTAGTATCCGATAAGATTTATCTTCATAGTTTCTCATCATTTGTTATAAATGTATGAAATTCTTAATTAGGTAGAAGAGTATCCAATTCTTAATTAGGTGGAAGAATAATCCAATTAATTAGGATTTTTACTAGTTGTCTAATACGGAACTCGCGGTTGAATTGCACATTTAATTACATACTTATTAGGATTATTGATTAAATAATTACTAAGAAATGATTTTTTAGGGAACTCACTAGAAATTGTCCTTTACTCCTTTCCACCCTTTTCTAATGCTTGATAGTAAGATAAATTCATTCTTTTAACAATTTTATTGATCTTTCGAAAAGTTCAAATGAAAAATAATTGACGTGTAACATATATTTATTCTAATATGAAGTTCAAGGAATCCAACTCATCGATAAAAAAATGTTATCTAACACGATTACTCTTTCACTAATTATATGATCCATCTTTATTTTAAGTAGCAATATCTTCAATGTTTTGTTTTGATACATGTTATATCAAATTGTATACACCTCTAAACAAATATGATAAATTCTATACTTTAGTTAACAATAAAAATACTAAATACATACACTATATTCAAAATCAAACAAATAATGATGAAGTAACAAAAGAATGTAAATGTGCCCAAAGGATTGTGGAAAGGGTCCCATGAAATCAATTCCCCAAACATCAAACAATTCTACTACGAGAATGGGTTGGAGAGGAATCATATCTCGTCGAGAGATAGATCCTAACCGTTGACATCTATCACAATATTTGCGAACTCATGAGCGTCCTTAAATAAAGTTGGCCAATAATTTCAGTCTACAAAATCTTGGCCACAATTTTCTTTCCCCAAAAATGTCCCCCGCATGCTTGAAAATGATAAGAATGTAGAATGCTATGAAGTTCATTCTCAGGCACACACCGTCTAATCACTTGGTCCAAAAATATTTTAAATAAGTACGGATCATCCCGAAAGTAAGATTTAACCTTAGAAAAGAATAGATCTTTGTTGTGTTTGTTCCAATGGGATGAAATCTGCTCTATAGCAAGGTAGTTCATTATGTTGGCAAACCAAGGGATTTTAATATGGGAAATGGAAAACAATTGTTCACCAGGAAAAGAATCATGTAGTGGCTCTTCGTAGTGAGATGTTTCAACAAGGATTATAGAGAGATGATCGGCTACCACATTTTTAACACCTTTTTTATCTTGGATTTCATAATTAAATTCCTGTAAGAGCAAAATCCATATAATCAATCGAGGCTTGGTGTCTTTCTTGGACAGGAAAAGTTTTAATGCAGCATGGTCAGAGAAAATGATGATCCTAGAACCTAAAAGGTAGGATCTAAATTTATCCATGGCAAACACTACCACTAAAAGTTCCTTCTCTGTAGTAGTGTAATTCAATTGAGCATCAGAGAGGGTTTTATTAGCATAGTATATGACATGGGGAACTTTATTCACTCTCTGGCCTAGAACAGTACCAATGGCATAGTCTGAAGCATCACACATTATTTCAAAGGGAAGAGAGTAGTCAAGGGGCTGAATGATAGGTGCAGTAGACAATGAGGTACGAAGAGTGTCAAAAGCTTGCCTCATGCATCATCAAACACAAAAGGCACATCTTGGGCTAGTAGATGGCTCAAGGAGCGAGCAATCTTACTAAAGTCTTTAATGAACCGCCTGTAAAATCCTGCGTGACCAAGGAATGATCTAACTTATTTCACCTAAGATGGTGGTGGCAGATTAGTGATGAGATCGACCTTGGCTTTATCGATTTCAATTCCCCTCTTTGAGACTACATGTCCCAAAACAATTCCCTCTTGAACCATAAAGTGGCTCTTTTCCCAACTCAAAACAAGATTTTTCTCTTCACAACGCTTGAGCACCAACGACATATTATATAAACATTCATCAAATGATGGACCAAATATAGAGAAATCGCCCATGCACACTTCTAGAAATTTGTCTACCATATCAGAGAAGATGGCTAGCATGCATGATATCGACAAAATATACACATTTTTATATACCTTTATGCCTATATTTTGGTCGTAATTTTAGTTGAAAGTAAGAATTATTAATGGTTATTTATGTTAGGTGGGTAATTAAGAGTTTAATAAATAAAAGCGCTTAATTGATTAATTTAGATGCGTTAATTGGATTTCATGATTTCATATTTTATTATGCGTCTAATTTAATATTTAATTTTATTTATGTAGGCGTAAGAGTTTCAAATGTGGATCGTCAAAAGAACGCACGTCAAGCAGTTTTGTGAAGAGATTAGATCCGATGGTGGAGATCGCTGCAACGGGTTCTTAGCTTAATGAGAAAGAAAGAAAATGGACCAGTTCATGGCTGGTCTGGTTTGGTTCAATGAAAACAAAAGAAAAAAAAATAACAAAAGATGACCCGAGCCATCTGCTCGGGCGTCTATTTATGAAAACAGAGCAGCGCTCGAGCAGAGGCAAGCAAAGCAGGACGGCGAGGTCCGGCGACGGCGACGATCATGGCGGCGATGGATAAGACGATGGCGGCTGAGGTCGACACAGCAGTGGACAAGGCTGTGGGCTCAATCGAATATGAAGGCGATGGCAGCCATGATTCACGGCGGGGCGAGCTCGACGGCGCCAGAGAAGATGAGGTTGTAGGCGAGACGTCGACGGAAAGCTTGGCGACAGCGTGAAGAGACAGGGAGGCTCACGGCAGGCCGGAACAGGGGCGTGTTCAATCGGGAAACAAAAGGAGTCGTGCCGGATTTAGAAATTCGGATTCTTGTGATTCGATTGGGACGCGATTGTGGATAAGAATGGATTCAGAGTCTTGCCGGAGTATGGATTTGGGACTCTCAGTCGAGGTCTATAAAAACAGAGAGGAGAGTTGCCGGAAAAAAAGAGGAGAAAAACCAGACCTTTATAGAGAGTTTTTTTTAGAGCTTTTCACAGAGCTTTTACAGTGTGACTTGCGGCCGGATTCCGGTGTGGTTTCGGTCGGAGCAAGAGGTCGGAGCAAGGGAAGAAGCAGGAAGGGAGCAGAAAGGGTCGAATTTGCACTGTGGCGAACTGCTACAGTGCCATATTTCAACTGCTACAGTAGCCAACTCGTTGGAAGGGACGATGAACGGTAACCTGTGAACAGTGTTGCTGCTACAATGTTTCTGTGAATAGTGCCTGTGAATAGTGAACATGAATCCGACAACTCAGGCTTCTTCTTTCTCTTATTCCATATCTAGCTAAACTCTTATCAAGGCTAGATGAAGCCCTAAATTTGTATTTGCTACTCTTATTCGTTTAATTTAATAAAATTTGATATGATTATGCTTAATGCGATTTTATTGTTATTCCTCTTAAGTGCTTTGACCGAGACTTAATGAATGATTAATGGAATTTGATCTTGGTATTTCCTGTGTCTAGATAATAACAGGATTATGATTGATTCTATGCCCGGCCAAGGATAGAGTTAGTTATATTAATTTATAGTGGATGAATTTTTCGTGTTTGGACAAGAACGTGTAGTTCATTCACTGGTAATTTGTGTGTCCGGCCAAGAACATAAATTACTATATCATATCAATTTGTGGAGATAATAATTGAGAGTAGTAATTACATGTTTAGTGGTGGATTCAACGCTTTGATATTCTAATTCATTTGATTTCTCAGTTAAAATTTATTTTCTTTAGTTAATTAAATTATTAAAATTCAATCTTTCATTAGAATTAGATTAATCTTTCAAGTCATTTGGGTTCGACCTCGTTTCCACTAGACTATACTGAGTCTCGTGCGATTGCGAGTAAATAGTTAAAAATTCAATCAATCAATTGGCGTCGTTGCCAGGGACTTGGTAACAGTTTAATTTAATTCTAATTAGTTTAGACTTGTCTTTGTAGGATTTTGATACTTGATTTTCTTGTCTTTGTAGGAGTCAATTTGGAGAGGCAGATAGTGACACTTGGAACTCGCAAACGTTGGAAAGGACACTCCTTCCCCTCGTTTGCAATCTATCAACCTATTTTTTTAAGTAGATTTAGGTGTTTTTAATATTTTTCTTTTTATTTCTGTGAATGCATGCAGTGGTAGTTGTCAATAGCTAGGTTTGCTTGTTGTCGATATTTAGGACTCTTGATTGCTAGTCGTGGATATCTAGGGTTGTTTTGTGTTGTGGATGTGTGATGGTGTGGTTATGGTGTTGGTGATTGTGTGGTGAAAGAAAAAAAAATGTCTTCACCTTCCTATGAATTTAGCCATAAGAACCCATACATGTACTTTAATGATTATTATTCCTCACACACACCTACTTCCACTCCCTTTGAAGTGTCATTCCCTTCATGTCACTCATATCTTGATACTTATAACCATGGGTGGGAAAATCAATCCAACTTTGGGAGTAACATATCTTCCCTACAACCCACGACCCCTTTTATTTTGGAACCATGTGCCATTTGCTTAAGCCTCACCCATACCCTAGTGGAGGGCCCTTCGGCCCATGAGTATCCGGAATTGGTGCGCGATCATGTAAATGTGGCCCAAGGTCTTCATAGATGGGAGGATCAATCTAATTTTTCTTGGCACACTCTCAACAAAAAGGCAATGTTTGAATCAACCACTAATTCACCCTTACAAGGTATGTCATGCCCTGTTCCACCACCACTGCCCCAACCCCAATATGCTCAATCCACATGGAATCCTAGCTTTGAAGATAAGGTCTTGTCCATGTTGGATAATCTAAATGGGATCTATAGTGGTGGATGGGGTGATAGTAATGAAGTAAACACTTTACCTATCCAACCACAATACCCGATGGGCCAATCTGTTGAAGAGGGGATATGTTTTTCCCCTAACCATGTTCAAAATGTTACAACCCTTTGGAGTGCACCTAAATTTGAAAATGAGGTTGGATGTAATTCAGGAAATGAGCAAGGAGGGGTAGAAATTAAAGAAGAAGTAAATGAGTCGTTAGAACCAGTTTTTAAATCTTCAATCTCTGGGGAGTCACCGTCTACAATAATATTAACAGAACCTTCTATTCCCGAAGCATTACTCATACAATGTCTAGACCAACCTTCCCTGTTGATTGTTGAATGTGACTTAAAGTGTTCTATCGATTGCCCATTCAATCCATTATTTGAGAGTCCTCCCCAAAATGTGTTACGAGAGGAGGCCACTAAGGCCAAATTGGGTGATGTGGAAGAGGAGTCATTCATTTTGAAATTCTCTAATGACCTCTTTCAATGGCCAATGAACAGGCCTCTATTCCCTAAGCTTACCCGCCCACCACTCTACCCTTTCATTTCACGATATGATCCGTACTTAGGTAATAAGGATAGGAGTGTGTGGGGTAATCATTTAATTGATCCAGGTTGACTTATTGGAGCTACGTCTGGCTGAAGACGTAAAACTTAGCGCTCTTGGGAGGCAACCCAAATTTTATTTTCTTGTTTCTTTTCTATTTTGTTTTTGTTTTTATTGTAGGTTATTTCTTACCTATGTGGGGATGCTACAATCGAGGTTTCGGGGTGTATTTAATTTTTTAATCTTTATATTATCTCCTCATTCTTCGCTTATGTGTTTCATGCTTTACATCTACCATGAGGCTCTCCATTCAGGTGACTTCTTTCATCACTTCTTTGCTTTTACTATTCATTGTAGTATTATTTTGGTAAACATTGAGGACAATATTTCGTTTAGGTTTGGGGGTGTAGCAAAGAAGT
Source organism: Houttuynia cordata (assembly GCA_039654745.1). NCBI lineage: Eukaryota > Viridiplantae > Streptophyta > Magnoliopsida > Piperales > Saururaceae > Houttuynia > Houttuynia cordata. The sequence continues at coordinate 36,204,091 of CM077502.1, forward strand.
GTTTATCATATGTTTTTGTTTATTTATTTAAAAAAAAATTGAAAAAAAACGGAAAAAAAATAGTTTTTAGGTTGTTTGTTGGTATTTTTCCTAGGTTTTGATACTTTATCCCGTAATGATGCATATTACAATTCTTAAGAGATTAATTTACATTGGAAGTGTGAGTAAGTATACTAGAGGATAGAGAACTTAACTGAGCAGTATCTTTCTGTTACAGTCCTCTTGGAACATGTGCCTGAGCTAATAAAACTCACTCCACACACTAGTACATAAAGTAATACCCTCTATGGATTTGTTGAATACTAATCTTCAGTGGGATATCTTTAGTCAGAGTCATTGGATGATGTGTGATTGTCTTTTGAGCTTAAAAGATCATGATAGACCATTTACTTGGCTATGGCAAGGGCTGGAACCGGAAATAGGTTGAGAGTATAATACAACCTGGACGGAACAAAGATTGCTTGAAAAAATGAATGCTGAAAATGAAAATGCGAAAAATGAAAACAAAAAGAAAGAAAGGGGCTGCTTGACTTTATAGGATTAACTTAGGCTAATGCTCGGGCCCAAAGCGGTCTCTTAAAACCTAATGCCCTAAGCCAACTGGCTAGGAGTCATTGGCCTGAGTCATTGCTAAACCTAAGCATCTTGAAGTTAGGCCTTACACAGTCCTTAACAAAAAAATAATAATAAAAAAAATTCTATGGTGTATTATCCTCTCAAATCTAGAATGTTGGACCCGAATGAGGCGCGCATGCATTTGTGCTATCATGAACCAAAAGATTGGGATGACTATGTAGATTCTGATATTCTTTGGTTAATGGGTAACACTGGATATGTGTAAAACAGAAATTTAGAATGTATTGCTACAATATTCTACACTTTTACTATCTATATTATCATGATATATCATATTGAGCAGAAATTTCCAAGATGAAGGTGTAGAATAAAACCACTTACTTGAGGGCTTCTATTTTCCTGTTGATTATGAACCAAGTACGTGTGGTTACTTCTCTTAAGCATTGTATTTTGCATTTGTCGGGATAATAGGCTTGCTTGTTTTGTAATGTTTTAATTTTTTATTTATTTTTGCACTTAGGTTAATTAGTTTCATAAATACATGTTTGTGGGTAGCATGGCTGCAAACCCTCACGAGACAACACTCGTCCTACTAGGGACACCTAGAGGTTTAACGGCTTGTTGCATACGCTCAATGCAATTGTGTTCCCTACGAAAGTGGCATTTATTTTTCTAGTTTAGTTACTTTAGTTGTTTTTGTTTTCCTTGCTTGATTTTGTTTTGCTCGAGGACTAGCAAAATATAGGTTTGGGGGTATTTGATATCTACAAAATATACACATTTTTATATACCTTTATGCCTATATTTTGGTCGTAATTTTAGTTGAAAGTAAGAATTATTAATGGTTATTTATGTTAGGTGGGTAATTAAGAGTTTAATAAATAAATGCGCTTAATTGAATAATTTAGATGCGTTAATTGGATTTCATGATTTCATATTTTATTATGCGTCTAATTTAATATTAGATGAGTTTACATGAGATCGTTCTCATATAAGGAGCATGAGGCCAATTTTTATTACCGTTAGATTCTGATCAGAGGGTGGATATCAAATCAGTACGTAGGTGAGTGTGTCACATCAAGGAGTGGGTGATATATTATTGATATTTGTAGCCGTCAGATCAAGATCCAACAACTACGATTCAAAGTGGCCTCATATAAGCAATATGAGAATGATCTCATATAAACTTTTCCCATTTAATATTTAATTTTATTTATGTAGGCGTAAGAGTTTCAAATGTGGATCGTCAAAAGAACGCACGTCAAGCAGTTTTGTGAAGAGATTAGATCCGATGGTGGAGATCGCTGCAATGGGTTTTTAGCTTAATGAGAAAGAAAGAAAGAAAATGGACCGGTTCATGGCTGGTCTGGTTCGGTTCAATGAAAATAAAAGAAAAAAATAACAAAAGACGACCCGAGCCATCTGCTCGGGCGTCTGTTTCTGAAAACAGAGCAGCGCTCGAGCTCTGCTCGAGCGCCGACAAGCAAGGCAGGACGGCGAGGTCCGGCGACGGCGACGATCATGGCGGCGATGGATAAGACGATGGCGGTCTGAGTCGATGGCGGCTGAGGTCGACACAGCGGTGGACAAGGCTGTGGGCTCAATCGAATATGAAGGCGATGGCAGCCATGATTCACGGCGGGGCGAGCTCGACGGCACCGGAGAAGATGAGGTTGTAGGCGAGACGTCGACGGAAAGCTTGGCGACAGCGTGAAGAGACAGGGAGGCTCACGGCAGGCTGGAATAGGGGCGTGTTCAATCGGGAAACAAAAGGAGTCGTGCCGGATTTGGAAATTCGGATTCTTGTGATTCGATTGGGACGCGATTACGGATAAGAATGGATTCAGAGTCTTGCCGGAGTATGGATTTGGGACTCTCAATCGAGGTCTATAAAAACAGAGAGGAGAGTCGCCGAAAAAAAAGAGGAGAAAAACCAGACCTTTACAGAGAGTTTTTTTTAGAGCTTTTCACAGAGCTTTTACAGTGTGACTTGCGGCCGGATTCCGGTGTGGTTTCGGTCGGAGCAAGAGGTCGGAGCAAGGGAAGAAGCAGGAAGGGAGCAGAAAGGGTCGAATTTGCACTGTGGCGAACTGCTACAGTGCCATATTTCAACTGCTACAGTAGCCGACTCGTTGGAAGGGACGATGAACAGTAACCTGTGAACAGTGTTGCTGCTAGAGTGTTTATGTGAATAGTGCCCGTGAATAGTGAACATGAATCCGATAACTCAGGCTTCTTCTTTCTCTTATTCCATATCTAGCTAAACTCTTATCAAGGCTAGATGAAGCCCTAAATTTGTATTTGCTACTCTTATTCGTTTAATTTAATAAAATTTGATATGATTATGCTTAATGCGATTTTATTGTTATTCCTCTTAAGTGCTTTGACCGAGACTTAATGAATGATTAATGGAATTTGATCTTGATATTTCCTGTGTCTAGATAATAACAGGATTATGATTGATTCTATGCCCGGCCAAGGATAGAGTTATTTATATTAATTTATAGTGGATGAATTTTTCGTGTCTGGACAAGTACGTGTAGTTCATTCACTGGTAATTTGTGTGTCCGGCCAAGAACATAAATTACTATATCATATCAATTTGTGGAGATAATAATTGAGAGTAGTAATTACATGTTTAGTGGTGGATTCAACGCTTTGATATTCTAATTCATTTGATTTCTCAGTTAAAGTTTATTTTCTTTAGTTAATTAAATCATTAAAATTCAATCTTTCATTAGAATTAGATTAATCTTTCAAGTCCTTTGGGTTCGACCTCATTTCCACTAGACTATACTGAGTCTCATGCAATTGCGAGTAAATAGTTAAAAATTCAATCAATCAATGCACCATTGAAAGGTCGCAGGTGCATTACATAGTCCAGGTAAGTAAAGGTACCGAAGGGACAAGTAAAGGTAGTCTTCTCTTGATCTGCCGAAAACACTGGGACTTGATTATATCCAGAGTAACTATCAAGAAAACAATAGAATTGTTGACCTGCTAGTTTCTCTAAGATTTCTTGAATGAAAGGTAATGGAAAGTGGTCTTTTCTGGTTTTTGTGTTCAATTTCCTATAATCAATACACACTCTCCACCCATTGGTTTCACAAGTTGGGACTAACTCTCCATCAGAGTTTTGTTTCACAGTGATGCAGACTTTTTCGGCACAACTCGTATAGGGATGACCCACTCACTATCAGAAATGGGGTATATGGTACCCGCATCCAGTAGTTTCACAATCTCTTTCTTGACCACATCCCTCATGTTGGGATTAAATCTCTGCTGATTCTCTGTGGAAGGTTTAGCATCATCCTCCAAATGAATTCGATGCATACAAACTGAAGGATCAATGCCTCTTAAATCAGCAACAGTCCACCCTATTGGTCTCCTATACTGAACTAGAATTCTAAGCAATTGACTCTCCTAGCTTCTAAACAAGCTAGATGAAATAATGATGGGGAGAGTATCATTAGGACCTAGAAATGTGTACTTGAGTGAACTTGGGAGTGGTTTCAAGCCAAGTTGAGGAGGAAACTCAATGGAAGGTTAGAGTAATGGATTGGGAGATATTGGTAAAGGCTCTACTCTATTTCTATAAGGAAAAAAGTCATGATAGGGAAAAGAGGCTGACATAGCGTGAGTCTCTTCAACATGTGACTCTAAGTTAGAATCATCCATCCCTAAATAGAGTAGAGTATGATTGTGAGCATCCGGCAGGAGCTCATTCAAGAGTCGTTTCCATGAAATCATCAATTTCATCAACAAGAGAACACTCTTGCTTACTTTCAGTTGCTCTTTGGTTTGAAGCTTGGAAAACATTGAGTATGATTTTCATATTTCTAAAAGACATCTCCATCATTCCAGATCGACATTGGATACATGCATTGGCGGTGGCTAAGAAAGGGCGGCCTAAAATAAATGGAATAATGTGAGAAACATAAGACACATGTTCCATGTCCAAGACCAAGAAGTCGACTAGAAAGAAAAATTTCTCTACCCCAACTAAAACATCTTCAAGCAAACCTTGGGGTTTTCTAACAGATCGATTGGCCAACTGCAGAGTTGCCGATGTTGGTTGCAAGTCCCCCAAACTTAATTTCTCATATACTGAGTAGGGTAATAAGTTGACACTAGCACCCAAATTTAAAAGGGCCTTGTGAATGATATTGTCACCAATGACATGAAATGGTAGGTGTGCCAAGGTCTTTAAATTTCGGTGGTGTATCATGTTTCAGAATGGAACTGACCTGCTCAGTAAGGATGACCTTTTTAGAAATATGAGTCCTAGAGTTCCGCTTTTGTGTGCACAAGTCTTTGAGAAATTTAGCATATGCAGGCACTTGTTGAATGACTTCTAAGAGTGGAAGATTTATCTTAACTTGTTTGAAAGTTTCTAGCACTTCATCCATCCTAGCTTTGTTTTTGTCGAAAGGGGAAGGCATGTCTAGGCATTGAGGAAATAGAGTACGGGGTACATAAGGTACCTCATGATTGACCTTAAACTTGGTTCCTGAAGAAGACTCTGAAGGAGAAACACTGTCTTTCTGTTTTGATGTGATTTTTAACTATTTTTACTTGCAATCGCATGGGACTACGTATAGCTAGTGGAAACAAGGTCGAACCCAAAGGACTTGGTTGATTCAACTAATTCTAATGAAGAAATTAAATTTATAATGATTTAACTAACTAAAGAAATAAACTTTAACAAAAAATCAAATGAATGAGAATACCAAGGCAATGAATCCACCATTAAACATGCAACTACTACTCTCAATTATTATTTCATGCAAATTGATATGACACGATAACTCGTGTTCTTGGGTTGGGCACACAAATTACCAGTGAATGCACTACACGTTCTTTAGTCGGACACGAAAAGTTCATTCAATATAAATAATATATTAATTCTATCCTTGGTCGGGCATAAAATTAACATAAGCCTGTTCTTGGTTAGACACAGGAATATCAAGATCAAATTCTAATCATAATCATACTAGTCTATAGTCAAGCACTAGATCAAATTATGAAATATGAAATCACATTAAGCATAATCATATCAACTATATTAAATTAAACAATTAAGAGTAATAACACAAATCTAGGGTTTCATCTACGCCCTGGACGCGAATTAAGCCAGCCATCGGATAAGAAGAACGATGTTAATTTGTCAGAGTCATTTGGCACTATTCATCTAAAATACTATAGCAAAAACACTGTAGTGCCACTGTAGCAAATTCATTGTTCACTATCTTCTCCAATGAGCCGCGGTACTGTAGCACACTATAGCAGTTTCGAATTCAGCCCAAAAACCCGCCGTTTCTCCTCTTCTCTTCCTCCTTCTTCCCTCTGGCCAACACTGCTCTTCTCCCCTCTCTTCTTCCGGCGAAACAGCTCCGAAAGGGCCTATTTTTCCAGCAAAAATAGTCCTTCAAAAGCTCTCTATTTTTTTCTCTTTTAAAGCTCTCTCAGTTCTCCCGATCTGTTCTGTTTTTATAGACGATTCGAAAGAGAGTCCAAAGTCCTTTTGCAAGAGCCAAAACTGCGTCCCAATCAAAGACGAAATCGAGTTTCTAATTCGAGTAGGAGTTTGTCTCTTTCGGCATTCCGTTTCTATTTTTGGTTTTCCAAATTGAGCACGGCTTTGTCCCTCCTTTCTATTCTTAGCCACAAGCCAATCTCTGATTCACGCCCGCCTCCCAACCTTCCAATTCCAGGACCGAGCACAATTCCAAACTTCGCCATCAAGCTTCGTTGTCTCCATGACTGGATCTTCAAGTGGCCACCTTTCTTTGTCGATCGTTCGAACAGAGCTCGAATACCCTCCATCTTCGTCAAGCTTGAGCCCAGACCGCCGTCAACATCTTTTGTGCAATGACCGTCATGGCCCATCGCCGCTCGCTGGCGACTCCTCTTGTTTGAATTGTCCCCGAGCTCAGGACCACTCTTTGCACCGCCGTGAACTCTGTCGATCGATTTCCACTGCCGTAGTCGAATCGCCGTCAAGCACCGACTGTCGTGCTTCGCCGGTGAGAGCCATCGACAGACGCATGTGCTTTAGCTCAGGTTTTCTTTTTTTTTTCGGACCGAACCGACCAATGAACCGGCCGGTTCAGGTCTTTCTCTTTTCTTTTTTTCTTTTTTTTCTTTTTCATTGGCTAAAACCTGTCGTAGCGACTCCGTCCTTCAGATCTTTAATCTCTTCACAGAAACTATTTGGTGTGCATTCACTTTTTGCGATATGTATCGGGAACTCTCAAAGCCTACATAAATAAAATTAAATATTAAATTAGACGCATAGTAAAATGTAATCTACCAAATCTAATTAATGCATCTAAATAATCAATTAAGCGCATTTATTTATTAAACTTTTAATTACTCACCTACCATGAATACCCATTAATTATCCTTACTTCAACTAAAATTATGACTAACATATAGGTAGAAAGGTATATAAAAATGTGAATATTTTGTAGATATCAGAGATGTCGGGGGCTGAAGTTGGGCAAAGACCATGTGGAGAGAGAGAGAGAGAGAGAGAGAGAGAGAGAGAGAGAGAGAGAGTTTATGAGCATGAGCTCATGTGCATCTGCATGAGACTATATGCTCTGGCCCATCGAATTGATATCCAATGGCACATAAGGCGGGCAGTTATTCAAACCTTCTTGCCCCTTTATTAACGCTTGCTGCCGGATTGAAATCCGACAGCCAAGACCACCTTGGCTCACACATCATGGGCTGTACATGAGAATCCTAAGCACTCCTTTACCTTATATACTACTCTCTCCATTCCAAAATACTATATACATTTAAAAATATTTACTGTTCCAAAATATTGTGTACATTTTGCCCAATCACTTCGCTTCGTCTTCCAAAATTGGAAGAAACTTGGAAGGATTGACTTGAACTTGGTTCATGAACGAGTATACGAGTTGGACAAGATATCAAGGAGAAGAAGTTACATGACTTCCTTGTGGCTTCATGGTCCAATATAAATGAGAATTACCTCAAATGTACATAGTATTTTAGAATGGATGGAGTACGTTTTTTTGCTCTATTTTTCTTTATACTACTTATGTATTATACTCACATTGGAAGACTCGTCTAAATGTCCAAATGCTGGATTGAAATTCGTTTTTTGCTCCATGAACTTTATGAGCCTACTGCATCAAGATTTGAAAATGAGTTAAATTTATTTACCTATAGGGCCCACAACATTTCAAGCCTACACTTACCACTATACATGCATGTTTATTGACCTGTTGGGCAAATGCAGTCATTTCTGGATCCATTATTATTGAAATGCAGCCAGGTTCTTTTGGACGGAGAGAGTATCAGTTAGAATAGCCAGTCATATGTTCAACTCTCACCTTTTATATCCTAACCACGACGATAAAACGCATAAAGGCCAAAAACGAATTGACCAACTGGTGACATTAGTTTATCTAATTAGTGTTTGCATACAAAATCGATGGGTAGTTTTCATTTATTTAAACTAAAAAATACTCAATTCGTCCAAAAACGAAAACTGATTGCATTTAAAAAATTACAGATTCAAAATTAAATGACTAGGTTTGCCCTACAGGCCAATAGAGCCTCATGAACTTGCATCTGCAGGGTAAGCAGAGGCTTAAAATATTGTGGGTTCTATAGACTAATAAATTTAACTCATTTTCAAATGCTGCCAGGTTTTTCTGGTCCAAGAGAGTATGTCTTTATTTGCATAAGATTGGTATCAAGTGACTAATCAGCCTTCGAACTCAAGGGTTCAAACAGTTTCTTTCCAGTAGTGATTTTTTTTTCTTTTAATAGGATTCCAGCAATGAGTCTTGTATCATTCCTTTTTTATGTCTTTTCTTTTGCTTCCGTAAGTTCTTTTCTACACATAACAACTTCCACTCGGTTTTCTTCATACATATGCCCTTTTCCACTGAAATGATTTATCGATGAATCTAACTGATAGAGCATATCCTTTTCGTTTCAAAATTTGCCTCTCTTTCACCATAACACAGTTGATTGATCAAAATTATACTCCCTGGAGAATCTTCTTTGCTTCTTCAATCTGCCTAGGGTAAATTAGCTGTTTACTAAAATTGAGAGATTAGTCTTGCAGTAAGAAAAGACAATTTTCTACTTTATATAAACCCGATCAGGAAACAGTCAAATTTTTACTACAGCTTTACAGTTCGTAACAAAGTTTTACCCAGAAATAAAGCAACAGAGACGAAGAGAAGGAAGACAGCTCTCAACAGAGTCACCAGTCACCACTACCATCGCCAATTGAAGCAGAGGTACCTTTAGCCCAACATGTAAGTAAAGAGTTAAAATCAACATCTTGCCGCAACTCCACTCAACCATAGTTCACTTTCTTGTCCGTTCCTCTCCAGTTTAAAATAGAGATGTAAGTGGCCCCTTTCAAAGGATGAAACAGACTGTAGCAGCGCAGAAAGCAACAGATTCTTTATGCTATACTTCATTCAGAAGCTATTTAAATGATATCATCTTTCTCTGTTCACTGGTTTGTTTTTGTCTCTGCATCGTTGTCACTATCGGGGGCCTACATATAAACAAGCATAAATGTACTAAATATGAGAAAAAGGGAAGTTAGGATCAAAGGGTGAAATATGTAGAGAGAATGATCAAGATGCTTGTTTCCCAAGTAATTAAGATACTTGTTTATTGGACACAATAGTTCTCCTAGGAAATACTCCTAAATTGCACTAGCACATGCACCAAAAGAAGCA